>OY731402.1:12793033-13393033 GCA_963425845.1 Sphenostylis stenocarpa | reverse complement strand
ATTGCTAAAGTTCTTGTGGATAACGGGTCATCCTTGAACGTAATGCCCAAGTGCACACTGGATAAGTTGACTATCCAAGGAACCCGTCTGCGCCCAAGCAACACCATCGTTCGAGCCTTCGACGGATCAAAATGAGAAGTAGTGGGAGAGATCAATTTGCCAATCCAAGTGGGACCCACTACCTTCAACGTCAATTTCCATGTAATGGACATTACTCCAGCATATAGCTGTCTCCTCGGCAGGCCCTGGATTCATGACGCCAAGGCAGTACCTTCGACGCTCCACCAGAAAGTCAAATTCATAGTGGGTGACAAACTGGTCACGGTCCAAGCAGAAGACGATATCCTAATCAGTGGACCGTCCACCCAACCTTATGTGGATGCGGCTGAAGAGGCCCTTGAAACATCTTTTCAAGCGCTCGAAATTGCCAGTATAGAGCGACTTCCCAGAAATACAAAGGTAGCCCGTATGATGTTGAAGCACGGCTACCATCCTGGCCAAGGGCTGGGGGCAGATTCCCAAGGAATGAGAGAACCCCCAGAATTCAAAGGCAATCCTCACAAATATGGCCTAGGATATAACCCTTTCAAGGGCCGAGCGGGAAGAGCAAAAGGGAAGTCCCCCCTCCGCACACTCAAGCAGATTTTCCGAAGTGGAGGGGTGCAAGCGTCAAAAGCCACTCTAGTCATTAGGAAACCTTTTTCTTTGTTTAAGGGATGTAAACCCCATGATCGTTAGAGATTATCCCCCGGGGCGAGCCCGACCCCCGGGCATCTTAGGGCACATATTCCCTTATTAATTAATAAAGAATGATTCTTTCTATCTGCCTCTCTTCTTTCTACTTCTGACTGGACCACATAAATAAACCTGTCTAAGTAAACAACAAAGAAAACAACAAAAAAAGAAGAAGAATAAGGAGCGCTTCCAAATAATCAAACTTTCATCATTGCTATCATCATCGAGTTAGTTGATTAGAAGCACATAAAAATAAGACTTCACCTGAAGCCATAAAGAAAGTCATGCTTCGCCAATACTGTGGACAAAAAATAAATCCAACAAAAAAAAGAAGAGAAAAAAGCCCAGAGAAGCCAAAGGCCAAAAGAAAAGGGCAAATTACCTGGTAGGAAACCCACCAAGGGGGCTACACAAAAGATAGGGTCAACCCGGTAGGATACCTAAACGACAATAAAGGGTAGCCTAGGCAAAAGTTAGGGTTATAAATAAGGTCCGCTAGGATTCCTCCAAAATTTTACAAGAGAGAGAACCTAGACAAAAGTTAGGGCCAAAGCACAGTATCCTAGTTCGAAAACCCAAAGGGCGATCTAGGGAAATCAGCTAGCCAATTAAAAGCAATGGAAACAAAACCAATAGGCGCAAATACAAAGAGAAGAAAAAACGTTTGCTTAGACAAAGCCTAAACACCCGAGACTTAACCTTAGCCGACCATTCTTACAAATCCTTTTATAAAAAAAAATCAACCCTCTAAAACACAAACCATTGATTTTTACCTCCTTTATTTCTTTTCTCTTGACCCTCACGACAATATTCTAATAATTAATTTGGGAATATGGAGGCGTATAGTCAACAAGAGGATTGAAATCCCTAAAGCAAGGAAAAAGGGACATTACATGACCAAAAGTGATCCACACAAAAAGGGGGGGGGGAAAGGAGAAAGAAAAAAAAGAAGAAGAAAGAAACTACCCTTCGGTCACAAAAAATCCGGCATGGTACAGCCAAGAGTAAAACGCAACGAAGGCTTTCAGCTGCAACAAGACACGTTGGTTAAATCCTTCTGAAAACTTAATCAAAATAGGCATTATAGGACATCAAAACATAAAAACATTGCATGCATATAATGTTTTTCAGACCAGGTCCTATTACTTCTTTCGAAAAAAAAATATAATAATAATAATAATAAAATAAAAAAATTTTCTTTCGCAAAACGAGACCGCCGTCTGGGACATCCAGACCGCCGTCTCGGTTACCCGACAGGACGAGACCGCCGTCTGGACCAACCAGACCGCCGTCTCGTCGCCGGCAAAAACGCGACCGCCGTCTCGGTGCACCAGACCGCCTTCTCAACCTGGAAGAGAAACGAGACCGCCGTCTCGTCCACCCGAACGGCGGTCTCGATCCGGAAATTTTCCCTATATATAGGGGCGCGGCTTTGGGCTTCCTCACAACTCCCTTTGCCTCCGGAACCTCCTCTCCCTCAACTCCTGCACTCCCAAGTCTCCTCTAGTCAAGATGTTTGGTAGAAGCGCTTCCGAGAAAGAGAAGGAGCACTGGCGGTGCTAGTAGTTCCGCAGCACCGCCACCCCAGGACCCTTCCCAGCTAGCGCCACAACACCAGGCCCGTCTTGAGAACATCCGGACCTACCAGTGGCACCCTATGCTCAAGCTGGATTTTAACATCCTGGCTGAGTTCGGATGGGAGGACGACGTCCGGGCCCATCTAGACAGCATTGGGTGGGGATTCCTGCTGCAACCACCACCTACACATGTGTACCCACAGGCGGTGTTGGAATTCTTAGCCTCCGTCTCCTACTCCGAGAGCCCCTCCACGGTCCCGGGCCTACAGCCCACCAAGATGGTGACATATTTTATGGGTGGGCAGTACCAGACTTCCACCCTCAGAGAATTCAACGTGGCCATCGGGTTCGTCCGGCCCGAGGAGGTCATGACCCAGGAGTACCGTGACGCCATCTGCTCACGGCCCACCCACCTTACTGCTGTCGAGATGTGGCGTGAGCTCACGGGAGCCACCACGCTGCCCACGCTGATGAGGGGATCTGCGCTTCCCCCAGCACTCCGCATCTGCCACAAGCTGCTGGCTGGAACTATACACGGGAGGAAAGAGAGTCAGGGCAAAATATCCCTCCCTGACCTCTTCATACTATACTGCATGAGCCAAAGGCGGCGCTGCAACCCCGGGTACTTCTTCCTGAGAGCCCTCAAGGACTTCGGGAACAGATCTGCGGGGGCCGTCCTCGTTGCTCCCCTCATCACCCCCTTAGTAGAAAGGTTTGGGTGCCCTGGCCGGGAAGAGCTGGCCCACAATCTGCGAACCGAATCCATCGGCGGGTCGATCTTGGTCAGCATGGGAATGCTGATCTGCAGAGGGAACCAGCTGGCTCTCCACCCCACCCTGGATTTCGCATTGGAACTCCAGGATGTGATGCACGAAATGCCTACATCTCCTGACGTCTAGCAGCAACAGCAGCAGCAGCAGCCGCCCCGGTATACAGACGACTTCGCTGGCATGCACCTCCACATGAACGACCTATGCCAATAGCTCAACAATATGACTGTGAGGCAAGAACAGGTGTCCTAGAGGCATGAGCAGCTATCCCAAACAGTGGAGCAATTGTCCCAAAGGCAGGAGGCCTTTGACACCCGACTGGGGGAAATGTACCAGCACCAACAAAGCATGCGCCAGGATTGGGCGACTTTTCAGCAAAGGTACCAGGATGAAGTCCAAGAGCAGGAGGACTTCAGATATCATATGTACCAGCATTACCCTCCCCAGGGATCGGGCCCAGAAGATAGCCCCTAGGGATAGTAGCTCCAAAATAAATATAAAATAGGGATGTAATAAAATTTCCTCATGAATGAAAATTTTATTTCGTGCATCTTTTCGCCATCCTTTCCAGAGGTCAGTGCAACAAAAAAGGAAAAAACTAAGAGTAAAAAGACGTACGCTCAGGAAAAAGCCAAAATCCTGAAATTGCGAGAAAAAAGAAATAAAACCGCGAGAAAAAGGCAGGATTAAGCCATCACACCAACCAACAAAGTTTCGACTACCAAACAAGAGTCGAACAAAACCAAGATCCATCCGACCAACCAGCCAGGATCGGATGATCACTACCAAAAGAACAAAAACAAAGGATCCCCGGCAACCAACAAAGGCCGGATGAACACCAACAAAATCCCCGACGTGACCCGGATGACTAGTTAAGAAATTCGAAAAGCAGTGAACTCAACACAAGAAACACTCTCCAGAGACGTGCGCCTGATCTGCGCTCGAGCCGGATCAGTAAGTCGCACTACCACCCTGATGGGGGGTTCATACCCATCCAGTCCCGCACAACGGACTGTACCACCCTGATGGGGGGTTCATACCCATCTAGTCCCGTACAACGGACTGTACCACCCTGATGGGGGGTTCATACCCATCCAGTCCCGCACAACGGACTGTACCAGCCTGATGGGGGATTCATACCCATCAACCGAAGGATCGACTACCGTCAGAAGGAGCATCCTAAGGTTTCACATCGGCGCATGAGCTACCCGAGCAGTAAGCCGCCACCACCACCGGTCCCACACAACGAACTGCAACTACCACCCTGATGGGGGGTTCATACCCATCAACCGAAGGATCGGCTCCGTCAGAAGGAGTTCCTGAGGTCTTACCACACTTTCACCGAAGGGATCGGCTACGTCAGAAGTAGTATCTCGGAAGTGCACGAACACCAAAGTTTTCCCCAGAAGATCAACCGCCACAAGACGGGACGTCTGAAGGGCAACCGGGCAAGAGGGTCAACTCCTTTACCCCCCCAGTCGATCGTCCTGACACAGAAGGCCAGCAGTCGACTGGACGGATAAAGGGGGGGCAACTGTAGACCCCAAATCTTGCCCGGCCTCCAAATAAAGACCAGAAGACCTCCTATTTGAAGATGGACAAGCCTAACAAGCCATTAGGAGAGACTATTAGGCCCCATACTAGGATAGGAGGGAGTTTCTGTACCAAAAAATAAGTTTTCTCGCTTTGAAGGGACGAGACCGCCTTCTGGACAACCCAGACCACCGTCTCGCTTCACGTAGGAGGTGAGACCGCCGTCTCGCTTAACGAGACGGCGGTCTCACCACCTACGAAGGTCGAGACGACGGTCTCGTTCACCCAGACGGCGGTCTCGCCATTTTGACAGGTCGAGACGACGGTCTCGTTGGACGAGACGGCGGTCTCGACCCTGTCAGACGAGACCGGCGGTCTCGCCACCTGACAGCGCGAAAACCTATAAATAGGGGCTCTCTCCCCCTCATTTCCACACACCACAGCTGCATAGCTCTCCCTTCTCTCTAAAAACTTCTCTCTAGAATCCCTCCGACGCATTTCCGGAGCTTCTGAGTGCTTTCAAGAGTGATTTTCGGCGTTCGAGAGGTTTTCCGACGTCTTGTAGAGTGAAGGGCTGCCATAAAGCACCCTATTTTTTAGAGAATTAATATAAAAAGCGTGCTTCGAAGGTTCAAATTCTCTCCCTTCACCTTTACCATTTTTATCTTAAATTATGCAATAGATATTAGGGCCATGTAATCATACTTTTAAATTCCGCAGAATAAAAAAGGGCGAAAGTGTATTTTTCTAGTTTATCAATAAAATAAGCTGGCCTGTCATAGGGAACCCGAAAGGGGCGTCGTAAAGGGACTAATACTCCCTTTGCACGTAACCAACTCCCTTACCCAACTTTGGTTCTAATGACCAAAGTTGGTTTTCGAAAACCAACGCCTTTTAAAACCCCTTTTCCGATGTTTCCGGTAAAAACATCGGTGGCGACTCCATAGAACCTAAAATAAATAAGTCCCTGGGTTAGCCCGGTTATCGGACAACCCAGGGATACTTTCGAAAACCTCGCCCCTAGGTTAGCCCGGTTATCGGACAGCCTAAAGGCGTTGTAACCACCAATAAAAAAACGCGAAAATAAAAAAGGGTCGAAAAAACCATCGCGTTGCTCCGACCGTCCCCTTTTTTTGGGAGGCGGCGACAAACAACAATTTTTGGCAGAGGTAGTATTTAACATGTAAATGTTGTTGATCCTCTTACCAGCGATCAATACCTAGTCTGAATCATATTTGATGATTTGACATTGTTCTTGTCCAAAGATAACTTTGTGTCCTTTGTCACACAACTGACTGATACTGATCAAATTATGTTTCAAACGCTCAACATATAGTACATTGTTAATAATACCTGATTATGTGCATTTGATGTCACCTATTCCAAGAATTCTTCCTTTGTTATTATCCCCATAGATGACAGTCCCACCATTCTTTGGTTTTAAATTGTGAAACTTTGTAATATTCCCTGTCATTTGTTTAGAACATCCACTGTCAAGGTACCAGAGATCTTCAGTTTGCTGTGCCTGAAAGAGAAATTAGTGTAGTTGCAGTACTAACCGATTAAATGAAGAAGTAATCGATTAATTTTGTATTGAAGGAAGAATATTAATCGATTAATTCGAGTTTGAATCGATTAATCTTGTTCAGGAAAAAATATATCAGAATAATAATCGATTAAGACGAGAAATAATCGATTAAATTTGGCATTTTAATGATTTTAACTGATGTAAATCATTTTTAATCAATTAAAGCAGAGATGATAAATCTATACTAGAATTTTGGGAACATTTTAATCATTAATTCTTAGAATAATCAATTAAAATTGTACGGACAACTTTTCTGAACTACTCTGTAAGTGAATTTAATCGATTAAAACAATTTTATATCAATTAAAATACTCAGTCCATAAACGCAGAAAAAATATTTGTTGATCAGGTACGAAAGAATTTTCAGATTTTGTTCCTGCAAAACAGATTTAGCATATATCTGGTACCCTTTTATAGAATTGTAGGGTCCAATAAGGTTATATGAAATGAATCCTTGGGAATCCACTTCATTCTTCCTCTTGGAATAGCATATTTCTTTATTCTTCAAAACTTAACAAAATGACCTCTTTTCATTCAGTAAAAACATATAATGAATGGTGACGAAACAAATTTACTATATGCAAAATAGTTTTTAAATGCTCTAGTTTTCTTTCCAACAAGAGGTGTGAAACCAATACCACCACGATCAATAACTGCTGGTTTAATTAATCTGTTAAAACAATCTTTTAATCTGTTAAAAGTCTTGAATTAATCTATTAAAACTTCTTTTAATCTGTTAAAATATTCTTGATCATTTTCCAGATTTGTTTTAACTGATACGACAACGTTTTAATTGATTAAAACACTTTGTAAAAAATTCCATAAGTTGTTTTAATCGATTAATTCATAATTTAATCGATTAAAATTCTCCCAAATATTTTCATAAAACTTTCTAAGTGATTTTAACGAATAACAACAAGTTTTAATCGATTAAAACAGTTAGCAAAAAATTCCTTAAGTTGTTTTAATCGATTAAATTGTAGTTTAATCGATTAAAATTATTCTAATCGATCATATATAGGATTTAATCGGTTAAAACTTATTCTGATCGATCATATATGGGATTACATCGATTAAAAAGTACTTTAAGTGGTGTTAATCGATTATTTCGAATTTATATCGATGAAAATACTGCCAGAACACTTCCTAGAACATTTTAAGTGATTTAATCGATTATTTCGAAACTATATCAGTTAAAACACTGCCAGAAGGTTTTCAAAAACTCTTTTATTGAAAACAATCGATTAATTCGAAGGTATATTGATTAAAACAGTTCCAGTGAATGTTTTAAAAAGTTTTAATTGATTATTTTGAAAACCTAACAGTTAAAAAATTGTTATATAAGTTTTAAGAACATTTTAATTGATAAAGCTCATATAATATCAGTTAAAATAATTTCTTAAAAACCATTTAACCGATTACTTTGGTTTTTAACAAATTAAACATCTTTAGAGGCATTTTCAAAATCTTTTAAATGATGAAACCTCATGCAGCAGAGAGATATGAATGATTATACCTATGTATAGATGCAGACTCACTAATCACTCTACCCTTTTAACCCAAGTAACCTTTGACTACATCATATTAGTCTTTGACTTCATCAAATCAACAAGATCTTCTTTTTATCAAAAGATTCAATAAGATCTTCATCACTTTCAAATATTAAATCAGAGAATGGTATGAAAAACTTATTTGACATCCATTAAAGAGGATGCAAAACATCGTCTTCCCACCCGAATTCGGTGATGATGTCGAAGTCTGGAGGATGTGAGTTGGCGGAGACTGGAGGAGGAAGCGCCACCCTATGCTGTTAATGTGGGCGCGAACATCGTCTTCCCACCCGAATTCGGTGAGGATGTCGAAGTCCAGCCTTAGCATGGGGTGCCAAGTGTACCCCCGGATGTGTTCTAGGCGGGCCTGGTGTAAGGGTGAGAGTTGTGTGGGATCTTGTGGAGTGGGGGCTGTGGAGCTACTGGGGCCAGAAGAACCCCTTCGCTTTCTGGATGAGTCTCCTCTATGCATTTTGGTGGTAGGATGCTTGAATATAGGAGAAAGGAAGGTAGGAGTGCAGGAGAGAGTCTTTGAGACCCCCCCTAGGCACCCCTATATATAGGATTTTCGGCCAAGTTCGGGACCACCGTCTGGAAAGTCGAGACGGCGGTCTCGATTTTGCGTTACTCGGGACCGCCGTCTAGAACTTCGAGACGGCGGTCTCGATTCTGGCTTTATGCGAGACGGCCATTTTGCCAAGCGAGAAGGCAGTCTCGTTTTTGGCCAGATCGAGATGGCGATCTTAGAAATTGAGACGACGGTCTTGATTCAATGCGAATCGAGACGACAGTATGGATTGACGAGACGGCGGTCTCGTTTTTTAGATGTTTTTTTTTGAAGAAAATAGGACCTTGTTCAAAAATATTTTATGCATGCAATGTTTTCATGTTTGATGTCCTATGATGCCTATTTCATTAGTTTTTTAGAAGGATTTAACTGACGCGTCTTGTAGAGACGGGTGTCTTCTGATCTTTGTTCCTTCTGATGTACTTGGCTGTACCATTCCAGATCTCAGGTGACCGAAGAATAATTTTCTTTTTCTTTCTTTCTTTTTCTTTGCTTTTTTTTTTTCCTTTTTTTGGAGAGCACACTTTGCCATATTGGTGTCCCTTTTTCTTCACTTTAGAGGTTTCAATCCTCTTGTTGACTATACGCCTCCATATTCCCAAACTAATTGTTAGAATAATGTTGTGAGGGTCAAGAGAAAAGAAGTAAAGGGGAAATTCAACGACTTGTGATTTAGATGGTTAATTTTATTTAGAAAGGATTTTGTAAGGCTAAAGTTAGGCTTAGGTGTTTAAGCTTTTTGTCTAAGCAAACGTTTCCCTTTCTCTCTTTTTTTTGTTTGTATTTGTGCCTTAGCTTATTTCCATTGCTTTTTATGGCTGGTTGATTTCCCTAGATCGCCCTTTGGGTTTTCGAACTAGGATATTGTGTTTTGGTCCTATCTTTTGTCTAGGTTCTTTTTTTTTTTGTTTAGGTAATCATAGCGGACCTTATTTTGTAACCCTAATTTTTGCCTAGGCTACCCTTTATTTTTTGTTCGGGTGTCCTACCGGGTTGACCCTATTTTTTGCGTAGCCCCCTTAGTGGGTTTCTTACTGGGTATTTTGCCCTTTTCTTTTGGCCTTTGGCTTCTATGGGCTTTTTTTTTGTTATTATATTTTTTTCACAATATCGGCGAAACATGACTTTCTTTGTGGTGAGGTAAAGCCTTATTTTGTGCTTCTAATAGACCAGCTTGATTGTAATGGCAATGGTAAATTTTGATTATTTGAACACGCTTTTTATTCTTCTTTTTTTTTTGTTTACTTAGACAAGGTTATTGTGAGGTCTAGTCATGAAATAACAAGAAGAGAAGCAGATAGTAGGAAGTGTATTCTTTATTAATTAATAAGGGAATATGTGCCCTGAAATGCCCGGGGGTAGGGCTAGCCCCGAGGGATAATCTCTAATAATCATTGGGTTTACATCCCTTAAGTGAAGAAAAAGATTTCCTAATGACTAGGGTAGCTCTTGACGCTTGTATCCCCCCGCTTCGGAATATTTGTTTGAGTGTGCGGAGGGGAGACTTCCCTTTTCTTCCTTCTGCTCGGCCCTTAGTAGGGTCATATCCTAGGCCACACTTGAAAGGATTATCTTTGAATTCTGGGGGTTCCCTTATGCCTTGGGAATTTGCCCCCAGTCCTTGGCCAGGATGGTAACCATGCTTCATCATCATGCGGGCTACCTTTGTGTTTTTGGGAAGTCTCTCTACACTGGCAATCTCGAGCGCTTGAAAAGATGTTTCAAGGGCCTCTTCAGCCGCATCCACATAAGGTTGGGTGGACGGTCCACTGATCAGGATATCATCTTCTGCTTGGACCGTGACCAGTTTGTCATCCAATATAAACTTGACTTTTTGGTGGAGCGTTGAAGGTACTGCCTTAGCATCATGAATCCAAGGCCTGGCGAGGAGACAACTATATGCTGGAGTAATATCCATTACACGAAAATCGACGTTGAAGATAGTGGGTCCGACTTGGATTGGAAAATTAACTTCTCCCACTACTTCTCATTTTGATCCGTTGAAGGCTCGAACGATAATGCTGCTTGGGCACAGACGGGTTCCTTGGATATTCAACTTGTCGAGTGTGCACTTGGGCATCACGTTCAAGGATGACCCATTATCCACAAGAACTTTGGCAATAAGGTACTCCTTGCATTTGATGGAGATGTGCAAGGGTTTGTTGTGGTTTGACCCCTCGAGGGGGAGTTCTTCCTCTGTGAAGGTGAGGTGATCGCTTGCCGTGATGTGGTCGACGATCCTCTCGACCTTTTCTTGGAATATGGTGTGAGGTACATGCACTTCGCTCAAGACCTTCATCAGGGCATTTCTATGCGGTTCTGAGCTCATCATTAGAGGGTGTATGATTAAGCTGGTCAACAATGGAATACTCGCTTTGCCTTATATACTGGAGTAATTCTTCGGTCTCCTCCTTGGATTCTTTATTTTCTTTTTCTTCGGTCTGTTTATTTTTTCCTTTATTCTTGGGGGTATCCTCTTATGAGTTCTTGGGGGAGTAGACTCTTCACTTCTAGTCATGCCCCCAATGCCGGCTATATTGGAGATATCCTCCTTTATTGGTAAAGATTCCCCGTATCTCCATGGTACAACTTTATTTGACTCATAGGGGAAAGGACGTGGAATAAATAGTCGCACGGGTGTCCTTGCCCCCTCTTCCTTATTGTTTTTGAGGACCAACGGTCGAGGTTTGTTGTCCTCTTGTGGCGGGTCAACCGTTGGGGAAAACTTGATTAAAAACGGATTTCTCTCCATTCTTCTGATTTGGAAGACGTATCAGTTAATCCTTCCTTTTTATTATCTTATTTATTAAAAGTGAAGGAGGGGGAATTAAATATGCAAATGAATGATATGCATACAAGTAGACAATTGTTGAATAAAGAAAAATTTCATTTATCCGTAGAAGGTGTACATTCCCCTATTCATACTACGAAGCAACTTTTGACAGAAGCGAAAAAGCCTAAAGAAACCCACAGGCGGGTCTTGATCTCTATGTAATTCCCTTTTGGCTTCCCGGACGTGACGAGCGAGTGCTTCACTTTGCTTCTGGACTGCCTGGCTCATATCTTCATTGTACTTTTGAGCCTCTTTGATCTTCGCCTCTTGATGGATGACCAAGGCTTGTAGTTCGTCGAGTTTTGCAAGGGCTCGGTCCTTTTCTTGTAGTACTTAGCCATACTGAGCTAGCCCATCTCTTTCTTTACAACGTAGCTCAGTGAGACTTTTGTTGAGTCTCCGGTTGGCCTCTCGCTCTTGGTGTATTTCTAACCGAGTCCTTGTGAGGTCTTGTAACAAGTCCTTGATCGTCTGAGCCTGTTTTGCTCATTCGGCCTCAAGGCGTGCTGATTTGGCGGTTATTTCCTGAAGTTGGCTATCCGAGCTGGTTCTAGCAGCTTTGGATGCTCGGATAGCTTGCTCATTAGAGTCAGCACATTGATCCTTGAGGCGCTCTATTTCATGATCCTTTTTCTTGCATTGCCTCTGTAGACCGTCTATGGTGAGGATAGATTCTTGCTCTCTTTCTTCAAGGGCCCTCATCTGAGCTCCCATGATTTCTATCCTCTGGGTCAAGGCGTCGACTTGAGTTTGCAGCTCTTCACTATTTGCACATGTCGTGAGTGAGGTGGATGGTTGAGACATCCCTCTTTTCCTTCTCCACTCCTCGTAGTCATTGGAGACAGCTACCCGAGCTTTTCCTAGCTCTCTATCTCCCATAAAGACTGGTTTCTCCCATGCTCTTTTCACAGCTAGTGAATTAGAAATTGTGCATGGATCTCTGAAGAAACACAGTCCTCCGAGCTCCCCTCGGGATATTGTAGTTTGGGTCCTCATGAGTTGTCTCATAGCTACTCTTGGTGAATAGGCTATGCAACCCCTGAGTCCTATCAACGGTATGTTCAGATAATCCCCACATCTGATGAGGACTAGACTGGGTTGGAACCAAGGGCAGACCCAGGATAAATGGTTGGTGTCCCATTGTTCCAACTCGTCCTTCCACTCTGAGGTTAGGCGTCGGTGAAGAAGGATTTTGGAGAAGCTTCTCAAAGGGTCGAGGAACATCCCCATGTGACTAGAGGCGTAGAAATGTGTGATGCCTATAGACCCCTAATTTTGCCCGGCCTCTCAATAAAGGCAAAGAAGACTTCCTATATGAAGATAAAGCTTGCCCGGCATCTCAATAAAGGCCAAGAAGACTTCCTATATGAAGATAAAGCTTCGATGGACGTCTATCGGCATCAATCAACGTCCGAATAAAGAAAGGAAAGCTTCTCGGGGGTCCCAGAACACAAAATCTGGTAAAAACAGTCAAGATGGCCATCCCAGAAGTTGGGACGACCGTCCCAGATGGCCCAGACGGTCGTCCCAAGTTCCAGACGACCGTCCCACCTTGCTTTGATGCTTGGGACGACCATCCCAAATCCCAGACGGCCGTCCCAACTTCCCCAGACGGCCGTCCCTGTTTTCCAAGCTCCAGACGACCATCCCAAGCTGCCAGGCTGCGAAAACTATAAATAGGAGGCTCATTTGCCACTTTTTCACACTCCAGACAACTCCAGACACTTGTCTTCTCTCCCTACTTCGAATGAACTCTCCGATTGCCTTAAAAAGGTAACAATCGGTTAAGGAATTGTATTCCAGCATTCGATTCTTCTTTAAAATTTAGTCGAGTCGATATTGTATTATGGGAGGAGAGTCTTTGTAGAGCAGGGGATTGCAAAAATGCATCCTCACAGTTAAAGATTTGTAATACAAAGCTTGCTACGGAGGTTCTTTTCACTTCTCTTCTCTTTTATTTCTTTATTTATTGCTTTATGTATGCAATATGAATAAATTCATGTAGATAGTCATTTTTTCAATATTATGCAATAAAATAGGGTAATAGCGTAATTTCTCGTAATCTTCACTTAATGAATGAATCCGTCATAGGGAACCCGAAAGGGGCGTTGTGGGGTGCTAACACCTTCCCCACACGTAACTAACTCCCTTACCCAACTCTGGTTATAATGGCCAAGTTTGGTTTTTATTAAAATCAACACCTTTTTATCCTTTTCCAATGTTTACGGTCAAAACATTGGTGGCGACTCCATAAGAACCCCTTTTCGAAAACCTTGCTTTTATTAGAGGATAGTTCAGTTGTTGAGCACCTCGGAAGCAATGAACACATTTTAAAATAAAAACGCGAGTCTAAACCATCTTTTTGCGACCGATCGCATAAACGTTCAAGATGTCCCTAGACGTCGGAACGGACGGTGGCGACAGATGGCGACTCCACTGGGAAAGCTAGAGAGTTGATCCCATTTAGTGACGAATAAAATTCAAACTAAGTGAAGATTTGAAATTACGCCTTTACCCTCTTCCTATGTTTTATTGTATGGCTTTAATAAATGTTGTATGATTATTTTCTGCAAATTGTCTGAAATATAAATTGCACACAAAAACCCTTGCACACTACAGTCCCTCTATACCCGGGGGCAAGAGTGAATACCTATAGGGAGTGGGTGGCAGATACGACCGGCTTGTTGGCACACGGGGCTACAACCGTTGTCAAAAACTACCAACTCAAGGTGATATAACTCTCTTCTTTTGGTCTAAGGATGTCGACACGGAGTTCCGTCCATGACCCGAGGACTGAGAGATTGAGAGGTCCCTATAATGGGGGCACCTTGGGGACCTTTGGCCTTGGTGAGAACAGTTTAGAACCACCTAAACCAAGCACGTTTCTGCAGGAAAACCCCACCTTGTAAATAGCGTGGCTCTGCTCGTGGATGAATGAATTGTGTGTGCATTCGTTTGCTGCATTTGTATTGATGCATTAGCATAGGGTAATCATACAACAAACAAAATAGTGAAAAACCCTAAAAAACCATAAAAGTGATAAGAATAAACCAACTTTATCTCGGACAGTCTTCAGTTAAGCTAGCCTGGTTTCAGGTTCTTTGTAAGCTAAGTAGCCACGTTGACCGACAGAAGAGATAAAGGGTCATAAAAAATACAAAAAATAAATTAAAGCAATAACAATGCCTTTTACAATAAAAAGATTCTTGACAAAGTCGTATCATTCATACAACATCATCCAATAAGTGGTAAAACTAAGAGAAAATAAATGCAGCATGCATGCACATCATTTTAATAAACGTCCAAAAAATGGGTCTTAGGAGCGTTTTTTGGGAAAATTACTAGGCCAAATCTCCTTTGGGATTTGCAACTTAGTTCTTCACCCTTTTCTCTTCGTTTTGACATGCTGTGCGTCCAAATCGGACAACCCAGTCAAAAGTTATTCCACTTTCAATATTTGTTGTCATAAAAAGTATTTTTGTAGTGCATGCATAAACACATTCATTCTAGGATGCATTAGATATCCTTAGATAATAGCGAAAGAGACCCAAGTGCGTTTATAATCTTCCTAGAAGAGATAAGTGCGCTAAGGTATGATGGTAACCTTTTGAAAAAAGGGAACCATCACACCAAGGTGGGTATGATACTCCCTAAAGCATAAGCTTTTAGGAAAACACCAAAGCTATGGTCTAAGGCATATCTATCCCACACTGATCATTCATAATAAAAAAGCTATAATAATAAAAATCTTTAAATCATTTAGAAAGTGGCTGGTCTTCTACCTATTCTCACTCGCGCTCAAAAAGCCAAGAAGATGGAGCAATTAGAGGAGCAGAACCGTATGCTTACCGCTGAGCTTAATGCCATAAAGGAGCAGGTGCCGCAATTAAAGGAGTGGTTAGAGAAACAAAACCACAGGCTCACCACTGAGCTTAACTTCGTAAAAGAGCAGATAGCGTATTTAATTGAACTAATATGCCAACAATGCCTCTACAATGAGGTTTCCAAACAACAAATTTCTGCCCTAGAAGAGAAATTAAGGGCATTAGAGGGATACAACTTTGATGTAAAGGAGGTAACCGATGTCAAAAATACTCGATTCCCTCCCAAGTTTAAGAAATCCCACATATCATTCAAGAAGTCCTTTGGCAAGAAGAAAGAGGGGAGCGTAAATGCCATTAACCTCACTACCCCTTCTTCCTCTTCACAACCATCTAGTCAGTCACGCAGACAAGAGAAGAAATTCACTCCCATTCCAACCTCCTATGGAAGTCTACTGCCATAATTGATAAAGGACCATCTCCTAGCATATGTCCCTCCAAAGAAGATGGATCCACCTTACCCAGAATGGTACAAACCTAATGAGAATTGTGATTACCATTCAGGCGCTCCTGGGCATTCTGTGGAGAATTGCATGGCCTTGAAGTATAAGGTCCAAGACTTGTTGAATGCCAGGTGGATTACTTTCAATACTCCTGACCCTTAAGTGGATGATTAACCTCTATCACAACCAGAATAGTGAACCTGGGTAAAGAAGGCCCGCTAACTAGGGCTCCCCATTTTGTGCATCTTTTGGTTAAAAGAAATAAAAAATAATAATAAAAAGCTTCTGATGCATCTCTCGCAGTCTCTGCCCGTGGCCGCGAGATCTTTTGATTAAAGGGACTCTGTATATATTTCTCTTTTCATTAATACAATGAGGCATTTTTCATAATATTCATATGCTTCTCACTCTTTTCTATCTCATTCCAAAATAATTGAATAAAATCTAGACCCAAATTAGGACCATACAGTCATGTCTGTGATTGAAAACTCTCTGGAAGATCTGAAAGCCGAAGACGAATGGATTGAGTCAGACAGTGAGGAGGGGACCATTTCCCCAGACATGCAAAGACTGTTGGAAAAATAAGCTCAATTGATACAACCCCATCAGGAAAAAACTTAGGCCATCGATTTGGGACAAAGAGATAATAAGAAAGAAATAAATATCGGTACCCAAATTAATAATGTCAGGGAAGGGGCAATAACACCTTTGCGCTTATTCATGCCTCGTCCTTTCCATTATACATCGGATAAAGCTGTACTGTGGATATGCACAAAAGAATTGTCCGTCAATGAAGATATCTCCAATATAGCCGGCATTGGGGGCACGACGAGAAGTGAAATAATTTATTCCCCAAGGAGCTACAAGATAATGCTCCTAAAAACAAAGGAAAAATAAAGAAACTGAAGAGGAAAAGGAAAAAAGAATCCAAGGGGAAGATTGAGCAGACCTTGGATTCACGGTGCTAGGGCAGTTTCTTCAACGCTCCACCGAAAAATCAAATTCGTGGTAGGCGACAAGTTGATCATGGTTCAAGCTAAAGACTACATTCGAATCAGCGAGCCGTTCACCCTACCTTAAATGGATGCGGCTGAAGAAGACATTTGAAAATATGGAAAGACTTCCTAGTAATATAAAAGTGGCCCATATAATGAAGAAATATGGATACAGGCCAGGACAAGGGCTTGGAAAGGATGCTCAAGGAATAAGAGAGCCACCAGATTTTAAGGATAACCCTTTAAAGTACGACCCTACAAAAGATCAAGTCGTACAAAGAAAAGAGAAGTCTCCCCTCCATACCTTAAAGACGAACTTCCAAAAAGGAGGGATATTAGCATCAAGGGTAGCATTAGTCATTAGATGTCCTTCTTCTGATTCTAAGGGATGTAAACCCAATGACTATTAGATCACTCCTCGGGGTGTGCCCGACCCCCGAGCATCTTTAGGGCACGCATTTCCCTTTGGATTACAAAAGAATGCTATTCTTACTATCTGCTTCTTTTCTCGCTAATCATATCTATACCCCATAAATAACCATGTTTAGGCAAACGTTTTGCTCCAAAATGCGTCAAAATAATCAAAATGCCATAGACAAAATGAAGCCAAAGTTAATATGATTGATTAGCTAGAGACACGAATTACAAAATTGTGTTTTGACAATGTTTTACGAAAAGAAATTATTATTAAGAGAAGCCCGTCAAGGTCAAAGGCCAAGACAAAAAGATAAAAGGGCAAAATCCTAGGCTGAAAACCCAAAAGGGCGAACTAGGAAAGTTAATCAGTCACAAATAGGCGCCAGAGTATTCATTTGAAGACGCCACCTCATAAAAACAAAACGTTTGTTTAAACTAGCCTAAACACTGACCAACCCTGGCTAGCCATTCTTACAAAAACTATTATTTCAAAAAAAATCCATTAAAACACAAGCCTTTGCACTAAATCCCTTTCTTTATATTCTCTTGACCCTTCATCATAAAGCATTCAAGTAATTGACTGGGAAATGTGGAAATATGGTGATCAATAGGAGGATTGAAATCCCTAAAGGAAAGGAAGAGGGGCATTGACATGACAATTGCTTTACATTCAAAATGATTACTCTTCGGTTATAGCAAAGATCCGAGACGGCAAATCGGTACAGCTAATCATGTTGACAAAAGCACATGATGATGGAAGTAAACTTAACAGAAGCGGAATGGGTTCAAAGCCAATATGACCAGCTAAACCTTATTGAAGAAAAACGGCTGAATATTATATGTCACGAATAAGCCTATCAAAGGAAAATAAAAAGGCTTACGAAAAAAGGTCAACCCTCATATTTACCATAAGAAGGATTTAATGGTAAATAAGTTGCTTCCGGCCCAGAAGAATAAAATTGGAAAATGGGCAACAAACTATGAAGGACCCTTTGTGGTCAAATGAGCTTTCTCGGAAGGGGCTCTTATCCTCGCCAATATGGATGGAAAAGAACTTCGACACCTAATCAACTTCGGTACGGTGAAGAAGTATTATGCTTAAAGACATTGCTCAAGACCCGTCAGGAATGAAAACCCGCAAAGGGCATCCCTGGGCAAAAGATAGGGTCTATATCCCTCGCTAGGATACGTCCTAGGCAAAAAGTAGAGGTAAAAAAAAAAGAAAAAAAAACTAACTAAGAGCAATGGTTACCTCAGTCGAAAACCGAAAGGCGGCTAAAGTAACATTCTTCCAGAAGCAAGCAGTCTGCATAGTCTTCACTCTGAGCTCAGGCAACTCAACTGAAGCAATTAGGAGAACCAGGGGGCAAATATCATAGACATAACTGTATAAGCCTAAACAGTACAACAAACCCTGACCACCCATTCTTCTAAATACCTTTTGAAATCCTTCTATAAAAGAAATAAACTTTTGCTCATTTATCAATAAAATTCCTTTTCATTTCCTTTCTCTTGACCAAATATTATGGAAATGCCTCTTTATTGATAAATCATAAATATGTGCAAAGACTTTTTAATCAAAGATCAAGCATGCATCTAAAAAAGAGGAAGCATAAAAAAAAATAATAAAGGAATAAATGCCTGCTAGGATATTCTTAGGAAAAAACTAGGGTAGCCTGCTAGATCAGAAACCCCAAAAGAACGATCTAGGCAAAAGATAAGGCAAAAGACCCCTAAGATATTCTAGGCAAAAAATAAGGCAGCCCGCTAGATTGAAAACCCGTAAAGGGCGGTCTAGGCAAAAGATACGACTAAAATCAAAAGATGAATAAAAGAGGAGCCCATCATCATGGTCATAAAGGAGAAGCCCATCGGCGTATTCATAAGAAGCCAACAGGTGAAGGCCAGTTACTTTCTAAATGCATAAAAAATAAATGAACAAATAGATTGCATTTAGGACATCCACACACAAAGTAGTTGCACAAAACGACTTTGTCAAAATCAAGAAAAAATAATCTTCTTTAAATAAGAACAATAATCATGCACATAAGGAGTCTAGTCTCCATACTTGTGATTGAAAACAGGAGGCGCCAGAATCCAGTCTCCAAATAAAAATCAAAATCGTGAAAGAAAAAGGTGAAATCAAAACCATTCCAGCAAAATAAAGAGCTTCGAGGAAAATAGCTCCAACCTTCTACACCAATAAAAGAAGGTACATCGGAAAAAGAGGCCAACGGAAAGGCTCGATGATCCCCAAGCGGATCCTTGCCTACTCCAGAGGCAAAACAAAAATTACTCCACGACTCAACATCATCATCACATGAGTCGCCAACCATAGTCATTTAAAGATTCAATCAACATCCTTCCATCCAAGAAAGAAGGAAGCCATCAACATAGAAAAGCCAACAGAAAGGCTCAATCATCCCCAAGCGGATCCTTGCCTACTCCGAAGGCAAAACAAAAATTACTTCATGACTCAGCACCATCACATGAGTCGTCAAAAAAGAGTTAGTTGAAGCTTCAATCAACATCCTTCCATCCAAGAGAAAGGAAGTCATCAACATGAAAAAGCCAATGGAAAGGCTTGATCATCCCCAAGCGGATCATGCCTACTCCAGAGGCAGAACAAAAAGATTACCTCACGACTCAGCGGTATCACCACATGAGTCATCGAGCACACTCATCCAGAATCTCCGCCACTTCCCCAAAGGAGAATAAGGACTACACAAGAGTCCATCAAAGAAAATACGGAGTCAAATCCTCCATATCACCAGGGGTTCAAAAAAGAAAGAAAAGAAAAACTTTCATTCCCCAATAGAGGCACAAAAAAGGCCGAATAAAAAATCTCCAAGTAGAGCATATCAAGAAAAATCTACAAAGAGAGGAAAACAAGAAAATTTCCATCTTCCAGCTCAAATAAGAGCTTCACAAAGCCAGGAGCCAAGACTCCATGATAAAAAAATCAATCAAAGTTGGATCCCCAAGAAGCCGACAGACTCCTTGGCAAATCTCCAAAAAAGAGAAAAAGAAGAAAATCTCTTCATCCTGCTCAATAAAGAGCTTCACAAAAGTCAGGAGCTAAGACTCCATCATAAAAAATCAAATCAAAGATTGGATCCCCAGGAAGCCAATAAACTCTCCGGGATTGCCAAAAAGAAAAGAGAAAAAATAAATCTCTTCATCCAGCAAATAACAAAAAAGCCAATGTGCATAAAAGGCGCACACATTTAAAAGCCAAATTTCCAAAATCGCAAGGAAAAGATAACAACCCTTTTCCCAGCGGAATAAGAGCATAGGCAAAGCCAACTCAAAATAGCAGCATCCAACAAGGAGTCAAAAACTCCATTTCTCCCTAGGGGGCAAGTCAAAAAAGATCTCCGGGAAAATAATCAAATCCCCGGCGGATCACCAAAAAGAAAAATTATCCCCAGCGAGCCTACGACAAAGGCAAACTACAAATTCATATCCTCAGGGAGTTAATCGCCTATAACACCCAATATGAATATCCCCAGTGAAATGCAAAGCCTTCACTCCCAAGAAAGCTTCTGCCTACTCAGAGGCAAGCAAAGAGCCAATATCCCCAAGAAACGGGAAATCAACCTATGCAAGAGGCAATGCAAGCCCAAAGCATAAAGTCTTCACCACTATTGAAGCATCCGCCTAATCAAGAGGCACAATCAACAAATCCTCAATGGATTCCTGCCTAAATTAAGAGGCAATCATCAATAAACCTCAGCAAAGACCGGACGGCTAAATAGAAAAGCCCGAAACCACAAATCCCCAGGAGATTCCTGCCTAAAACAAGAGGCAACCAACAAAAATCACCGGTAAAACCGGATGGCTAAACAAAAAAAAAAGAAGCCAAAACAAAGAATCCCCGGCAAGACCGGATGGCTAAAAAGAAAAGCCATAAACAAAGAATCCCCAACAAGACCGGATGGCTAAAAAGAAAAGCCAAAAACAAAGAATCCCCCGCAAGACTGGATGGCTAAAAAGAAAAGCAAAAACAAAGAATCCCCGGCAAGACCGGATGGCTAAAAAGAAAAGCTAAAAGCAAAGAATCCCCGGCAAGACCGGATGGCTAAAAGGAAAAGCCAAAAACAAAGAATCCCCGGCAAGACCGGATGGCTAAAAGGAAAAGCCAAAAACAAAGAATCCCCGGCAAAGCCGGATGGCTAAACAAGAAAAGCCAAAAACAAAATCCTCGGTAAAACTGGATGACTAAAACAGAAAAGTCAAAAAGAAAGAAAATCAATCACTCCCCATGGAATAGGCGCATGATCAGAGACAATAAGCCACCAACACATCTCCAAAAACCGGATAAGGGTTTGTACTCATCAATCAAAAGATTGAATGCCGAAAAAGAGCATCCCAACAGCCTTATAGAATAGGGTTTGTACCGGGTGAGGGTAGGTACTCACCAGAGCCTTATAGAATAGGGTTCGTACCAGGTGGGGGTAGGTACCCACCAGAGCCTTATAGAATAGGGTTCGTACCAGGTGGGGGTAGGTACCCACAAGAGCCTTATAGAATAGGGTTCGTACCAGGTGGGCGTAGGTACTCACTAGAGCCTTATAGAATAGGGTTCGTACCAGGTGGGGGTAGGTACCCACAAGAGCCTTATAGAATAGGGTTCGTACTAGGTGGGGGTAGGTACCCACCAGAGCCTTATAGAATAGGGTTCGTACCAGGTGGGGGTAGGAACCCACAAGAGCCTTATAAAATAGGGTTCGTACCGGGTGAGGGTAGGTACTTACCAGAGCCTTATAGAATAGGGTCCATACCCACAAGAGCCTTATAGAATAGGGTTCGTA
This sequence comes from Sphenostylis stenocarpa, assembly GCA_963425845.1. Lineage (NCBI taxonomy): Eukaryota > Viridiplantae > Streptophyta > Magnoliopsida > Fabales > Fabaceae > Sphenostylis > Sphenostylis stenocarpa. The sequence continues at coordinate 13,371,329 of OY731402.1, read as the reverse complement.
CCGAGTGAGGGTAGGTGCTCACCAGAGCCTTATAGAATAAGGTTTGTACCGGGTGAGGGTAGGTACTCACCAGAGCCTTATAGAATAGGGTTCGTACCGGGTGGGGGTAGGTACCCGTACCCACCAGAGCCTTATAGAATAGGTTTGTACCGGGTGAGGGTAGGTACTCACCAGAGCCTTATAAAATAAGGTTTGTACCGGATGAGTGTAGGTACTCATCAGAATGTAGCAAAAATGCAGATTCATACCAGGTGGGAGTAGGTATCCACCAAAGCCTTATAAAATAAGGTTTGTACCGAATGAGGGTAGGTACTCATCAGAATCTAGCAAAACGCAGATTCATACCAAGTGGGATTAAGTACCCACCAAAGCCTTACAAAATAAGGTTTGTACCGGATGAGGGTAGGTACTCATCAGAATCTAGCAAAACGCAGATTCATACCAAGTGGGATTAAGTACCCACCAAAGCCTTACAAAATAAGGTTTGTACCGGATGAGGGTAGGTACTCATCAGAATCTAGCAAAAATGCATATTCGTACCAGGTGGGGGTAGGTACCCACCAGAGCCTTATAAAATAAGGTGTGTACCGGATGAGGGTAGGTACTCATCAGAATCTAGCAAAAATGCAGATTCGCATCAGGTAGAGTAAAATACTCACCAGAGCATTACAAAAACGGGTTGCAAAGACCTTGCTTCTATTAGAGGATAGTTCAATGTTGAGCACCTCGGAAGTAAGTACCCACAAGAGTTTAGCAAAATGTGAACTCGTACCAGGTGAGGGTAGGCACTCACCAAAGCCTTGCAGAACAAGGTTCGTACCAAGTGGGGGTAGGTACCCACAAGAACCTTATGGAATGTGGTTTGTACCAGATCAGAATCTAGCGAAGAGCAGATTCATACTTAGTGGGGGTAGGTATCCACAAGAGTCTAGTGAAATACAGACTCATACCTGGTGAGGGTAAGTACTCACCAGAACCTTGTAAAAGAAGGTTCAAACCAGATAGGGGTTGGTACCTATCAAAAATATTTATCATCCGGAGGATCAGCAAACTTCAAGCGAAGGAGCATCTGAAGGACAACTGAGCAAAAAAAAAAGGGTTAACTCCTTCCCCTACCAATTAACTTTGTCGGCATATTAGGCCAACAAATTAGGCAGGTAGGTGAAGGGGGGGCAGCTGTAGACCCCTAATTTTGCCCGACCTCTCAATAAAGGCAAAGAAGACTTCCTATATGAAGATAAAGCTTGCCCGACATCTCAATAAAGGCCAAGAAGACTTCCTATATGAAGATAAAGCTTCGATGGACGTCTATCGGCATCAATCGACGTTCGAATAAAGAAAGGAAAGCTTCCCGGGGGTCCCAGAACACAAAATCTAGCAAAAACAGTCGAGATGGCCATCCCAGAAGTTGGAACAGTCGTCCTAGATGGCCCAGAAGGCCGTCCCAAGTTCCAGACGGCCGTCCCACCTTGCTTTGACGCTTGGGACGGCCGTCCCAAATCCCAGACGGTCGTCCCAACTTCCCTAGATGGCCATCCCTATTTTCCAAGCTCCAGACGACCGTCTCAAGCTGCCAGGCTGCGAAAACTATAAATAGGAGGCTCATTTGCCACTTTTTCACACTCCAGACAACTCCAGAAACTTTTCTTCTCTCCCTACTTCGAATGAACTCTCCGATTGCCTTAAAAAGGTAACAATCGGTTAAGGAATTGCATTCCAGCATTCGATTCTTCTTTAAAATTTAGTCGAGTCAATATTGTATTCTGGGAGGAGAGTCTTTGTAGAGCGGGGGATTGCCAAAACACATCCTCACAGTTAAAGATTTGTAATACAAAGCTTGCTACAGAGGTTTTTTTCACTTCTCTTCTCTTTTATTGCTTTATTTATTGCTTTATGTATGCAATATGAAATAAAGTCATGTAGATAGTCATTTTTTCAATATTATGCAATAAAATAGGGTAATAGGATAATAGCGTAATTTCTCGTAATCTTCACTTAATGAATGAATCCGTCATAAGGAACCCGAAATGGGCGTTGTGGGGTGCTAACACCTTCCCCACACGTAACGAACTCCCTTACCCAACTCTGGTTATAATGGCCAAGTTTGGTTTTTATTAAAATCAACGCCTTTTTATCCTTTTCCAATGTTTACGGTCAAAACATTGGTGGCGACTCCATAAGAACCCCTTTTCGAAAACCTTGCTTTTATTAGAGGATAGTTCAGTTGTTGAGCACCTCGGAAGCAATGAACACATTTAAAAATAAAAACGCGAGTCTAAACCATCTTTTCGCGACCGCTCGCATAAACGTTTGAGATGTCCCTAGACGTCAGAACGGACGCAGCGACAATGCCCTACACAAAAATTAGTGAAGAGCAACAACAGAGTGTTTTTCCTTGCTTCTGACGGCAAAATTCCACCGAGAGCAAGGTGTCGGCAAGAATTGCAGGCAAGGGACTCTTCAAGTTCACGTCCCAGTCGAAGAAGGCGTCCATGATGGCTTGATCCACTGTGTCGATATGGAAGGGAAACAAGATTGTCCCGAATATAATTAAGGCCAGGGTTTTGTTAAAAGCAGTCCATTCTGCCTTTTCAGCCAAAGAAGACAGATGGTCTTCTAACATTGAGACTTTCCAACCCTGGATGTTCCCTTTTTCTATCAAGGTAGTCTGCCGGAATGGCAATCAGATGATGGCAGCGATTTGTGCTACAGGAGTGTACGCCCTTGTCGCCACCGTCAAAAAGAGGCGGTCGGAGCGACGCGATGGTTCTGACTTTCCTACTTTCTGTTTTTCACATTTTTTATGGGTGGTGTTACAATGCCTTTAGGTTGTCTGATAACCGGGCTGAACCTAAGGTCGAGGTTTTCGAAAGGGCGTTCTTAGATCGTCCGATAACCGGGCTGACCTAAGAACAAATTTGAAAGGGTTCTTATGGAGTCGCCACCGATGTTTTTACCGGAAACATCGAAAAAGGAAAGAAAAGGCGTTGGTTTTTTGAAAACCAACTTTGGTCGTTAAAACGAGAGTTGGGTAAGGGAGTTAGTTACGTGTAAGGGAAGTGTTAGTTCCCTTACGACGCCCCTTTCGGGTTCCCTATGATAGGCCAGTTATTTTATAGATAAACTTTTGAAAAAGACATTTTTACCCTTTTTATTTGAGGAATCAAAATAATGACTACATGGCCCTAATAACTATTGCGTAATTTAATATAAATAAAAGACAGTAAAAGGGAGGGAGAGAGTAACGAAACCTTCAAAACAAGCTTTTTAATTAGTTCTCTTCAAAATAGGGTGCATTTTGGCAGCTCTTCGCTCTTACGATGCCGAAAATCACTCTCGATACGCTATAAAAAGCTCTCTAAGACACTCAGAAACTCCAGAAATGCTTCGGAGGGACTCTAGGAGGATAATTTGAAGAAACTGTAGAAGGGAAAGTGGAAGAACTATGTGAAATGAGGGGGGGAGCGCTCACTATTTATAGGGATTCGCGCCTGTTAGGTCGAGACGGTCGTCTCGTCTGACAAGGTCGAGACTGCCGTCTCGCCATTCGGGAAGGCCGTCTCGACTTGCAAAAGTGGCGAGACCAACATCTTGTTTAGCGAGACGGCGGTATCGAATTTTCCAGAAACGAGAAGGGCTTTTCGCCAATCAAGAGGGCCGTCTCGCCATTCGCAAGTGGCGAGACGGCCGTCTCGCCAAACGAGACGACGGTCTCGACTTGCAGGAATGGCGAGACGACGGTCCCAAAAAGCGAGACGATGGTCTCGATCCCTGAAGGTGAAAATCCTTATTTTAATGCAGAAAACCCTTCCTATCCTAGTATGGGGCCTAATAGTCTCTCCTAATGGCTTCTTAGGCTTCATCCATCTTCGAAAAGGAGGTCTTCTGGTCTTTATTATGAGACCATACAAGATTTGGGGTTTACAGCCCTGTGGCGAATATGGACCCCGATTGATTTGGGCCATTTTAGCATGATCTCATACTCCTCCAAAGTGGGCACCATATCGAACTGCGAGAATTCGAAGCAGCGCAGACTGGAGTTCTAGAAATGAACTAGAACCCTGATAAAAATGGGATCGACACAGATCTTCAACAGGTTGAGGAACCGTCCATAGGATTTTTCGAAGTCGGAGCGGACCTCTGGTGGCATTATCGCGCAAAGCCGTTCCATCTTCTCAGTATGGTACCGGGCAATGTCCACTTTCTTCAATTGTCTACCAATCCCCTCCATTTTCTAAAACCAACATGTATGTTTTATGAACATGATGCTTATTGTAGATATGAATGTGAGTGTTTATTTTTCCTATTTATCATGTTTTATTTCTACATGATGTATATATTTATATTTTGGAAAAATAAACTACCTATATGAATGACTTATGAATTTAATGTTTATGATCAAGGTCCCATTTATTTGTTTTGGGTATTTATTTGATTTTATTTTAGAGCCTTTTATCTCTTCTGTCGGACTGCGTGGCTACTTAGCTTACAAAGAACCTGAAGCCAGGCTAGCTAAAAAGCAGACTATCTGAGATAAAAATGACTTATGCGAAAGAATAATGTTTAGCGTCCCTTATCTCTTCTGTCGGATTGCGTGGCTACTTAGGTTGCAAAGAACCTGAAGCCAGGCTAGCTAAAAGGCAGACTATCCGAGATAAGGGCGTTTATTGCAAAAAATGTTTTTCGTGATTTTTCTGTTGTTTGGTTATGCTATGCAATCAAATGCAACAAACGAATGCGCACACAATTCAATAATCCGCGAACAGGCGAGAAATTATTTTAATCACGAGGTAAGGTTTCCCTACAGAAAAGTGCATTGGCGAAGGTAGGTTCTAACTGTTCTCACCAAGGCTAAGGCCCCCAAGGTGCCCCCATTATAGGGTCCCCACTCTCCAGCCTTCCGACCATGCTTAGCACTAAGGCCATAGTCAATCTTTGTGCCAAAAGAGGAAGGTTCTCACCTTGAGTGGTGGTTTCCGATCACACTGGTGGGCTCAAGGCCATCACTACAACGAACCGTACCTGCCACCCACTCCCTATGGATTTCTCACTTGCCCCCGGGTATAGAGGGAACTGTTGTGTGCAAAGGTTTGTGTACAGTTTTTATTTCAAACAATTGCATAATCATAAACAAACAACAGTTATTAAAGCCAAGCATTTAAAACATGTTATAATACAAGGTAGGGTAAAAGCGTAATTCCTTAGTTTATTTATTAAGCGGGCCCATCACTAAATGGGATCAACTCTCTAGGCTTCCCCAATGGAGTCGCCATCTGTCGCTGCCATTAAAAAGAGGCGGTCAGAGCGACGCGATGGTTCCGACTTTCCAATTTTTGCGTTTTTATGGGTATGGTTACAACGCCTTTAGGTTGTCCGATAACCGGGCTGAACCTAGAGGCGAGGTTTTCGAAAAGGTGTTATTGGATTGTCCGATAACCGGGCTAGCCCAAGAACTAATATAAAGGGGTTCTTATGGAGTCGCCACTGATGTTTTACCGGAAACATCGAAAAAGGAGGAAAAAGGCGTTAGTTTTTGAAAACCAACTTTGGTCGTTAAAACCAGAGTTAGGTAAGGGAGTTAGTTACGTGTAAGGGAAGTGTTAGTTCCCTTACGACGCCCCTTTCGGGTTCCCTATGATAGGTCAGCTATTTTATGAATAAACTTTTGAAAAGACGCTTTTACCCTTTTATTTACAGAATTAAAATAATGACTACATGGCCCTAATGTCTATTATACAACTTAATCATAAAAATAAAGACAGTAAAAGAGAGGGAGAGAATGAAGAAACCTCCGAGGCAAGCTTTTGATTAATTTTCTGAAAAGTAGGGTGCGTTTTGGCAGCCCTTCGCTCTTACAATGTCGAAATCTCTCTCGAAACGCTATAAAAAGCTCTCAAAAACTCTCAGAAACTCCAGAAATGCTTCGGAGGGACTCTAGGAAGAGAATTTGAAGAAAGTGTAGAAGGGAAAGTGGAAGAACTGTGTGAAATGAGGGGGGGGGGGGGAGCGCTCACTATTTATAGGGATTCGCGCCTATCTAGTCGAGACGGCCGTCTTATCTGACAAGGTCGAGACGGCCGTCTCACCATTCAGGACGGCGGTCTCAACTTGTAAAAGTGGCGAGACTGCCGTCTCGTTTGGCAAGACGACGGTATCGACTTTCCCAGAGACGAGAGGGCCTTCTCGCCAATCGGGAGGGGGGTCTCGCCATTGGCAAGTGGCGAGACGACCGTCTCGCCGAACGAGACGGCGGTCTCGACTTGTAGCAATGGCAAGACGGAGGTCCCGAAAAGCGAGACGGCGGTCTCGACCCCTGAAGGAAAAAATCCTTATTTTTGTACAGAAAATCGTTCCTACTCTAACATGGGGCCTAATAGTCTCTCCTAATGGATTTTTAGGCTTCGTCCATCTTCGAATAGGAGGTCTTCTGTTCTTATTTTGAGGCCGGGCAAGATTTGGGTCTATAGCGGCGCTCTTTGGAAAATTGAGAGAACATGAACTTGAACTCAGAAGGCTAAATGATGAAGAAGGCCAACACCAAAAGAGAAACCTTACCTTCAAAACTGAAATTTCTAAGAGTAAGAACAAGAAAGAGGAAGAAGAGTCGGAAAATGAAGATGATGAAAATTTGAGTCTCATGATAAAGAAATTTACAAAGTTCATGAAAGCCAAAGGGAAGCAACCCTTCAAAAGTAAGGGAAAGGTAAGAGAAAGTACTTCCTTAAATATTAAATGTTACGATTGTGGTGAAACAGGACATGTAAAAATCGATTGTCCAAACAAGAAAAATGAAGATCAGAAAGGCAAGAAATTCTTCAAAAAGAAAGCCTACATTGCTTGGATGATAGTGACTCAAGTTCGGAGTCAAGTGATTCAGAAATTGAAGAAAACATTTGCTTGATGGCAAATGACAACATCTCTTCCGATTTGAGGTTAGTGATTCCGACTCTTCCTCAAATGATGATGAAAATGATTATGATGCTTTACAAAATGCATATGAAGAATTATTTACTTCTTTTAAAGACTTGAAAAATGAATATAAATCTGTGAAAAAGTGTTTGAATAAATAAGAAAAAGAGGTGGAATCCTTGAAAACAAAAAATTGCATGTTTAGAGGAAAATGATAATAAAGAAATAGCATGTACATCATGTAAAGAGTATGAATATGATATTGATATACTTAGCCACTTGCTTGATAAAACTAAGAAAGAATTAAGTGATAGTTATAAGGATAAGGTTATTGTTCAAAATAGAGAAAACTGTCATGTTCCATTGAAAAAGCCTAAAAATAAAAATAGAAGAGTATGGGTTGAAAAAGGAACTAAAACTTCAAAAGTTAAAAATGTATCATATTCAAAGATTACATCTAATGCATGCTTTTATTGTATGAAACATGGTCATACTTCAAATAGGTGTAGAATTAAACATTTTGGTGTTCCTAAAGGAAAATATGTTTGGGTTCCTATAGTGAAATAATTTGATTGTCTCTAACCCCAAGGACCCAAAAGTTATGGGGACCTAAGATTATCATGTTCTTGTTTTGTAGGAAACTTCCAAATCCGAGAAGCCTATGTGGTATCTTGACAGTGGATGTTCAAGACATATGACCGGAGACAAAACAAAATTTGTGAGTTTCAAAGCTAAAGAACAAGGATATGTAACCTATGGGGACAACAACAAAGGAAGAATACTTGGAACCGGAAACATTGGTGGTGTAAATACTTTGGAGATAAAGGATGTGCTTCTTGTTGATGGGCTAAAGCATAATCTCCTAAGTATAAGTCAACTTTGTGATAAAGGATTCAAGGTAATTTTTGAAAGTAAGTTTTGCACCATTCATTTGAAAGATTCCAAAAATATAGCATTAAAAGGTATTAGGAATGATAATATCTATTTGATTGATTTGGATTGTGTATCTTACACTAGTATAACATGCTTAGTTGCTAAGGAAGAAAATCCATGGTTATGGCATAAGAGAGCAGGTCATATAAACATGCATCAATTAAACAAACTAATATCAAAGGACTTAGTTGTTGGTTTGCCTAAGTTAAAATTTGAAAAAGATAGGTTATGTGATGCATGTAAAAAAGGTAAAAAAGTGAAATCATCCTTTAAATCTAAGAATGTTATTTCCACATCAAAACCCTTAGAACTATTACACTTAGATTTATTTGGTCCATCTAGGATAAAAAGTTTTGGTGGAAATTACTATGCTCTTGTAATTGTTGATGATTTTTCTAGATATACTTGGACATTTTTCTTAACCTTAAAAAGTGAAGCTTTTAAGGTCTTTAGGAAGTTTGCTAAGCAAATCCAAAATGAGAAAGACTTAAGAATTAAGGTGTTAAGAAGTGACCATGGTGGGGAGTTTCAAAATGAATGGTTTGAAAATTATTGTGAGGTGTCGCCGCCGTCAAAAAGAGGTGGTCAGAGCGACGCGATGGTTCTGACTTTTCATTTTTAGCATTTTTATGGGTGATGTTACAACACCTTTAGGTTGTCCGATAACCGGGCTGAACCCAGGGGCATGCTTTTCAAAAAGGTGTTATTGAGTTGTCCGATAACCGGGCTAACCCAAGAACTAATTTGAAGGGGTTCTTATGGAGTCGCCACCGATGTTTTTACCGGAAACATCGAAAAAGGAGGAAAAAGGCGTTGGTTTTCGAAAACCAACTTTGGTCATTAAAACCAGAGTTTAGGTAAGGGAGTTAGTTACGTGTAAGGGAAGTGTTAGTTCCCTTACGACGCCCCTTTCGGGTTCCCTATGATAGGCCAGCTATTTAACAAATAAACTTGTGAAAAGACGCTTTTACCCTTTTATTTACGGAATTAAAGTAACGACTACATGGCCCTAATATCTATTACGCAATTATAAAAATAAAGGCAGTAAAAGAGAGGGAGAGAGTGAAGAAACCTCTGAAGCAAGCTTTTTAATTAATTCTCAGAAAATTAGGGTGTGTTTTGGCAGCCCTTCGCTCTTTACAACGCCGAAAAACTCTCGGAAATGCTATAAAAACTCTGAAAAACTCTCAAAAACTCTAGAAATGCTTTAGAGGGGTTCTAGGAAGAGAATTTGAAGAAGTTGTAGAAGAGAAAGTGGAAGAACTATGTGAAATGAAGGGGGGAGCGCTCATTATTTATAGGGATTCGTGCCTGTTAGGTCAAGATGGTCGTCTCGTCTGACAAGGTTGAGACAGCCGTCTCGCCATTTGGGACAGCGGTCTCGACTTGTAAAAGTGGCGAGACGATCGTCTCATTTGGCGAGACGGTCGTCTCATTTGGCGAGACGGCGGTATCGACTTTTCCAGAAACGAGAAGGCCTTCTCGCCAAACGGGAGGGGGGTCTCTCCATTCGCAAGTGGCGAGACGGCGATCTCGACTTGTTGGAATGGCAAGACGGCGGTCCCGAAAAGTGAGACGGTGGTCTCGATCCTTGAAGGCGAAAATCCTTATTTTAATGTAGAAAATCCTTCCTATCCTAGTATGGGGCCTACTAGTCTCTCCTAATGGCTTCTTAGGCTTCATCCATCTTCGAGAAGGAGATCTTCTGGTCTTTATTATGAGACCGAGCAAGATTTGGGGTCTACAGCTGCCCCCCCTTTACCTGACCAGTCGACTGTTGGCCTGTCGTGCCAAGAAGATCGACTGGAGGGTAAAAGAGTTGACCTTCTTGCCCGGTTACCTTTCAGACGTCCCGTCTTTGCGGTAGTTGATCTTCTGGGGAAAAGTGTGTTGTGCGCCTCCAGGATGCTCCTTCTGACGGTAGCTGATCCCTTCGGTTGATGAGTATGAACCCCCATCTGGTTTGACGAGTATGAACCCCCGCCTGGTAAGCCCCCTTTTGTAAGGCCTGATGAGTACACACCCCCATCTGGTATTTGACGAGTATGAACCCCCGTCTGGTAAGCCCCCTTTTGTAAGGCCTGATGAGTACACACCCCCATCTGGTGAAGTGTCTCTGGATGCTCCTTCTTGCGATAATTGACCCTTTGGCTGTGGTGGCGGCTTACTGCTCTAGCTCATGCGTCGAGTGTTGAGATGCGTTTTCTTGTCTTTTGTTTTTTCTGAGAGTGGTCGTCCAGTCTGTGCCGGGGACTTTGTTGGTGTTCATCCAGCTTGTTGGTTGCTGGGGATTCTTTGATTTTGATCCTTTGGTGGTTGTCATCCGACTTCGCTGGTTGTCGGGTAGTCTTGTTTATTGTTGTTCGACTCTTGCTTGGTTGTCAAAAATTGTTGGTCAAGGTGATTGACTTGTTTGAATCCTGCCTTTTTCCGTGGTTTTATTTCTTTTTTCTCGCGATTTTGGATTTTGGCTTTTTTGAGCGTAAGTCTTTTTACTCTTAGTTTCTTTTTGCTACGCTGACTCTTTGAAGAGGAGAGCAAAATGCATGAAATGAAATTTTATTTATGATAAAAATTTATTACAGCAGTTTATTTTCTAAGCACTATCCCTAAGACGGTGGACTCGAGTCTGGAGACGATCCGTAAGAGGGGAATTGTCGGTACAGATGTCTTCGGAATTCTGCCTGATCCTGGGCTTTGTCGAGGTACTCCTATCGGAATGTCGCCAGGTCCTGCCTTATTCCCTCTTGGTATTGGTTTAATGTCTCCATCCTCGTGTCGAAAGCATCTTGCCTTAGGGACATTTTCTCTTGTCTCATGGACATTTGGTCGAATTGCTAGCGCAAATTGTAGATGTTGCGGTTGATGCTAGCAAAGTCGTCTGTGTACTCCTGCTATTGTTGTTGGAACTCCAAGGGTGTCGGGAGATCTTGCATTGCTACGAGGTCCCGGAGATCCAAAGTTATGTCCAGCGAAGGGTGGAGGATCAACCAGGTCCCTTCGCGTAGCAGCATCCCCATGCTGACCAGGACAGACCCGTTGATAGTTTCGGGTCGGAGGCTGGAGGCCATTTCTTCCCTGCTACTGCACCCTGTAGACCCCTAATTTTGCCCGGCCTCTCAAAATAAAAGCTAGGGAAACTTCATACAGTTCACCCGGCTTCATATCAAAGAAAAACCGAGAAAGACCTCCCGCAACAAACACGGAGTTCACTCATTCACACGATAAAGGACAAAGGAGACTTCCTATACAGAGATAAAACTCGCCCGACATTTCAAATAAAGGCCAAGAAGACTTCCTACATGAAGATAAAGCTTCAACGGACACATATCGGCATCAACTGACGTCCAAAACAGGCAAGGAAAGCTTCCCGGAGTCCCGAAACGCGCGAAACTGGCCAGAACAGTCGAGACGGCCGTCCCAAAGGTGGGACGGCCGTCCCAACTTGCTCCAGCCAGTTGGGACGCGCGTCCCGAAGTTGGGACGGCCGTCCCAAGCCCCAGAAAAGTGGGACGGCCGTCCCGGGTCCCCGGGGGTCCCAGCCTGTGTAATTTTGCCATTTGGGACGGCCGTCCCGGTCCGGACGGCCGTCCCGGCCCGAGACGGTGGTCCCGAAGTGCGCCGGCTTCGAAAACTATAAATAGGAGGCTCATTTGTCACTTTTTCACACCACGGACACTCCGAGAGCTCGAAACACTTTAGAGCACTTGTCTACTTCTCTCTCTCTCTCGAATGATCTTTCCGATTGCCTTAAATAGGTAACAATCGGTTAAGGAATTATATTCCGGCATTTGATTCTTCTTTAAATTTTTAGTAGAGTCGATCTTGTATTGGTGAGGAGAGACTGTGTAGAGAGAGGGTTGCCAAAACGCATCCTCACGGTTCGAGGTTCTCAATATAAAGCTTGCTACGGAGGTTCTTTTCAATTCCCTTCTCTTTTATTGTTTTATTTATTATTTTATTGTTTTATTTAGCTTTATTATGTCATAGGATCATGTAGATAGCTATTTTAATATCTCTTTTATTGCTTTATTTAACTTTATTCATCATTTTATACACGCAACATAGAATAAAATCATGTAGATAGCCATTTAATATTATGTAATAAAATAGGGTAATCGCATAATTTCTCGTAGTCTTTATTTAATTGAATTAATCTGTCATAGGGAACCCGAAAGGGGCGTTGTGGGGTGCTAACACCTTCCCCACACGTAACTAACTCCCTTACCCAACTCTGGTTATAATGGCCAAGTGCGGTTTTTCTTAAAATCAACATTTTTTCCTTTTCCAATGTTTACGGTCAAAACATTGGTGGCGACTCCATAAGAACCCCTTTTCAAAAACCTTTTAAAACAAAAACGCGAGTCTAAACCATCTTTTCGCGACCGCTCGCATAAACGTTTCTAAGACGTCCCCCTCCGGACGTCGGAAAGGGACGGCGGCGACACACCCCCATTTTTCTGCCAGCAGAGTGATGAGGGGAGCCATGAGGATGGCTCCCACAGGCCGGCTCCCAAAGTCCTTGAGGGCCTTCAGGAAGAAATAGCCGAGGTTTCACCGGCGCCTCTGACTCATGCAGTAGAGGGCAAAGAGATCTGGAAGGGTAACCTTACCCTGACTCTCTTTCCGCCCGTGGACCGTCCCGGCCAACAACTTGTGGCAGATACGGAGGGCGGGGGGAAGTGCGGAGCCCTTCAGCAGTGTTGGCAGGGTATGTGCCCCGGTCAGCTCCTCCCACATTTCGCCGGCGGTGAGGTTAGTGGGGCGTGCACAGATGGCCTCCTGGTAATCCCGAGTTAAGACGTCCTCAGGCTGGATGAACCCGATGGACACGTTGAATTTGTCCAGGGTGGTGGTCCGGTACATCCCGCCCATGAAGTACGTCACCACTTTTGTTGGTGGGAGGCCTGGTACCATGGAGGGAGTCTCGGAGTAAGAGATGGAGGCGAGAAATTCTATCACCGCTTGAGGGTATACGTGGGTGGGTGGAGACTGGAGGAGGAAGCGCCACCCTATGCTGTCGATGTGGGCGAGGATGCCGAAGTCCAATCTCAGCATGGGGTGCCAGGTATTTTCCCGGACATGCTCTAGGCGAGTCTGGTGCAGTGGCGAAAGCTGTGTGGGATCTTGCGGAGTAGGGGCTGAGGAGCTATTGGGGCCGATAGAACCTCTTCTCTTTCTGGATTGATCTCCTTAATGCATTTTGGTGGTAGGATGCTTGAAAGTGAGAGAAAGGAGGGTAGGAGTGCAAGAGAGGGTGTTTGAGACCCCCCCCCCCTAGGCTTCTCTATTTATAGATTTTTCGACCAACTTCGGGACCGTCGTCTGGACAATCGGGATCGCCGTCTCGAATTTGCGGGATTCGGGACCGCCGTCTGGAACCTCGAGACGGCGGTCTCGACTTTGGCCTTAAGCGAGACGACCATCTCGCCTAGCGAGAAGGCGATCTCATTTTTGGTCAAGTCGAGACGGCAGTCTCATTTTGCTGAAAATCGAGATGGCGGTATGGACCTTCGAGATGGAGGTCTCGTTTTTTAGAGATTTTTTTTTTTTAAAGGAAAATAGGACCTTGTTAAAAAACATTTTATGCATGCAATGTTTTCATGTTTGATGTCCTATGATGCCTATTTCATTAGTTTTTCAGAAGGATTTAACTGTCATGTCTTGTAGAGACGGGTGTCCTCTGATCTGCATTCCTTCTGCTATACTTGGCTGTACTATTCCGAACTTCTTGTGACCGAAGAATAATTTTCTTTTCTTTCTTTATTTTTCTTTGCTTTTTTTTTGTAGAGCACACTTTGCCATGTCAGTGTCCCTTTTTCTTCGCTTTAGGGGTTTCAATCCTCTTGTTGACTATACGCCTCCATATTCCCAAACTAATAATAACTAATTGTTAGAATAATATTCCCAAACTAATTGTTTCCTACGGGGTATTTTGCCCTCTCTTTTTTTGGCCTTTGGCTTCTATGGGCTTTTTCTTTTTTTGTTAGTATTTTTTTTCACAATATTGGCGAAGCATGACTTTATTTATGGTGGAGTAAAGCCTTATTTTGTGCTTCTAATCAACTAGCTTGATTGTAATGGCCATGGCAAATTTTGATTACTTGGATGCGCTTTTTATTCTTCTTTTTCTTTTTGCTTACTTAGACAAGGTTATTGTGAGGTCTAGTCGTGAAATAGCAAGAAGAGAAGCAGATAGTAAGAAATGTATTCTTTATTAATTAATAAGGGAATATGTGCCCTAAAATGCCCAGGGGTCGGGCTAGCCCCGGGGGATAATCTCTAACAATCATTGGGTTTACATCCCTTAAGCGAAGAAAAAGATTTCCTAATGACTAGGGTAGCTCTTGACGCTTGCATCCCTCCGCTTTGGAATATTTGCTTGAGTGTGCGGAGGGGAGACTTCCCTTTTCTTCCTTCTGTTCGGCCCTTTGTAGGGTCATATCCTAGGCCACACTTGTAAGGATTATCTTTGAATTCTGGGGGTTCCCTCATGCCTTGGGAATCTGCCCCCAGTCCTTGGCCAGGATGGTAACCATGCTTCTTCATCATGCGGGCTACCTTTGTGTTTTTGGGAAGTCTTTCTACATTGGCAATTTCGAGCGCTTGAAAAGATGTTTCAAGGGCCTCTTCAGCCGCATCCACATAAGGTTGGGTGGACGGTCTACTGATCAGGATATCATCTTCTTCTTGGACCGTGACCAATTTATCATCCACTATAAACTTGACTTTTTGGTGGAGCGTTGAAGGTACTGCCTTAGCGTCATGAATCCAAGGCCTGTCGAGAAGACAACTATATGCAGGAGTAATATCCATTACATGGAAATCGACGTTGAAGATAGTGGGTCCAATTTGGATTGGCAAGTTGACTTCTCCCACTACTTCTCGTTTTGATCCGTCGAAGGCTCGAATGATAGTGTTGCTTGGGCGTAGACGGGTTCCTTGGATAGTTAACTTGTGGAGTGTGCACTTGGGCATCACGATCAAGGACGACCCGTTATCCACAAGAACTTTGGCGATGAGGTACTCCTTGCATTTGATGGAGATATGCAAGGGCTTGTTGTGGTTTGACCCCTCGAGGGGGAGTTCTTCCTCTGTGAAGGTGAGGTGATCGGTTGTTGTGATGTGACCGACAATCCTCTCAACCTTTTCTTGGGATATGGTGAGAGGTACATGCGCTTCGCTTAAGACCTTCATCAGGGCATTTCTGTGCGGTTCCGAGCTCATCATTAGAGATAATAAGGTTATCTTTGTAGGTGTATGATTGAGCTGGTCAATAATGGAATACTCGCTTTGCCTTATGAATTTGAGTAATTCCTCTGTCTCCTCCTTGGATTCTTAATTTTCTTTTTCTTCGATCTTTTTATTTTTTCCTTTATTCTTGGGGACATCTTCTTGTAAGTCCTTGGGGGAGTAGATTCTTCCACTTCTAGTCATGCCCCCAATGCCGGCTATATTGGTGATATCCTCCTTTATTGGTGAAGATTCTCCATATATCCACGGTACAACTTTATTTGACTCATAGGGGAAAGGACGTGGCATAAATAGTCGCACTGATGTCCTTGCTCCCTCTTTCTTATTATTTTTGAGGACCAACGGTCGAAGCTTATTGTCCTCTTGTGGCGAGTCAACCGTTGGGGAAAGCTTGATTAGGAGTGGCTTTCTCTCCAATCTTCTAATTTGGAAGACGTGTCAGTTAATCCTTCCTTTTTATTATCTTATTTATTAAGAGTGAAGGAGGGAAAATTAAATATGCAAATGAATGATATGCATGCAAGTAGACAATTGTTGAATAAAGAAAAAATTTCATTTATCCGTAGAAGGTGTACATTCCCCTATTCCATACTACGAAGCAACTTTTGACAGAAATGGAAAAGCCTAAAGAAACCCACAGGCGGGTCTTGATCTTGATGTAATTCCCTTTCGGCTTCCCGGACATGACGAGCGAGCGCTTCGCTTTGCTTCTGGACTGCCTGGCTCATATCTTCGCTGTACTTTTGAGCCTCTTTGATCTTTGCCTCTTGATGGACGACCAAGGGTTGTAGTTCGTCGAGTTTTAGAAGGGCTCGGTCTTTTTCTTGTAATACTTGACCATACTGAGCTAACCCATCTCTTTCTTTACAGCGTAGCTCTGTGAGACTTTTGTTGAGTCTTCGGTTGGCCTCTCGCTCTTGGCGTATTTCTGACCGAGTCCTTGTGAGGTCTTGTAACAAGTCCTTGATCGTCTGAGCCTGTTTTGCTGATTCGACCTCAAGGCGTGTTGATTTGGCAATTATTTCTTGGAGTTGGCCATCCAAGCTGGTTCTAGCAGCTTTGGATGCTCGGATAGCTTGTTCGTTAGAGTCAGCACACTGATCCTTGAGGCGCTCTATTTCATGATCCTTTTTCTTGCATTGCCTCTGTAGACCGTCTATGGTGAGGATAGATTCTTGCTCTCTTTCTTCAAGGGCCCTCATCTGGGCTCCCATGATTTCTATCCTCTGGGTCAAGGCGTCGACTTGAGTTTGCAGCTCTTCACTATTTGCACATGTAGCGAGTGAGGTGGATGGTTGAGACTGTAAGAATTAATGGTTGAGTTCAAGAGGGGGGGTGAATTGAACTTTAGAAATCTTTTTCGAAAAACACTGTTTCTTTGTGGAAGAATGATTAATCTTTATCCAATCTTTGATTAGGCAGATTTGGTTTTAAACAAAGCAAGAATATAAACCAGAAATGAAAAGAGATAAAACCAGAAATACAACACAAGAGTTTATACTGGTTCACTCTTCCCAAGAGCTACATCCAGTTCTTGACAAATCTGCCAAGTTCCATTAATATCAAGTGAAAATACAAACCAGTAGATATACACCAATCTACCCAAAGAACTACCTTACAACACCACAAGATAGACTCTTGAAAAACCTCCCAAGCAACCAAACCCAGATTCATCGTAACCGAGTCACGATTCAAACCCAATCTACACAATTAGAATTCGTACAAGTATATGAAAAGAATAAACCTGGACTGCAGCTTTTACAATATAGAAGTCCAGAAGCAATTTTTCTAACTCAGAACTTCCTCTCTTGAAGATCTTTCAACAATCTTGATCAAAACGCCTTATGATATAAAATGTTTATGAATGCTCAGATAAAGACACGAATATGAGAGCTCCAAGATTGCTTTCAATCGTTTTCCAAATTGTATGTTTGAAAGAGAAATCAAAACTGTATTTATAGAGTAAAAGAGAGGGACTAATAGATTCAATCGATTTAAAATGATGTTTCAATCGATTGATTTCATTTAAAACTCATTCAATCGGTTAATTCGAGCTTTCAATGGATTGAAACAGTTTAGAAGAAAAATGGTAGCTCTCTGTTCCAACAGATTAAAATATATTTCAACAGATTGAAATTCTGTGATACCTTAAAATGAAAAAGGATCTCTCTGTTTTAACAAATTAAAATTTATTTCAATAGATTGAAATTCTGAGATACTTTAAAATGAAAAATGACATCTCTCTGTTTCAACAGATTGAACTTGATTTCAACAGATTAAAATTCTGAGATACTTTTGAAATGAAAAATGACTAGAACATTTTAATCTATTGATTTCTCAATTCAACAGATTAATACTGCGAACTCCTTAATATGGAAAAACCATCAAGAACATTTTAACCTGTTGATTCTATGATTCAATCAATTAAAATTTTGGCTGTATATATACATTTCCTATTTTAAGTGATTTTAACATATTGAAATTGCTTTTTAACAGATTAAAAAACTCAGTTTGTTCTTTTAAGACTTAAAGATTGGTTTTTCATGCAGTAAGATGAATTCTATGAAATGTAACATTTATAGGCGCTTATCACAAGATCTACTGAAACTATCAAGAGATTAAATTCTAAACCTATAACCTATCTACCTACACACCCACAAAATAAACTTTATAAACTCTATATGTCTTCATCAAATCCAACAAGTGCTTCAATCTTCCCCTATTTGATGGAGACAAATAACCACTGCACCTGCATAAACAATAACAGAACAGAGACATATGATTTTGTGATGTGTGTGTAGTGTCAGTATAAGCGAATACTTCTCCCCTTATTTGACTTCATCAAAAAGTGTTCAATTACAAGCCATAAGTACCATGTAGGTACCCAAAATTAAGACAAAAAAAAAACACAAGTGAAAGAAAGCATAAGAAATTTCACTCATCACCATCCCAGGGACCCTGATTGAATTGGAGGTCTCCAATTCTGTTGAAGATATCTTCCAGTTGATTATCAATGTGCTGAAATCTGGCAATGGAGTCTTCATAAAGCCGATGCTGGCGAGCTTGCAGAGCATATGTCATCTCCATGTGCCTCCTTTGATTTGTTTGCATTTCAGTCATTTGATGCAGCATATTCCGTTCGAACTGTGAAAGAGCGTGCCACGGTTAGGTTGTGCCACATAAGGAATCATTTCCAATGGAGACTGCTGAACCATGTCATCTTCCATAGGGTCTGTTTGTCTTGCATTAGCAGCACTTGGAGCACCAGTATTCTCGTCATCTTCCTCTTCTTCTTCTTCTTCTTCTTCTCCTTCTTCTCTCCCAGCTTCTTCTTTTGAAATCCAATCACCATCAATCTTAATGAATCCCATTTTATGAAGGATGGAGTTGTTAATCTCATTTGTGGGGCGAACGATTTCAACCAATTCTCCTTCTAAGTCAACACCAAAATGAGTTAGAAATTTAGAAATTAAGATTGCATAGGGATACCTAAAATCACTTAGCCTTTTTGCTTTGATCATATGATCCTTGATGACAAATACCCAATTTACTCTGATTCTGTGGTGGATACAATACATCAGTACCAAGTCTCCTTCATTCAGTACTGCATGATTGCTCCCCCTGGGAGTAAGCTGCCAGGCCACTATGAACGCAAGAATTGTTTCTTCAAGGTTAAGCTTTCCAGTGTTGAAGGAACTCACAGAGTCACGCTTAATTCTCAAACAAGAACGAAAGTATTGGACTTTGTTGAATTCTTCTACATCAGAGGTATAACCTTTAGTGACTTTTACTCCTTCATCCTTGAGTCCAGCAACATTTTTCCAGACAGAACTTTGATAAGGTCAAGATAGATTCTATCATTGAGCTCAAGGAACTTCTAAAGTTTCTGGTGTTGCAGCAGCTTTCGAACCCCTCTGAACCCTTTAGCATCCAACCACGAGAATTTCAGAACACTGGGAATATTAATCTGTTTTCTGCTCATTTCGTGAATGAATAATCCCATCTTTTCTTGGTTCCCATTGAACCAGGTTTCAATGCGCCCTCCTCTTGATGTTTCTTGGACAGTAGCTGAGGATTCTCCTCTGCTGAACTTCCTCCTTCCAGATTTGGTGCGCTTGAACATGTTGTTTGAGAGATGAACCGAATACAGAGAAGAGAGAATATTTTTCCAAGCAGAAGTACACGATTTTCGAATCAACTATTGCATACTAAAAGGAATGAGAGAAAAAGGACCCTTCATCTACTTTGAATAGTCAATTTTGTCTTTTTGTAAATTACCTCAGTTCTGCTCCTTGTGTCAGAGATGGAAAAGACAAAGAGAGAGAGAGAGAGAATGGTTACTGACGACACTCGAAGAGAAGGGAAACAATTTAGGGTTAGGTTTTAAGAGTTGATTTGATTGGAAATAGAAAACAGAAAAAACATAAAAGATACCATAGGCGCCACAAATAAGAATATTTGATAAGCCAAGAAGGATCGCCACAAGAATCGAATAATTCTTGATAAGATCAAGTGATGCAAGGAAGAACCCTAGCAGAGCAACAACTCACAAAGTGATTCTGAATATTACGTACGTTCATTCTGAATTCCCAAATGTTTAATACAACTTAAGTTTATGAGTTTGTCTCATTGCAGGAAATAAAGATAAATTAAAATCCTAATATCCCAAGCAAAGTTAAGTTACCCAGATGGTTCAGTGAAGGCATTATAAGCTTTGGGTCTTGGGTTCAAATCCCCAATGTAGCAAATAAAATAATAATAATAATAAAAACTAAATCTTTTGGTTGGGCCTCCTAGCTCTCCAAACATTCTATGCATGTGATAGGTCTAGACTCCTCCATGTTTGGATCTTTTAATAGTTGGGCCTTTAGCAAATTGGTCACTTTGTATTGCAATGCCTCTTGTGTTTTTCTGAGTTTGCCTCTTGTGTTTTTCTGAGTTTGCCTCTTGTCATAGGTCCACCTAAGTCTTGGATTGGATCTTGGTCTTGATCCTTCTCGTTATGGGTTTGGGCCTTTATGTCCACATCAGTTACTGTAACACTCGATTACCTGCATTTCTTCACATTTGATTTCCAATCACAGTTGTTGCCGTCGTCCGTTCCGACGTCTAGGGACATCTCGAACATTTATGTGAGCGGTCGCGAAAAGATGGTTTAGACTCGCGTTTTATTTTAAAATGTGTTCATTGCTTCCGAGGTGCTCAACAACTGAACTATCCTCTAATAAAAGCAAGGTTTTCACAAAAGGGTTCTTATGGAGTCGCCACTAATGTTTTGACCATAAACATTGGAAAAGGATAAAAAGGCGTTGATTTTAAGAAAAACCAAACTTGGCCATTATAACCAGAGTTATGTAAGGGAGTTAGTTACGCGTGGGGAAGGTATTAGCACCCCCACGACGCCCCTTTCAGGTTCCCTATGACAGATTAATTCATGAAGTAAAGATTAAGAGAAATTACGCTATTACCCTATTTTATTATACAATATTTTAAAAATGGCTATCTACATGATTTTATTTTCTATTACATACATAAAGCCATAAATAAAGCAATAAAAGAGAAGAGAAGTTAAAAAAAACCTCCGTAGCAAGCTTTTTATTGCAAATCTTTAATTGTGAGGATGCGTTTTGGCAATCCCCCGCTCTACAAAGACTCTCCTCCCCGAATACAGGACCGACTCTACTGTAATTCTAAGAAGAATCGAATGCCAGAAGAAACTTCCTTAACCTATTGTTACCTTATTAGGCAATCGGAGAGTTCATTCGAAAGAGGGAGAGAAGACAAGTGTCTTGGTGTGTCAAAAACGCTCAAATGAGCCCCTATATATAGGTTTTTCAGCCTGGCAGCTCGGGACGACCGTCTGGGGTGCAGAAAATAGGGATGGCCGTCTGCAGCGGTCGGGACGACCGTCTGGGATCTGGGACGACCGTCCCAGGTGTCAAAAATGGGTGGGACGGTCGTCTGGCATGTGGGACGGCCGTCTGGACTGGCTGGGACGGCTGTCCTGACTTCTGGGACGACTGTCTCGAGTGTTTTGGCCAGATTTTGTCCCTTTTTGCCCGGTAATCCTTCGGATGCTCCTTTGCTGAAGTTTGCTGATCCTCCGGATGATAAATATTTTTGATAGGTACCAACGCCTATCTGGTTTGAACCTTCTTTCTTATAAGGCTCTGGTGAGTACTTACCCTCACCAGGTATGAGTTCGCATTTGCAAAATTCTGATGAGTACCTATCCTCATCCAGTACGAACCCTATTTTATAAGGCTCTTGTGGGTACCTACCCCCACTTGGTACGAACCCCGTTCTACAAGGCTCTTGTGGGTACCTACCCCTACCTGGTACGAACCCCGTTCTGCAAGGCTCTAGTGGGTACCTACCCCCACCTGGTACGAACCCCGTTCTGCAAGGCTCTTGTGGGTACCTACCCCCACCTGGTACGAACCCCGTTCTGCAAGGCTCTTGTGGGTACCTACCCCCATCTGGTACGAACCCTGTTCTGCAAGGCTCTTGTGGGTACCTACCCCCACCTGGTACGAACCCCGTTCTGCAAGGCTCTTGTGGGTACCTAACCCCACCTGGTACGAACCCCGTTCTGCAAGGCTCTTGTGGGTACCTACCCCCACCTGGTACGAACCCCGTTCTGCAAGGTTCTTGTGGGTACCTACCCCCACCTGGTACGAACCTCGCTCTGCAAGGCTCTTGTGGGTACTTACCCCCACCTGGTACGAACCCCGTTCTGCAAGGCTCTTGTGGGTACCTACCCCCACCTGGTACGAACCCCGTTCTGCAAGGCTCTGGTGGGTATCTACCCCCACCTGGTACGAACCCCGTTCTGCAAGGCTCTGGTGAGTACCTACCCCCACCTGGTACGAACCCTATTCTGCAAGGTTCTTAACGAGCCACGTTCTGCAAGGCTCTCAGGATGTTCTTTTTGGTGGTTAATCTTATGGTTTGATGAGTACAAACCCTCATCTGGTTTTGGAGATGTGTTGGCGACTTACTGTTTCTGATCATGCGCCCATTCCGTGAGGAGTGATTGATTTTTTCTTTTTGACTTTTCTGGTTTAGTCATCCGGTTTTGCCGGGGATTTCTTGTTTTCGACTTTTCTGTTTAGCCATCCGGTCTTGCCGGGGATTCTTTGTTTGTTGGCTTTTCTGTTTAGCCATCCGGTCTTGCTAGGGATTCTTTGTTTGTTGGCTTTTCTATTTAGCCATCCGGTCTTGCCGGGGATTCTTTGTTTTTGGCTTTTCTATTTAGCCATCCGGTCTTGCCGGGTATTCTTTCTTTCTTGCGTCTTATTTGGGCAGGAATCCATCGGGGATTTTTTATTTTTGTTGATTGTGCCTCTTGATTAGGCAGATGCTTCAATAATGGAGGCTTTATGCTTTAGGCTTGTATTACCTCTTGCATAGGTTGATTTCCCTTTTCTTGGGGATATTGGCTCTTTGCTTGCCTCTGAGTAGGCAAGGGCTTCATTGGAAGTGAAGGCTTTGCATTCCACTGGGGATATCCATATTGGGCGTTATAGGCAATTAACTCCCTGAGGATATAAATTTATAGTTTTGCCTTTGCTGATAGGCTCACTGGGGATAGTTTTTTCTTTTTGATGATCCACCGGGGATTTGATTGCTTTCCTGGAGATCTATTTTTACTTGCCCCCTAGGGAGGAATGGATTTTTTGACTCCTCGTCGGATACTGTTATTTTGAGTTGGCTTTGCCTATGCTCTTATTCCGCTGGGGAATGGGTTTTTACCTTTTTCTCGCAATTTTATCTCTTTTTTCGCGATTTTGATATTTAGCTTTCTTAAATGCGTGCGCCTTTTTTTATTTCTTTTATGCATGCAGGCAGGCTTTTTTATTATCTGCTGGGGATGAAGAGATTTTCTTCTTTTTCTCTTTTTTGGTGATTCACCAAGGAGTTTGTCGGCTTCCTGGGGATCCAACTTTGATTTGATTTTTATGACGAAGTCTTGGCTCCTGGCTTTCTGAAACTCTTTATTGAGCTGAAGGATGAGAATTTTCTTGTTTTCCCCGTTTTGTAGATTTTTTTGAAATGCTCTACTTGGAGATATTTATTTGGCATTTTCGTGGCCTTTATTGGGGAATGAAAGGTTTTTCTTTTCTTTCTTTTTGTTGAACCCCTGGGGATATGGAGATTTTGATTTCATATCTTCTTTGGTTGATCTTTATGTAGTTCTTATTCTCCTTTGAGGAAGTGGCGGAGATTATGGATGAGTGTGCTCGATGACTCATGTGCTGATGAAGTTGAGTCATGAGATAATATTTTTGTTTTGCCTCTGGAGTAGGCAAGGATCCGCTTGGGGATGATCAGGCCTTTCCGTTGGCTTTTCTATGTTGATGGCTTCCTTTTTCTTGGATGGAAGGATGGTGGTTGGAGCTTCGAGTAATTATGTTTGACGACTCATGTGGTGATGCTGAGTCATGAAGTAATTTTTTGTTTTGCCTTTGGAGTAGGTAAGGATCCATTTGGGGATCATCGAGCCTTTCCGTTGGTCTTTTTCCGGTGTACCTTCGTTTAAAGGAGAATGGTTGGAGCTATGGTCTTCTTGAAGCTCTTTATTCTGCTGAAATGGTTTTGATTTCGCCTTTTCTTTCGCGATTTTGATTTTTATTTGGAGACTGGGTTTTGACGCCCCCTGTTTTTAATCACAAGTATGGAGCCTAGCCTCCTTATATGCATGTTTATTATTCTTATTTAAAGAAAATTATTTTTTCTTGATTTTGACAAAGTCGTATTGTGCATCTACTTTATGTGTGGATGTTCTAGATGCAATCTATTTATTTATTTATTTATTTTTTATGCACTTAGAAAGTAACTGGCCTTCTTCCGTTGGCTTCTTATGAATATGCCAATGGGCTCCTCCTTTATGATCATGATGATAAGCTCCTCTTTTATTCATCTCTTGGTTTTAGCCCTATCTTTTGCCTAGACCGCCCTTTACGAGTTTTCGATCTAGCGGGCTGCCTTAATTTTTGCCTAGAATATCTTAGGGGGCCTTCGCCTTATCTTATGCCTAGATCGTTCTTTTTGGGTTTCCGATCTAGCAGGCTACCCTAGTTTTTTCCTAAGAATATCCTAGCAGGCTTTTATTCCTTTATTATTTTTTTTATGCTTCCTCTTTTTTAGATGCATGCTTGATCTTTGATTAAAAGTCTTTGCGTATATTTATGATTTATCAATAAAGAGGCATTTCCATAATATTTGGTCAAGAGAAAGGAAATGAAAGGGAATTTTATTGATAAATGAGCAAAAGTTTATCTCTTTTATAGAAGGCTTTCAAGGATATTTAGAAGAATGGGTGGTCAGGGTTGGCTATACTGTATAGGCTTAAACAGTCATGTCTATGATATCTGCCCCCCTGGTTCTCCTAATTGCTTCAGTTGAGATGCCTGAGTTCAGAGTGAAGACTATGCAGACTGCTTGCTTCTGGAAGAATGTTACCTTAGTCGCCTTTCGGTTTTCGACTGAGGTAACCATTGCTCTTAATTTTTTATTATTATTATTTTTTTTACCTCTACTTTTTACCTAGGACGTATCCTAGTGAGGGATGTAGACCCTATTTTTTGCCCAGGGATGCCCTTTGCGGGTTTTCATTCCTGACGGGTCTTGAGCAATGTCTTCAAGCATAACACTTCTTCACCGCATCAGAATTGATTGGGTGTCGAAGTTCCTCTCCATCCATATTAGTGAGGATAAGTGCCCCTCTTGAGAAAGCTCGTTTGACCACAAAGGGTCCTTCGTAGTTTGTCACCCATTTTCCAATTTTATTCTTCTGGGCTGGAAGCACATTATTTACCATTAAATTCCTCTTATGGTAAATATGAGGGTTGACCTTTTTTCGTAAGCTTTTTTTATTTTCCTTTGATAGGTTTGCTCACGACATATAACATTCAACCATTTTTCTTCCATAAGGTTTAACTGGTTATATCGGTTTTGAACCCGGTCAGCTTCTGTTAATTTAGCTTCCATCATCCTGTGCTTTTGTCAACATGATTAGCTGTACCGATTTCCCATCTCGGATCTTTGCTATAACCGAAGAGTAATCATTTTGAATGTAGAGCAACTGCCATATCAATGCCCCTCCTCCTTTCCTTAGGGATTTCAATCCTCCTATTGATCACTATATTTCCACATTTCCCAGTCAATTACTTGAATGCTTTATGGTGAAGGGTCAAGAGAATAGAAAGAAAGGGATTTATTGCAAAAGCTTGTGTTTTAGTGAGATTTTTTTGAAATAATAGTTTTTGTAAGAATGGCTAGCCAGGTTGGTCAGTGTTTAGGCTAGTTCAAACAAACATTTTGTTTTTATGAGGTGGCATCTTCAAATGAATATTCTGGCGCCTATTTGTGACTGATTAACTTTCCTAGTCCACCCTTTTGGGTTTTCAGCCTAGGATTTTGCCCTTTTATCTTTTTGTCTTGGCCTTTGACCTTGACAGGCTTCTTTTAATAATAATTTCTTTTCTCAAAACATTGTCGAAACACGATTTTCTTATTCGTGTCTCTAGCTAATCAATCATGTTAACTTTGGCTTCATTTTGTCTATGGCGTTTTGATTATTTTGACGTATTTTGGAACAAAACGTTTGTCTAAACATGGTTATTTATGGGGTATAGATATGATTAGCGAGAAAAGAAGCAAATAGTAAGAATAGCATTCTTTTGTAATTCAAATGGAAATGCATGCCCTAAAGATGCTTGGGGGTCGGGCACACCCCGAGGAGTGATCTCTAATAGTCATTGGGTTTACATCCCTTAAAATCGGAAGAAGGACATCTAATGACTAATGCTACCCTTGATGCTAATATCCCTCTTTTTCGGAAGATCGTCTTTAAGGTATGGAGGGGAGACTTCTCTTTTCTTTGTACGACTTGATATTTTGTAGGGTCATACTTTAAAATCTGGTTGCTCTCTTATTCCTTGAGCATCGTTTCCAAGCCCTTGTCCTAGGCTATATCCATATTTCTTCATTATATGGGCCACTTTCATATTACTAGGAAGTCTTTCCATATTTTCAAATGTCTTCTTCAGCCGCATCCATTTAAGGTATGGTGGACGACTCGTTGTTCGAATGTAATCTTTAGCTTGAACCATGATCAGCTTGTCGCCTACCACGAATTTGATTTTTCGGTGGAGCATTGAAGAAACTGCCCTAGCACCGTGAATCCAAGGTCTATTTAATCTTCCCCTTGGCTTATTTTTTCCTTTTCCTCTTTGGTTTCTTTATTTTTCCTTTGTTTTTAGGAACATTATCTTGTAGCTCCTTGGGTGAATAAATTCTTTTGCTTCTTGTCTTGCCCCCAATGCCAGCTATATTGGAGATATCTTCATCGATGGGCAATTCTTCTGTGCATATCCACAGTACAACTTTATCCGATGTATAAGGGAAAGGACGAGGCATGAATAAGCGCAAAGGTGTTATTGCCCCTTCCCTGACATTATCAATTTTGGTACCGACATTTATTTCTTTCTTATTATCTCCTTGTCCCAAATTGATGGCCTTAGTTTTTTCCTGATGGGGCTGTATCAATTGAGCTTATTTTTCCAACAGTCTTTGCATGCCCGGGGAAATGGTCCCCTCCTCACTGTCTGACTCAATCCATTCGCCTTCGGCTTTCAGATCCCACAGAGAGTTTCCAATCACAGACATGACTGTTTATATGGTCCTTATTTGGGTCTAGATTTTATTTAATTATTTTGGAGTGAAAGAGAAAAGAATGAGAAGAATATGAATATTATGAAAAATGCCTCGTTGTATTGATGAAAAGAGAAATATATAGAGAGCCCCTTTAATCAAAAGATCTCGCGGCCATGGGCAGAGACCGCGAGAGATGCATCGGAAGCTTTTTATTATTATTTTTTATTTCTTTTAACCAAAAGATGCAAAAAATGGGGAGCCCTAGTTAGTTGGCCTTCTCTACCCAGACTCACTATTCTGGTTGTGACAGAGGCGTGTCATCCACCTAAGGGTCGGGAGTATTGAAAGTAATCCACCCGACATTCAACAATTCTTGAACCTTATATTTCAAGGCCATGCAATTCTCCACAGAATGCCCAGGAGCGCCTGAATGGTAATCACAGTTCTCATTAGGTTTGTACCATTCTAGGTAGGGTGGATTCATTTTCTTTGGAGGGACATATGCTAGGAGATTGTCCTTTATTAATTCTGGCAGCAGATTTCCATAAGAGGTTCGAATGGGAGTGAATTTCTTCTCTTGTCTACGTGACTTCCTAGATGGTTGTAAAGAGGAAGAAGGTGTAGTGAGGTTGATGGCATTTACGCTCCCCTCTTTCTTCTTGCCAAAGGAATTCTTGAATGATGCGTGGGATTTCTTAAACTTGGGAGGAAATCGAGTATTTTCGACAAGGCGTACATCGATTACCTCCTTTACATTAAAGTTGTATCCCTCTAATGTCCTTAATTTCTCTTCTAGGGCCAAAATTCATTGCTCAGAGACCCTATTGTGGAAGCATTGCTGATACATTAGCTCCATCAACTGCGCTATTTGTTCCTTTATGACATTAAGCTCACCGGTGAGCATACGGTTCTGCTCCTCTAATTGTGCCATCTTCTTGGCTTTTTGAGCGCGAGCGAGAACAGGTAGAAGACCAGCCACTTTGTAAATGATTTAAAGATTTTTATTATTGTTTTTTATTATGAATTGAAAGAATGAAGATCTTATTGAATTACTTTGGCAAAGATCTTGTTGATTTGATGAAGTCAAGAATGAAGTCAAAGGCGACTTTGTGGCAGTCAAAGGTCACTTGGATAAAAGAGTAGAAGGATTAGTGTGTCTGCAGCTCTGTTTAGGTATAATCATTTTTATCTTTTCTGCTGCATGGGGTTTCTTCACTTAAAAGATTTTGCAAAATGCCTCTAAAAATATTTTAACAGTTAAAAACAAAGTATTTTGATAAAAGCTTTCTTAATCAACTATTTTAACTAATAGCATATAAGCTTTATCAACTAAAATGTTCTTCACACTTTTATAACATGTTTTTAACTGATATAATTTCGAAATAACCGATTGTTTTCATTAAAGGAAGTTTTGAAAACCTTCAGTCAGTATTTTAACTGATACAGTTTCGAAATAACCGATTAAAATCACTTAAAATGTTCAGAGAAGTGTTCTGGCAGTATTTTAATCGATACAACTTCAAAATAATCGATTAAAACCACTTGGAGTACTGTTTGACCGATCATAATTGAGTTATGACCGATCAGAACCAGATATGATCGATCAGAATTGAGTTATGACCAATCAGATTTATTTTAATCGATTAAAACTTCGTTTCAATCGATTAAAACAACTTAAGAAAATTTGTGCTAAGCGTTTTAATCGATTAAAACAGATTTTTATCAGTTAAAATCACTTGGAAAAGTTTATAAGAATGATTTGCAGTATTTTAATCGATTGAAACACGAAACAATCGATTAAAACAGATTGGAAGATTTTTTTGTAAAGAGTTTTAATTGATATAAACGTTGTCGTATAAGTTAAAACAAATCTGGAAACGTTTTAACAAATTAAAAGATCATTTTAACAGATTAATTAAACCAGTTGTTTTGAAAATCTTCTATATAAACAAAGGTGCTTGAAATTTTTATACATCATCTGAAATACATCTTTTGGCAATCAATTAAGCAATCAAAAGTACTACTTTCAAGAAAGAATCACGCTAGTTTTTGTGAAGTTCATCAAAGTTCTTTCTTGAGGCAAAATTGCATTCTTTTGAGAAGAAACACATATTGCAGAACTGCATAAAACTGGTTTGAGCGTTTTAGTTTCTTCTGTTTGTTTCTTTTGTTTCTTTTACTATATTGTGGGTGCCTGGAATTGTGGGCACTAGTTTCTGTAGCTGGAATTTGGCTGCAGGGTAGGTCAAGAACTGGAATTTGGTTCTTGGTGAAAGGTTAGGTGCAGGAACTGGAATTGTGGTTCTTGTGGTAGATTGAGTGTGAGGTTAAGGCTGTAATCTGTAAAACATTCAATCTAGTGGAACCCAGCTGGAATTTGGCTGGAGACTGGACGTAGCCCTGGTATTGGGTGAACCAGTATAAACCTCAGTGATATCTTTCTAAACCCTTCTCTTCTTTATTTTGTGATTGCATTTATTTTTTGATTGCTTGCTGTGTATGATTCAAGAATTGGTCAGATTTCTTAATCTTTGAAATAGATAATCTGTTTATTGCGAAAATCTTTCAAAGATCAATTCACCCCCCCCTCTTGATCTCAGCCTCTTTTTCTAACAATTGGTATCAAGAGCAAGGGTCTTGAAAAATACTCAAGGCTTTCGGTCCAAATTTTTTAATGGCTGAAAACAAATTACCTTTTTCTGAGGGGGCTTCTATTAATAGACCTCCACTATTTTGTGGAACAGATTATCCTTTTTGGAAGATTAAGATGAAGATCTTTATTGAATCTATTGATAGAAATATTTGGGATGTAATTGCTAATGGTCCATTAATTACAGAAAAAGAATGGTCCAGTTTAAATGATGAAGAAAAGAAAAAAGTTCAAAGTGGTTGTACTTCTAAAAATATAATTACTTCTGCACTAAATATGGATGAGTTTTTCAGGGTCTCCCAATGCAAATCTGCCAAAGAAATGTGGGAAGTTCTTGAGGTAACTCATGAGGGAACAACTGATGTAAAGAGAGCCAGAAAACATACTCTCATAAGAGAATATGAGCTGTTCAAAATGAAAACTGGTGAAAGTATTGCAGATGTGCAGAAGCGCTTCACTCACATCATCAACCATCTAATGGGCTTAGGTAAAACTTTTGATAAAGAAGAATTAAATATTAAAGTTCTGAAATGTCTTGACAGGTCATGGCAGCCTAAGGTCACAACAATCTCAGAATCAAAAGATTTATCAGTCATGACAACAACTTCCTTGTTTGGAAAACTCAGAGAACATGAAATGGAAATTAACAGATTCAATGAGCAAGAAGTCTCTGAGAAGAAAGGCAGAAGTATAACACTCAAGGTAGAAGAAAGAAGTCAAGAATCAGAGGAGGAAAGTGAAAATCTTGGTCTGCTTGTCAGGAAGTTCAATAAATTTCTCAAGAAAAAGATTCAAGATAAAGAAAAACACAAAAGGTATGAAAAAAAAATCTGATTCTTTTAACTATAAATGTTATGGTTGTGATAAGCAGGGTCATGTAAGAATAGAGTGTCCAGAAAAGAACAAATACAATGACAAGAAAGAGGAAAAAGTCAAAAGAAGAGCATATGTTGCATGGGATGATAATGATACTTCATCAACAGAAAATTCTGATAATGAAGAAGCCAACTTATGTCTAATGGCAAATCAAAATCATCAAACCAGTAGTGTAAGTTCTAACTCTTCTTCAAATTTAGTGAATTATAATTCATTACAAGAAGCATTTAATGAAATGCATGAAGAAGCCAAGAAACTGCAAAAAGAAAATGATAGGCTAAAAGGCTTGAATAATTGGCTAGTAAACAAAGTAGATTCTCTTGAAAAGAAAATTCTTGAAGATGAAACTGATCTTGATTTTTTAAAATTAATCCATGATAATTTTGATTGTGTATGTAATAAACCATGTAATAATTGTTCAGAATTACAAAAGAAGATTGATTTTTTATCACAAACTGTTTCAAAGTTTACACAAGGTCAAGCCAATCTTGATGTTCTTCTTGGGTCACAAAAACTGATTTTTGACAAATATGGTATAGGATTTAAATCTAGGATGAAATACAGAAAAACACACATAAACAGGAAATCATACTCATCATCAGTGGTTAAATGTTTTTACTGCATGAAAAAAGGTCATTCTGTAAAATATTGTAGAATTAAGAAGTATGTTATTCCTAGAGGTAGAATGAAGTGGATTCCCAAGAGAAATTCATTTCAAATAACCTGATCGGACCCAATAATTATAAAAAGGGTACCAGAAACATGCTAAATCTGTTTTGCAGGAACAAAATCTGGAAGTCCTTTAGTGTTCAATACAGCATAATTGATTCTGGTTTGGTAAACTAAATGTTTTAATTGATATAAAACAGTTTTAATCGATTGAAATACGAATTAATTGATTAAAATTCTATCAGGAATTTTAGTTTAGTTGTTTTAATCGATTAAAAGGATTTATATCAGTTAAAAGCACTAATAGGTCAAATTTAATCGATTCTTCTTTGTTTTAATCGATTTAAATTCTGTTATCATTTTCTAAATTTCTTCCAGTACAGAAACACTTGGTTCTTTTGTATATTAATCGATCATTTCACTATAGCATTTTCAAACCTAGTATTAAAGATCAAATTAATAGGATAATTTGTTGATTAATCGATTAATTTGTTCCTGAAAATATTTTTACAACTTCCAATTGAAAATTGGTCAGCAAAACAGAGTCAAAAATTCAAGTTTTGTGTTAATCAAAATCTGCATAATACATTTATTGCATCTGTTGACCAAGTCAAAAATTCATCCAAGAACAAAATAGCTGATGTACCCACTGTCCAGAAATCTGCGCCTCTGCCTTCAGTCAAGGGGACATGTGAAATTAAAGCTGTTTTTACAGGTTCTATCAAATTGGACATCAATTCACAAAATTTAACATCCGTGACTCTTCATTCTGCTCACTTGAAGTCCATCATTCTCATTCATCAGTTTCTAGTTCAAATTTCTTCTCTCTTCCTTCTTGTACTCACGTTTCAAAACTCTCTCTAAAACTACACAACAAGATTCTCAGGAGATCAAAATCAAGAAAGAATTAGAAAGGTGAATCTTCCTCTGCTATCAATCCGGGTGGACATCTGGAAGCATGGTTTGACGGTGATATTGGAAGAATGAACACCTTCATTGTTGAGTTCAGTCAAAAGCAGATTGTAATTCCAAAGTTTATAAAATTCAAGTGGCTTGATGAAGAAGGATTTACTGGTCTGAGAAGAAAGCTGAAAAGTCAAAAACTCAGAACCTTCATGGAGTTTACTGGAAATATTCAACCTGACTTGGTTTGGGTCTTTTACTCCAATTTAACAGTGAATGGCTCAACAATCAGATCTCAGGTAAAGGGAGTTAACATGGAAATTACTCCTTCCATTTGGGAACAAATTGCTGGCCTCAAGGATAGAGGTGTCAAAGTCTCCAGAGGGAACATCTCTGAAATTCCTGACTTCAACAAAATACAATTTTTCAGGTCTTGTCTTAAGGATCCGAATGATTCGGTAAGAATTTTAAATGCTGGAAAACTTTTGCTTGAACATAGGCTGCTAGCTTTCATTGTGGCTTGGATGCTTACTCCAAGAGGGAGTAATCATGCTATACTTAATGAGGGAGATCTTCCCTTAATGTACTGTATTTCTAATAACATTAAGGTAAATTGGGTTTATGTGATTAAAGATCACATGTTGAAGGCAAAAAGGTTGACGGATTACAAACTGCCATATGCTATGTTGATTAACAATTTCTTTAGATATTTTGAAGTTGATCTTACAGGAGTGTAGACCCCTAATTTTGCCCGGCCTCTCAAGATATAAGCTAGAGGAATTTCACTCGAGGATGAAGTTCATCCGGCTTCCCAAAACCGAGAAGGACCTCCTGCAATGAGACGGAGTTCACTCATTCACACGATAAAAGCCAAAAGAGACTTCCTACGCAAAGACAAAGCTCGCCCGGCATCTTAATGAAGGCCAAGAAGACTTCCTATATAAAGATAAAGCTTCAACGGACACACATCGGCATCAATCTATGTCCAAAAAAGGAAAGGAAAGCTTCCCGGGGTCCCAGAACGTGAAAACTGGACAAAACAGGCCGAGACCACCTTCCCAGGGTTGGGACGGCCGTCCCAACTGAAATTTAGCAGTTGGGACGCGCGTCCCACATGTGGGACAGCCGTCCCAAACCCATTTTAAGTGGGACGGCCGTCCCGGCTTCCCTGGGGGTCCCGTTCTGTGTAAATTTGCCATTTGGGACAGCCATCCCAGTCCAGACGGTCGTCCCAACCCAGACGGCCGTCCCAAAGTGCGCCAGCTGCGAAAACTATAAATAGGAGGCTCATTTGTCACTTTTTCACAACCACAGACATCCCAGAGAGCTCTGAAACACTTTCTAAAACTCAGAGCACTTGTCTATTTCTCTCCCTTTCTCGAATGATCTTTCCGATTGCCTTAAATAGGTAACAATCGGTTAAGGAATTATATTCCGGCATTTGATTCTTCTTTAAATTTTTAGTGGAGTCGATCTTGTATTGGTGAGGAGAGTCTGTGTAGAGAGAGGGGTTGCCAAAACGCATCCTCACAGTTGGAGATTCTTAATACAAAGCTTGCTACGGAGGTTCTTTTCAATTCTCTTCTCTTTTATTGCTTTATTTATTGTTTTATTTAGCTTTATTTATTGTTTATGCCATGTAGAATAAAATCATGTAGATAGCTATTTTAATATCTTTTTTATTGCTTTATTTAGCTTTATTCATCATTTTATGCATGCAACATAGGATAAAATCATGTAGATAGCCATGTAATATTATGTAATAAAATAGGGTAATCGCGTAATTTCTCGTAGTCTTTACTTAAATGAATTAATCTGTCATAGGGAACCCGAAAGGGGCGTTGTGGGGTGCTAACACCTTCCCCACACGTAACTAACTCCCTTACCTAACTCTGGTTATAATGGCCAAGTCTGGTTTTTATTAAAATCAATGCCTTTTCATCCTTTTCCAATGTTTATGGTCAAAATATTGGTGGCGACTCCATAAGAACCCCTTTTTGAAAACCTTGCTTTTTAATATTGAAGCAATGAACATATTTTAAAACAAATACGCGAGTCTAAACCATCTTTTCGCGACCGCTCGCATAAACGTTTCAAGACGTCCTCCGGACGTCGGAAGGGACGACGGCGACAAGGAGAAAGCATAGAAACTCCTAAAGCTTCAAATGAAATTGATGACTCCACTTTGAGAAAAATGGGATATATCAAAGTTGATGAAGAATGGATTTCTAAGGTTGATGCTGGAATGTCTGAGGATGAGGAAGACAATGATGAAGAAGATGAGCAAGGTCAAATTCCTTCCTCTCCAGCTGCTGCAGAGGTTCCCGAATCTACCAGTGGTCAAGCTTCATATGAAAATATGGAAATCATTCCCTACATGGAGCAGCCTGACCGTGAGACTCCTCTGTCTCAATTTGAAAGGACAATGCTTTCTCAAATGGCCACATTGCAGGAAAACCAGAGAAAGCATATGCAGATGACATATCAACATTTTCAGCAGACCAATAATCAGTTCACCAACCTTGGAAACCAGATTGCTGATATCTACACCAAACTGGAAGATATGCAGCTCAACCAAGGGAACTGGGATGATTCAATTTGTGGATAAAAATGGTCCCTTCCTATCTTTTTCTTATGGCTTATTTCTTTTACTGCTATTTTTCTGGTCTGTAATATTAACTGGTTTTATACTAGGCACAATCTTTTTACTTTGCTTAATATGATTAAGGTTTTAAGTTGAAGTAAGATAGCCCAGGTAAAATTAAACATAAATCTCAGATAATTTTAGCTGATACAAAATAGATTTAATCGATTAAAAGAACCTTTACATAGGGAATTCACATCAAAACAATCGATTTAAACCTATATGTCATTTGTCTGTATCAACTAAAACCAGTTTACATCAGTTAAATCAACAGATAAGATACTACTCTGATTTTTATAGTTCCATTGGTTAAAACTTAATCAATATAGTTGATTTTATCGTAAAACATTTTCCTAAATGATCGGTTTTACAAAATTCGTACTGAAATAGGCATGATAGATGCATCAAACATTGCTTAGTTTTTCAAAACTGGTTGTTTTAATCGATACAAACAAGTTTTAAATCGATTAAAAGCACTTATACATAATTTTTTTACTGATTTAATCGATTAAATATCGGTTTAATCGATTATATCAACTTATGTTTCAAACTTTCAAAACTCATCACTGTTTTAATCGATTCAAACCTTATTTCAATCGATTAAAACCATTAACAAGAACTTTTTAGTCGATTTGGTCCTGTTTTTAATCGATTTTTTCTCTGGGAAGAAGAATTAAAGGCTTTAGTTAATGACTGTTCTTGTAACATGCTACTAAAGCATGGTTCCCTTATCTTTACACGTGTTAATTGTATTCATTACAAACGTGTTAATGAAGATAAGCCTGAATCAACTTTGATTAGTCTTTACATGAGTAAAGTATCATATTCATATTTTTTTTACTATTTTCAAAATCTAAAACATAATACATACCATGCATAATTTTTTTTCCTATGTTCCCTATTTTTTATGAAGTCAAAAGGGGGATAAATAATTGCTTTACTTTTGATCGATTTAGGGGGAGAAATAATTCCTTATTTAGGGGAGCAACAATTTAGGGGGAGAAATGGGAAAATGATTATTTTTTATTACTCACTAATCTATTTTTTCAAGTGACTTCTTCTGCAGAGTTATTTTTCAAAGTGATGTTTGTCTTCATCAAATAGGGGGAGACTGAAAGAATGAAGATCTTATTGAATTACTTTGGCAAAGATCTTGTTGATTTGATGAAGTCAAGAATGAAGTCAAAGGCGACTTTGTGGTAGTCAAAGGTCACTTGGATAAAAGAGTAGAAGGATTAGTGTGTCTGCAGCTCTGTTTAGGTATAATCATTTTTATCTTTTCTGCTGCATGGGGTTTCTTCACTTAAAAGATTTTGCAAAATGCCTCTAAAAATGTTTTAACGGTTAAAAAAAAAGTATTTTGATAAAAGCTTTCTTAATCAACTATTTTAACTAATAGCATATAAGCTTTATCAACTAAAATGTTCTTCACACTTTTATAACAGGTTTTTAACTGATATAATTTCGAAATAACCAATTGTTTTCATTAAACGAAGTTTTGAAAACCTTCAGTCAGTATTTTAACTGATACAGTTTCAAAATAACTGATTAAAATCACTTAAAATGTTCAGAGAAGTGTTCTGGAAGTATTTTAAACGATACAACTTCGAAATAATCGATTAAAACCACTTGGAGTACTGTTTGACCGATCAAAATTGAGTTATGACCGATCAGAACCAGATATGATCGATCAGAATTGAGTTATGACCGATCAGATTTATTTTAATCGATTAAAACTTCGTTTCAATCGATTAAAACAACTTAAGAAAATTTGTGTTAAGCGTTTTAATCGATTAAAACAGATTTTTATCAATTAAAATCACTTGGAAAAGTTTATAAGAATGATTTGCAGTATTTTAATCGATTGAAACACGAAACAATCGATTAAAACAGATTGGAAGATTTTTTGTAAAGAGTTTTAATTGATATAAACGTTGTCGTATCAGTTAAAACAAATCTGGAAACGTTTTCACAGATTAAAAGATCATTTTAACAGATTAATTAAACCAACTGTTTTGAAAATCTTCTATATAAACAAAGGTGCTTGAAATTTTTATACATCATCTGAAATACATCTTTTGGCAATCAATCAAGCAATCAAAAGTACTACTTTCAAGAAAGAATCACGCTAGTTTTTGTGAAGTTCATCAAAGTTCTTTCTTGAGGCAAAATTGCATTCTTTTGAGAAGAAACACATATTGCAGAACTGCATAAAACTGGTTTGAGCGTTTTAGTTTCTTCTGTTTGTTTCTTTTCTTTCTTTTACTGTATTGTGGGTGCCTGGAATTGTGGGCACTGGTTTTTGTAGCTGGAATTTGTCTGCAGGGTAGGTCAAGAACTGGAATTTGGTTCTTGGTGAAAGGTTAGGTGCAGGAACTGGAATTGTGGTTCTTGTGGTAGATTGAGTGTGAGGTTAAGGCTGTAATCTGTAAAACATTCAATCTAGTGGAACCCAGCTGGAATTTGGCTGGAGACTGGACGTAGCCCTGGTATTGGGTGAAC
Source organism: Sphenostylis stenocarpa (assembly GCA_963425845.1). Lineage (NCBI taxonomy): Eukaryota > Viridiplantae > Streptophyta > Magnoliopsida > Fabales > Fabaceae > Sphenostylis > Sphenostylis stenocarpa. Next base: position 13,334,328 of record OY731402.1, on the reverse strand, counting down.
CAGTATAAACCTTGGTGATATCTTTCTAAACCCTTCTCTTCTTTATTTTGTGACTGTATTTATTTTTTGATTGCTTACTGTGTATGATTCAAGAATTGGTCAGATTTCTTAATCTTTGAAATAGATAATCTGTTTATTGCGAAAATCTTTCAAAGATCAATTCACCCCCCCTCTTGATCTCAACCTCTTTTTCTAACATGAATGATCAGTGTGGGATAGATATGCCTTAGATCATAGCTTTGGTGTTTTCCTAAAAGCTTATGCTTTAGGGAGTACCATACCCACCTTGGTGTGATGGTTCCCTTTTTTCAAAAGGTTACCATCATACCTTAGCGCACTTATCTCTTCTAGGAAGGTTATAAACACACTTGGGTCTCTTTCGCTATTATCTAAGGATATCTAATGCATACTAGAATGAATGTGTTTATGCATGCACTACAAAAATACTTTTTATGACGGCAGATATTGAAAGTGGGATAACTTTTGACTGGGTTGTCCGATTTGGACGTACAACATATCAAAACGAAGAGGAAGAGGTGAAGAACCAAGTTGCAAATACCCAAAGGGGATTTGACCCAGTAATTTTCCCAAAAAATGATCCTAAGACCCATTTTTTAGAGGTTTATTAAAAAGATGTGTATGCATGCTGCATTTATTTTCTCTCTTAGTTTTTTCTTATGAAATGATGTTGTATGAATGATACGACTTTGCCAAGAATCTTTTTATGGTAAAAGGCATTTTTATTGCTTTAAATTATTTTTCATATTTTTTATAACCCTTTATCTCTTCTGTTGGTCAACGTGGCTGCTTAGCTTACACAGAACCTGAAACCAGGCTAGCTTAACTGAAGACTGTCCGAGATAAAGTTGATTTATTCTTATCACTTTTATGGTTTTTAGGATTTTTTATTTTTTGTCTGTTGTATGATTACCCTATGCTAATGCATCAATACAAATGCAGCAAACGAATGCACACACAATTCATTCATCCACGAGCAGAGTCACGTTAATTTCGAGGTAGGGTTTTCCTGCAGAAACGTGCTTGGTTAAGGCGGTTCTAAACTGTTCTCACCATGGCCAAAGGTCCCCAAGGTGCCCCCATTATAGGGACCTCTCAATCTCTCAGTCCTCGAGTCATGCACGGAACTCCGTGTCGACATCCTTGGACCAAAAGAAGAGAGTTATCACCTTGAGTTGGTGGTTTTCTGACAACGGTTGTAGCCCCGTGTGCCAACAAGCCGGTTGTATCTGCCACCCACTCCCTATAGGTATTCACTCTTGCCCCTGGGTATAGAGGGACTGTAGTGTGCAAGGGTTTTTGTGTACAATTTATATTTCATACAATTTTGCAGAAAATAATCATACAGCAATTATTAAAGCCATACAATAAAACATACAACGAAGGGTAAAGGCGTAATTTCAAATCTTTACTTAGTTTGAATTTATCCATCACTAAATGGGATCAACTCTCTAGCTTCGCCAGTGGAGTCGCCATCTATCGCCGCCGTCTGTTTCGACGTCTAGGGACATCTCGAACGTTTATGCGAGCGGTCGCAAAAAGATGGTTTAGACTTGCGTTTTATTTTAAAATGTGTTCATTGCTCCCGAGGTGCTCAACAACTGAACTATCCTCTAATGAAAGCAAGATTTTCGCAAAAGGGTTCTTATGGAGTCGCCACCAATGTTTTGACCATAAACATTGGGAAATGATAAAAAGATGTTGATTTTAAGAAAAACCAAACTTGGCCATTATAACCAGAGTTAGGTAAAGGAGTTAGTTACGCATGGGGAAGGTGTTAGCACCCCACGACGCCCCTTTCGGGTTCCCTATGATGGATTAATTCATAAAGTAAAGATTAAGAGAAATTACGCTATTACCCTATTTTATTGTATAATATTTTAAAAATGGCTATCTACATGATTTTATTTTCTATTGCATACATAAAGCAATAAATAAAGCAATAAAAGAGAAGAGAAGTGAAAAGAACCTCCGTAGCAAGCTTTTTATTGCAAATCTTTAACTGTGAGGATGCGTTTTGGCAATCCTCCGCTCTACAAAGACTCTCCTCCCCAAATACAAGACCGACTCTACCAAAATTTTAAGAAGAATCGAATGCCAGAAGCAACTTCCTTAACTGATTGTTAGCTTATTAGGAAATCGGAGAGTTCATTCGAAAGAGAGAGAGAAGACAAGTGTCTTGAGTGTGAAAAACGCTCAAATGAGCTTCCTATTTATAGTTTTTTCAGCCTGGAAGCTCGGGACGACCGTCTGGGGTGCAAAAAACAGGGATGACCGTCTGCAGAGGCCGGGACGGCCGTCTAGGATTTGGGACGGCCGTCCCAAGTGACAATAATGGCTGAGACAGCCGTCTGGCATGTGGGACGACCGTCTGGGCTGACTGGGACGGCCATCCCGACTTCTGGGACGGCCATCTCGACTGTTTTGGCCAGATTTTGTGTTCTGGGACTCCCGGGAAGCTTTCCTTTCTTTATTCGGAAGTCGATTGATGCCGAGAGACGTCCACCGAAGCTTTATCTTCAGATAGAAAGTCTTCTTAGCCTTTATTTAGTGGCCAGGCAAAATTAGGGGTCTACACTCACCACAACATTAGTTGATGAAGAGCTACAATTACAGGTCAACGCCTTAAACAAAAGGGTAGAAATAATGGAAGCTCAGCTAAGGGCTTTGGATGAAAAGGAACAAGAATTAACCCTTATTATAGATGGTTTAAAAAGGCAATGCAAGAAAAAGGATCAAGAAATATAGCGCCTTAAGAATGATTGTACTGATTATAAAGAGGAGACTATGCGAGCATCGAAAATTCCGAAACTTGAACAAGATAGTCAACTCCAAGATATAAGTGTCGAAATAGCACACCTTGAGGACGCGCTAGCAGAACATGCACGAATGATCAAGTTAATGCAAGACGATTTAATGGAAACTCGGTCAGATGCACAGAAGTGGTGGGAAACCACTGAAAGATATAATAAAAGCCTTGTTGAGCTATGTAGCAAAGAGAAAGATGGGTTAGCTCAGTGTGGCCAAATCCTTCACGAAAGAGACCGAGCAATAGAAAGGTCTGATGAACAACAAGCCTTGATCGTTCATCAAGAAGAAAAGATAAAAGAGGCTCGTCAATATAGTGAAGATATGAGTCAGGCGATACATCAACAAGTTGAAGCACTTAGAAATTATGTACGAGTAGCTGAAGATGAATTACGAAGGAAACCTAACCTACCTATGGTTTTCTTTAGGCTTCTCCGCTTTTGTCAAAATTTGCTTCAAAGCATTGTATAAAAGGATGTACACTTTCTAGATGAAATAAACAAGAATTGTCTTTGATTTCATCTTTTCAACTGTCTATAGCATTCATAAGTTGCATACATTCATATATCCCTCCTCACTTCAATAATAACAAAGATAATTAAAAGAAAGGATTAATTGATGTGCTTTCCGTAAATCAGAACAAATGGAAAGGAAGCCTTTCGTCATCAAGATCTCTCCCACAGTTGATCCACCCAAAGATAACAATAAGCGCCAACCATTGGTCATTCAAGAGGAAGGGGCGATAACACCGTTGCATTTATTCATGCCTCGTCCTTTCCCTTATGCATGCAAATAAAGTTGTACCGTGGAGATACGTAGAAGAATCGCTTGTCAATGAAGATATCTCCAATATAGCCGACATTGGGGGCACGACAAGAAGCGAAAGAATTTATTCCCCCAAGGAGCTGCAAGATAATGCTCCTAAAAACAAAGGAAAGAATAAAGAAACCGAAGAGGAAAAAGAATCCAAGGAGGAGACAGATGAGTTACTCCAGCATATAAGACAAAGTGAGTACTCCATCATTGATTAACTCAACCGCACTCCTGCAAAGATAACCTTGTTATCACTAATAACGAGTTCAGAGTCGCATCAAAACACATTATTAAAGGTTTTAAATGAATCCTATGTCCCGCATGCAATATCCCAAGACAAATTTGACGGGATTATTGGTAATATTACAGCCAATGATCATCTCACCTTCACGAATGAAAAACTCCCTCCATAAGGGTCAAACCATAACAAGCTGAAGATGATATTTTGATCAACAAACCGTCTACCTTACCCTATGTGGATGTAGCTAAAGAGCCCTTTGAAACATCTTTTCAAGCGCTTGAAATTGCCAACGTAGAAAAACTTTCCAATAATATGAGCGTGGCCCATATGATGAAGAAATATGGATACTTCCTAGGCTAAGGGCTTGGTATAAATGCTCAAGGAGTAAGAGAGCCACCAGATTTTAAGGATAATCCATTAAAATACGGCTTAGGGTATGACCCTATAAGAGATCAATTCGTACGAAGAAAAAGGAAGTCTCCCCTCCACACCTCAAAGATGATCTTCCAAAGTGGAGGGATGTTAGCGTCAAGGGTAGCGTTAGTCATTAGGGTTCCTTCTTCCAATTCTAAGGGTTGTAAACCCAATGACTGTTAAAGATCATTCCTCGGGGTGTGCCCGACCCCTGAGCATCTTTAGGGCACATATTTCCCTTCAATTACAAAGAATGTTATTCTTACTACCTGCTTCTCTTCTTGCTAATCATGTTTATACTCCATTAATAACCATGTCTAAGCAAACGTTTTGTTTTAGACATGCATCAAAATAATAAAAGCGCGCCGTAAACAAAATAAAGCTAAGTTAACATGGCTGATTAGCTAGAAACACAAATAATGTTTTACCTCACAATAGAATTGTGTTTCGACAATGTTGTGTAAAATATATATATATTAAAAGAAGCCCGTCAAGGTCAAAGACCAAGACAAAAGAATAAAAGGGCAAAATACCCGATAGGAAATCCACAAAAGGGGCTGCACAAAAGATAGGGTAAACCCGTCAGGAGACCCAAACAATAACAAAGGGTAGCCTGGGCAAAAAGTTATGATTACAAAATAAAGTCTGCTAGGTATCCCAAAAAACAAAATAAAAAAGGGAAACCTAGACAAAAGTTAGGACATAGCATAACATCCTAGGCTGAAAACTCGAAAGGGCAGACTAGGGAAGTTAATTAGTCATAAATAGGCGCCACAAAATAATCAAGTTAAAGACGCCACATCATAAAAAACAAAACGTTTGTTTGAACTAGCATAAGCACTGACCAACCCTGGCCAGCCATTCTTACAAAAACCATTATTTCAAAAATAATATAAAAAACTCACTAAAACACATTCCTTTGCAATAAATCCCTTTTCTTTCTCTTCTCTTGACCATTCACTATAAAGCATTCAAGAAATTAACTGGGGAATGTGGAAATATAATGATTAATAGGAGGATTGAAATCCCTAAGGAAAGGAAGAGGGGAATTAACATGGCAGTTGTTATACATGCAAAATGATTACTCTTTTATTATAGCAAAAATCCGAAACAACAAATCGGTACAGCTAATCACATTGACAAAAGCACATGATGACAAAGGTACATGACAACAGAAGCATATTAGAAGCCAAAACACATCAGTTAATTCTTTTGAAATGAAAGTAAATAGTGTGTAAAATGCATATCATAAAGCATTGCATGCATTTGACATTAATGAACAGAGTCCTATCTTTTTTTCAAAAAAAAATAAAAACTCAAAAAACTCGAGACAGTCATCCCAGAGGTCGAGACGGTCGTCCCAATTGAAAATTTCAAATGGGACGCACATCTCATGGCAAAAATTTGACTGAGACGGTTGTCCCAACCCCCAGACGGTTGTCCCAGTGTAGCCGTTAGGTCGAGACGGCCGTCCAAACCTTCCAGACTTCTTTTATAAATAAGGGGCGCAGGTTCTTGCATTTGCATCCCATTCCAAGCATTCTACCTTACTTTTCTCCCCTTTCTATACATTTCTAGCATCTTTGAGTAAGTTAGGCAAAAAAATGGAGCATGGAGAGTCTTCATCAAGGAGGAAACGCTCCCGAGCCTCTACTAGAGGAGCTCCTATCATCAACACCCAGTTGGCAGAACCACATCAACTAAGGCTTGCCAACATCCAACAACATTCATGGTACCCGATGCTTTGGTTGGATTTTGAAATTCTACCTTTGGTTGGGATCAAGATGTTAGAAGATATATCCAAGGCATAGGTTGGGATTTTCTGCTCCGTGAGCCATCCTCCAGGATTCACCGCTACTTTAGAATTCCTAGCTTCTGTCACCATGGTGGATATGCCATCAATGATCCCCAGAGTGCCCCCTACTCAAGTTGTCTCCTACTGGATGAACGAGGCATACTAGACCACCACGCTAGATGAATTCAACATTATAATGGATTTTTGCCAGCATGCAAGCATACGAACACCAGAGTATATGTTCGCATACTGTGAGAAACCCACCGCTCTCACCACCAGCAATATGTGGGAAGTCATTATGGGATCGCAGCATTTACCAACTCACATGAAGGGCACGAATTTTCTCCCTCCACTCCGCATCTACCACAAGTTGTTCGCGGGAACTCTCCACGGCAGGAAGGAGAGTCAAGGAAATGTGACCCTGGCTGACCTTTTTATTATCTATTGCATGCATCAGGTGTACCGATGCAACCCTGGCTACGTCTTTTTGAAAGCCCTGAAGGACTATGGGACTCATGGTCCAACAAGAGCCATCATGGTGGCTCCTCTCATCACTCCTTTAGCAGAATATTGGGGATGCCCTGATGGAGAAGACACCCCAGCTACCCTCCAATCGGAACCAATTGATGGGGCGGTGCTCGCCCATATGAACATCCTCATCAAATAGGGATCCGGGTTCATCTTACATCCTTTGCTCTCAATTTCACTTGATATCCATGACATGGATAAATCTCAGGAGATCCCCGCGCCTCCAGAATCTCAACAACAACAATATGACCCAGACTTTGGTGGTTTATATGGACACATGGATGTTGAACACGCCTATATGGAAGGACAATTTCAGTTCGTGCGTCAACAATTCAGTCAAATGAATGTGAGGCAAGAGAGGACGAACGTAGAGTAGAAGGGCTAGTCCAGAACCAGGAGAGGTTCCAGCGACGCATGCTTCGCTGTTTACCTTCGTCAGCATGATCATCCGCATCTAGCCTAGAGGCGGAAGATTAGGATGTTGCTTTTATGTCTTTTTGCCAGTTAGGAGGTTTAATGTATATTAACCAAAAATGAAATAATGAATAAAAGTTGTTATTTCCAAATTCCTTTCATTTCTTTTAAAAGCCCACGTGTACAAAAAGAAATTAAAAAGTAAAAAGGCACACGTGATACCCTAAGAAAAGCCAAATTTCAAAATTCGCGAGAAAAAAGAAATAAAACCGCGAGAAGAAGGCGAAATCAAACAAAAGAGCTTCAGGAAATCCAAAGCTCCAATCATTCCTCCTTCCATTCAAGAAAAGGAAGTGCAACAAAGAAAAGCCAAAGGAAAGGCTTGATCATCCCCAAGAGGATCATTGCCTACTCCACAGGCAACAAAAAGATTACCTCATGACTCAGCATCGCCGCCACATGAGTCATCAAGCATATTCATCCAGAGTCTCCGTCATAATTCCCAAAGGAGAATAAGGACTTCAAAAGTCCATAAACAACTAAGGAGTCAGAATTCTCGTCTCCCCAAGTGGTTCAATAAAAAAAGAGAAAATCCTTCATTCCCCCAGGGGGCAAATGAAAAAGAAAGATTATCCCCAGTGAGCCTATAGTAAAGGCAAATTACAATTTTATATCCTCAAGGAGTTATTTGCCTATCCAACATGAATTTTCCCTAGTGGAATACATAGGTAAGACCTGGCAAGCAAAGAGCCAATATCCCAAGAAATGGAAATCATCCTAGTCCGAGGCATTAAAAAACTAAACATAAAGTCTTCATCACTATTGAAGCATCCTCCTACTCAGGAGGCAATCATCAATATTCACCGACAACCAACAAGTCGGATGACTATCAGAAAAAGCCAAAAACAAAGAATCCCCGACAAACAACAAGTCAGATGGCTATTATAAAAAAGCCAAAAACAAAGAATCCCCTACAAGCCGGATAACCACCTAGAAAAGTCAAAAACAAAATTCTTAAATAACTACTTCCCTTGGAGTTGGCGCATGACCAGAAACAGTAAGCCGCCAGCACATTTTCAGCCCAGAGAAAGGACTCAAAACCAAATGAGGGTTCATACTCATCAGCCACAGGATCGACTACCAAAAGGAGCATCTTGGGGTTTCAAGGTCATCAACGACAAAACCTTACGGAAGGGGGTTCACACCTGATAAGCCTTACAGAAGGGGGCTTATCATCCATGAGGGTCTTATAGAACGAGATTCCTCAAACCGGTAGAGTCTTACAGAAGGGGGCTTGTCAGCTTTCAACCTGGTGGGGGTTTGTACTCACAAGAGTCTTACAGAAGGGGACTCGGACCTGGTGGGGAATTGTACTCACAAGAACCTTATAGAAGGGGGTTCGGACCTGGTGGGGGTTGGTACTCACAAGAACCTTATAGAAGGGGGTTCAGACCTGGAGGGGGTTTGTACTCACAAGAGTCTTACAGAAGGGGGCTCGTTGGCTTTCAACCTGGTGGGGGTTTGTACTCACAAGAGTCTTACAAAAGGGTACTCGAACCTGGTGGGGATTTGTACTCACAAGAACCTTACATAAGGGGGTTCGAACCTGGTGGGGGTTGGTACTCACAAGAGTCTTACAAAAGGGGACTCGGACCTGGTAGGGGTTTGTACTCACAAGAACCTTACAGAAGGGGGTTTGGACCTGGTGGGGGTTGGTACTCACAAGAGTCTTACAGAAGGGGTCTCAGACCTAGTGGGGGTTTGTACTCACAAGAACCTTACAGAAGGGGGTTCGGACCTGGTGGGGGTTGGTACTTACAAGAGTCTTACAGAAGGGGACTCGGACTTGGTGGGGGTTTGTACTCACAAGAACGTTAGAAAAGGGGGTTCGGACCTGGTGGGGGTTGGTACTCACAAGAGTCTTACAGAAGGGGACTCGGACCTGGTGGGGGTTTGTACTCACAATAGCCTTATAGAAAGGCGTTCGGACCAGATGAGGGTTCATTCTCATCAAACCGGATAGGGGTTTGTACCTATCAAACCATTCATCATCCAAAGAATCAACAACTTTAGTAAAGGAGCATCCAAAGGATGACCGGGCAAGAGGGTTAACTCCTTCACCTGCCAATTGATCTCGTAGGCACATTGAGCCAAATAAACAGTTAGGCAGGTGAAGGGGGGGGGGGGGTGCAGCTATAGACCCCAAATCTTGCCCGACCTATCAATAAAGATCATAAGACTTCCACTTTGAAGATGGGTAAAGCTTCGATGGGCATCTAATAGCATCAACCGGCTTCCGTCCGAAGAAAGGAGAGCTTTTTTGAAGCAATAAAATGCAAAATTTGGAGAAAACACTCGAGACAGTCATCTCAAAGTCGAGACAGTCGTCCCAAGTGGCTAAGATGTGCGTCCTGTAAGAATTAATGGTTGAGTTCAAGAGGGGGGGGTGAATTGAACTTTAGAAATCTTTTTCGAAAAACACTCTTTGTTTTGGAAGAATAATTAATCTTTATCCAATTCTTTTATTAGGCAGATTTGGTTTTAAACAAAGCAAGAATATAAACAAGAAATGAAAAGAGATGAAAGCAGAAATTCAACACAAGAGTTTATACTGGTTCACTCTTTCCAAGAGCTACATCCAGTTCTTGACAAATCTGCCAAGTTCCACTAAATTCCAAGTGAAAATACAAACACTAGTGGAAAAATAGCATTCTATGACGAGTTTTTATCACGGTCGTAGTCCACCCGTCATAGTATGTAGCACGGTGGCAATTTTGTAATAAAATCATAAACTTTCTATGTCGGGTAAATTTTAACCGACATAGTAAGTGAAAAGTTCACTTTCTATGTCGGTTAAAATTTACCCGACATAGAAAGTGTCTTTGATGACAGGTGTTAGGGCAACCGACATAGTATCTTCTGCTCCAACGCTCATCACTTCACCCATAGCAGAGCTCCCCGTTCGCCTATGTACGTTTCTCCCTACGCTCCATTTCATTTCATCAGTTCACCCATAGCAGAGCTCCCCGTTCGCCTGTGTACGTTTCTCCGCACCCACATTTGCTCGTCATGCCACCTGCCAACGCTGTACGTCGTGCCGCCTGCTGCTACTATATGCTGTACGTCATCCCACCCGGCTCTGCACGTCACGCCACCTGCCACCTCTGTAGGTCTTCAAGAGGTAAGTTTTCGTGCTTGCTTTAGCCATTGTAGGTTTACAGTATTGAATCTGGTAAGTAATAATGCTGTCAAGAGAGGGAAACATCACGGGTGCCTTTAGCTAATTTAGAGATGTTTTGTAAGTAGTTTAGTCATTTGAATGTGTTTCTGTAGGCATTCTTTCGTGATTTTGATTTTGAAAAATAGATTTGTATTATAATGTAGTTATTTTGAGAGTGGAGTTGGATTTCGTGTAGGCATTATAATGTAGTTATTTCGCGTTTCTGTAGCTAATTTGATTTTGAAAATTAGATTTGTAACAATGGATCGGAGTTGGATCAATTATAGACGAACAACAAATGAATATGAGAGTGGAGTAGAACAATTCCTTGAATTTGCTAAGATGAATGTTCCGGATAATGATGGAAGATTCTATTGCCCTTGTGTTAACTCGCTTGAATGAGCGAAGATTACCGACTGAAGTTATTCGGGAACATGTTCTTTGTGATGGTTTCCTAAAGAGTTACATAAAGTGGACATGGCATGGTGAATTATTAAACATGCCAAGTGTAGAAGACAAAGAAGAAGTTGATCTAGAGATGGATGATCAGCTGGAGGAAATGATTCGTGAGCTTGGACAAGATGCCCTCCAACATACACATGTGTAAGAGAAGTTGTCCAATGATGCAAAAGAGACTTTGTATACAAATTGTACTAAGTTCACACGATTGTCGGCGGTACTAAAATTGTTCAATGTGAAGGCAAAGAATGGGTGGACTGATAAAAGTTTCACAGAATTGCTTGAGTTGTTGAGTGACATGCTCCCTGAAGGTAACACATTGCCAACCCGCAATTATGATGCTAAGAAGATATTGTGTCCAATGGGTATGGAGTACCACAAAATTCATGCATGTCCGAATGATTGTGTGTTGTACAGGAAAAAATTTGAGAACTTTCACGAATGTCCACAATGCGGGGAATCACGATACAAGAAGAAGGATGGTGATTCTGACAATGATGTAATGAAGGGTACCCCGGCAAAAGTGTTATGGTATCTTCCCATTGTTCCAAGGTTGAAACGATTATTCACTAATGGAAATGATGCAAAGCTCACTAGATGGCATGCAGATAGTCGTATTAAAGATGGTCAGTTGAGGCATCCGGCAGATGGATTGCAATGGAAAAAAATTGATTCCATCTTCCAGAATTTTGGTAATGATCCAAGAAACATTAGGTTTGGACTTGCTACAGATGGAATGAATCCATATGGAAATTTAAGCAAGAAACATAGTTCATGGCCTGTGGTGTTAGTTATTTACAACTTACCTCCGTGGTTGTGTATGAAACATAAGTACTTGATGCTATCTTTGATGATCTCTGGTCCCGGACAACCTGGAAATGACATTGATGTTTTTTAAGCCCATTGGTTGAAGATGTTGTGGGAGGAAGATGTTGATGTGTTTGATGGGTACACAGGTGACTTATTCAAGTTGCGTGCAATGTTATTTTGTACAATTAATGACTTTCCAAGCATATGGTAATTTGAGTGGCTACAAGCACAAAGGGACATAAAGCTTGCCCGATATGTGAAGAAGACACATGTCACTATCAACTACAACATGGAAGGAAAATAGTGTACCTTGGACACCGAAGATTTCTTCCTTCAAACCATTCATATCGTAAATTAAAAAAATCATTTAACGGGTGTCAAGAAATGATGCAGCCCCAACACCTTTAAGTGGGGAAGAAGTATATCAACGAGTAAGTGCGATTTCGTGTGAGTTTGGAAAGACGCAAAAGAAAGCCACAGGTATATGGAAGAAAATGTCAATCCTTTTTGTTCTTCCATATTGGAGGGTTCTTGATGTGAGGCATTGTATAGATGTCATGCATGTAGAGAAAAATGTGTGTGACAGTATCATCGGAACGCTCCTTAACATTCAAGGAAAAACAAAAGATGGTGTCAATGCTCGTTTGGACATGGTTGAAATGGGTATAAGAGAACAATTAGCTCCTCAATCTCATGGTAACCGAACATACTTGCCTCCAGCATGTCACACACTGTCTAAAAAAGAGAAAAGAAGTTTTTGTGAGTTTTTACGAGGTGTGAAGGTTCCATTTGGTTACTCTTCCAATGTGAAGAGACTTGTATCTATGAAAGATCTAAAATTGCTTGGGTTAAAATCTCATGATTGTCATGTATTGATGCAACAACTTCTACCTGTGGCTATTCGAGGTATCTTACCGAGAATGTTAGATATTCCTTAACTCGATTATGCTTTTTTTTAATGCCATATGTAGTAAAGTTATGGACCCGGATGTTTTGGATCAGCTTAGAGAATGAGGCTGCAGTCATATTGTGTCAATTTGAGATGTACTTTCCTCCATCATTTTTTGATATTATGGTTCACTTGATTGTTCATCTAGCCAGGGAAGTTAGAATCTGTGGTCCAGTTTTCTTACGATGGATGTACCCTATTGAGCGATACATGAAGATATTAAAAGGGTATGTGAAGAACCAATATCGTCCTGAAGCATCAATTGTTCAAAGATATATTGCAGAGGAAGCTATTGAGTTTTGCACAAAATACTTATCAGAAGTTGAAGCTATAGGGTTACCTAAGACTCGTTACCATGGAATAGGTCTTGGTAGAGGAACTCGAGGTGCAAAAGTTGTGACAATGTGTCGAGATGAAGTACTTCAAGCGCATTTGTACATATTGAATAACAGTGAAGAAGTCATCCCCTACTTAAGTGCTCATAAAGACATTGTGAAGCGAAATAATCCACGTATGCCTAAAAAGTGGGTGATCACTGAACACAACAAGAGCTTTTTGAAGTTGTTTAAACAACAAGTTGAAGGTGGCAATACAGCTTCTGATACACTAAAGTGGCTAGCATGTGAGCCAAACTTTGATGTGATATGTTGGGGTGGGTATGATATAAATAACTATTCATTTTATACAAAGGGAGAAGATGAAATAAGCACAATGCAAAATAGTGGAGTCATGGTGGTGGCTGAATCAATGCATTTCTCGAGTTCAAAGGATAAATATCCGATAAGGGCGTCAATGGGCTACTTTGGTGTAATTGAAGAGATTTGGGTAATAGATTACACGATATTCAGAGTACCTATTTTTAAATGTAAGTGGGTTGATTTTAATACTGGCATCTTCACCGACGATCTTGGATTTACCTTGGTTAACCTTGAAAATACTCGTTATACCGAAGAACCATTTATCATGGCATCTCAGGCAAAACAAGTGTTTTATGTCACTGATCCCGCTAACAAAGGATGGTCAGTGGTTCTACAAGGAAAACCCATGTATACTTCTGATGAGAATGATGAATTAGTACTTGATATACCAGAGACACCATGTTTCTCTTCAAATATGCCAAACTTGAGTGTTAATGTAGAAATAGATGATGTGCATGCCATACGTTATGACCATATGGAAGGATTTTGGGAGAATGTTCCAACTTGATAATGTATGCACTTTTTTTAATGTATTATTTTTTAATGTATGCACTTTTTTGTCTAAACTAATAACTATTATTTTTTTCTTTGAACACAGATATGGCAGATTCATCTGGTTGAGGGAGTTGAATAGGGAGTTGAATATCAGTCGTAGCTCCGATCAGAAATTGCCTATCCAGTTTGACATGCAAACAGGTAGAGCCACAGGAGAGCACAGTGCTAGATTCACTAGCTATGTGGCCTTGCTTGGGAGAAGCAAGGTTAGTATTCTTATTGAGGATTGGGACCATGTTCCAGAGACACTGAAGAACCAGATTTGGCAGAGTATCCTGGTACCTACTCTTATTGAGCATTTAACATGTATATATATTTAACTTTTTGGGAACTTCATGTTATTTTTATTGTGTAGGTCACATATGATGTCCCTAACACCACTTTGTTGAGGAGAAAGTGGATCTCATATGCTGGGGAACGCTGGAGAGGTTTTAAGAGTGATCTGACTAGTCGATACATATATGGGGCATTGAGCAACAAGAACCCATGTGACCAGTATCAGTTTTTGGATGAGGAGACATGGCAGGCATTTCGGACTCAGCGTTTAGACGCTCGCTTTCAGGTTAGCACATTTGTCATTTGTTTGCAGTCATTTTTTTAAATAGAGGTTTTAAATTTGGTATTTAACATGGAATGCAACAGGCCAAGCGGCAGAAGACACAGGATATTCAGAGAAAGAATATCCACCCCCACAGGTTGTCTCGTGGGGGTTATGAGAAATTGGAGGAGAAGATGATGAAGGAGACTTCTTCAAGTCTACCTTCAGATGACTCGGTTGTGAGTTCTGTCACCCGCCCTTCACGCCATGATAAATGGAAGAGAGCTCGCCAAAACTCATCAGGGAATTACTTATCTGAGCAAACTAATGTTGTTGCTCAACGTATTGTAAGTAGCATATCCTAAACTAATTATATATGTTACAGTACAATAGGCATATGTATTTGCTAAAAAATCATTCCTTTGTGTTGTAGGATGAGTTGGTTGAGCAGAGCACTCAGGGATCATTCCACCCACATGGCCGTCAGGATATATTGGCAGTGGCCATTGGTACCCCAGATCATCCTGGACGTGTTCGTGGTGCTGGACGAGGGGTGGGCATCAGACAGTACTTTGGTGCCCCATCCGTGGCAACTCCTTCTTTGAGGCATCTGAATGAGCAAGAGTTTGAGTCCCTCAAACAACAAATTAGGAAGGAGATTCGAGATGAGGTGTACTCTGACTTGAAGGCAGAGTTATTGAGCTCAATGCGAGCAGAGTTGGCATCTTTGTCCTCTCAACCTTCTGTCCCCGCACGAGAGGCATCCCCGATTCATGTCAGCACAAAGGAGAGTTGTGATGCTCCTGATAGAGGGGCAGAGGTTGCTCCTACTGACACTGCTGACTGTGAGTTGTATGTTGCGGGTCCTCCCGAGCATTTGGTGGCATACGGTACGTATTATATCTTTGACATGTATTTGGTACAGTGTTAAGCATTATATAGTCTAAAATATTTTATCCTTTGTTTACCTTAGGGAAAATGTATGCATTGGGGTCAACCATCCACCACCAGAGTATTGGAGATGATATGATAAGAGTGGTGGTTGTAGATGTCCGGGATGCTGCTGCCCCAATCCCTATTCCGACTGAAGAGGTTCAAACAGTGGGACAGGCACCTGGAAATTTTATCTTATGGCCAGTTTCATTAACAAGACCCATCCCAACACATGCACAGGTTGATTTATGCATTGAACGATAGTACTTATTATTTTTTGATAGGTTGATGTATATTAATGTTATTGATTTTTGGTACTTGTATAGAAAGAGGCTGAAAAAGCAAAGGAAGTTGTGCATGAATCACCACCACCACCATCTACTTTACAGCGAGTCGGTGCACTAGCAGCGACTATCGGGACCACTTCCATACAGTTAGATATGCCACCCGAAGTCGTATGCAGGACCAAGACGATCCCTTTTTTCTTACTCCAAAGGGATATTTTTGATATTCTCACTGGTACTGATATGCTATGTGTATCAGTGTTGCAGCTTTGGGAAATGTAAGTATATTTACATATTTTTTATATTCTCACTGGTACATTATTTTATAACTTTATTTATTTTCAATGTTGAAGGTATTTACATCGTTTGTGTGTTGAGAGGAAGATCCGCTTTCTCTATGGATTTCTTGACCCTGTTGCCATTCAGTCCGTTGGGAATAAAGCTGAAGAGGTGCAAACGTACTTAATAGAGGCATTTCAAACTGGGGGCAAAGAAGTCTACTTAGCACCTTACTTGCATCAGTAAGTATACATCTTATAAATTAATGCACATTTATGTAAAACTGAAATTTTACTAATATTATTTCAACGTGCAGGGGTCATTGGCAGCTCATAATCATTGTTCCTCGGCAATTTCTTGTGATTCTCTTGTGTTCATTACACAAGAAACCAAATGATTTGGATATTAGAAAGCACATAGACGCGTAAGTTTGGTTTTTTTAATTGTTGTATATATCATATGTGCACTACTTACACCAAAATTATTTGTCCTTTTGTAGAGCTTTGGAAGCTCACCTAAGGTTGCAAGGCCTTCCATCTCATGCTAGAAAGAAGTTGACGTATATTGCACCAAAGGTGACCAAACACCTCTTACTGTTGTTCAATTTGTCATTTAAAGTTAATATGACATGTATTTAACTTGTAGTGTCCACGCCAACCGGGAAGCCATGAGTGCGGGTATTATGTGATGAAGCACATGCACACCATCGTAGACAAAAATATTATGGGCTCATGGAGGGAGGTAAATATACTATAATTAAGTCAAATATGCCAATTATGTAAATGCTTTCTAAATCTGAAATGTTTCAATATGTAGGCATTTACAGACTCATCTCCAATGAAGATTGAAGTGTTAGACGATATTAGAGAGCAGTGAGCTTCTTTCCTTTTAAGTATTCAATCTTCATAGCAAATTTGACTTGTAACAATTTAGATTGAATTGATTTAAGTTAGCAAATTTACATTCGTTTAAGTAAATGAACTGTCTGGAACTGAGGTACATATATTGATTTCAATATGTTTCATATGTACATATCTGTCTGGACCTATATATGAAATGTACATATCTGTGACTATTTTTCTGGAACTGTGATGAATAGGCAGGTCTACTCGAAGAAAGGTAGCATCTGTGAAGAAAATGCAGATTTTTTTAAAAAAATAACACTTTCTACGTCGGTTATGTCATTACCCGACGTAGAAAGTACTTTCTACGACGGGTAATGACATACCCGACGTAGAAAGTTTAACATTTTATGTCGGTTATAGGCATAACCGACATTGATAACACATACAATCACGGTTACTGTTAACCGATATAGATACTGGGGTTATAGAAAGTTAGAAAGTAAGACTTTCTATGTCGGTTATTAGTGTTAACCGACATAGAAAGTTTTATGACAGGTCAGAATCAGTTAGGATCGATCAGAATAGATCTATGACCGATCATAACCAGTTATGACCGATCAGAATAGCTCATAGAAAGTAAGACTTTCTACGTCGATTCCCTGACTAACCGACGTAGAAAGTCTTTCTATGACCGATCAGAACCAGTTATGATTGATCATAATATATTTACTTTCTACGTCGGTTATTAGGAACCGACGTAGAAAGCCTTACTTTCTATGACCCCCGTATCTATGTCGCCGCTTTATCCAACATAGAAATCCCATTTTAACCGACGTAAAAAGCCTTTTGTGCAGTAGTGAAACCAGTAGATATACACCAATCTACCCCAAGAACTACCTTACAACACCACAAGATAGACTCTTGAATAACCACCCAGTAACCAAACCCAGTTACTGTAACCAGTGCAGATTCAAACCCAATCTACACAATTAGACTTTGTACAAGTATATGAAAAGAATAAACCTGGACTACAGCTTTAACAATATAGAAGTCCAGAAGCAATTTTCCTAACTCAGAACTTTCTCTCTTGATGATCTTTCAACAATCTTGATCAAAACGCCTTATGATATGAAAAGTTTATGAATGCTCAGAGAAAGGCACGAATATGAAAGCTCCAAGATTGCTTTCAATCGTTTTCCAAATTGTATCTTCAAAAGAGAAATCAAAACTGTATTTATAGAGTAAAAGAGAGAGACTGATAGATTCAATCGATTTAAAATGACGTTTCAATCGATTGATTTCATTTAAAACTCATTCAATCGGTTAATTCGAGTTTTCAATGGATTGAAACAGTTAGAAGAAAAATGGTAGCTCTCTGTTTCAACAGATTAAAATATATTTCAACAGATTGAAATCATGTGATACCTTAGAATGAAAAAATGATCTCTCTGTTTTAACAGATTAAAACTTATTTCAACATATTGAAATTCTGTTGATATCTTAGAATGAAAAAATGATCTCTCTGTTTCAACAGATTAAAACTTATTTCAACAGATTGAAATTCTGAGATACTTCAAAGTGAAAAATGACATCTCTCTGTTTCAATAGATTGAACTTGATTTCAACAGATTAAAATCGTGAAACCTTTAATATGGAAAAATCATCAAGAACATTTTAACCTGTTGATTCTGCGATTCAATCAATTAAAATTTTGACTGTATATGTACATTTCCTATTTTAAGTGATTTTAACAGATTGAAACTTCTTTTTAACAGATTGAAAAACTCAGTTTGTTCTTTTAATGCTTAAAGATTAGTTTTTCATGCAGTTAGTTAAATTCCATGAAATGCAATATCTATAGGCGCTTATCACAAGATCTACTGAAACTATCAAGAGATTAAATTCTAAACCTATAACCTATTCACCTACACACCCACAAAATAAACTCTATAAACTTTATATGTCTTCATCAAATCCAACAAGTGCTTCACGTCCCAAGAGGCAGACGTGCGTCCCAGCTGATTTTCTCCCCTGAGATGACCGTCCCAAGGGCTAAACGGCCGTCCCAAGCAGCTGAGACAGTTGTCCCACCTTTCTAAGGCTGAGACGGCCGTCCCGGAGTCCTGGCAACAAAAACTATAAATAGGGGGCCCATTTGCATCTTTTTGACAACAATTTCACTTCTCTCTACTCTCTCATATACTTCTAGTTCTCGAATGATCTTTCTGATTGCCTATAAGGTAACAATCAGTTAAGGAAATCTCTTTTGAGATATCCGACATTCGATAGTCTAAAATTCTTTTCTTGTATTTCGGAGAGGAGAGTCCTTGTAGTGCGAGAGGATAACCAAAAAGCATCCTCAGAGTTGAAGATTTGTAAAAAAGACTTGCCTCAGAGGTTCTTTTCATTACTCTTCTCTTTATTGCTTTATTTATTGCTTTCCTATGTGCAGTAGAAAATAGAATCATGTAGATAGCCATTTTTAATATTGTGTACTAAAATAGGGTAATAGCATAATTTCTCTTAATCTTTATTTTATAAATTAATCCATCATAGGGAACCCGAAAAGGGCATTGTGGGGGTGCTAATACCTTCCCCACACGTAACTAACTCCCTTACCTAACCCTGGTTATAATGGTCAACTTTGGTTTTTCTTAAAATCAATGCCTTCTTTTTATCCTTTTCCAATGTTTATGGTAAAAACATTGGCGGCGACTCCATAGAACCCTTGTTACGAAAACCTTGCTTTTATTAGAAGTTAGTTTAGTGGTTGAGCACCTCGGAAGCAATGATCATACTTTTATAAAAAAAAAATGATTCTAATCCATCATATCGCAACCGCTCGCATAAACATTCGAGATGTCCCGAGATGTCAAAACGGATGGCGGCGACACCCCCTTGGATTCTTTATTATGTTTTTCTTCTGTTTTCTTATTTTTTATTTTTCTAGGAGCATGATTTTGTAGCTCCTTGGGGGAATAGATTCTTCCGCTCCTTGTTATGCTCCCAATGTTGGCTAAGCTGGAGATATCTTCATTGATGGGCGATGTTTCTATGTATCTCCACTGTACAACTTTATTTGATGCATAGTGGAAAGGACAAGGCATGAATAAACACAATGGCGTCCTTGCCCCCTCTCCTTTATTTACTTAGATGTTCATCGGTTGAGGCTTATTATCCTCCTTAGGTGGATCAACCATTGGGGAGAACTTGACGACAAAAGGTTTGTTCTTCATCTTATTCCGATTTGTGGAAAACAAATCAATTAATCCTTTCTTTTTATTATCTTATTATTATTAAAGTGAGAATAAATGAATGCCATTTATGAATGCAATAAACAATTGAAGAGATGATGAAAAAGACAATTTTGTTTATTTCATCTAGGAAGTGTACATTCCTCAATGCAATGCATTGAAGCACACTTTTAAAAGCGGAAAGCCTAAAGGAGACCATATGCGGGTTAAAATTTCTATGTATTTTTTTTTTTTTTTACTTCCCGTGCATAGCATGCAACTGCTCTATCCTCTTTGGACGGTATTGAGGAATGTCCACTTTCTTTAATTACCTATTACTAAATGCATGTTATGAGGATGAAGTTTGGTGGATGCATGTATACAAGTGTTTGTTTTTCCCTAAACATTATCATGTTTTATTTTCTAACATGATGTATGATAGTGTTTGGGATTTTGTTGTATGCATATGAAAGCATGAAGAAGACCCGCCACTTTCTAGAATGCAAATGTATTAGGATTTGTATTATTTTTTATTCTATGAAATGAATGATTAGTGTGGAATAGATATGACTTAAGACAATGGCTTTGGTATCATCCTTAAAGCTTACGCTTCACGGAGCATCATACCCACTTTGGTATAATGGTTCCTTCCTCATCATAGATTTGACAAGTGTAACAAAGGTCACCATATACCTTAGCACACTTGTCCCTTCCTTGTGGAAGATTACAAGCGCACTTGGGTCTCTTTCGCCTTTGCCTTAGGGATATCTAATGCCCCCTAGCATGGGTGTGTTTATGCATGCACTAGTACAAAAAGCCGGAAAATGTTCAAAGTAAGATAACTTTTGACTGGGATGTCGGATTTGGACGCACAACATATCAAAATGAAGAGGAAAAAGTGAAGAACAGGTGGTAAATGCCCGAAGGGATTTGTCCTAACAATTTTCCCAAAAAAATGCTCCTAAGACTTATTAAAACCCATTCTACACTAGTGATGAGGTATTTATTAAGATGATGTGTATGCATACTTTCCTTATGCATTTATTTTCTCTCCTGGTTTTACCACTTATGAGATGATGCAAATATGAATGATTTGACTTTGTCAAAAATCGTCTTATTGTTTTTAAATGAATACTTTGACTTTATTAAAATGAGTCTTAGTGCATTTTGCTTTATATTTTGTTTTATTACCCCTTTATCTCTTCTGTAGGCCAATATGGCTACTTAGCTTACAAAGAACCTGAAACCAGGCTAGCTAAAATGAAGATTATCCGAGATAAAGTTGTTTTATTACGAAAGAATGATTTTAGAATCCCTTATCTCTTCTGTCGATCCATGTGACTACCACTACAAGAAAATCGCGTATTACCGACGGATATTTACCGACGGATTTGTAGCCGTCGGAAAATAATCATTACCGACGGAAATTACCGACGGATATAGAATATTTGTGAAATTTGATGTTACCGACGGATATATCCGTCGGTAAAATAATAATTAGTTACCGACGGATATATCCGCTCGATAAATCCGTCGGTAATTTATTGATGAATTTACCGACGGATATATCCGTCGGTAAATCCGTCGATAATTTAACAATTAATTACCGACGGATATATCCGTCGGTAAATTCATATGTAAATTAAAAATTATTTACCGACGGATATATCCGTCGGTAAAATTATATAATATAATTTAATTATTCACTAATTAAAAAATAAATATTTTTTATTTAATAATTTAATTTAATCATAATTAGATTAATTTATAATCATTTATTAAATTAAGTAATTTTAAAAATAAATATTTAATTATATATAAATATATGAAAATATATAAATATATAAAAATATATAAATATATAAATATATGAAAATATAAAAATATATAAATATAAAATATATAAATATATAAATATATAAATATAAAATATAAAAATATAAAAATATATAAAAATATATAAATATAAAATATATAAATATATAAATATATAAATATATAAAATATAAAAATATATAAATATAAAATATAAAAATATATAAAAATATATAAATATAAAATATATAAATATATAGATATATAAATATATAAAAATATATAAAAATATATAAAAATATATATAAATATATATAAATATATATAAATATATAAAAATATATATAAATATATATAAATATATATAAATATATATAAATATATAAAAATATGTATAAATATATATAAATATATAAAAATATATATAAATATATAAATATATATATAAATATATATTAATATATATAAATATATATAAATATATATAAATGTATTTGTATATTTGTATATAAATATAATTTATTTGTAAATTGTTATCAAGAAATTCTAGTAGCTTAGTGGTTGGAGTATCGACCTCGACTCTAAGGTACTGGGTTCGAATCCTGCCAATGACATTTCTCTTAATCTGACAATAATTCAAAGCTATAAAAATATAATATGGAGAAATAATTAGTAATAAATAATAAGAATATAAGAGGGAGGAATAATTAGTAATAAATAATAAGAATATAAGAGGGAGGAGTTCTATAAAAAAAAATATGTTATAAATAAGTCAAATATTTAATAATTAATAAAATTATTACCGACGGATAAATCCGTCGGTAATTTCGTAACACATTTACCGACGGATAAATCCGTCGGTAATATTTACCGACAATCGAATTTCCGACGGATTTTTGGCCGTCGGAATTCCGTCGGTAATATTCATTTACCGACGGATTTTTGTTATTACCGACGGATTTTGACCGTCGGTAATTTTAATATTTCTTGTAGTGTACTTAGCTTACAAAGAACCTGAAACCAGGCTAGCTAAAAAGTAGATTGTCCGAGATAAGGGTGTTTATTATGAAAAGGTTTTGAATTTTTTATTTTATTTTTATTCTTGTTGTATGATTATGCTATGCAACAAACAAATGTAACAAACAAATGCACAAACAATTAACTCATCCGCGAACAGAGTTTTATCACGAGGTAGGGGTATCCTGCAGAAAAGTGCATTGGCAAAGGTAGGTTCTAACTATTCTCACCAAGGTCAGGCCCCCAAGGTGCCCCCATTATAGGGTCCCCTCTATCTCACAGTCTTCGAACCATGCACAGATCCTCGTGTCGATGTTCTTAGACCAAAATAAAAGGGTTATCACCTTGAGTGGTGGTTTCTGACAACGACCTTATGGCACTAAGGCCATTACCACGGCTGACCGTACTTGCCATCCACTCCCTGTGTGTATTCTCTCTTGCCCCTGGGTATAGAGGGACTGTTGTGTGCAAGGGTTTGTGTATAGTTGTTATTTCAAACAATTGCCTAAATATACAACAGTTATTAAAGTCAAACAGTAAAGCATGTTATAAAGCAAGAAAGGGTAAAAGCATAATTTCAAGTTTTTATTTATTAAGTTAGTCCATCACTAAATGGGATCAACTCTCTAGCTTCCCTAGCGTAGTCGCTATCTGTTGCCGCCGTCAAAAGACAGTTGGAGCGACGCGATGGTTTTCATTGACGTTTTGTAAGGAAGATGCTCAACTTCTTTAGGTTGTCCGATAACCAGGCTGCTCCTAAAGGCAAGGTTTTCAAAAAGGTTCGAAGGAGTCACCACCAATGTTTTAACCTTAAACACTGAAAAAGGTAAAAAGGCAGTGGTTTTTAGAAAATAACAACTTTGACCATTATAACCAGAGTCGGGTAAGGGAGTTAGTTACGTGTGGGGAAGGTATTAACACCTCACAACGCCCCTTTCGAGTTCCCTATGATGGACTAGCTTATGAAATAAAAACTTTAAGAAACTATGCTTTTACCATATTATTTTATCTACTTGCAGAATTAAAATGTCTACATGACCCTAATATCTAATGCATACAAGGAAAGCAGTAAAAGAGAAGAGATATGAAGTAGAACCTCTGAAGCAGGCTTTTATAAATCTCGAACTTGAGGACGGTTTTTGGCAGTCCCCGCACTCTACAGAGTCACTCCTCCCTCGAACAAAAAATAAGAGTACCACCCTACCGAGGGCCGAACGTCTCAAAAGGAGACTTCCTTAACTGATTTCTACCTTAAACGAAAATTGGAAAGCTCACTCGAACTCTGGAATAATGCTTAAAGTCACTCTAAAGTGCCAAAAGGCTTCTTAGAGAGTGTAGGAGTGGAGAGGTGTGTGAAATGAGGGAGGGGGAGACTTCTATTTATAGGAATTCGTGCCAAGTAGGCCAGGACGACCGTCTGGGTATCTAACAGGCGAGACGACCGTTTGGGAAAACGAGACAGTTGTCTCATCCTTAAGAGAAGGCCAGACAACCGTCTGGGAAAACGAGAGTTGTATCAATCTTTAGGAAGGCGAGACGTTCGTCTAGCAAAACAAGACGGGCGTCTCGACCTTCAGGGAAGGCAAGACGACCGTCTGGCCAAACAGGACGGTCGTCTCGGATCTCCTGTCAGATTTTCCTATTTTTTTCCTATTTTTTTCTATACAGAAAGCCCTCCTATCCTTACATGGAGCCTAGTGAACATGCCTAGTGGCCTAAAGAAGCCTTGTCGATCTTCGAATGGAGGTTTTCTGGTCTTTATTGAAAAGCCGGACAACATTTGGGGTCTACAACTTACATTAGCCAAAGGGTCAGCTACCGCGTCAAAGGAGCATCTTGAGGCATCAAACCAAAACCAAGGGGTCAGCTACCGCTTCGAAGGAGCATCCCGAGGTTCCTTATTCATCAAAAGCTAAAGGGTCAGCTACCACAACGAAGGAGCATCCTGAAACCTCACACACACCACCTGAGGGGTCACCTGCCGCATCGAAGGAGCATCACGAGGGAAAAACTTTCTTCATCAGTCGAAGGGTCAACTACTGCATCAAAGGAGCATCCTAAAGCTTCACACATATCGTCCAAAGGGTCAGCCTCCGCAGTAAGGAAGCATCCTGAAGACAATGTCAGACTACATTCATCATCCCAAGGGTCGGCTACCACGTCAAGAGGAGCATTTGAAAGACAATCAGGCAAGAGGGTTAACTCCTTCACCGGCCAATCGATTTCATGGTACATTAGCTCATAATCAATTGGTCGGGTGAAGGGGGGGCAGCTGTAGACCCCAAATCTTGCCCCTTCGTTCGAAGATGGACAAGGCTTCTTTAGGCCCCTATGCATGTTCACTAGGCTCCATGTAAGGATAGGAGGATTTCTGTACACAAAAAATAAGAAAAAATAGGAAAATCTGACAAGAGGCTCGAGACGGCCGTCCTGTTTGGCCAAACGATCGTCTCATTTTCCATGAAGGTCGAGACGGCTGTCTCGTTTTCCCAGACGACCGTCTCGCCTGTCAGAAGCCTAGACGACCATCCTGCCTGCCTGGCACGAATTCCTATAAATAAGAGTCTCGCCCCCTCATTACACACAGCTCTCACACCTCTTGCACTCCTACTACTCTCTTGGAAGTCTTTTGACACTTGAGAGTGACTCTGAGCATAATTCCAGAGTTCGAGTGAGCTTTCTGATTTCTGTTAAGGTAGAAATTGGTTAAGGAGGTCTCCTCTTGAGACATCCGGTGCTCGGTAGAGTGATCTTTTTCTTTGTTATGGGTGAGGAGCGTGCTTGTAGAGCGAGGGGATTGCCAAAAAGCATCCTCAAGTTTTGAAAAGTTAATATAAAGCTCGCTTCGAAGGTTCCTTTCCTTATTCTCTCTCTTGTACTGCTTTCTTTTATTGCTTTTCCTGTATGCATTAGATATTCGGGCCATGTAGACTTTTAAATTCTGCAAGTAGATAAATAAATAGGGTAAAAATATATTTTCTTCCAATTTTTTATTTTACGAACTAGTCCATCATAAGAAACCTGAAAGGGGCGTTGTGAGGTGCTAACACCTTCCCCACACGTAACTAACTCTCTTACCCAACTCTGGTTGTAATGGCTAAAGTTGATTTTTCTAAAACTGATGCCTTTTCTTCCTTTTTCGATGTTTATGGTAAAAACATTGATGGCGACTCCATAGAACCCTTTTCGAAAACCTCATTCTTAAGAACAAGTTCGGTTATCGGGCATCTTAAGAATGTTGACCATCTTATAAAAAACACGAGTCATTCAAAACCATCGCGTCGCTCCGATCGCCTCTTTTTACGGCGGCGACACCATGACATGCCAAAACATCATAGTCCAACATCATAAGTCCTCTCCCTACCGACCTAAGATAAATGGTGCAGTAAAGGCCGCCTATAAGAACATCAAGAAGATCATTTGGAAGATGATCAAAACCTATAAGGATTAGGCATGAAATGTTACCCTCTACCCTTCATAGGATATCGAACTTCTGTACGGTCTGCCATGGAAGCCACTCCATTTTCCCTTGTATATGGCATGGAGGTCGTACAACCAATAGAGGTTGAGATACTTGAGTGGGTCCAAGGCCGAGTGGGTCCAAGGCCGATACAACCACTTGAATCTAATTGAAGAAAAACGGTTGGATGCCATATGTCGTGAACAATGCCTACAAAAGAAGATCAAAAGAGCTTACGACAAAAAGGCCAACCCCCATTCTTACCATGAGGGGTATTTAATAGTAAAGAAATTTCTTTCGGTCCAGAAAGACCAAATTGGAAAATGGGCAGTAAATCATGGCGACCCTTCATGGTTAAACAAGCTTTCTCAGGAGGAACTCTTATCCTTACAAACATGAATGAAAAATAACTTCGACACCCAGTCAACCCCGATACGGTGAAGAAGTATTTTGCTTATGACCTGCCAAGATGAAAACCCGTGTAGACCCCAAATCTTGACCGGTCTCAAAATAAATAACAGAAGACCTCTAATTCGAAGATGGACAAGGCCTAAAAGGTCCCTAGGATAGACCAGAAGACCCCAAATTAGAATAGGAAGGTTTTTTGTACACAAAAAAAAGGGAGGTCCACCTAGAAGGTTGAGACCGCCATCTCGCCATTAGCAAAGGACAAGACTGCCGTCTCGCCATCAGCAAAGGGTGAGACCGCTGTCTCGTTTGGCGAGACTGCTGTCTCGCCACTAGCCAATGGCGAGATGGCCTTCTCGCCATTTGTCAAAGCGATACCGCCTTCCCGATTGGCGAGACGGTTGTCTCGCCATTTGTCAAAGGCGAGACCACCGTCCCTTTTGGCGAGATGGCGGTCTCGACCTTGACAGGCGAGACGACCATCTCGACCCGACATGCACGAATCCCTATAAAAGGAGGGCGCGACCCCCTCCTTTTCACACCATTCTCCAACTTTTCCTTCTGTAATTTCTTCAAATTCTTCTCCTAAATCCCTCTGAAGCATTTTCAGAGTTTCTTAGTATTCTTAGAGAGTATTATGTAGCGTTGCGAGGAAGAGCGATCAACGTTGTAGAGTGAAGGATTGCCAAAAAAACGTCCTATTTCAAGAATATTAATCACGAAAGCTTGATTCGAAGGTTTTCATACTTTCTCTCCTTCTTTTACTGCTATTTCCTTACATTTGTCTGTGCATTAGCTGCTTGGGCCATGTAGTCACTATTTTTAATTCCGCAAATAAAAGGGTAAAAGCGTCATTTTAAGGTTTACTTATGAAATAAACGGCCCATCATAGGGAACTCGAAAGGGGCGTCGTGGGGGTGCTAATACCTTCCCCACTCGTAAATAACTCCCTTACCCGACTCTGGATATAATGGCCAAAGTTGGTTTTTTTATAAACCAATGCCTTCTTTTTTTCCTTTTCCGATGTTTTCGATAAAAATGTCGGTGGCGACTCCATAAGAACCCTTTTTCGAAAACCTCGCCCTTAGGTCCAGCCCGGTTATCGGACAACCTAAAGGCGTTGTAACACCACTTTAAAAACGTGAGTCGAAAGTCGAAAACCATCGCGTCGCTCCGACCGCCTCTTTTGACGGCGGTGATAGATGGCGACTCCACTGGGGAAGCCTAGAGAGTTGATCTCATTTAATGATGGGTCAGTTTAATAAATAAACTCAAAAATTTCAGTTTTACCCTACCTTGTTTTATAACATGTTTTATTTGCTTGGCTTCAATAACTGTTGTTTGTTTATTTTACGCAATTATTTGAAATACAAACTGTACACAAACCTTTGCACACAACAGTTCCCTCTATACCCGGGGGCAAGTGAGAAATCCATAGGGAGTGGGTGGAAGGTACGGTTTGCCGTAGTGAGGGTCATGATCCCACCGGTATGATCGGAAACCACCACTCAAGGTGTTAACCTTCCACTTTTGGCACAAAGACTGACTACGACCTTAGTGTCATGCATGGTCAGAAGGCTGGAGAGTGGGGACCCTATAATGGGGGCACCTTGGGGGCCTGGCCTTGGTGAGGAAATTAGAACTACCCCGAATATGCACTTTTCTGCAGAAAAACCCTACCTCGTAATTAAAATGTCGCCCTACTTGTTCGCGGATGAGTGAATTGTGTGTGCATTTGTTTGTTGCATTTGATTGCATAGCATAACCAAACAACAAATAAAAAATAGAAAAAACCACAAAAATATGTTCGCAATAACCACCCTTATCTCGGACAGTCTGCCTTTTAGTTAGCCTGGTTTCAGGTTCTTTGTAAGCGAAGTAGCCACGCAGTCCAACAAAAAAGATAAGGGACACTAATTATTCTTTCACAATAAACCAATTTGTCTTGGACAATCTACCTTTTAGCTAGCCTGGTTTCAGGTTCTTTGTAAGATAAGTAGCCACGCGGTCCAATAGAAGAGATAAAAGGCTATAAAAAAGTCAAATAAAACCCAATAAAATAAAAATGGGATCTTGTTCACAAACATCAAATTCATAAAACATCCATATAGGTAGTTTATTCTCTTTTTGAAAAAATACGAAAACCAAATACTATCATGCATCATGTAGAAATAAAACATGATAATGTTTAAGAAAAATAAACACTTGCATGCATTCCCGCATTAAGCATCATATTCATAGCATACATTTTTGGCTTTTAGAAAATGGAGGGGACTAGTAGATAATTGAAGAAAGTGGATGTTCCCCAATACCATGTCGAGAAGTTAGAACGGCTCTGCGCATTAATGCCAACAGAGGTCCGCTCCAATTTTGAAAAATCCTACGGACGGATTCTCGACCTGCTGAAGATTTGTGTCGATCCTATTCTCATCAGGATTCTAGTTCATTTTTGGAATTCTAGTCTGCACTCACTACTACAAAATGATGTTTCAACGTCGGGTGTAGAAGGCATTCAACGTCGGTTCCAATGACGTCATTGAATCAGGCATCGTTGAATGTCAAAGGATTCTACGTCGGTTTAGAAAACCCGTTGTTAAAAGTGCTAGAAATCTACGTTGGTTAACCAAATGTCCATCATAGAAACGAATAAATTCTACGTCAGTTATTGAACTAACCGACATTGAAAGTTATATACACAACGTCGGTTAATTCTATGACCGACGTTGAGAGGTATATACTACGTCGGTTAATGCAATAATTGACGTTGTATATACCTTACAACGTCGTTTATTGCATTAACCGACGTAGAATATCCCTTTTTTTGTAAATACTGCTCTTTTTTTAGTGCCACCAACAACATACGACCTGCTATAATCTCAGTCATTGACAGTATATATATTTCGACTAATCACTATATATTATTATATATAAAATGATAAGTATATATGTCAAGATCATCCAAATTATGTACAATACACAAAAAATTGTCAATCAATCCTATTCCTAACTACTTGGACAAACCTTTCTGCCCATTTGTTTCTAACCATGTCTATTGTTTCCGTAGGCAAAGGTTCTATATCTTTAAATGCCTATAAGAAGTTTACAAATAAAATGGTAAACCCTAAGCAATTAAAATAAAGGAATTGAATATAATAGCAAATGTCAACTTACCTCATTCCAACTATCCTGAATGCTACAAAAAATGATGAGCCACATCCAGTACATTACATAGTAGCCGCACTCGTATCCTCCATGTTGTTTGTTACACTAAAAATGACCAAATATGTTAAAAATAACTATTAAATTTGAACATAAAATAGATAGTATAATATATATATATATATATATATATATATATATATATATATATAAGGATACTTACTTTGATAAAATTCCAATTTGGAGTTGTGCTTTTACTTGTGTGTTTTCTATCGAATGTACTGCAAACCTTTAAAGCATTATATATTGAAAAGAAGAGGCTTAGAAATAAAATAATCAAGAGGTTTAGACATAATATAAGAAATACTTACTCGTTTACAATGTTTTTTAGCTCCATGTCAGGTTTTCTTCCCAATGAGCAGAACCAACACACAAGATTCTGCTTTGGACAAATAACTAATAGCTGCCAATGGTTTCTGTATATACACATGATTAGAATATATTAAAAAAACTTGTGTAAAACCAGAAGAGGCTAGGATAACTTACGAATGATGGTATGCTCCAAGGTAAATATCTCTCTTAGAATCAGTCATCCAATTCTGCATGTAACTGAGAATTCGATCACGCTTATTCCTAGACTTTTGTATGGATTGAAGCTCGAATAATCCATACACATGACCAATGCCCTGCTCCACTATCATTTCATGCATCATCCTAAAATATGCCAATTTAAGTAAACTTATACCTTATATATTTAATAAAATGAAAAGAGTCATGAAAGATATGAACTTACAATGTCCAAAATTGTAAAACAGCTATATTTAGACATTGATTGCCCATCCCAATCTCCAGGGCATCAGTGTGGGAAATGTATAGGGGGATATTGCTAGAAGGCATCCCAAATAATGTATAATCCCATAGAACTTGGAATGACTGCATATACAAATGTGGGGAAAGAGACAAGAGATCAAAAATTGGATTTGGAGAAGTCCCCACAACTGGTGTCTTCTCCTTAGATCCAGAAGGAGTGGTAATAGCTTTACCCAAGTCTATTGGCTGCTGAACATCCTACATATTTTATAAAATATAATTATAAACAATAAATCAATTTATTTATGTGTTAGATTTATTATAACCATACATATACAGACCTTTGCCATGATTGGCCTAACTAAATGTCGGGGCCAAGTAATGAAGGTCTGAAGGGCTTACCCACTGTCTGCACCTCTTCAGTGGGGATAGGGACACTAGCCTCAGCATGAACCACCTTTTCAACAACTACTTTGACCAACTTAGGATCCAAAGGCACATTGTGGATGGTTGAAGCCCCTTCATGAACTGATCCATGGGCCACTAGTCTTAGACCTTGATCTACCCCAACCCACAAGCCACATCGATCATCCTTTGTGGATTCAGGATGAATAGATGCCACCTCAGGTGTGACCTCGATAGTGGCTTCAACACAACTGCCCTTTGTGCTAACTCTTGGACCTACAAATAGAGTCAATTCCAATAAGGACTAAGATTTTAGAAACACAAGTCAAGTACCAATTTGTGGCTGAAAATGCACCTGATGGAGGACGAACATCAGCAAATGAAGTACCCATGGACGTCATATGCAGGAACTGCTCCTGCACACGTGCAGTGATGCCCTCCTCAAATCGTGCGCTGATGGCAGGGGTCAACTCTTCCTCCAATTTTGCCTTGATGGCTGGTGTCAATTTCTCTGTGAGAGCCATCTCCAAAGCAACAATATCTTCTTGGCTCAGGGATGTGGAGGTGCGGATATCCTGTGATGGTGGTCCAAAATACTGTCAGATACCCACACCTTGGCCAACAGCTCGAACACGACCTGGATGTTTTGGTCGTCCAATAGCAGTGGTCAAGATATCCTGACGACCAGAAGGGATGAAAGTTCCCTGTGTACACTGCTCCTCCAAGCCATCC
The DNA here is from genome assembly GCA_963425845.1 of Sphenostylis stenocarpa. Lineage (NCBI taxonomy): Eukaryota > Viridiplantae > Streptophyta > Magnoliopsida > Fabales > Fabaceae > Sphenostylis > Sphenostylis stenocarpa. Next base: position 13,302,688 of record OY731402.1, on the reverse strand, counting down.
TACATTATAAGTTAATTTTATTAATGAACATGTTACATATAACTAATTCAAAGTAAATTAACTTCTTTTACTTACAATCCGAGTAGCAATTTCTTGGGCTTCCTCCGATGTCATGTCACCAGAAGGCTTTGTACGAGCCCTCTTCCACTTCTGGTGACGTTTTGGAGGAGATGGTGGAGGAATATGTTCTTTGCTTAAACCAGAAGAGGCTAACTCCGACTGTCGAAGTCTAATCTTCTCCTCCATCATCTTCTTACTCAGTAGGTCGTACCCACCACGAGACAGACGATGGGGGGCGACATTCTTGCTTTGAATGTCTTTTGCTTTTTGTCTTCTTTCCTGCAACATAATTGAACACAGTATTAGATTCACAACTCATTATAAAATGTTCAAGTCAATTAAGCAATTAACATTACCTCCCATTCTAAACCAGTGCTACTATGTACAAACTTCTTCCAAGTGTCCTCATCTATGCCATATCTTTGGCAAGGTGTTAATCCCTTCCTAACTTTTTCCTCAGCATACACCCACTTAGTGGTAAATGTGGACTTGAACTGTCTCCACATTTTTGCTATGGCTGTCATTATCTTCCTCCTCACATCCTCAGAATTGACTATATCAAAGTGTTCCTACAGTAGCAAAAAGTTTTAGTTAACCAATTGATAGTAATGTATAAACAATATAAACAACTAAATACACATACTTACAAGAAGATCTTGCCATAACAAGTTCTTGACAGTTTCCTCCACATGATCTCAAGTAGGATGGAGAATAGATATCTACACAAGATAAACAACATAAGTATCAACAATATATTTGAAATGAAATTCACTTTGAAATAGAATAAATACCTTCTCTCTAGCTAGTGTACCCAAGTAGCTATTAAATTGGGTACTAAAGGGACCTGACACCTTGCCAGTCCTAGGATCAACAGACACAGATAACTTCTGTCCAGATATGTGTCTAACGGTCAAGCCTTTCAACCGTGTAGCTTGCCGACTCCTCTTACTGGAAAATGTCTTTCCATATGCCTGAAGAGATGGTGGTGGACATGGTGGAGGAGATGGTGGAGGACATGCCATTTACCTGTAATGAAAAAAACATAGAATTATATCAATAACCATGCAAAGTCTCCTCAATTACATGTTAAGAAAATAAATAAATAGAAACATAACTTAGATTGTATTAATATTTTCTCATATGCCTTCATCATGGTCATTACGAGTAGGATGAATAAAGTCCTCTTCCAATTGGGATATAGCAATAGGCAAGCGTGGTGAATTTGAATGTTAATAAAATCATCTAATTCTTCTCCATTCTCATTTGTGACATCAATAATTTTTCCTTTAAGGACAACTGACCATCTACCATTTGATGGATCAGTGATATAAAACACTTGTTTTGCCCGGTATGCCATTATGAAGGGTTCTTCCTTATGACCAATCTTGTTTATATCAATCAAAGTAAATCCCATTTGGTCTCTTTGGACACCAGTATTGCTATCAACCCATTTACATTTAAATAAAGGCACTTTGAATTTAGTATAGTCGACCTCCCAAATCTCCTCAATGACTCCAAAGTAACTAATTGATGCCATGATGGGGTTTTTGTCCTTTGCACTAGAAAAGTGCATAGATGTGGCCTCAATAGATACTCCACTATTCTGGACAGTACTTTTGTCATCTTGTGCCTTCGTATAGAATGAGTATTTGTTAATGTCATACCCTTGCCAAGTTATAACATTATATCTAGGACCATGTGCTAACCATTTCAGTGTATTAGAGGCATTGTCACTTGAAAATATTATGCTTTGAAACCAATTGATAAAGTTTTTGTTATGCTCTTTCATCAACCACCTTTCACCCATTTTGGGGTTTAGGTCCTTTAACATTGCTTTATGCGCATCTATGTAAGGAATAACCTCTTCTGTATTGTTCAAAATATACAAGTGGGCGGTGCTCAACTCAACATGATCTTTTGTTTGAATTCTAATACCACGAGTTCCCTTACCATTTAGCCTATCATCATGACGATTTCTCGGTACACCCACGGCTACGACTCTTGCCAAGTAATCTGTACACAATTCTATGGCTTCTTCTATAATATACCGCTCAACAATTGAAGCTTCAGGTCTGTATGGATTTTTAGAATACCCTTTGAAGATCTACATGTATCGCTCAATTGGGTACATCCACCTCAAATAAACCGGCCCACAAATTTGTATCTCCCTCACAACATGAACTATTAAGTGAATCATTATATCAAATAATGATGGAGGAAAATACATCTCCAATTGACATAGCACAACCGCAACCTCATTTTCCAACTCATCTAGTGATTTTTCATCAATAACCTTGGCACAAATAGAATTAAAGAAAAAACATAGTCGCATAATGGCATGTCTAACATTCTTAGGCAATATGTTACGTATAGCCACGGGTAACAACTGCTGCATCAAAACGTGACAATCATGGGACTTTAATCCTACTATTTTCAGATCTTTCATGGATACAAGACTCTTAATATTTGAAGAGTATCCTTGTGGCACTTTAATACCTTGAAGACAATGACATAAACTACTTTTCTCCTTCTTTGACAAGGTGTGACATGCTAGTGGTAGATATGTTCTATTGCCTTCAGGCCTTGGATGTAATTCATGACGTATTCCCATCTCACAAAGGTCTTGACGTGCTTTGATCCCATCCTTTGACTTTCCTTGAATGTTTAACAATGTGCCAATGAGACTATCACATACATTCTTCTCCACATGCATAACATCAATACAATGTCTTACTTCTAAATGGCTCTAATATGGAAGATCAAAGAAAATTGATCTCTTCTTCCACATATTCTTGTCAGAAGACCTTTTTTGGTTCTTTCCAAATGTAATGCTTATGTTCTTCACTCGATCGTAAACTTGTAAACCAATCAATGGTTCTCTGGCAATTTCATCCTCCTGTATGCCATTAAAAGCTTTCTTCAGTCTACGGTATAGATGGTCATGCGGGAGAAATTTTTTGTGCCTGTTATAAACTGTCTTCTTTCCATGTTTCAATTGTAGATAACTGGTCTCTTCTTCACAAATAGGACAAGCATAATGCCCCTTCACACTATACCCACTCAAGTTTCCATAGGCAGGGAAGTCATTAATGGTACAAAATAACATTGCATGCAACTTGAACTTCTGCTGCTGATACCCATCAAACGCATCTACTCCTTCCTCCCATAATAGTGTTAATTCTTCTATCAAAGGACTCAAATACACATCTATGTCATTTCCTGGCTGTCTTGGACCTGCAATCATCATACACAACATGACATATTTGCGCTTCATGCATAACCATGGTGGAAGATTGTAAATCATCAATAAAACGGGCCATGAACTATAGTTACTAATTAAATTTCCAAAAGGATTCATCCCATCTGTTGCTAATCCAAGTCTAAGGTTTCTTGCATCACTACCAAAACCTAAAAATAGACGGTCAAAATTCTTCCATTGGGGAGAATCAGATGGATGTCGCATTTGCCCATCACAGGTGTAGACCCCAAATCTTGCCCGGCCCCCTAATAAAGCCGAAGATCGCCCGTTTCGAAGATGGTTAAGACTTTATCAAGTCCCTAGTACCTTGTTCTAGGTTCCATTTAGGATAGGAAGGGTTTTTAGAGGCATTAAAAATCGGGAAATCCGCCAGAGATAGCAGATGGCTGTCCAGAACAGGCGGATGGCCATCCAGAACAGGCAGATGGCCATCCAGAACAGGCAGATGGCCATCCAGGATAAGCAGATGGTCGTCCATGGCAACTTTAAGGCCATGGACGACCGTCCACTCAGCTTGGACGACCGTCCATGGCCAAAAGTTGCCATGGACGGCCGTCCACACTGCATGGACGGCCGTCCATGGCCACTTTTTGCCATGGATGGCCGTCCGCTTTGTCCAGACGGTCGTCCACCTTTTCCAGGCCCGAATCCCTATAAATAGGAGCCTCATTTCTCCGATTTTACACACCTTTCACACTCCTCCACCCTCTTGGAAGCCTTTTGGCACTTGAGAATGACCCTGAGCATTATTCCGGGGTTCGAGGGAGCTTTCCAATTTCCGTTAAAGTTGAAATCGGTTAAGGAAGTCTCTTTTTGAGACATCCGACCCTCGGTAGAGTGACTTTTCTTTATTTTGCAGGAGGAGCGTGTTTGTAGAGTGCGGGGACTGCCAAAAAGCGTCCTCACATTTTCGAAGAGTTAATATAAAGCTCGCTTCGGAGGTTCCTTCTCTATTCTCTGTCTTTTTTTACTGCTTTCTTTATCGCTTTCTTTGTGTGCATTAGATAATAGAGCCATGTAGATATTTAAATTCTGCAAGTAGATCAAATAATAGGGTAAAAATGTAATTTCTTTAAGTGTTTATTTTCTAAGTTAGTCCACCATAGGGAACCCGAAAGGGGCGTTGTGGGGGTGCTAACACCTTCCCCACACATAACTAACTCCCTTACCCGACTCTGGTTGTAATGGCCAAAGTTGGTGTTTTCTAAAACCACTGCCTTTTTCTTGTTTACCTTTTTCAGTGTTTAAGGTTAAAACACTGATGGTGACTCCTCGAACCTATTCGAAAACCTCGCCTTTAGGTCTAAGCCCGGTTATCGGACGGCCTAAAGGCGTTGAACCGTTTCTTTCAAAGAAAATGCGAGTCATATCAAAAACCATCGCGTCACTCCGACCGCCTCATCTGACGGCGGAGACAGATGGTGACTCCACTGGGAAAGCTAGAGAGTTGATCCCATTTAGTGATGGACTAGTTTAGGAAATAAAAACTAGAAATTACGCTTTTACCCTTTCTTGCTTTATACCATGCTTTACTGTTTGGCTTTAATAATTGTTGTATGCTTATTTTATGCAATTGTCTAAAATAAACTGTACACAACCCTTGCACACTACAGTCCCTCTATACTCGGGGGCAAGAGAGAATACACATAGGGAGTGGGTGGCAGGTACAACCGACCATGGTAATGGCCCTAGTGCCAGCAGGTCATTGTCGGAAACCACCACTCAAGGTGATAACTTTCTTTTTCTCGGTCTAAAAATGTCGACACGGACATCCGTGCACGGTTCGAAGACTGGGAGATTGAAGGGTCCCTATAATGGGGGCACCTTGGGGGCCTGGCCTTGGTGAGAACAGTTAGAACCTACCTTTGCCTATGCACTTTTCTGCAGGAAACCCCCACCTCATAATTAAACGTCACTCTGTTCGCGGATGAGTGAATTGTTTGTACATTCGTTTGCTGCATAGCATAATCATACAACAGCAAAAAAAAAATATAAAACAAAATCTCAAAAATATTTTCACAATAAACACCCTTATCTCGGACAGTCTACCTTTTAGCTAGCCTAGTTTCAGGTTCTTTGTAAGCTAAGTAGCCACGGAGTCCGACAGAAGAGATAAGGGACGCTAAAATTATTCTTTTGTAAATAACCATTTTTATCTCGGACAGTCTGCCTTTTAGCTAGCCTGGTTTCAGGTTCTTTGTAAGCTAAGTAGCCACGCAGTCCGACAGAAGAGATAAAAGGTTTTAAAATAAATCAAAATAACTACCATAATGAGAGGAAATCGGGCCTTTTTCATGGTGTTAAGCATCGAACCCATCATACAGGTAGTTTAATCATTCTTCAAAAAAAAAATACAAAAAAATCGTGCACCATGTAGAAAGTAAAACATGATAATGTTTAGAAAAAAAACAAACACTGTCATGCATACGAAAGCATCATACTCATACCATGCATTTTCTGTCATTTCTAGAAAAATGGAGGGATCAGGCAGTAAACAGTTGGGAAAAGTGGATATTCCCCGCTACCATGTTGAGAAGTTGGGGCAGTTGTGCGCGCTCATGCCATCAAAGGTTCGATCCGACTTCGAGAGATCTTATGGACGGATCTTGGACCTTTTGAAAATATGCGTTGACCACGTGTTCGTCAGGGTCTTGATCCACTTTTGGAGCTCCAAATTGCTTGCTTTGAGTTCCCTCAGTTTGATTTGGTTCCAACCCTGGAAGAGTACGAGCTTATGATCAGATGGCCCAAGTCAGCTGGGGTCTACATTAGCCAGGGGGCTTACGTCTCAGTAAACAAGGTCGCTCACCTCATCCGTTTATCAATTCCACAGTCTGCCTTGAAGGGAAAAGGGAGCATTCAAGGATGGAAGATATCACTTTTAGAGGACCATTTATCTTCTCTGGCTGAAAAAGGAGATTGGCCCACATTCAACAAGACGCTGGCACTAATTATGTTTGGGACCTTTTTATTCCCTTTCCATAATGACGTCGTGGATCACGCTGCAATGGATGCCTTCTTTGCTTGGGATGTACATTTGAAGAGTCCCGTGCCTGCGCTTCTTGCCGATACCTTGCTGTCAGTAGATTTTTGTCGTCATAAGTAAGGAAAAACACTTCGTTGTTGTTCTACATTACTGTTTGTTTGGGGCATCACCCACTTCTATGCTTCAAGTCACATGGGAGCATTCCCAGACCCTTTGAGGAGCTTCTCGAAGATCCCCCTCCATCATCATGGTGCCATGGAGTGGAAGACTGAGCTGGAGCATTGGAACATAGATCACATATCTTGGGCGTGTCCTTGGTTCCGACCTGGTCCCGTTCTTATCCGATGCAGAGATCACCCCAGTGTACCGTTACTGGGCCTAAGGGGTTTTATAGCTTATTCTCCGAAGATAGCTATGAGGCAGCTCATGAGGACCCAGACCACGCCAACACAGGAAGAAATTGGGGGATTGTGTTCCTTCTGCAGTTCCAACAGCTTCAAGGATGCTCCCGCAATCCGAAGAGCAAGGGAGAAACCAGTCTACTTGGGGGACGAAGAGCTTGGCAGGGCGCGAGTAGCAGTTTCCAGTGACTTTGAGGAATGGAGGAAGAATAGAGGGGTGCCACATCCATCCACTCCATCCCCCTCACCATCAGTAAATGCAGAACTACGAACCCGAGTTGACGCCTTGACCCAAAGGATAGAAATTATGGGAGCCCAATTGAGGGGCCTTGAGGAAAAAGAACAAGAATCTATCCTTACCATCGATGGTCTGCAAAGGCAGTGCAAGAAGAAGGACCAAGAGATAGAGCGTCTCAAGGACCAGTGTGCTGACTCCAACAAAGAGGTCGCCCGAGCATCTAAAGTGGCTAGAGGAAGCTCGGATAATCAAATCCAGGAAATAACGGCCAAATTAGCATGCCTTGAGGCCGAATTCGCAAAGCAGGCACAGGCGACCAAAACGATGCAACAAGACCTCGAAAGAACTCAGTCTGAAGCATAATGAAAGAAGGAAGCTGCCCAAAGACTTAATAGGGACTTGGCTGAGCTACGATGCAAGGAGAGAGACGGATTAGCTTAGTACGGCCAAGTGTTGCAAGAAAGAGACCGAGCCCTTGAGAAACTTGATGACTTACAGGCATTGGTCATCCATCAAGAGGCAAAGATAGAAGAGGCTCGTAAATACAGTGAAGATATGAGCCAGGCAGTCCATCGCCAGTCTGAAGCACTTACTCGCCATGTACGGGAAGCCGAAGGGGAATTACGTAGAAACCAGAGCCCGCTTGTGGGTTTCTTTAGGCTTTTCCGTTTCTTCCAAAATGTACTTTGTAGCATGGCCTAGGGGAATGTACACTTTTCTGGATAAATAGAACCACGTTTTGTTTATCTATACAACTGTTTATTGCGTTCATCTCGCATTCATTAACATATCTCTCCTTGCTTTAAAATTAATAAGATAATAAAAAGAAAAGGTTAACTGATGTGCTTTCGTAAATCAGAAGAATGGAAAGGAAACCACTCATCATCAGTCTTTCCTGAACGGTGGAGCCACCCACAACGGACAATAAACCTCAACCACTGGTTATCGCGATCAATGGAGAAGAGGGGGTTAGGACACCGCTAAGACTATTTATGCCTCGTCCTTTCCCCTACGAATCGAATAAAGCTGTACCATGGAAATACGCAGTAAACGAAGATGTTTCCAATATAGCCGGCATCGGGGGCATGACAAGGAGCGGGCGAATATATGCTCCCAAGGATTCATAAGAAGATGCCCCCAAAAATAAAGGAAAAAACAAAGAAATCAAAGAAGAAAACAAAGAAGAATCCAAGGAGGAAGCAGACGAATTACTCTAGTTCATAAAGCAAAGTGAATACTCCATCATAGACCAACTCAGCCACACGCCTGCGAAGATAACTTTGTTGTCTCTGATAATGAGTTCAGAACCACACCGAAACGCATTGCTGAAGGTCTTGAACGAATCCTACGTGTCACACACCATATCCCAAGACAAGTTCGAAGGAATCATTGGGAACATCACAACCAGTGATCATCTTACCTTCACCGATGAAGAACTTCCCCCTGGAGGGTCAAGCCATAACAAGCCTTTACACATATCCGTCAAGTGTAGAGAATACCTCATCGCCAAAGTCCTGGTGGATAATGGGTCATCCCTGAACGTCATGCCTAGGTGCACGCTTGACAAACTGGCAATTCAAGGAGCCCATATGCGTCCAAGCAACACCGTCTTTCGAGCCTTCGACGGATCAAAACGTGAGGTAGTAGGAGAAATCAATCTACCAATCCGGGTAGGTCCCACTATTTTCAACGTGGACTTCCATGTGATGGATGTCACTCCTGCTTACAGTTGCCTCCTCGGCAGACCTTGGATTCACGACGCCAAAGCAATCCCATCAACACTCCACCAAAGGATCAAATTCGTGGTAGGCGACAAACTGGTCACAGTTCAAGCCGAAGATGACATCTTGATTAGAAAGTCGTCTACCCTACCTTATGTGGACACAATAGAAGAGGCCCTCGAAACATCCTTTCAAGCGCTGGAGATTGCCAATGTTGAAAGACTTCCCAACAACGTGAGGGTGGCACATATGATGACAAAGTACGGATATCGCCCAGGCCAGGGACTCGGTGCAAATTCCCAAGGAATAAGGGAGCCGCCAGATTTCAAGGACAATCCTTTGAAACGCGGTCTAGGGTACGACCCTAGTACAAGAAGAAAGGGAAGGTCTCCCCTCCGTCCATTGAATCAAATCTTCCGAAGCGGAGGGATACAGGCGTCAAAAGCAACTTTAGTCATTAGGTGTTCTTCTCCCATTTTTTTTAAAGGAATGTAAACCCAATGACTATTAGAGATTACTTCCCGGGGCCAGCCCGACCCCCGGGCATTTTTAGGGCACATATTACCCTTTTAATCATACAAGAATATATTTCTTACTATCTGCTTCTTTTCTTACTATTCATGTCTATGCCTCATTAATAACCATGCTTAAGCAAACGTTTCTAAAGGGCGTCTAAAAATTTGAAAGCGCACCGTCAGTGAAGAAACAAATTGAACCATCACTGATTGATTAGGAACACGAGTAAGGTTTTACCCCATCGTAGTGAAACCGTGTTTTGCCAACGTTGCGAAAGTAATAAGAAAGCCCATGAAAGCCAAAGGCCAAAAAGAAAGGGCATCTAACCCGGTAGGAAACCCACAAAAGGGGGCTACGCAAAAGTTAGGGTCAACCCGCTAGGAAACCCGACCAATAATAAAGGGTAGCCTAGGCAAAAGATAGGGTTACAAAACGGGTCCATTAGAGTTTCTAAAACATAATAAAAAGAAACCCTAACAAAAGTTAGGATGAAACGCAACATCCTAGATTGAAAACCCGAAGGGCGGTCTAGGAAAGACAATCAGTCTTAATAAGCGCCGCAAAGCTCACCAAGTAAAGACACAACCACTTAAACAAACGTTTGTTTAAGCTAAGCCTAAACAGTTTGACTAACCCTAGCTAGCTGTGCTTACAAATACCATTGGTTTCAAGAAATCCCCTCTAAAAACACAAACCTTTGATTTAATCATCCTTTTCCTTCTTTTCTCTTGACCCTTATCACTATGATATTCTAGTGATTAACCAGGTAATATGAAAACATAGTAATCAATAGGAGGATTGAAATTCCAAAAAAGGGAAGAAGCACACTAGTATGACGAAATAGCTCTTCAACACGATCACTCTTCGGTTAAGGAAAATCCAAAACGGTAGAAATGGTACAGCTGAAGGTGGCACCAGAAGAATCTCTCCGTCAGGAGTACATCAGTTAACTTTTCAGAAAGTAATTAATTGAAATAGCATTATAAGTTGCATATCATGAACATTACATGCATAGATGTTGATGAATAAGGTCCTATTTCCTTCAAAAATAATAATAAAAAAAAAGGAGCAGATGGCCGTTCGTTTAAGGCAGATGGCCATCCAGAAGTGGCCGTTGGGACCAGTTGGCCGTCCACTTTGAGCAGATGGCCGTCCAGAGGTTTCCGTTGGGGGCAAACGGCCATCCACCCTAGCCAGACGACCGTCCATGGGTGACCGTTAGGGGCAGATGGCCGTCCACTTAGAGCAGACGGCCGTCCGCCCCTATTTTTTTTGCCTATAAATTTAGGCGCCCCAAATGGCTGATGGCACCTCATTCTTGCATTCTCCCTTCCTCCTACACCCCCCTTTGCATACTTTGAGTGTTCTTTGTTGAGTAATGAATCGTGGAGAGTCGTCTACACGTTGGAAGCGTTCCCGGGGACCCATAAGGAGCATCCCTCCTCCTCAAGTTCCCACTCAACTAACCGAGCAGCACCAAGCTAGGTTTGCCAATATCAGCCAGTATGTTTGGCACCCTATGCTCTGGTTGGACTTCAGCATCCTAGCCATGTTCGGTTGGGATCAGGATGTAAGGAGGTACATCCAAGGTATAGGGTGGAACTTCCTGCTCAAAGATCCACCTACCCACATCCATCGCACGGCCACGCTGGAATTCCTTGCTTCGGTCACACTCATAGACCTACCATCTATGATCCCCAGGCTTCCGCCTGTCCCAGCAGTTACCTATTGGATGAATGGGGCTTATCGGACTAATGTCGTAGATGACTTTAACGTCCTCATGGGGTCCACCAGCCCGCAGATATCCAGACACCAAAATACAGGGGGGCATTCTGTGAAAGGCCAGCTACCCTCACCACCAGTCAGATATGGGAGGAGGTCACCGGCTCCCAGCACGTTCCTGTCAATCCAAAAGGGACCGCCTTCCTCCCACCTCTCCGCATTTGTCATAAGTTGCTAGCAGGCACCCTCCATAGCCGAAAGGAAAGTCAAGGCAAAGTCACTCAGGCGGACCTCTTTGTCATCTACTGCATGCATCAAGGGATCCGATGCAACCCTGGCTACCTTTTCTTGAAGGCCCTGAAGGACTTTGGGACGCGAGGCCCTGCGAGATCCATCATGGTAGGCCCTCTTATCACCCCTCTAGCTGAGTACTGGGGATGCACTGATGGAGAGGACATCCCCGCTGCCCTGCGACCAGAACTCATAGATGGTCCGGTACTCGCCCATATGAGCATGCTCACCCGTCAGGGCACCTCCTGGGTCCTACACCCCATCCTTGCTATGACGTTCGACATCCATGAGATGGACGCTTCAGAATCACAAGAGACGCACGTCCCTCCAGGATCCCAACAACAACAGACGCATTACGAAGATAGCCTCGCCAGCCTGCACCGGCACATGAGCGATGACAGGGCTCACTTGGATAGGCAGTACCAGCACCTGTGCCAACAGATCGATCAGTTGTCCTTAAGACAGCAGAGTTATGAGCAAGCACAGGAAGGCCTTAGCTTGAGGGTAGACGGCCTCACGCAGAGAATGGACACGATGGTCCAAGACCTACACGGCATGATCCGAAGCCAGGAAGAATTCCAGCACCACGTACTCCGCCGACTCCCTTCGCCATCACCATCCTCAGCATCCAGCTCAGAGCCGGAAAGCTAAGATCTTTATAAATCTCCTGTTGTACTCTAATTTTCCACAAAATAAATAAATAAGACTTTATGTTTTCGTCATGTTGCCTCTCTTTACAAAAGCCAGCATGCATAGAAGAAACTAAGAAAATAAGAGGCACATGCGTCATTCCAAAAAAAAAAAGAGCCAAATTTCAAAATCAGAAAAAAGAATAAAACCGCAGAAAAATGTGCAGTTAATCAAACATTTTTAGAACCCAATTCCAACTACCACAGCCAATAAAAGGCCAAACTCCCAATGGATTCCTGCCTACCTGAGAGGCATTCATCAAGAATCCCCAGTAATCAAGAAGCTGGACGACTAAAGAAAAAGCCAAAAGCGAAGAATCCCCGGCATACCGGACGACTACACAAAGTCAAGAACAACTACTCCCCATGAAACGGCGCATGATCAGAAATAGTAAGCCGCCACCACGTCTTCGGGAAAGGGAAAGACCTGAAGACAAAGACCTGCACACAGGCAAAACCGGCACATGATCGGAAACAGTAAGCCGCCACCACTCATGGTCAATTGGTTGGATAAAGGGGGGGCAGCTGTAGACCCCAAATCTTGCCCGGCCCCCTAATAAAGCCGAAGATCGCCCGTTTCGAAGATGGTTAAGACTTTATCAAGTCCCTAGTAGCTTGTTCTAGGTTCCATTTAGGATAGGAAGGGTTTTTAGAGGCATTAAAAATCGAGAAATCCGCTGGAGATAGCAGATGGCCGTCCAGAACAGGCGGATGGCCGTCCAGAACAGGCAGATGGCCGTCCAGGATAAGCAGATGGTCGTCCATGGCAACTTTAAGGCCATGGACGGCCTTCCACTCAGATTGGACGGCCGTCCATGGCCAAAAGTTGCCATGGACGGCCGTCCACACTGCATGGACGGCCGTCCATGGCCACTTTTTGCCATGGACGGCCGTCCCCTTTGTCCAGACGGCTGTCCACCTTTTCCAGGCCCGAATCCCTATAAATAGGATCCTCATTTCACTGATTTTACACACCTTTCACACTCCTCCACCCTCTTGGAAGCCTTTTGGCACTTGAAAGTGACCCTGAGCATTATTCTGGGGTTCGAGGGAGCTTTCCGATTTCCGTTAAAGTTGAAATCGGTTAAGGAAGTCTCTTTTTCAGACATCCGGCCCTCGGTAGAGTGACTTTTCTTTATTTTGCGGGAGGAGCGTGTTTGTAGAGTGCGGGGCTGCCAAAAAGCGTCCGCACGTTTTCGAAGAGTTAATATAAAGCTCACTTCGGAGGTTCCTTCTCTATTCTCTATCTTTTTTTACTGCTTTCTTTATCTCTTTCTTTGTGTGCATTAGATAATAGAGCCATGTAGATATTTAAATTCTGCAAGTAGATCAAATAATAGGGTAAAAATATAATTTCTTTAAGTGTTTATTTTCTAAGTTAGTCCATCATAGGGAACCCGAAAGGGGCGTTGTGGGGGTGCTAACACCTTCCCCACACGTAACTAACTCTCTTACCCGACTCTGGTTGTAAAGGCCAAAGTTGGTTTTTTCTAAAACCACTGCCTTTTTCTTTTTTACATTTTTCAGTGTTTAAGGTTAAAACACTGATGGCGACTCCTCGAACCTATTCGAAAACCTCGCCTTTAGGTCTAAGCCCGGTTATCGGACAGCCTAAAGGCGTTGAACCATTTCTTTCAAAGAAAACGTGAGTCATATCAAAAACCATCACGTCGCTCCGATCGCCTCATCTGACGGCGGCGACAACAGGTTTTTCTCTTTGAATGCCAAATTAAATTTTTAGCATATTCGTGAGTGTACAACTGCCTAAATCTTGGAATTATTGGAAGATACCATAAAACTTTTGCAGGAGGACGTTTTTATCACTCTCCTGACTACAATCATCACTATCCTTCGCTTTGTAACGCGATACACCACATGTTGGACATTGGTCTAAAGATGAGAATTATTTCTTGTATAACACACAGTCATTAGGGCAAGCATGTATCTTCCTATATTCTAAACCCATCGGAAAAAGTATCTTCTTCGCTTCATACATACGGTCCGACAAGGTGTTATTGTCTGGGAGCATCTCCTTCAAAAGTTGGAGTAATTCATTAAAACTTGTATCACTCCAACCAAATTTTGCTTTTAGATTGACCAATCTTAACACAGATGACAACCGTGTGAAAGTTGTACATCCGGGATACAAAGATGTTTTGAATCGGTCTTCAATGTATCATATATAGATGCATGTGCTTCAAGAAAGCTCTCTTGATCCACATCACAAAGCATGTCCTCTATTCGATCTTCACAGGTCACCTCATCCTCAATAGTTTGTGATACTGTTGGAATATCAACCACTTCACCGTGCCATGTCCATATGGTGTAATTCTTCATCATCCCATCGCAAATAAGATGTTCCTGCGTTGTGTCCATCTCTTGTACTCTGCCATTTACACAATTAACGCATGGGCAATAGATTTTTCCATTCATTTTTGGGTGCATTTTTTTCGGCAAATTTCAAAAAGGAGTCAACTCCATTCTCATACTCTTCTGACATGCAACTTGCATTCACCCAACTTCGATCCATCTAACTACACAAAAGGGCTTGCCTAGATATTGAAGGTTTATTGGAAAAGGTATAGCAAAACAATACAAAAAAAAGATAGTAAACAAGTTGCTCATAATGATAATCTGATTTCCCACGTAAAGAATGGGAAAATAACCCCAAAAACAGTCACAGTCAAACGTGTACATCTACATGAAAGAGTATATACCACTTCGAAATCGAAAACAAACTTCCAAAGCCTAAAGGAACCTAGATCAAATCAAACCATACAAAATCATCCATCATCTTTCCACTGTTCATATGCAGGAAATGCTCTAAATCATCCATATTTATGTTAAATGCATGTTGTAAATCATCCATACCACTTAATCTAACCTGATGAGAAGGGGTTTCCTTAGGGAAACGAGGGGTACCATGCACACGGAAATAGCGGCAGTGCAACGACATCTAAGAGCGCGGCGAGGGGGCGGCGTTACCACGTCAAACAAGGAACGAAGAAGAAGCAGAGAATTGAGGTAGCAGAGAACGAAGATGTAGGGCACTAAAGGGTGGGCGCATACAACATGGCGATGAGGACTGAGGTAGCAGAGAATGAAGAAGAAGCAGAAGAAGAATTGCGCGCTTTCGAATTAGGTATAAAAAATATGTTAGGACATTCGACGTCGGTTATTCAAAAACCTGACGTAGATAATGCTTTCGACGTCGGGTAAATCATGTAACCGACGTTGATTTTGGGATTTCAACATCGGTTATACATAACAAACGTTAAATTTAAACATTTAACGTCGTTTGTTATCTAACCAACGTTATTTATTCATTCCTACGTCGGTTTTGTTATAACCAACGTTAAATATTGTTTCATAATTACAAGTTTGCCACCGCATTTTGTACAACATCGGTCTTCATAAAAAGCGACATCGAATTGTGTCGTAGAAAGTGTTTTCTGTAGTTGTGACTGCTTCGAATTCCCACAGTTCGATATGGTGCCCACTTTGGAGGAGTATGAGATTATGTTAAAATGGCCCAAGTCAGCCGGGGTCCATATTCGCTATGGGGCATATACTCCTGCAGCACAAGTCGCTGCCATCATCCGATTGCCATCTCGACAGACTAGCCTGATAGCAAAAGGGAATGTCCAGGGTTGGAAAGTCTCAATGTTAGAAGACCATCTGTCCTCTTTGGCTGAAAGGGCAGAATGGAGTGCTTTTAACAAAACCTTGGCTTTAATCGTATTTGGGACGATATGGTTTCCCTTCCACCTCAACACGGTGGATCAAGCCGTCATGGATGCCTTCTTCACTTGGGACGTGAACTCGAAAAGTCCCTTGCCTGCACTTCTTGTCGACACCTTGCTTTCAGTGGAATTCTGTCACCAGAAGCAAGGAAGAACACTCAGATGCTACTCTTCACTACTATTTATGTAGGGTATCACACATTTTTACGCCTCTAGTCACATGGGGAAGTTCCCCGACCCTTTGAGAAGCTTCTCCAAAATCTCCCTCCACCAATGCCTGACCATGGAGTGGAAGGTCGAGTTAAAACAATGGGACGTCAACCATTTATCTTGGGTATGTCCTTGGTTCCGAACCGGCCCAATCCTCATCAGATGTGGGGATTATCCGAGCATACCGTTGATAGGACTTATGGGTTGCATAGCCTATTCTCCAAAAGTGGCTATGAGACAACTCATGAGGACCCAAACCACGATATCACAGGAAGAGCTCGGAGGACTGTGTTTCTTCGATGACCCATGCACTGTTGCCAATTTGCTTGTTGTACGAAGAGCATGGAAGAAACCAATCTTCATGGGAGATAGAGAGCTAGGAAAAGCTCGAGTAGCTGCCTCCAATGACTATGAGGAGTGGAGAAGAAATAGAGGGATGTCACAACCATCTGCCCCACCTACTGCGCTTTCAAATAGTGGAGAGATTCAAACCCAAGTCGATGCTTTGACCCGGAGGATAAAAATCATGGGAGCCCAAATGAGGGCCCTTGAGGAAAGAGAGCAAGAATCTATCCTCACCATAGACGGTCTACAGAGGAAATGCAAGAAGAAGGATCATGAGATAGAGCGTCTCAAGGATCAATGTGCTGACTCTAGCGAGCAAGCTATCCGAGCATCCAAAGCTGCCAGAATCAGCTCGGATAACCAACTTCAAGAAATGACCGCCAAATCAGCATGCCTTGAGACCGAATGTGCAAAACAGGCTCAGACGATCAAGGAGTTGTTACAAGACCTCGCAAGGACTCGGTCTGAAATACGCCAAGAGCGGGAGGCTAACCAGAGGCTTAATAGAAACCTTACTGAGCTGCGCTACAAAGAGAAAGATGGATTAGCTTAGTATGGTCAGGTGTTACAAGAAAAAGACCAAGCCCTTGCAAAACTCGATGAGCTACAAGCCTTGGTCATCCATTCAGGAGGCGAAGATCAAAGAGGCTCAAAAATACAGTGAAGATATGAGCCAGGCGGTCCAAAAACAGACTGAAGCACTCGCTCGTCATGTCCGGGAAGCCGAAAGAGAATTACATAGAGATCAGGACCCACTTGTGGGTTTCTTTAGGCTTTTCCGTTTCTGTCAAAAAGTGCTTCGTAGCATGGAGTAGGGGAATGTACACTTTCTACAAATAAATAAAATTTCTTTATTCAATAATTGTCTACTTGCACGCATTACATCCATTTCCATATTTGAATTCCCCTCCTTCACTTTTTAATAAATAAGATAATAAAAAGGAAGGATTAACTGACACGTCTTCCAATCAAAAGGATGGAGAGAAAACCACTTGTAATCAAGCTCTCCCCGATGGTTGATTCACCGCAAAAGGATAATAAGCCCCGACCGTTGGTTATCAAGGTCAATAAAGAAGAGGGGGCAAGGACTCCTGTATGATTATTTGTGCCTCGTCCTTTCCCCTATGAATCAAATAAAGTTGTACCGTGGAGATATGAAGAATCTTCATCAATAAAGGAAGACATCTCCAACATAGCCAGCATTGGGGGCATGACCAGAAGCAGAAGGATATACTCCCCCAAAGAGTTACAAGAAGACGCCTCCAAGAATAAAGGGAAACATAAACAGACAGAAGAAAAAAAGAATAAAGAATCCAACGGGGAGACTGATGAATTACTCCAGTTCATAAGGCAAAGCGAGTATTCCATTATTGACCAGCTCAATCATACACCTGCAAAGATAACTCTGTTATCTCTAATGATGAGCTCTGAACTACATAGAAATGCCCTAATGAAGGTTTTGAGCGAAGCGCATGTACCTCATAATATATCCCAGGAAAAAGTTGAGAGGATCGTCGGTCACATCACGGCTAGTGATCACCTCACCTTCACAGATGAAGAACTCCCCCTAGACGGGTTGAGCCACAATAAGCCTTTGCATATTTCTATCAAATGCAAGGAGTATCTCATCGCTAAAGTTCTTGTGGATAACGGGTCATCCTAGAATGTGATGCCCAAGTTCACACTTGACAAGTTGACTATTCAAGGGTCCCGTTTGCGCCCAAGTAGCACTATCGTTCAAGCCTTCGACGGATCTAAACGAGAAATAGTGGGGGAAATCAATCTGCCAATCCAAGTCAGACCCACTATCTTCAACATTGATTTTCACGTAATGGACATTACTCCTGCGTATAGTTGTCTCCTTGGCAGACCTTGGATTCATGACGATAAGACAATACCTTCAACGCTCCACCAGAAAGTTAAGTTTATAGTGGATGATAAACTGGTCACGGTCCAAGCAGAAGATGATATCCTGATCAGTGGACCATCTACCCAACCTTATGTGGATGCGGCTGAAGAGGCCCTTGAAACACCTTTTCAAGCACTTGAAATTTCCAATGTGGAGAGACTTCCCAATAACACAAAGGTAGCCCGCATGATGATGAAGCATGGTTACCATCCTGGCCAAGGATTAGGGGTAGATTCCCAATGAATGAGGGAACCCCCAGAATTCAAAGATAATCCTTTAAAGTAAGGCCTAGGGTATGACCCTACAAAGGGCTGAGATGAAAACAGAAAAGGGAAGTCTCCCCTCCGCACACTCAAGCAGATTTTCTGAAGCGGAGGGATACAAGCGTCACGAGCAACCCTAGTCATTAGGAGTTCTTTTTCTTTTCTTAAGGGATGTAAACCCAGTGATTGTTAGAGATTATCCCCCGGGGCTAGCTTGACCCCCAGGCATCTTTTGGGCACATATTCCTTTACTAATTAATAAAGAATACATTTCTTACCATTCACTTCTTTTCTTGCTATTTCATGTCTAAACCTCATAATAACCATGTTTAAGCAAACGAAAAAAGAGAGAAGAAGAGTGCGTCCAAATAATCAAAATGTGTCATCACCATAATAATCGAGCTGATTGATTAGAAACACAGAACAAGGTCTTACCTCATCATAAATAAAACCGTGTTTCGCCAATATTGTGTAAAAATAAAAGAGAGAAAAAACCCATAGAAGCCGAAGGCCAAAAAGAAAGGGCAAAGTAGCCAGTAGGAAACCCATTAAGGGGGCTACGCAGAAATTAGGGTTAACCCGCTAGGAAACCCAAACAAAAATAAAGGGTAGCCTAGGCAAAAGTTAGGGTTACAAAATAAGGTCCGCTAGGATTCCCAAAACAAGAAAAAGGAACCTAGATAAAAGATAGGACCAAAACACAATATCCTAGTCCGAAAACCCGAAGGGCGGTCTGGAGAAATCAATCAGTCATAAAAGCAATGGAAATAGGCTAAGACGCAAATCCTTAAAGAAAAACGTTTGTTTAAACATCAGCTTAAACACTCAAGACCAACCTTAGCTAGCCATTCTTACAAAACCCCTTTTAAATAAAAATCAACCATCTAAAACACAAGCCATTGAAATTATCCTCCTACTTCTCTTCTCTTGACCCTTACTATATTATTCTAAAAATTAGTCTCGGAATATGGAGGCATATAATCAATAAGAGGATTGAAATCCCTAAAGTAAGGAAAAAGTGCACCAACATGGCAAAGCGTGCTCTCCAAACCCAAAGTCATTCTTCGGTCATGTTAATCTGGAATGGCACAAACAAGTACAGCAAAAAAACAAACATCAGAGGGACCCATCTTCCGAAGACACACCAGTTATTCCTTCTGAAAAACTAATGAAATAGAATTGTAGGACATCAAACATGAAAACATTGCATGCATAAATGTTTTTGAACAAGGTCCTATACTTTCAAAAAAAAAAAACCTCCAAAAAGCGAAACTGTCGTCTCGTTTATTGAGACCGCCATCTCATCTTTCATCAAAGGGGAGACTGCCTTCCCGAATTGCGAGACCGCCTTCTCACTTGATGAGAAGGTCGTCTCTTCATGTGTCAGTGGTGAGATTGCCGTCTTGCAATTCCCAACGGCGGTCCCGAGCCTCGATGAATCGAGACCGCTATCCTGAAATCCCAGACGGCGGTCTCAACCAGAACCGAAAATTCTATATAAAGGGGGCATGGGGGGTTAGTTTTGAGCATCCTACTCCTGCATTCTCTACACTTTCTTCTATATTCTTAGGTGTTTTTATCAAAATGCATCGAGGTGACTCATCCAGAAAGAGAGGACGGGGTTCCAATCCAAGTACATCTACGGCCCCAGTTCCTCCAAACCCAACTCAGCTGACACCACAGCACCTGGCCAGGCTTGAGCATATCAGAGATTATGCTTGGCACCCCATGCTAAGGTTAGATTTTCATATCCTGGCTGAGTTTGGATGGAAAGACGACGTGTGGGGATATATCGAAAGCATTGGGTGGGACTTCCTCCTCCAACCTCCCCCCACCCGCATGTACGCACGGGCCGTAATGGATTTTCTTGCCTCCATTACAATGATTGAGATGCCTACAATGATCCCGGGCATCCCTCCAGTAAAGATGGTCTCGTACTACATGAACGGGGCCTACCGGACGACGACGTTGGACGAATTCAACGTCGTCATTGGCTTTGTTCATCCCGACGACACCCTGACCCGAGAATATCAAGGGGCCATCTGTGAGCGGCCAGCTACCCTCACAGTCGGTGAGATGTGGGAAGATCTCACTGGGTCACCAATTCTGTCGGCCCTGTTGAAAGGGTCAGCACTTAACCCCGCTCTCCACATTTGCCACAAGTTGCTGGCGGGAACCATTCACAGGGCGAAAGGAAAGTCAGGGAAAGGTTACCCACCCTGACCTCTTCGCACTGCACTGCATGCTCCACGGGCGCCGGTGCAATCCCGGTTACTTTTTTCTAAAGGCCCTCAAGGCCATCCACATGGGTCCTCTCATCACCCCGCTAGCCGAGAAGTAGGGGTGTCGCGATGGAGAGAACATCTCCTCCATTCTCTGGCCCGAGTACATCAACGAGTCCATGATCGTCAGCATGGGGATGCTCATTCGGCACGGGACCCAGATGGCCCTTCACCCTGTGCTCACCATGACCTTAGATCTCCAAGATTTGGAGGCAACACAAGGGATCCTGACGCCCTCAGAATTCCAACAGCAACAACAACAACAACAATAGAAGCAGTATGGGGACGACTTCGCTAGTGTAAACCGTAACATATACGATATCCGCCAGCAGTTGGACCAGATGTCCCTAAGACAAGACGTCTTCAAAACACGGCTGGAAACCTTCGGCCAGATACAGGAAGGGGTGAGATAGGACCTAGCTATGATCAGGCAAGATCAACTCAACTCAATCCGGAGCCAGGAGGAATTCCAAAGGCATATGTTCTAGTAGTTTCCCCCTCCTGGGTCATCTCTAGGCTCAAGCCCGCCGCCGTCTTAGGGACATTATCAAAAAAACCATTGTACAAATTTTATCGAATATGAATAAATTCTTTTGGTAAATTTGTCTACCTCTACTCTCTTTCTGAAAAGTCAGCGTAACTAAAGAAACTAAAAAGTAAAAAGACTTATGCTCAAGCCGAAAAAGCCAAAATCCAAATCACGAGAAAAAAGATAAACTGCGGAAAAAAGCAGGATTAAATCCGAATCATTAGCCACCATCTTCCTAAAAGGAAAGGCAACTGGCAAGACGACCAAGTCAGCCAAAGATCCCCGACAACCAACAAAGTCGAATGACAAATACCAAAGGATCAAAACAAAGAATTCCCAGCAATCAACGAGCTGGATAACTATCAGAAAAGTCAAAAATCAAAAGATCCCCGGCACACCGGAGGACTTTACCAAGCAAAAGCATTCAAAATCCAGGCGCATGATCGGAATCAGTAAGCCACCACCACAGCCAAAGGGTCAGCTACCGCATCGAAGGAGCATCCTAAGGCACTTAACCCGATGAGGGTTCGTACTCATCAACCAAGGGGTCAGCTACCGCATCAAAGGAGCATCCTGAGGTTTCTCACCAGGCGCATGAGCTAGAACAGTAAGCTGCAACCACAATCTCGGATCATCCCTGTTACAAAAGGGTATCTAGAAGATACAACCCGCCTCTACTGTCCTAAGGGTCAGCTTCCGCAACAAGGGAGCATCCTGAAGACAAGAGTCCACCACCTAAGGGGTCAGCTACCGCATCAAAAGAGCATCCCAACGGAAAAATCTTCATCATCCGAAGGGTTAGCTACCGCATCAAAGGAGCATCCTGAAGCCTCACAAAATATCGTCTGATGGGTCAGCCTCCGCAGCAAGGAAGCATCCTGAAGACAGCACCAAGACTGCATTCATCATCCCGAGGGTCAGCTACCGCAACAAGAGGAGCATCCAGAGGATAGCCGGGCAAGAGGGTCAATTCCTTCACCCGCCAATCGACCTTATGGTACATTAGCCCATAGTCAATTGGTCGGGTGAAGGGGGGGCAGTTGTAGACCACAAATCTTGCCCGATCTCAAAATAAAGAACAAAAGACCTCCAATTCAAAGATGGGCAAGGCCTAAAAGGTCCCTAGGATAGAGCAGAAGGCTCCAAATTAGAATAGCAAGGTTTTTTGTACACAAAAAATAGGGAGGTCCACCTAGAAGGTCGAGATCGCCGTCTCGCCATTAGCAAAGGGCGAGACCGCTGTCTTGTTTGGCGAGATGATCATCTCGCCACTTCCCAATGGCGAGACGACATTCTCGCCATTTGTCAAAGCGATATTGCCTTCTCGATTGGTGAGACAGCCATCTCGCCATTTGTCAAAGGCGAGATCGTCGTCCCGTTTGGCGAGACGGTGGTCTCGACCTTGACAGGCGAGATGGTCGTCTCGACCTGACAGGCGCGAATCCCTATAAAAGGAGGGTGCGACCCCCTCCTTTCCACACCATTCTCCAACTTTTCCTTTTGTAATTTCTTCAAATTCTTCTCCTAAATCCCTCCGAAGCATTTTTAGAGTTTCTTAGTATTCTTGGAGAGTATTCAGTAGCGTTGCGAGGAAGAGTGATCAACATTGTAGAGTGAAGGATTGCCAAAAAGTGTCCTATTTCAAGAATATTAATCACGAAAGCTTGCTTCGAAGGTTTTCATACTTTCTCTCCTTTTACCGCTATTTCCTTACATTTGTCTGTGCATTAGCTGCTAGGGCCATGTAGTCACTATTTTTAATTCTGCAAATAAAAGGGTAAAAGTGTCATTTTAAGGTTTACTTATGAAATAAACGGCCCATCATAGGGAACCCAAAAGGGGCGTTGTGGGGGTCCTAATACCTTCCCCACGCGTAAATAACTCCCTTACCCGACTCTAGTTATAATGGCCAAAGTTGGTTTTTTTTTAAAACCAATGCCTTCTTTTTTTCCTTTTCCAATGTTTTTGGTAAAAATGTTGGTGGCGACTCCATAAGAACCCTTTTTCAAAAACCTCGCCCTTAGGTCCAGCCCAGTTATCGGACAACCTAAAGGTGTTGTAACACCACTTTAAAAACGCGAGTCGAAAGTTGGAAACCATCGCGTCGCTCCGACCACCTCTTTTGACGGCAGCGACAACCCGTAAAGGGCATCCTGGGAAAAAGTTAGGGTCCATTCGTCTCGTCCTAGGCAGAATTTAGAGGCTTCAAAAAAAAAGATAGAAGAAAGAAAAATACCCTAAGAGCAATGGTTGCCTTAGTTGAAAACCAGAAGGCGGCTAAGATAACATCCTTCCAGAAGCAGACAGCCTTGCATAGTCTTCACTCCGGGCTCAAACATCTCAACTGAAGTGACTAGGAGAACAAAAGGGCAGATATCATAAGACATGATTGTTGAAGCCTATACTAAGTAGCCAACCTCGACCAACCATTCTTCTAAATTCCATTTGTAATCCTTCTACAAAAATAATAAACCTTTTGTTTATACATATCAATAAAATTCTCATTCATTTCATTTCTCTTGACCACTTTATGAAATTGCCTCTGCATTGATAAATCATAAATATGTGTAGAGTCCTTTTGTCAAGATCATATCATGCATCATAAGTAGGGGAGGATTAAAAAGAAAAAATAAAAATGAAAAGGAATAATGCCTACTAGGATATTCTTAGGCAAAATTAGGGCAGCCTGCTAGATCGAAAACCCCAAAAGAGCGGTCTAGGCAAAAGTTAAGGCATTCATAAAAAAGGAAAAAACCCGCTAAGATATCCTAGGTAAAAATTAAGGCAGCCCGCTAGATCGAAAACCCCAAAAGGGCGGTCTAGGCAAAAGTTAGGGCCTAATAAAAAAATTGAATAAAGGAGGAGCCCATCAGCATGATCATAAAATTCCAGCAAGAGAATGTCAGTCACTTTTCTAGATGCATCTCATAAAAGGATATATTGCATCTAGGGCATCCATACAAGTAGTTGCACAAAATGACTTTGTCAAAATTGAAAAAAGAAGAAAAAAAATCTCTGTAAGCAAATAAAAAAAAAATAAGAATCATGCATAAGGAGACTAGCTCCATGTTTGTGATTGAAAAATAGGAAGCACCCAGATCAAGTCTCCAAATAATGCTCTCTCTCAAGAAAGCAAAGCAAGTTGCCATCAATAACAAGCAAAATAAGAGCTTCCAAAGCCCCAAAGCTCTAATTCACCACATTTCCATCCCAATAAAGAGGGGGCACAATTTAACCAAGAAAATTCGATGGAAAGGATCAAGTAATCCCCAAAAGGATCTTTGCCTAAACCGAAGGCAAAAGCAAAAATATTACCCTAAGGCTCAGCATCGCCACCACATGAGTCATCAAGCATACTCACTCAAGTCTCCGCCACATTCCCTAAAGGAGAATAAAGGCTTCATAAAAGCCCATCATCATCAACAGTCAAAGGAGTCAAATCTCCTTACCACCAGCGGTCACGAAAAAGAAAAAGAGAAAAACTTTATCTCTTGCGGAACCCCAAAAAAGAAGAAAAAGCCTGTGTGCACAAATGACACTAAGAAGTAAAAAGGCACAAGCATTATCCCCACAAAGAAGCCAAATTTCAAAGTCGCGAGGAAAAGAGATAAAATCACGGAAAAAGGCGAAATTGAATAAAAATTCTAACTTTTAGGTAACCAAATTGTTAGAATCGCGCAACGGAATGTTTGCATGAACGGACAAAAACCAAGAGGGGGGTGAATTGGTTTCTTAACAAAAATTAGGTTTTAAAAATTTTCCCCAAATTTTACCGATTAAAATACTGTGTAAACGTGAATAGGATAAGGATAGAGTCTTACACAGAAGATTTATACTGGTTCGGATCAAAAGACCCTACGTCCAGTTGCTAATCACTCAAATAGAGGATTAACGTTGTCACTATAATCAAAGTTATTACAAACAGATAACAATGGAAAAGATAAAGTAATGAAAACACCTCTCTTGAATCACACAAGAGATGAAGAACAGCTTTCCCTAGAGACGGCACAACACACAATCCACTAAGAACTCCACTTAGTGATTCTTATTGCTTCTAGCCCACACCAGGTTCCAAAAGCCCCTTTTTCCTCCAACAAACAATTCTCTGGCAATCAGAACTCTCAACTTTTGTTTGAAAAAGGTTGTTCTATTCTCTGAGAGCCTTAGAGAACCTTAAGTAGATGAATTAGGGTTTGGGAATTGGGGATTTTCAAAACTTGGTGTATTGGGACTAGGGTTTTCGAAAATAGGTTTAATTTGAAGTTCAAAATGCAAATATGACTGAAATAATCGATTATCTCAAGTGTTAATCAATTATTACAGAGCCAAAATCAACAGAAACCCTCAACGCACTGTTTTAATCGATTATTTGCCCTGTTAATCGATTAACAGGCCTGTTAATCGATTAACAGGAGTGTTAATCGATTGTTACAGAGAGCTGATATAGAAAATGGTTTTTCTCTCTATAATAATCGATTATTTAACCCTTTAATCGATTAAACCCATGAGTATTTGATAAAAATGAGTTTTCGAAGCTTCTAAAGAGTAGACTATGTACTGACTATCTTAGACTCTAATATTACAGACTCAAACTCATCAAAACAGAGTTATTACACAAGAATACAAGTCTTCAACTCTCTAAGTTATTTGTTCTTGAATCATCATCAAAATCAACAAGTTTCATGTCCATGTAAGTTCAACATCAAGTCCTTGTATGTTCAACAATCTCCCCCTTTTTGATGATGATCAAAATTTTCTTTTAAAGCCTTGTAATAACCTGTTTTATCTGTCACACTAACAAAAACATTAAACATACCAGATAATATTTAAATTCAATCATAAGAGGCTTTAAATATTTCTCCCCCTATTTTGATTATGATCAAAAAATTAAGAGCTCCCCCTCAAAATATGCATAACCTTCAAATTTTATTTCATAAAGAAATGTCATTACAAACAAAGATATATGTAACATTACAATCATTCAAAAACTGTTTAATTAAGCAGAATTTAAGCTATTTCTAATATCCCTAAATCTCTTCTAAGATCATAGAATCTATCCTTGGGAAGAGGCTTAGTAAAAATATCTGCTAATTGATGCTTTGTATCAACATACTCAATTTTATAGTTTGCTTTACTTATATGATCTTTCAAGAAATGATGTCTAATTTCTATATGTTTAGTCCTAGAGTGCATTACTGGATTCTTAGTAAGATTGATTACACTTGTATTATCACACATCAAAGGAATGTCATTTAGAAATATACTATAATCTTCTAGTTGTTATTTCATCCACAAAATTTGTGCACAACAATTACTAGCTGTAATATATTCAGCTTCAGTGGTGGATAAAGCAACACATGCCTGTTTCTTAGAATGCTAAGATGCTAAATATGATCCTAACAAATGACATGTCCCACTAGTACTTTTTCTATCTATTTTGCATCCACCATAATCAACATCAGAATAACCTATTAAACTAGTACAAGCTTCAGATGGATACCATAAACCAAAACCAGTAGTTCCTTTTAAATATTTTAAAATACGTTTTACTGCAGTTAGGTGAGATTCTTTTGAACATGCCTGAAATCTAGCATACACACACAAACAAAATGCATAATATCAGGTCTACTTGCAGTTAAGTATAACAGAGAACCTATCATACCTCTATACATGGATTGATTAATTTCCAAACCTGATTCATCCTTGTCTAAATAGCATGAAGTTCCCATGGGTGTGTTAGCTTCCTTTGAAGTGTCCATTCCAAACTTCTTGAGAATCTCTTTGCAGTATTTGGTTTGAGAGACAAAAATGCCATCTTTAAGTTGCTTAATTTGAAGTCCAAGGAAGAATGTTAATTCTCCCATCATAGACATTTCAAATTCTCCCTACATTATCTTAGCAAATTCTACACACAAAGAATTATCAATTGATCCAAAAATGATATCATCAACATATACTTGAACCAATAAGATATGTTCTTTTACTTTCTTTATAAACAAAGTAGAATCAATTTTTCCTCTAGAAAAATTATTTGAAGTTAGAAAACAACTTAGCCTGTCATACCAAGACCTAGGAGCTTGTTTCAAACCATATAATGCTTTCTTCAATTTAAAAATATGATTAGGATAACTAAAATCTTCAAATCCAGGGGGTTGCTCCACATAAACTTCTTCTTTAATAAACCCATTCAAAAATGCACTTTTAACATCCATTTGATATAATTTAAATTTCATCAATGATGCATAAGCAAGAAGTAGGCGTATAGCCTCTAACCTGGCAACAGGAGCATAAGTTTCATCATAATCAATACCTTCCTCCTGATAGTAACCTTTGGCAACAAATCTAGCTTTATTCTTTGTTATATTTCCATCTTCATCAAGTTTGTTTCTAAATACCCATTTAGTTCCAATTACTTGATGTGATTCTTCTCTTGGAATTAATTCCCAGACTTGATTCCTTTCAAATTGATTGAGTTCCTCTTGCATAACTATGCACCATTGGTCATCTTTAAGTGCTTCCTCAACATTTTTGGGTTCTATCTGTGACACAAAAGCTATAGACATGCAGAAATTAGTCATATTTCTAGTTCTTACCCCTTTTGAGATATCACCAATAATATTGTCCATTGAAAGTCCTCTTGGTGATTGCCATTCTTTTGCTAATTCAGGTGTTTGAGAAGGCTCATTTTCTTCCAAATACAATTCATCAAGAGCATCTCTTATGTACTCATCATCACCTGCAAGTTCTTTATTTGACTCAAGAGGATTTTCCCCAAGGTCTACAATTTCATCAAAAGTAACATGTATAGATTCTTCAACATTTAAGGTTCTTCTATTAAACACTCTATAAGCTTTGCTAGTTAATGAATAACCTAAGAAAATGCCCTCATTGGCTTTTGAGTCAAATTTTCCTAAGTTGTCCTTTCCATTATTTAACACAAAGCACTTACATCCAAATATTTTCAAATGAGCAACATTAGGCTTTCTACCATTTAACAATTCATAGGGAGTTGATTTTATAATTGGCCTAATGAGCATTCTATTCAAAACATAACATGCAGTACTTACCGCATCAGCCCAAAAATATTTAGGAACATTTGATTCATTTAACATTGTTCTAGCAAGTTCCTCTAGTGACCTATTTTTCCTTTCAACTACACCATTTTGTTGGGGAGTCCTAGGAGCAGAAAAATTATGTAATATTCCATTTTCCTCACAATAATTTTCAAACCTTTCATTTTGAAACTCACCACCATGGTCACTTCTTAATACCTTAATTCTTAAGTCTTTTTCATTTTGAATTTTCTTTGCAAACTTCCTAAAGACCTTAAAAGCTTCACTTTTCATTGTTAAGAAAAAATGTCCAAGTGTATCTAGAAAAGTCATCAACAATCACAAGACCATAATAATTTCCACCAAAGCTTTTTATCCTAGAAGGACCAAATAAGTCTAAATGTAATAATTCTAAAGGTTTTGATGTGGAAATAATGTTCTTTGATTTAAATGATGATTTTACTTGTTTACCTTTTTGACATGCATCACATAATCTATCTTTTTCAAACTTTAACTTAGGCAAACCAACAACTAAGTATTTTGATATCAATTTGTTTAAATGATGCACATTTATATGAGCTGCTCTCTTATGCCATAACCATGGGTTCTCTTCCTTAGCAACTAACCATGTTATACTAGTATCATGTATACAATCCAAATCAATCAAATATATATTATTATGCCTAATGCCTTTCACTGCTACATTTTTGGAATCTATCAAATGTATGGTACAAAACTTGCTTTCAAATATTACCTTAAATCCTTTGTCACATAGTTGACTTATACTAAGGAGATTATGCTTTATCC
The DNA here is from genome assembly GCA_963425845.1 of Sphenostylis stenocarpa. Taxonomy (NCBI): domain Eukaryota; kingdom Viridiplantae; phylum Streptophyta; class Magnoliopsida; order Fabales; family Fabaceae; genus Sphenostylis; species Sphenostylis stenocarpa. The sequence continues at coordinate 13,273,665 of OY731402.1, read as the reverse complement.
CATCAACAAGTAGCACATCCTTAATCTCCAAAGTGTTTGCACCACCTATATTTCCAATTCTAAGAATCTTTCCTTTGTTGTTGTCCCCATAAGTTACATATCCTTGTTCTTTAGCTTTGAAACTCACAAATTTTGTTTTATCTCCAGTCATATGTTTAGAGCATCCACTATCAAGATACCACATAGACTTCTTTGATTTGGAAGTTTCCTACAAAACAAGAACATAGTAAACTTAGGTCCCCACAACTTTTGGGTCCTTGGGGTTAGAGACAAACAAGTCATTTAACAATAGGAACCCAAATGTATTTTCCTTTAGGAACACCAAAATGTTTGATTTTACATCTATTTGAAGTATGACCATTTTTCATACAATAAAAACATGCTTTAGATGTAGCTTTTGAATATGATGCATTTCTAACAATAGATGATTTAGTTCCTTTTTCAACCCATACTCTTCTCTTTTTAATTTTAGGCTTTTTCAAAGAAACTTGATGGTTTACACTATTTTGAGCTATAATAACTTTATCCTTATTATTATTACTTAATTCCTTTTCGGCTTTATCAAGCAAATGATTAAGTATACCAATGTCATATTCATACTCTTTACAAGATGCACATACTATATTCTTATCATCATTCTCATCTATACATACAATTTTCGTTTCTATACTTTCCTTTTCCTCTAAACTTGCAATTTTCGTTTTTAAGGACTCTACCTCCTTTTCGGATCTACTTAAACTCTTTTTCACAGCTTTGTATTCATTTTTCAAGTCCTTAAAGGCACTAAACAATTCATTATATGCATTTTGAAGTTCATCAAATTTATTTTCATCATCACTTGAAGATGAGTCGGAATCACTCACCTCAAAGTCGGAAGATATATTGTCATTTTCCATTAAGAAAATATTGACTTCAATTTCTGAGTCACTTGATTCCGAACTTGAATCACTATTGTCCCAAGCGATGTAGGCTTTCTTCTTGAAGAACTTTTTGCCTTTGTTTTCTTCATTTTTCTTGTTTGGACATTCGGACTTCACATGTCCTGTTTCACCACAACCATAGCATTTGATATTTACAGAAGTATTTTCTCTTACCTTTGCTTTACCTTTGAATGGATGTCTTCCTTTGGCTTTCATGAATTTGGTAAACTTCTTAATCATGAGACTAAATTCTTCTTCTTCATTCTCCGAGTCTTCTTCTTCCTTTTTACTCTTACCTTTGGAAATTTCAGTTTTGAAAGCTAAGTTCCTCTTTTGATGTTGTCCTTCCTCATCATTTAGCCTTCCTAACTCAAGCTCATGCTCTCTCAACTTTCCAAAGAGTGCCGCCATAGACATTGTGGCAAGTTTTTGTGACTCCGAGATGGCTGTCAATTTAGGTTCCCATTTCCTATCCAAAGATTTCAAGATTTTAACATTTAATTCATCAACGTCAAAAATTTTACCTAACCCGGTGAGATGGTTCACAATGTGTGTGAAACGCTTTTGAACGTCAAATATCGTTTCGCCTTGTTGCATTTGGAACATCTCATATTCTTGGATTACAGAATTTTTCCGTGCTCTCTTAACATCGTCGGTACCTTCGTGGGTCACTCTTAGCATTTCCCACATCTCTTGAGCACTTTTACAAACGGAGATCATGTAAAACTCATCAAGGGTTAAAGCAGATGAAATAATATTTCTAGCCCTAATGTCAAATTGAGCTTTTCTATTTTCCTCCGTTGTCCATCTAGAAAATGGTTTAGGAACGTCTACTCCATTTTCAGAAATTTTTGGAATATAAGGACCATTTAAAATAGCGTCCCAAACACCTCTATCAACAGACTCTAAAAAGATTTGCATTCTAACTTTCCAAAATGGATAATTTTGACCTGCAAAAAGTGGGGGTTTGTTGATAGAAGCACCTTTGGCAAAAGTTTGATTTTGTCCGGCCATTTTCGAAAAATTTGAATGATTATCAAAGCAAGCTCTGATACCACTTGTTAGAATCGCGCAGCGAAATGTTTGCGTGAACGGACAAAAACCAAGAGGGGGGGGGGGGTGAATTGGTTTCTTAACAAAAATTAGGTTTTAAAAATTTTCCCTAAATTTTACCAATTAAAATACTGTGTAAACGTAAATAGGATAAGGATAGAGTCTTACATAGAAGATTTATACTGGTTTGGATCAAAATACCATACGTCCAGTTGCTAATCACTCAAACAGAGGATTAACGCTGTCACTATAATAAAAGTTATTACAAACAGATCACAATGGAAAAGATAAAGTAATGAAAACATCTCTCTTGAGTCACACAAGAGATGAAGAATAGTTTTCCCTAGAGACGACACAGCACACAATCCACTAAGAACTCCACTTAGTGATTCTTATCGCTTCTAGCCCACACCAGGTTCCAAAAGCCCCTTTTTCCTCCAACAAACAAATCTCTGGCAATCACAACTCTCAACTTTTGTTTGAAAAAGGTTGTTCTATTTTCTGAGAGCCTTAGAGAACCTTAAGTAGATGAATTAGGGTTTGGGAATTGGGGATTTTCGAAACTTGGTGTATTGGGACTAGGGTTTTCGAAAATAGGTTTAATTTGAAGTTCAAAATGCAAATCTGACTGAAATAATCGATTATCTCAAGTGTTAATCAATTATTACAAAGCTAAAATCAACAGAAACCCTCAACGCACTGTTTTTATCGATTATTTGCCCTGTTAATCGATTAACAGGAGTGTTAATCGATTATTACAAAGAGCTGATATAGAAAATGGTTTTTCTCTCTGTAATAATCGATTATTTGACCCTTTAATCGATTAAACCCGTGAGTATTTGATAAAAATGAGTTTTTGAAGCTTCTAAAGAGTAGACTATGTACTGGCTATCTTAGACTCTAATATTATAGACTCAAATTCATCAAAACAGAGTTATTACACAAGAATACAAGTCTTCAACTCTCTAAGTTCTTTGTTCTTGAATCATCGTCAAAATCAACAAGCTTCATGTCCATGTAAGTTCAACATCAAGTCCTTGTATGTTCAACACAAATCAATCCCCAAGTGGGTCACCTTAGAATAAAGCATCCAAAACTAAGGAATCAAAAATTCCATTCCCCCAGCGAAATAAGAGCTTCGCAAAGCCAACTCTCACCAACCTCAATCAAGATGCCAAGACTCCATCCCTCTAGAGAGATACCAAAATCAGATCCCCAAGGAAACAAATAATTCTCTGGTCGATCACCAAAAAATAGAAACACATCCCTAGTGAGCCTATTGCAAAGGCAACCTTTAAAACTCACATCCTTAGAGAGTCATTCGCCTGTGCATAAGCAAGACCTAGCAAGCGAGAGCCAACATCCCCAGAATGGGATATCAAAGGCAAAATAGTGCAACCAAAAGTCTTCACTTCTGATGAAGCATTTGCCTACTCAAGAGGCATTATCAAAATCAAACAAATTCCCAATGGGTTCCTGCCTATATGAGAGGCAATTGTCAAGAAACCCCAATGACCAACAAAGTTGGATGGCTACTAGAAAAGCCAAAATAGTCAAGAATCCCCAATGATAAACAAGTTGGATGACTATTATAAAAAGCCAAAAAAAAAAAAGAATCCCCAACAATCAAACAAGTTGGACGACTACTGAAAAAGCCTAAAACCAAAGAATCCCCAGCAATCAACAAGTTGGATGACCATGAAAAAACACAAAATCAAAAATCCCCAGCCATCAACAAGCTGGATGGTTATGAAAAAACCCAGAAAATCAATCATCAAAGAATCCCCGACAATCAACAAGTCAAATGGCTATAATAAAAAGCCAAAATCAAGAATCCCCGCCACACCGGACGACTACTTGACAAAAGTCAAAAATACTCTTCAAATCAGAATCACTTCCCACGGAGTCGACGCATGAGCAAGAGCAATAAGCCACCACCACTTTACCACCCCGAAGGATCAGCTACCTCATCAAAGGAGCATCCTGCAAATCGAAGGATCGACTACCTCACCGAAGGAGCATCCTACAAACCAGCGCATGAGCTAGAGCAATAAGCCGCCACCACTTCTGTATCAGAAGGATCAGCCACCACAGCAAAAGGGGCATCCAGAAGATAGAGTTCCACACATCGTCTGAAGGATCAACTCCATTGCAAAGGAGTATCTTGAAGGCAGGATTTACACACATCATCCGAAGGATTAGTCCCCCTTGCAAAGGGGTATCCCTAAGACACAACCCACCTTTACCGTCTGAAGGGTCAACTTTTGCAACATGGGAGCATCCTGAAGACAAAAGTCTACTATGCATTCACCACCTGAGGGGTCAGCTGTCATACTAAAGGAACATCTTGAGGGAAAAACTTCATTCGCCAGTCGAAGGGTCAGCTACCGCATCAAAGGAGCATCCTGAAGTTTCACACTTATCGTCTGAAGGGTCAGCCTCCGCAGCAAGGAAGCTTCCTGATGATAGCATCAGACTGCATTCATAGTTCCGAGGGTCGGCTACCACGTCAATAGGAGCATCCAGAGGACAACCGAGCAAGAGGGTTAACTCCTTCACCCGCCAATCGGCCTTATGGTACATTAACCCATAGTCAATTGGTCAGGTGAAGGGGGGGGGCAGCTGTAGACCCCAAATCTTGCCTGGCTCTACAAAAGGGCTAGAAATCCTTCGTTCTGAAGAAGAATAAAGCTTCATAGGGTCTCTAGTAGTGTTTACTAGGTCTCAGTTAGAATAAGAAGGGATTTCTGGGGAAATAAAAAATCATTTTTGTCAGGGAAGCAGTGGATGGTCGTCCAGCATATCCAGACAGCCGTCCACTCTAACTTTTTGGCTATGGACTGCCGTCCATCTTAACCAGATGGTCGTCCATGCTAGACAGAGGGTTGTCCACCCTCACTTTTGGCCATGGACGGCCGTCCACTTAATCCAGATGACCGTCCACTTTTCCAGGCTCGCTTCCCTATAAATAGGAGCCTCATTTCTCTATTTTCAAACACCTTTCCACTCCTACACTCTCTAGGAAGCCTTTTGGCACTTAAGAGTGACTCTGGACATTATTCTAGAGTCTGAGTGAGCTTTTTGATTTCCGTTTAAGGTATAAATCGATTAAGAAAGTCTCCTTTTGAGACATTCGGCGCTTGGTAGTGTGGTATTTTATTTTTTGTTTGAGGGAGGAGTGTCTCTGTAGAGTGCGGGGACTGCCAAAAAGCGACCTCAAGTTCAAGATTTATAAAAGCTCGCTTCGGAGGTTCTCCTTCATATCTCTTCTCTTTTACTGTTTTCCTTGTATGCATTAAATATTAGGATCATGTAGACATTTAAATTCTGTCAGTAGATAAAAATTAGGGTAAAAGTTTAATTTCTCTTAGTCTTTATTTTACGAATTAGTCTATCATAGGGAACCCAAAAGGGGTGTTGTGGGGTGGTAACACCTTCCCCATACGTAACTAAATCCCTTATTCAACTTTGGTTCTAATGGTCAAAGTTGGTTTTTTTCTAAAACCAACATCTTTTTACCCTTTTTCAGTGTTTAAGGTTAAAATACTAGTGGTGACTCCATAGAACCCTTTACGAAAACCTCATTCTTAAGGTCAATCCGGTTATCAGGTATCTTAAGAATGTTGACCACATAATTATCCTAGTTCTCTTGGGTCTTTGAAAGTCTCTAGAATAATCGATTATCACTGTTGATAATCGATTATCCTGGCTAAATTGAGTATTCTGCGAAAATGACTCTGGAATAATCGATTATCACTTATGATAATCGATTATTTGTGTCAGTTATGATTTTGAATTTCAAATTTCTAACCTAATTTTGAAAATCCTAAGTTCTAAACCCTAAAATCTCTACTTAAGGAATTCTCTAGCTCTCTGTAACGTACAACCTTTTTCATACTAAAGTCTATAGTTGTGATTGCTGAGAGTGTCGCCGCCGTCAAAAAGAGGCGGTCAGAGCGACGCGATGGTTCTGACTTTTCCATTTTTCGCATTTTTATGGGTGATGTTACAACGCGTTTAGGTTGTCCGATAACCGGGCTGAACCTAGAGGCGAGGTATTTTGAAAAGGTGTTCTTGGGTTGTCCGATAATCGGGCTAACCCAAGAACTAATTTGAAGGGGTTCTTATGGAGTCGTCACCAATGTTTTTACCGGAAACATCGAAAAGGGGATAAAAAGGCGTTGGTTTTCGAAAACCAACTTTGGTCGTTAAAACCAGAGTTAGGTAAGGGAGTTAGTTACGTGTAAGGGAAGTGTTAGTTCCCTTATGACGCCCCTTTCGGGTTCCCTATGATAGGCCAACTATTTTATAAATAAACTTTTGAAAAGACGCTTTTACCCTTTTATTTATGGAATTAAAATAATGACTACATGGCTCTAATGTCTATTATGCAATTTAATCATAGAGTAAAGACAGTAAAAGAGAGAGAGAGAGAGAGAGAGAGTGAAGAAACCTTCGAGGCAAGCTTTTGATTAATTTTTTGAAAAGTAGGGTGCGTTTTGGCAACCCTTCGCTCTTACAACGTCGAAATCTCTCTCGAAACGCTATAAAAAGCTCTCAAAAACTCTCAAAAACTCCGGAAATGCTTCGGAGGGACTCTAGGAAGAGAATTTGAAGAAAGTGTAGAAGGGAAAGTGGAAGAACTGTGTGAAATGAGGGGGGAGTGCTCACTATTTATAGGGATTCGCGCCTGTCAGGTTGAGACGACCGTCTCATCTGACAAGGTCAAGACGACCGTCTCGCCATTCGGGACGGCGATCTCGACTTGCAAAAGTGGCGAGACAGCGGTATCGACTTTTCCAAAAATGAGAAGGCCTTCTCGCCAAATGGGAGGGGGGTCTCGCCATTCACAAGTGGCCGCTCGCCAAACGAGACGGCCGTCTCGCCAAACGAGACGGCGGTCTCGACTTTCAGCAATGGCGAGACGGCGGTCCTGAAAAGTGAGACGACGATCTCGACCTCTGAAGGTGAAAATCCTTATTTTAATGCAGAAAATCCTTCCTATCCTATTATGGGGCCTAATAGTCTCTCCTAGTGGCTTCTTAGGCTTCATCCATCTTCGAATAGGAGGTCTTCTGGTCTTTATTATGAGGCTGGGCAAGATTTGGGGTCTACAGCTGCCCCCCTTTACCTGACTAGTCGACTATTGGCCTGCCGTGCCAAGAAGATCGACTAGAGGGTAAAGGAGTTGACCCTCTTGCCCGGTTACCCTTCGGACGTCGCGTCTTGCGGCGTTTGATCTTCTGGGGAAAGTTGTGTTGTGCACCTCCAGGATACTCCTTCTGATAGTAGCCGATCCCTTCGGTTGACACATGGTAGAACCTCAGGATACTCCTTATGACGGTAGCCGATCCTTCGGTTGATGGGTGTAAACCCCCCATCAGGCTAGTAGTTACAGCCTACTGTGCGTAGGGCTGGATGATTATGAACCCCTCATCAGGCTGGTAATTGCAGTCCGTTGTGCGTCAGACTGGATGAGTATAAACCCCCCATCAGGCTGGTAGTTGCGACTTATTGATCCGGCTCGAGCGCAGATCAGGCGCACCACGTGCGTAGGTTGATAGGTATGAACCCCCTATCAGGCTGGTACAGTCCACTGTGTAGGACTGGTGGTGGTGGCGGCTTACTGCTCAAGTGGCTCATGCGCCGGTTGGAAAACCTTAGGACGCTCCTTTGATGCGGTAGCTGACCCCTTGGTTGACGAGTACGAACCCTCATCTGGTTAAGTGTCTCCGGATGCTCCTTCTTGCGATAGCTGACCCTTTGGCTGTGGTGGCGGCTTACTACTCTAGCTCATGCGCTAGTTCTGTGAGAAATGCTCTCTTCGTTCTGATTTTTTTATTTTTCTGGTGAAGTCCTCCGGTGTGTTGGGGATTCTTTAATTTTCGACTCTTCCGACAGTCATCCAGCTTGTTGATTGCTGGGGATTCTTTGTTTTGATCCTTTGGTAGTGGTCATCTGACTTTGCTAGTTGTTGGGGATTTTTGATGAGTGCCTCTTAGGTAGGCAGGAATCCTTTGGGGATTTGTTGATCTTGGTGAGGCCTCTTGAGTAGGCAGATATCCATTGAAAAATTTGCTAATTTTGATGGTGCCTCTGAGCAGGCAGATACTCCATTGAGTTTCTGGTAATGCCTCTGAGTAGGCAGATGCTTCATCGGAAGTGAAGACTTTTGGCTACAATTGTTTTGCCTCTGACTAGGCTGATATGGGGATGCTGGCTCTTGCTTGGTAGGTCCCACCTATGCGTAGGCAAATGACATTCTGAGGATGAATCTGAAGTTTTGCCTTTGCAGTAGGCTCACTGGGGATGATCTTTCTCTTTTTGGTGATCCACCAGGGAATTGATTGCCTTCCCGGGGATCTAATTTTGATTTCCCCCTAAGGGAATGGAGTTTTGACTCCTTGTTGGATGTTGTTGGTATGAGATGGCTTTGCCGATAATCTTGTTGGGTTTTCTGATTCCTTCTTCTTCGTTGATTTTCCTTTTTCTGAGGTGACCTACTTAGGGATTTTATTGATTGCCTAAAAGTTAGGATTGATTTCGCCTTTTTTCGCGATTTATCTCTTTTTTATCGCGATTTTGAAATATGGCTTTTTTTATGGGGATAATGCGTAAGCCTTTTTATTTTTTAGTCTCTTTTTATTACGCTGGCTTTTTCCCTTCTTTTTGGGAGGTCCACTAGGGATGAAGTTTTCTTTCTTTGGTGATCCACTAGGGAATTAGTTGATTCCCTGGGGATTTGATTTTTCTTTTCTAGGGATGGAGTCTTGGCTCCTTGATTGATGTTGATGCGAGCTAAACTTGTGAAGCTCTTATTCCACTGGGGGATGGGAATTTCTGATTCTTTTTTGTAGACTTTTTAGGAGATCCACTTGAGGATTTTTATTTGGCCTTCTTGTCATGACCTTTTTTGTCATCTGCTGGAGATGAAGGGTTTTCTTTTCTCTTCTTTTCTCTTCTTTCTTTTTGTTGTGCCCTTGATGGTTTGGACTCTTTTGACTGTTGATGATGATGGGCTCTTGAAGCCTTTATTCCTTATTGGGGAGTGTGGAAGAGACTTTGGGTGAGTGTGCTCGATGACTCATGTAGTGGTGATGTTGAGTCGTGAGGTAATATTTATTTTTCCTTTGGAGTAGGCAAGGATCCGCTTGAGGATAACTAAGCCTTTCCGTCGGCTTTTCTTTTATGATGTTTGATGATTGTGCCCTCTTTTATTGGGTAGAAGAATGATGACTGGAGCTTTGACTTCTAGAAGCTTCCTATGACGACTCGCTCTTCTGTCTTGAGGGAGAGCAATGTTTGGAGACTTATTACTTTCTTCGTGCCTTCTTTTCTAGGTAGAAGGATGGTAGCTGGAGCTCTTGATTTTCAGAAGCTCTTATTCTGATGAGTCGCTTGATTGATGACTCGCTCCGTTTTCTTGAGGGCATTATTTGGAGACTCGGTCTCAGTGATCCTGTTTTCAATCACAAACATGGAGCTAGTCTCCTTATATGCATGAATGCTTTTCGCTTTTTGTTATTTATCTGAGGTAACTTTTATTTCTTTCATTTTTTATCTTGACAAAGTCGTTTTGTGCGACTACTTATGCATGAATGCCCTAAATGAAATCTATTCTTTTTGATCGATGCATTTGGAAAAGTGACTGGCATTCTCCTGCTGGACTTTCATGATTATGATGAAGGCCCCCCTCTCTTTTATTCATTTTTTTAGTTTAGCCTTATCTTTTGCCTAGATCGCCCTTTTGGGGTTTTCGGTCTAGCGGGCTGCCTTAATTTTTGCCTAGGATATCTTAGCAGGCTTTTTCCTTTTTTATGAATGCCCTAACTTTTGCCTAGACCGCCCTTTGCGGGTTTTCGATCTAGCGGGCTACCCTAACTTTTTCCTAAGAATCTCCCAATAGGCATTATTTTTTATTTTTATTTTTCTCATTTCTCTTTTCTCTTTTGTCTTTTCTTTTTGAGAGAAAGGACCCTATGCATATATGCAATGTTCGTGATATGCATCCTATAATACTATTTCAATTAATTTTTCAAAAGGATTAACCAATGTGCTTTTATTTCTGATGAGCTTCAGACGTTATGTGCTTTGTCGACATGATAGGCTGTACCGATTTTGCCGTCTCAATTTTTCCATGACCGAAGAATGATTGTGTTGATTGTAGAGCGACTTGCCATGTCAGTGCGCCCCTCCCTTTCTTTGGGGATGTCAATCCTCCTATTGATTACTATCTCCACATTTCCCTACTACTTACTAGAATGTCGTAGTGGTAAGGGTCATGAGAAAAGAAGGAAGAAGATATTTAATTCAAGGGCTTGTGTTTTTAGAAGTGTTTCATTTTGACAAAAATGATTTTTGTAAGCACGACTAGCCAAGGTTGGTTAAAGTTTTTAGGCTATTTCAGACAAATGCTTTGTTTATGGAATGGTGTCTTATTGTATGGCGCTTGCTATGACTGATCATCTTCCCTAGTCTGCCCTTTGGGTTTTCAATCTAGGATGTTGTGCTATGCCCTAACTTTTGTCTAGGTTTCCTCTTTTCTTGTTTTTTTTTTTGGGAATCCTAGTGGACTTTATTTGGTAACCCTAATTTTTGCCTAGGCTACCCTTTATTGTTGTTCGGGTCTCCTAGCGGGTTTTACCCTAACTTTTGCGTAGCCCCCTTAATGGGTTTCCTACCGGGTATCTTGCCCTCTCTTTTTGGCCTTTGGCTTCTATGGGCTTCTTTTGATTTTTGTTTCTCTTTGCACAACATTGGCGAAACATGACTTTATTATGGTAAGGTGAAACCTTATTTTGTGTTTCTAGTCAATCAGTGATGATGGATTTGACTTTTATTTTGGTCAATGGTGCAGTTTGATTACTTTGACTCATTTTGAAAACGTTTGCTTAAACATGGTTATTAATGAGGTTTAGATATGAATAGCAAGAAGAGAAGCAGATAGTAAGAATGACATTCTTTGTAATTAATAGGGAAATATGTGCCCTACAATACTCGGGGGTCAGGCTAGTCCCGAGGAGTAATCTCTAATAGTCATTGGATTTACAAACCCTAAGAATTAGAAGGAGAACACCTAATGACTAAAGTCGCTTTTGACGCTTGAACCCCTCTACTCGGGAAAATCTTATTTGAGGTGCAGAGGGGAGACTTCCCTTTTCTTTGTGCAGCTTGTTCCTTTGTAGGATTATGCTTCAAAGGATTGCCTTTAAAATCTGGTGGCTCCCTTATTCCTTGAGAGTTTTTAATGAGCCATTGGTTTGGTGGCATCTATATTTCCTCATCATGTGGGTCACCTTCTTATTGTTGGTTAAGTCTTTTCATATTGGCAAAAGATATTTCAAAGGTCCTCTTCAGCTGCATCCATTCAAGGTAAGGCAGACGACTTGTTGCTCCGAATGCCATTTTTAGCTTGAACCGTGACCAGCTTGTTGCATACCGTGAGTTTGTCTTATTGGTGGAGTGTTGAAAGAACTGCCTTAGTGTCGTGAGTCCAAAGTCTACTCAATTTCCTCTTTGGGGTTATGTTTTTCTTCGATCTTTTTATTTCTTCCTTTATTCTTAGGAGCATTGTCTTGCAGCTCCTTGGGGGAATAGATTCTTCCACTTCTAGTCGTGCCCCCCAATGCCAGCTATGCTGGCGATATCCTCATTAATGGGCGGTGTTTTTGCATATCTCCATGGTGCAGCCTTATCCGAGGCATGAACAAATGTAGCGGCATCCTTGCCCCCTCTTCCTTATTAACTTGGATACCCAACGGTTGAGGTTTATTATCCTCCTTAGGCGGATCAACTGTTGGAGAGAACTTGACGACGAAAGGTTTGCTCTTGATCTTACTTCGATTAATGGGAAGCACATCAATGAATCCTTTCTTTTTATTATCTTATTATTATTAAAGTGAGAATGAATGAAATTTATGAATGCAATAGACAGTTGAAGGATGATGAAAACAAAAAATTTTGTTTATTTCATCCAGACAATGTACATTCCTCAATGCAATGTTTCGAAGTACATTTTTTTAAAAGCGGAGAAGCTTAAATGAACCCATAGGCGGGTTAGAATTTCTATTTAATTTCTTTTTGACTTCCCGTGCATGGCATGCGAATGTCCTAATCCTCTTTTCATGGTATTGAGGAATGTCCACTTCTTCGACTGTCTATTATTAGATGCATGCTATGAGGATGAAGTTTGGTGGATGCATGTATGCAAGTGTTTGTTTTTTCCTAAACATTATCATGTTTTATTAACTAACATGATGTATGATAGTGTTTGGGATTTTGTATTTTTTTTTGTATGAGGATGAGGGCATGAAGAATACCATCTGCTTTCTAGAATGCAAAAAGATTTTTATTGCTTAAAATGAATGATTTATGAGATGGATATTCCTTAAGATAATGACTTAGGTATCCTCCTTAAAGCTTACGCTTTGTGGGGTATCATATCCATCTTGGTGTAATGGTTCCTTTCCCATCACAGACTTGACAAGTATAATGGGGGTTACCATCACACCTTAGTACACTTCCCTTCCTTGTCGTGAAGGTCACAAATGTGCTCGGGGCCTCTTTCGCCATTGTCTTAGAGATATGTAGTGCTCCCTAGAATGAATGTATTTATGCATGCACTAGTACAAAAGGGCAGTAGATGTTCAAAGTGGCATAACTTTTGACTGAGATGTCTGATTTGGACACACATCATATCAAAACGAAGAGAAAAAGGTGAAGAACCAGGTTGCAAATTCCCAAAGGGTATTTGGCCCAGTAATTTTCCCAATAAACGCTTCTAAGACCCATTTTTTAGGGATTTATTAAAATGATGTGTATGCATACTTTCCTTGTGCATTTATTTTCTCTCATGGTTCTTCTGCTTATGAAATGTCGTGATATGCATGATACGACTTTGTCAAAATTCTTTTATTTATTATTTACTTTTATATATTTTCTTTATTTTATTGTTTGAGAGTCTTTTATCTCTTCTGTCGGACTACGTGGCTACTTAGCTTGCAAAGAACCTGAAACCAGGCTAGCTAAAAGGCAGACTGTCCGAGATAAAATGGTTTATTGCGAAAGAATAATATTAGCGTCCCTTATCTCTTCTGTCAGATTGCGTGGCTACTTAGCTTACAAAGAACCTGAAATCAGGCTAGCTAAAAGGCAGACTGTCCGAGATAAGGGTGTTTATTGTAAAAAAAAAAATTGTTTTTATCTGTTGTTTGGTTATGCTATGCAATCAAATGCAACAAACAAATGCTCACACAATTCAATCATCCACAAACAGGCGAGAAGTCGTTTTAATCACGAGGTAGGGTTTTCCTGCAGAAAAGTGCATTGACGAAGGTGGGTTCTAACTGTTCTCACCAAGGCTAAGGCCCCCAAGGTGCCCCCATTATAGGGTCCCCACTCTCCCGCCTTCCGACCATGCTTAGCACTAAGGCCATAGTCAGTCTTTGTGCCAAAAGAGGAAGGTTATCACCTTGAGTGGAGGTTTCCGATCACACTGGTGGGCTCAAGGCCATCACTACAACGAATCGTACCTGCCACCCACTCCCTATGGATTTCTCACTTGCCCCCGGGTATAGAGGAAATTGTTGTGTGCAAAGGTTTGTGTACAGTTTGTATTTCAAACAATTGCGTAAACATAAACAAACAACAGTTATTAAAGCCAAGCATTTAAAACATGTTATAATACAAGGTAGGGTAAAAGCGTAATTTCTTAGTTTATTTATTAAGTTGGTCCATCACTAAATGGGATAAACTCTCTAGGCTTCCCCAGCGGAGTCCCCATCTGTCGCCGCCGTAAAAAAGAGGCGCTCGAAGCGACGCGATCGTTATGACTTTTCCATTTTTCGCGTTTTTATGGGTGATGTTACAACGCGTTTAGATTGTCCCATAACCGGGCTGAACCTAGAGGCGAGGTTCTTTGAAAAGGTGTTCTTGGGTTGTCCGATAACCGGGCTAACCCAAGAACTAATTTGAAGGGGTTCTTATGGAGTCGCCACTGATGTTTTTATCGGAAACATCGAAAAGGGATAAAAAGGCATTGGTTTTCGAAAGCCAACTTTGGTCGTTAAAACCAGAGTTAGGTAAGGGAGTTAGTTACGTGTAAGGGAAGTGTTAGTTCCCTTACGACGCCCCTTTCGGGTTCCCTATGATAGGCCAGCTATTTTATAAATAAACTTTTGAAAAAACGCTTTTACCCTTTTATTTACGGAATTAAAATAATGACTACATGGCCCTAATGTCTATTATGCAATTTAATCATAGAGTAAAGAAAGTAAAAGAGAGAGAGAGAGAGAGAGAGAGAGAGAGAAGAAACCTTCGAGGCAAGCTTTTGATTAATTTTCTGAAAAGTAGGGTGCGTTTTGGCAGCCCTTTGCTCTTACAATGCCGAAATCTCTCTCGAAACGCTATAAAAAGCTCTCAAAAACTCTCAGAAACTCCAGAAATGCTTCGGAGGGACTCTAGGAAGAGAATTTGAAGAAAGTGTAGAAGGGAAAGTGGAAGAACTGTGTGAAATGAGGGGGGGGGGGAGCGCTCACTATTTATAGGGATTCGCGCCTGTCAGGTTGAGACGGTCGTCTCGTCTGACAAGGTTGAGACGACCGTCTCGCCATTCGGGATGGCGGTCTCGACTTGCAAAAGTGGCGAGACTGCCGTCTCGCCAAACGAGAAGTTTCTTGGTGGATTGTGTGTTGTGTCATCTCTAGGAAAAGATATCTTCATTGTAGACCCCAAATCTTGCCCCACCTCAAAATAAAGAGCAGAAGACTTCTATTCGAAGATGGGCAAGGCCTAAAAGGTCCCCAGAATTGATTAATAGGCCCCATATTAGAATAGGAAGGATTTTTGTACGCGAAAAATAAGAAATTTCACCTAAAGAGTTGAGACCGCTATCTCGTTTTGCAAGACTTCTGTCTAAGACGGTCGTCTCGACACTTGCCAAAGGCGAGACCGCCGTCCCATTTGGCAAGACGGTGGTCCCGACCTGACAGGTGCGAATTCCTATAAAAGGGGGGACTTCCTCACTCTTTTCACACCATTCTTCCACTTTCCCTTCTGCACTTCTTTCAAATTACTCTCCTAGGACCCCTCTAAAGCTTTTCCAGAGTTTCTTAGTGTTCTTAGAGCATTCTGTAGTGTTGCAAGGAAGAGCGATCAACATTATAGAGCGGGGGATTGCCAAAAAGCACCCCATTTCAAAGAATTCACTATAAAAGCTTGCTTCAAAGGTCCCTACATACCCTCTTCTCTACTTTACTGCTTTTTAGATAGTATTATTGTGCATTAATCATTTAGGGCCATGTAGTCAATATTTTAATTTCCGCAATAAATAAATAAGGGTAAAAGCGCAATTTATAGTTATTATCTCTTCATATAAACAGTCCATCATAGGGAACTCGAAAGGGGCGTCATAGGGAAGCTAATACATTCCCTACACGTAACTAACTCTCTTACCCGACTCTGGTGTAATGGCCAAAGTTGGTTTTTTCTAAACCAATGCCTTCTTTTCTCTTCCTTTTCCAATGTTTCTGGTAAAAATATTGGTGACGACTCCTCAAACCCTTCAAAAACCTTGCCTTTAGGTCCAACCCAGTTTTCGGACAACCTAAAGGCGTTGTACCACACTTTTTTCAAAAAACGCAATTCGAAAAAACCATCTCGTCACTCCGACCGCCTCTTTTGACGGCGACTCCACCGGGGAAGCTAGAGAGTTGATCACATTTAGTGATGGACTAGTTTTAAGAAATAAAACTTAAAATTGCACCTTTACCCTTCCTTGTTTTATAACATGCTTTAATTGCATGGCTTTAATAAATTTTGTTTGTTTATTTTATGCAATTGTTTGAAATACAAACTGTAGACAAATCCTTGCACACAACAGTTCCCCCTATACCCAGGGGCAAGTGGGATATCCATAGGGAGTGGGTGGCATTGTACGATTTGCCGTAGTGAGGGTCATGAGCCCACCGGTATGGTGGAAAACCACCACTCAAGGTGATAACCTTGCTTTCTTGGCCCAAAGACTGACTAAGGCCTTAGTGCCATACATGGTTTGAAGGCTGGGAGAGTGGGGACCCTATAATGGGGACCCTATAATGGGGGCACCTTGGGTGCCTGACCTTGGTGAGGAAATTTAGAACTACCCTGAATATGCACTCTTCTGCAGGATACCCCTACCTCATGATTAAAAACGTTGTCCTACTTGTTCGCGGATGAGTGAATTGTGTGTGCATTTGATTGTTGCATAGCATAAATATACAATAGAAAAAAAAATACCTCAAAAAATCTTTTCACAATAAACACCCTTATCTCAGACAGTCTGCCTTTTAGCTAGTCTGGTTTCAGGTTCTTTGTAAGCTAAGTAGTCACGCAGTCCGACAGAAGAGATAAGGGATGCTAAACTATTCTTTTGCAATAAACCATTTTTATCTCGGATAGTCTGCTTTTTAGCTAGCCTGGTTTCAGGTTCTTTGTAAGGTAAGTAGCCACGTAGTTCGACAGAAGAGATAAAAGGTTATAAAAAACAAATAAACCAAATAAATCAAATAAAAATAAATGCAATCAAATAAATCAAAATAATATTAATATTGAATAAAACGATTTTTGATAAAGTCAAAATATTCATATCAAGTGGAAAAACCAAGACAGAAAATAAAATCTCTCATGCATAAACGCATTCATGCTAGGGGGCATTAGATATCTCTAAGATAAAGACGAAAGAGACCCCGAGCACATTTGTAACCATCCACAAGGAAGGGACAAATGTACTAAGGTATATGGTGACCTTCGTTATACTTTTCAAATCCATGACAGGGAAGGAACCATTACACCAAAGTGGGTATGGCACTCCGCAAAGCGTAAGCTTTTAGGATGATGCCTAAGTCATTGTCTTAGAAGATACTAATCCCACACCTATCATTCATTTCCATTAATAAAATTCATTCTTAGGCATCTTAGAAAGTGACTGGTCCTCTTCCCATCCGAACCCGTGCACAGAAGGCTAGAGCTATGCAGCATCTAGAGGAACAGAATCGTAAACTTACTGCTAAAGTTAGCGCCCTCCGAGAGAAAATGGCGCAATTAATGGCGGTCATGCGCCAGCAAAACCTCAACAAAGGGGAAACTCATGGTGACTGCGCCTCTCGCCATGAGGAAGAAGAAGAGGAGTTCTTCTTTGAGCAAAAAGACCCTATGCAGTCTGACGCCAGGGCAATGCACATTCACACGCTTGAGGTGTCCAAGCAACAGATCTCTGCCTTGGAGGAAAGGCTAAAGGAAGTCGAGGGACATAGCTTCAATTTCAAGGAGGCGGCAGACATGTGTCTGGTCAAGAACATCCAGTTCTCGCCAAAATTCAAGGTCCCAGACTTCCCCAAGTATGCTGGACTGACTTGCCCTAAGAATCATCTTACGATGTACTGTCGTAAGATGGCTGCACATGCTGAAAATGAGAAACTCCTGATCCACTACTTCCAGGAGAGCCTGGCTGACTCAACCCTCAACTGGTACATGCAGCTGGAGAAGGGGAAGTCCAAAATTGGAAGCAGCTAGCAGATGCCTTCCTCCGTCGTACCGGTATAACATCAATATGACCCCAGATAGGTAAGATCTTAGTACTTTAAGCAAGAAGAACGATGAGTCCTTCAAGGCATATGCCCAAAGGTGGAGGGAAATGGCTACCTAGATAGAGCCCCCGCTGACGGACAAGGAGACGGTGACTATGTTCGTAGATTCATTGACAGGAGCTTACTACGATAAGGAGATAGTCAGCACTTCCAACCTTTTTTCAGACATAGTCACAATGGGGGAGAGAGTGGAACAAGGGTTAAGAAGCGGGAAGATAGTGCAATCTTCCTCTTCCAGTGTCTCATTCAAAAAGCCCTTTAAAAAGAAGGAAGAGGTTGTGCATGCCATCAATTTCGCTACTCCTTCCTCCGCTCCACAAACTACCCGGCAGCCACGAAGAAGGGAAAGAAAATTCACCCCTCTTTTGATCTCCTATGGGAAATTTCTGCCCCAATTGCTGGAAGCCAACCTCTTGGCACGCGTTCCTCCCAAGAAAATGGGGCCTCCTTACCCCGAGTGGTATAAGCCTAATGAAAAATATAACTACCACTCGGATGCACCTGGGCACTCAACGGATAACTGCTTGACCTTGAAATATAAGGTCCAAGAGCTAATAGACGCCGGGTGGATAACCTTTGACGCTCCTGTCGCCGATGTAGATGCCAAACCTCTGACGAAACCAGAGTAGAAGAGGGTCGGATTAGGAGGATTAGTTGTTAGGGTTTCTTTTTCCTTTTTCAAGCTTTTTCTTGTATTCCCCGCGGTCCCCGGTGGCTGTGGGAACACTGATTAAAAGGGCATGTAAATACACTTTCTTTTTTAATACATGAGACATTTTTTTCATATTTATTCTCATTCTTTTCCCTCTTCTATTTATTATTCTTCCAAAAATAATTGAATAATAAAATCTATGACTAAACCAGAACCTAAAAAACAATCATGTTTGTGATTGATTACTCTCTGTGGGACTCGGAAGTCGAAGGCGAATGGGTTGAGTCTGACAGTGAGTAGGGGACCATTTCCCCGGACATGCAGAGAATGTTAGAGAAAGAAACTCGCATCATACAGCCGCATCAAGAGGAGACGAAAACTATCAATTTGGGACAAGGGGATGATAAGAAAGAGATAAATATCGGCACCCAGATTGATAATGACATCAGGGAGGGATTGATACAACTTTTTAAAGAATACGTGGGCGTTTTCGCTTGGTCTTATCATGACATGCCCCGGCTCGATACAAACATAGTGGAACATCGTCTACCTTTAAAAGAGGGATTTCGGCCTATGAAACAAAAGCTTAGGAGAATCAAGCCGAATTGGTCCTTAATGATCAAGGAGGAAGTGCAAAGACAACTAGACGCCAACCTCCTTATCGTGTCCAAATACCCCGAATGGCTAGCAAACATAGTCCCCGTCATCAAGAAAAGCGGTAAAATTAGAGTATGTGTGGACTATAGGGACCTAAATCGAGCAAGTCCAAAGGATGACTTCCCCCTACCACACATTGACACATTAGTGGATGACACCGCTACAAACACGCTTTATTCCTTCATGGACGGATATGCGGGATATAATCAAATTAAGTTGGCTGTCGAAGATAGGGAAAAAATCTCCTTCATCACACCGTGGGGTACCTTTTGCTATAGGGTAATGCCTTTTGGCCTCAAAAATGCAGGGGCTACCTAGAGGGCTATGGTCACATTATTACACGACATGATCCACAAAGAAATAGAGGTATACGTGGATGACATGCTTTCCAAGTCCAGAAACGAGGTGGATCATATTCAATATCTTAAGAAGTTGTTTGATCGACTTCAAAATTATCAACTTAAATTGAACCCAGCAAAATGTACTTTCAGAGTACGATCAGGAAAACTCCTAGGGTTCATCGTAAGCCAAAAGGGAATCGAGGTAGACCCTGACAAAACAAAGGCAATTCTAGAAATGCCCCCACCAAGAACAGAAAAAGAGGTTAGAGGATTTTTGTGCCAAATCAACTATATTGCTAAGTTCATCGCACAGTTGACAGACAAATGTATACCCATCTTCAAGCTGTTGCGTAAAAACCAGCCAACGGTGTGGAATGAAGAATGTCAACAAGTATTCGATAAGATCAAGATATGCTTGACCAATCCACCAAGTATTGGTGTCACTCGTTGAAGGAAAACCTCTGATCTTATATCTGTCAATACTTGAAGAGTCCATGGGATGTGTGCTCGGTCAGCAAGATGAAACAGGGAAAAAGGAGCGAGCCATATATTATCTCAGCAAAAAGTTCCTAGAATATGAGACCCGTTATATGTCATTCGAAAAAACATGTTGTGCATTGGTGTGGGCAACTCAACGTCTCTGACAATACATGGCTCGACACACAACATGTTGGTCTCCAAAATGGACCCAATCAAATACCTCTTCGAGAAGCCCATCTTGACTGGAAGAATAGCTAGGTGGCAAGTGCTCCTCTCAGAATTCGATATCATTCATGTCACCCAGAAAGTTGTTAAAGGTAGTCTCCTAGCGGACTATCTAGCACATGGATCGACGAACGAGTACCAATCCCTGCAAGACGACTTTCCCGATGAACATATCATGCACATTGAACACGAAGAGACCAAAGAAGATGCATGGACTATGTTTTTCGATGGAGCCTCAAACATGCTTGGACACAGGATCAGAGTCATCTTGATATCCCCAGAAAAGAAATATATCCTGGTAATGACTAGGTTAAATTTTGACTGTACAAATAATATGGGCGAATACGAAGCTTATGCAATGGGAATTCAAGCAGTTTTAGATCATGGGGTGACAAAACTCAGAGTTTTCGGTGATTCATCCCTTGTCATATATCAACTCAAGGGTTAATGGGAAACCCGAAATTCCAAATTAATCCCATACCTAGAGCATATTTGCGATTTGATTTCGAGGCTGGAAAGCGTCACTTTCAAATATATCCCTCGGGAAGACAATTAATTTGCAGACGCCCTCGCTACTTTATCATCCATGTTCTCTTTAGACCAAGAGCATGAGATGCTGACTATTCAAATCAAGCTGCATGACAAATAAGCTTTTTGCATGACAGTAAATAGCAAGCAAGACAGAAACCCTTGGTATCATGACATTAAGTGATACCTCACGAAGGGTGAATATCCCGAAGGAATCAGTGATAATGACAAAAGAACCATCCGGAAGAGGGCCATGGGGTTTGCACTAATTGGAGAAACCCTCTATAAAAAGAATTTTGACTCCACTCTGTTAAGATGTGTGGATCATGAGGAGGCTCAAACCCTAATAAAGGAGATTCATAAAGGAGCTTTTGGGACCCACGCACCTGGGCATGTCATGGTAAAGAATATCCTAAGGGCAGGGTATTTCTGGTCCACAATGGAAGGCGACTGTCACCAATATGCTAAAAAATGTCACAAGTGCCAAGTCTATGTCGATAATGTTCACATTCCGCTTGCACCTCTCAACACCCTGGCTACACCATGGCCATTCTCCATGTGGGGCATGGACGTCATCAGACCCATCGAGCCCAAAGCATCTAATGGCCACCATTTTATCTTGGTGACCATTGACTATTTTACCAAATGGGTAGAGGCGGCATCATACGCACACGTGACTAGAAAAGTGGTGACCACCTTCATCAAGAGGAATATTCTATGTTAGTATGGTATCCCTCATCGGTTCATTATTGATAATGAGACCAATCTAAATAATAAGATGATGGAAGAAATATGCCAAGATTTCAAGATTCAACATCACAATTCTTCTCCATACCGACCCAAAATTAACAGTGCAGTGGAGGCAGCCAACAAAAACATCAAAAAGATCATCCAAAAGATGGTGATAACATACAAGGATTGGAACGAAATGCTACCCTTCGCCCTACACAGGTATCAAACTTCCGTACGGACGTCAACCGGAGCCACTCCGTTCTCCTTAGTATACGGCATGGAGGTTGTATTGCCAGTAGAAGTAAAAATACCCTCCCTAAGAGTCATTATGGAAGTAAAGCTAACCGAAGCAGAATGGGTCCAAAATCGGTACGATCAGCTTAACCTGATCGAAGAAAAATGGTTGGACGCCATATGTCATGGGCAAGCCTATTAAAAGAAGATCAAGAAGGCCTACGATAAGAAAATAAATCCCCGCACTTTTCAAGAAGGGGATTTAGTAATAAAGAAACTGCTTCCCGCCCAAAAGGAAAAACTTTGAAAATGGGCAACAAATTACAAAGGACCCTTTGTGGTCAAGTGAGCTTTCTCAGGAGGAGACCTTATCCTCACTAACATGGACGGAGAAGAGCTTCGACACCCGGTCAACTCAGATGCGGTAAAAAAGTACTACGCTTGAAGACATTGCTTATGACCCGTCAGGATGAAAACTCGCAAAGAGCGTCCTGGACAAAATATAGGGTCCATATTCTTTGCTAGGACACATCCTAGGCAAAAATTAGAGGTTTAAAAAAAAGAGCAATGATTACCTTAGCCAAAAATCGTAAAGTGACTAAGGTAATGTCCTTCTAGAAGCAAGCAGGCTTTGCATAGTCTTCACTTCTGGCTCGAGCATCTCATTTGAAGCGGCTGGGAGAAACAGAGAGACAAATGTTAGGGACATGATTGTTATAGCTTATACAGTGTAAGCCAACCTTGGCCAGCCATGCTTCTAAATCCCTTTGTAAATCCTTCAGTAAAAATAAACCATTTGTTTATATCAATAAAGTTGTCTTCTACTCCTTTTCTCTTGACCAATTTATGAAAATGCCTCTCTATTAATGAAACATGAGCATGCATAAAGAACCAATTCAAGAAAGCATGAGAAAGGAAAAGAAAAGGAAAAAATAAAGATAATGATGCCTGCTAGGAGATTCTTAGGCAAAAATTAGGGCAACCGTTAGATCGAAAACCTGCAAAGGGCGGTCTAGGCAAAAGTTAAGGCACTCATAAAAAGGAAAAAGCCCACTAAGATATCCTAGGCAAAACTTAAGGCAGCCCGCTAGATCGAAAACTCCAAAAGGGTGGTCTAGGCAAAAGATAGGGCTTAATAGAAAGAAAATGGATGAAAAGAAGAGCCCATTAGAGTAATCATGAAAGCTCAGCAGAAGAATACCAGTCACTTTCTAGATGCATAAAATAAAAGTAGATTGCATTTAAGGAACCCACACAAATAGTCGCACGAAATGACTTTGTCAAAATCGAAAAACAAAAATAAAGAATCGTTTCAGATAAATAACAAAAAACGAAAAGAATTCATGCATATAGATGAAGCATCTGCCTACTCAGAGGCATTACCAGAACCTTAATAAATGCTCGCCTGCTCAAAGACGTTGCCCCAAAATCAACAAAGTCCCCAGCATTCAATCAGCTGGAAGAAGACCAAAAATCCCCGACAATCAGAAAAGTCGGATGACCACTATCAGGAAAAGCCAATAATCAAAGAATCCCCAACACACCGAACGACTACAAAAACATTTATCAAAGCAAGAATCACTCCCCATGGCGCATGAGCTAGAGTAGTAAGCCACCACCACAACTTCAGGACAAGGAAGGACCCGAAGACAAAGATCTGCACACAGGAAAAATCACTGTGCATGAGCCAGAGCAGTAAGTTGCAACCAGTCCTACAAAGACTTTACCACCAGATGGGGGTGTGTACTCATCGGGCCTTACAAAAGGGGTCTTACTAGACGGGGGATCATTCTCGTCAACACCAGATGGGGGTGTGTACTCATCAGGCCTTCCAAAAGGGGGTTTACTGGACGGAGGTTCATACTCGTCAAACCAGATGGGGATGCGTACTCATCAAGCCTTACAAAAGGGGGCTTAAACCGGATGGGGGTTCGTACTCACCAACCAAAGGGGTCAGCTACCGCATCAAAGGAGCATCTCGAAGGATCATATTTAGCATCCAGAAGGTCGGCTACCACAACCAGGAAAGCAACCGAAGGACAACCAGGCAAGAGGGTTAACTCTTTCACCCTCTAGCCGATCTTTTTGGCATATTGAGCCAACAGTCAGCTAGTCAGGTGAATGGGGGCAGCTGTAGACCCCAAATCTTGCTCGAACTCAAAATAAAGAGCAGAAGACTTCCGTTCAAAGATGGTCAAGGCCTAAAAGGTCCCTAGAATTGATCAATAGGCCCCATATTAGAATAGGAAGGATTTTTTTATGCGAAAAATAAGAAATTTCACCTAAAGGGCCGAGACCGTCGTCTCCTTTGGCGAGACCGCCGTCTCACCAATCGCCAATGGCGAGACCGTCATCTCGTTTGGTGAGACGGCTGTCTCGCCACTTGCCAAAGGCGAGACCGCCATCCCTTTTGGTGAGATGACGGTCCCGACCTTGTCAGGAGAGACGGCGGTGCCGACCTGACAGGTGCGAATTCCTATAAAAGGGGGGGACTTCCTCACTCTTTTCACACCATTCTTCCACTTTCCCTTCTACAATTATTTCAAATTACTCTCTTAGGACCCCTCTGAAGCATTTCTAAAGTTTCTTAGTGTTCTTAGAGCGATTTGTAGTGTTGCGAGGAAGAGCGATCAACATTATAGAGCGGGGGATTGCCAAAAAGCACCCTATTTCAAAGAATTCACTATAAAAGCTTGCTTCGAAGGTCCCTACATACCCTCTTCTCTACTTTACTGCTTTTTAGATAGTATTGTTGTGCATTAATCATTTAAGGCCATGTAGTCAATATTTTAATTTCTGCAATAAATAAATAAGGGTAAAAGCGCAATTTATAGTTATTATCTCTTCATATAAACAGTCCATCATATGGAACCCGAAAGGGGCATCGTAGGGAAGCTAATACTTTCCTTACACGTAACTAACTCCCTTACCCGACTCTGGTTGTAATGACCAAAGTTGGTTTTTTCTAAACCAATGCCTTCTTTTTTCTTCCTTTTCCAATGTTTCTGGTAAAAATATTGGTGACGACTCCTCGAACCATTCAAAAACCTCGCCTTTAGGTCCAACCCGATTATTGGAAAACCTAAAGGCGTTGTACCACACTTTTTTTAAAAATGCGAGTCGAACAAAACCATCGCGTCGCTCTAACCGCCTCTTTTGACGGCGGTGACATTCATCCTTTGTGGCTTCAAAGGAGGTGTTCATCTCTTGTGTGACTCAAGAGAGGTGTTTTCTAATCCTTATCTTTTGTAATTCATAATCTGTTTGAACGATTGTTTTAGTGATTGAGTTAATCATCTTTTAGAGTGATTAAAAAATGGACGTAGGGTCTTTTGATCCAAACCACTATAAATTACTTGTGTAATCTTCAACCCTTATCTCTTTACATTTCAAGTTCTTTATTGTATTAACGTTTTTCGCCGCCGTCAAAACGAGGCGGTCGGAGCGACGCGATGGTTCTGACTTTCCATTTTTTGCGTTTTTTATTGGTGGTTACAACGCCTTTAGGCTATCCGATAATCGGGCTGAACCTAGGGGCGAGGTTTTCGAAAGGGCACTCTTGGATTGTCCGATAACCGGGCTAATCCAAGAGCTAGTTTTGAAGGGTTCTCTGGAGTCGTCACCGATGTTGTTACCAGAAACATCAGAAAAGGGTTTAAAAGGCGTTGGTTTTCGAAAAACCAACTTTGGTCATTAGAACCAGAGTTGGGTAAGGGAGTTAGTTACGCGTAAAGGAAGTGTTAGTTCCTTTACGACGCCCCTTTCGGGTTCCCTATGATAGGCCAGCTTATTTAAATGATTAAACCGGAAAAATCCGCTTTTACCCTTTTATTTGCAGAATTTAAAGATTATGACTACATGGCCCTAGATCTATTGCATAATTGAAATAAAGCGGTAAAAGAGAGAGGGAGAGTGTAGAAATCTCCGAGGCACGCTTTCTATTAATTCTTTTAAAAATAGGGTGCTTTGCGGCAGCCCTTCACTCTACACAGCATCGGAAACCTCTCGAAACGCTAAAAAACACTCTTAGAAACGCTCAGAAACTCCGGAAATGCTTCGGATGGATTATAGAGAGAGAATTTGAAGAGATTTCTAGAGAGAAGGAGGAAGAACTGTGTGAAATGAGGGGAATGGGGGCCCTATTTATAGGGATTCGCGCCTGTCAGGTCGAGACGGGCTGTCTCGTTTGACAAGGTCGAGACGGCGGTCTCGCCATTTGCGCAAGGCGAGACGGCGGTCCCGAATCTGGGACGGCGGTCTCGACCTTAAAAGACGAAAATCCTTATTTTTGTGCCAAAAATCCCTCCTATCCTAGTATGGGGCCTAATAGCCTCTCCTAGTGGCTTCTTAGGCTTCATCCATCTTCGAAAAGGAGGTCTTCTAGTCTTTATTTTGAGGTTGGGCAAGATTAGGGGTCTACAACGTTTAATCGGTAAAATCTTGTGAAAATTTTTTAAAAGGGAAATTTTTATAAGAAACCAATTCACCCCCCCCCCTCTTGGTTTTTGTCCCAAACGCAAACATTCCACTGTGCAATACCAACATGGGTTAGCTATGAGAGAATTTTATACCATTTGTTTTTACTTGATGGTAATATGATAAGGACTTTTCCAAGAGGCGTTGGTGCGCAGGAAAAGTATGGGGGTTGGTTCTGAGAGAATTTTATACCGTCTATTTTTACTTGGTGGTAATATGATAAAGTGTTATTGTTGTAGTGTTGAAAATATGTATTTGTGGATATTATGAATGAGTTTTGTTACATTACGATAATGCTAGGTAAATTATATGATGACATGCATGATATGTGATAGGATACATGTTTTGCTCACCCTTGCATGTTTGTGGTATTGGTTTCTACCTGCGATGATTGCATGACTTGTGTTATGCAGGAGTAGATGTTGATGCAAATACTGTTAGAGAAGCTTAGTGGTGAGGAGATGTTGATGCAAATACTTTTTGGGAGTTTTTTTAAGATATTTGAAAATGACCTTTCGAATATCATGTAATAGTGTAGTGATCTTAAGTTTGCACTGGAAAGATTTGATACTAAGTTTCATTTTGATGGTTTAAGTTAGTTTTTTGGATGAACAAAATTTTATTTTGACGAATAAAGAGGTTTAGGATAAATCTGTTATCAAGTGTTATTTGAGATAAAATAATTGTGGAAAAAAAATTACATGTGGCATCTCGAAAGGGGTGTTACATTTGTGGTATCAGAGCCTAGTTTTTTCGGTTTTAAAGTTTTCATTTTGTTTAAAATTTTGGGTTGTGGGGAAGTGAGCTAGACACTTTTCTGTTGTGTGATTTGTGCATGCTTTCATTGCGGGATCTCTTTGGAGGAGTTGTGAGTGAGTATGAGGCTTGTCAATTCTGATGTGGTTAGATTGTATGCTTGTGATGCTTGGGTGATATATTTTATGTGCCTTGGATGATTGAAGTACTTATAAATTTGGGGTGTGAACTGGTGGTTTCTATATCGACATCAGGACAGGTTTGTGTTGGATGTCCGATTGAAGTAGCGGGGCGTAAGTTCGTGGTGAATCTTATTTGTTTACCACTTGAAGGGTTGGATGTCATTCTAGGGATGGATTGGTTGACTGCTAATCACATTCTTATTGACTGCGGGCAACATATGTGGTGTTTTCGGAGGTGACTGGGTTCGAACTAGGTTCGGTTCAGTCGATTCTGCAAGACTTGAAGGATGGAGCTACCTATTATTTGGTGGTAGCTCAAGAGAAAAAGAACAGTGCCAAAGAGGAGGTAATAGGGATACCAGTGGTGGAAGAGTATGTCGATGTCTTTCCTGACAAAGTACCAGGGTTGTCGCCGAGCAGAGAGGTGGATTTTGCTATTGATTTGGTTCTGGGAGTAGGTCCGATATCAATGGCTCCGTACAGAATGGCTCCGACAGAGTTGGCAGAGTTGAAGAAGCAAATTGAGGATCTATTGGAGAAGAAGTTTATTAGACCAAGTGTTTCATTATGGGGTGCTCCGGTTTTTTTGGTGAAGAAGAAGGACGCAAGCTCAAGGTTGTGCATCGATTATCGATAATTGAATAACCCCACACTTAGCCTTTTGCACTCCTAGGCAAAATCAAGAAGCAAAGCAAGGGAATAAATTCAAAAACATTAAAGAAAATCATGCAAAGGACAAAAACAAAAATAAAGACAAACAAAAACATAAATAGATATACATACTCCTCAATGAAACCTGGGAAACGAAAGGAATAGACAACCTCCAACACTCAAAGAGTCAAAGAAACCAACATCTATAGATATCGTCCAAACAATTCAAAATATGTCAAGAAAATCAATTTGCTCAAGAGGTGAATTAAAATCAATAGAACCTCACAAGATATGCACAGTATCACTCAAGTGTTTAGGTTACTGTATATATACTCTCAAAGCACTCATAGAAAGCAAACAACAGATAATCTTGGCAAGCCTCTGAAATCAACTCCAAAATACACATGCACACAAGGATCAAAAGGTCTTTCCAAGGTTGTAATGGGGCCAAGGACAAGGTGGAGGATATCATATGGGATGTAGCTAAGAACCTTAGGAATTAGAGGAGCATTAGGGAATAAAAAAAATAAACATCAGAGCATGCTCAAAGACCTCTAATACCAATCCTTTCAATTTCCTTTTCCTCAATGACAACTTTTCTTTCTTTAAATTTTCACGTTTTTTTTCTTTTTCTTTTTTCTTTTTTTTTCTAATTGAATTGCATAAATTGTACATTAAGGAACCAACTAGCCAGTACATCATCCAATGTAAACACACTCGTACAATTATTCAATTATCCCCAAAACGATTCCAAAGCTCCAAAAATCCCTAAGGTTAAGGTAATCATGGGTTTTTCATTTAAGGCTTGTAATGAGCTTCAAAAGAAATAAAGGGAAACATAGGATCAAAATGGGTTATCAAGGGAATTGATTTAGGGTAGGCTTATTTGGCTAGAGGTTAATCACAATAAAAATTGCCTTAATTAGCTCCAAACATGCATGTGAATCAAGAAGCATAAAAAAGAGTCAAGCCAAGGCCACTGTGCAAGCAATCAAGAGGCATAACACACAAGAAAGAACAGAAAGTGCCTCAAATCCTCACATAGGGTAAATCTATTACATCCAATTCAACCTCTCAAACCTCAAAATCAATTTGACATGCAAAGAAGAACAAGGATTTCAATCCATACAGTATCAAGCAATTCATATCCAAGAGTGAAGAAAATTCCCAAAACCTAAACAAAACCCAAAAATCAAAGAAAATATGCAAAACTGTACAGAAAACATAGAATATAAACCTACGATCCTACATCGCCCACCCCACACTTAAATCAGAGATTGTCCTCAATGTAAACACAATCATATCCACTAAACAAATAGGACAAGCAAGATAAAAGAGTTGAAAGGGAAAGAAGAACTCCCTGGTCATGGTGGGTCCTGGATCTATCTTCTTAGATGGTACAGGTGTTGAGGTCATCAAGTAGAAACTTTGTTCAGCAAAAACAAACAAAGTCTTCCTGATCATGGTGGGTCCTGGATCTATCTCCTTAGATGGTACGGGTGTTGAGGCCATCAAGTAGCAACTTTGTTCAGCTAAAACAAACAAAGTCTTTTTCTGCATTAAGCTGGAAAGAGGCAATGTTACCTTCTTGAAGTCTCGAATGATTCTCTGTTAAAAACATGTCAATATCTCAATCGTTTGATTTATGAATAAAAGGGGAAAGTGATCCTTCTGCATATCAATTATCTCACTCCTTTTTGGAACCACTTGGACAGTAGATACCCAAGTATTGTTTGAGATGGGACATATGATGTCAGCCTTCAATAGCTTGGTCACCTCTCTTTTTTCTTGATTAGGGAGGTGATCACTAGATATTATCACAAGTAGCTTTTCATACTCCTCCAAATAAGTATACTTTAAATGGAGTGGAAGTGGTTTTAGATCTAACTCCTCCGATTGTTGTTGTGGTATACTTTCTTTATTTGCTTTAGCAGTTGTCTGTGCTCCTACAAAAAATTCATTGCTAATCATCTTATAGATGACACAACTTCCATCCGTACAATCACATTCAGGCAACTCTTCTTGGTTTAAATTTAAAGATTTTAAGGGCTTATCAAGGTCAAAATTAACTCCTATATCCAGCTTTTCATCCTCTCAGCCTTCATCTGAGCATGCGTATATTAAGAATAACTCTCCCTCACCAAGCATAGATGTGTCAGGGTTCTTCTTCTCTATTTGAACTTCTTGGTCACTTCTCAGAGTAATTACACTTACATTCTCATTAGGATTAATCACTGTTTGTGCGGGAAGTGCATTCACACCTTGTTGTAATGAATTCATGGTAGTGACCGCTTTCCCAACTTGGGTTTCCAAGTCATTGAAGCATTGCTTTAGTTGTGTGTTATGCATTATCATTTGTTGTCTAATTTGCTTCAACAAATCTTCTAGTGTAGGCCTAGAGTTACCCTGTTGCATAATACCACTTGGGCTTTGATGTATTGGCATAAGGTGTGGATTCACCTATTGTCCCAGTGAGGTAGATTGATACTCTTGTTGTTGGTAAATGCCTTGGTTGCTTGATTGGAAATGAATCTCTGGTGGCTAGTTGAAGACAGGATCATATTCCAACTTTGGATGGTCTCTCCAACCAGAATTATATGTGCCCAAGTATGGGTAGTACTCTTGTTGTGGACTATATGAATATAATTGCCCGTAATGTTGTTGTTCAGGGAATATACTGCCCACTGTTTCACTAATTAAGCTTGATGTCCCCTGAAGTTGAGGGCATACATTAGTGGGATGATATACAGAGGTGCATATCCCACATACATATTGTTGATGTTGAAATGTGTGCTTGTTTATGACTAATTGTTGTACCACAAATGTTAGCTCATCCAATTTTCTTTCAAGGTTCATATCCTCAAAATCACTTGTTTACTGGAATGGCAACGGTAGACCGTGAACAAGTACACCAGATAGGTTCCCAAGAAAGAGATGTGGGTCACAAATGGATACGCTTAAGTACCAAGTCTTCCCTAGCTAGAACCTTCCTAGACATGCACTCTCACACTACCAAGCTATATTTAGAATTTCCTATGAGAATGGTTTTCAAGAATTTTCTTGCAAGGATGACTTATCAAAATTTCCTGCAAGAATGGTTAGGGAGCACACAAGAACAAATTATAATTTTTTTTAAAATAAAGCTAGAAAAACAAATATTAGAAAAAAATATAATTTTGAATTTTTTTTATAAAGCTAAAAAATTTGAATTTTTTTATTTTCAAAAGAGTTTTTGAAGGAACCCAACAGTGGGTTATCAAAATAGCATTGAGAAAAGTAAGAATGTTAAATAAAATATTCAAATAACTGAAAATCAAATAACTGAAAATAAAATAAAATATTCAAATAATTGAAAATAAAATAAAATATTCAAATAATTGAAAATAAAATAAAATATTCAAATAACTGAAAATAAAATATTCAAATAACTAAAAATAACTACAAATCAAATAACATTCAAATAATTGAAAATAACTGAAAATAAAATATTCAAATAACTGCAAATCAAATAAAATATTTAAATAACTCTGAAAATAAAATATTCAAATAACTGAAAATCAAATAAAATATTCAAATAACTGCAAATCAAATAAAATATTCAAATAAAATAAAATATTCAAATAACTGAAAATCAAATAAAATATTCAAATAACTGCAAATCAAATAAAATATTCAAATAAAATAAAATAAAAACGAAAATAGAAACAGAAAATAAAAATTGAAAACCTAGACAAAAATTTTCGTCCCCAAGCAACGGTGGCAAATTTTATCGATGTCATATTCGGTCAAATAATTAAAACAGATAAATATAGTACTAGAAAGCTTTCCTAGGTCATCTCCCAAAGACCACGAAGGGGGGGTTTCAAAGCTTATCGTTTTCAAATTAGAACAGCAACAAAAGGGGGAGTTTTTCAGAATTAAAATATTAGGTGAAGTAGATTATAAAAATGCGGATTAAAAACATATTAGAATGCAATTGATTTCCTGATTCCAATGCAGTGTCACTTATCCTAGGTTACGAAATTAATTCGAAATTCACCAACTAAGCGAATATAAATAACAGACTATATTCCAATCCAAAATTAATCAACTAAGCGAAGATTAATCCCAAATTAGCTTTAACCCTTATTTCAATATGAAATTAACCAACTAAGCGAAGATTAATCCCAAATTTTCCATAACCCTTATTCCAACATGAAATTAACCAACTAAGCGAAGATTAACCCCAAATTATCCTTATACAGGTAAGCATTGTATACATCACATAATCTCATATCTAACACAAAATTAAACAAACTGTGATATTAGTTTCAATTTATTAAGCATAAACAGATTATAATTCAACACTGAGATTAGAAGATGAAGAGTTAAGAGAACAAACGAATTGAAATTGAAGAACAAAACCTCAAAGATCTACTTGAATTCTCCTCAGAAAATCAATATAAAGATTTAGCTATCCATGGAAAATTGAAAACACAGAAGAAGAGACATAATTAAAATCTTAAACAAGAATAATGACATAAGAGTAAACAAACTTGAATAAAAATTGCAGAAGATGAAAGGCGGTTGTGTGGCGGCTGCGTGGTCCTTGTGTGATGTGTGATGTGCCTCTCTTATATAAATAACCCTAACCCTAATCTTCATCTAGGTTTGGGCCTAACTGATCCATAAAACACATCATAAGTTGGCTTCAGCGTAGGTACACCCACTTCAAACGTGCAGTATTTTTAATACTTATCCAAATTAAGCAATTTTGGTCTCCTTTGAAATCCTTTTGAATTAGCTTTCAAACGCCACCATTTCTAATATTTTCGTAGGTCTAATGAATTTAGGAGACTTAAATTACTGAAGTATGTCCATTGGGCCAGCCTGGTGCGCTTGACCCATTTTGGATAATTTATGTAAAATCCAATTTAGCTCCGAATTGAATAATATTTTATCCTATAGAAAGCTGAATATGTCTAGTTTATAATGCTTCTAGAATCATGATTTTTGGAGATCTGTATAAAAAATGATAAATAAAACAGTGAACCAATTTTAGTACCCATATAGAATAAAATATGACATTTGGCCCAATTTTCCAAGCCCAAAATTACTTTAAACTGTAATATGGCATCTGACCCAATCTTCTAGGCCCAAAATTGCTTTAACTATCCTAAAATTAATAATGAGCAAAAATTAAATCAAATAGATTAAAATTAATTAAAATCTGAATTATTGGCCCAATGAAGCCCAATTAGTAAAAATTCACTAATAATAGAAAGTTAAGCCCAAAACATTAATTTAAATAAGTTCAGAAAGGGAAGAAAATATGGGAACATAATGACTCATCAAGGATCTATTGGAGAAGAAGTTTATTAGACCAAGTGTTTCACTGTGGGGTGCTCCGGTTTTGTTGGTGAAGAAGAAGGACGGAAGCTCAAGGTTGTGCATCAATTATCGATAATTGAATAAGTTGATGATTAAGAATAAGTATCCTTTGCCGAGGATTGATGATCTGTTAGATTAATTGAAGGGAGCAGGGGTGTTTTCAAAGGTTGATTTGAGATCTAGATATCATCAAATCTTAGTCAAACCAGAGGATGTGCAAAAGACGGCGTTCAGGTCTCGTTATGAATATTATGAATATGTGGTGATGTCATTCGGTGTAACAAATGCACCTACAATTTTCATGGACTACATGAATCCAAATTTTCAGCAATGTTTAGATAAGTTTGTTGTCTTGTTGTGTTCATTGACGACATCCTTAGTTACTCAAAGGACCGAGAAGAACATGTCAGGCACTTGAGGGTTGTGCTGGGTATACTACGAGAACATCAGTTGTATGGGAAGCTATCCAAGTGTGAATTCTGGTTGGACAAAGTGCAATTTCTGGGTCACGTGATATCGACACAAGGTATATCGGTGGACCCAGTGAAGGTGGAGGCTGTGATGAAGTGGGAATGGCCTGAGACTGTCATGGAGGTAAGGAGTTTCCTGGGGCTAACAGGCTATTATTGCATGTTTGTGGAAGGGTTTTCTAAAATGGTAGTGCACTTGGGCGCATGTGGGTTCCTTGAATGGTTAAGTTGTCGAGTGTGCACTTGGGCATCACATTCAAGGATGACTCATTATCCACAAGAACTTTAGCGATGAGATACTCCTTGCATTTGATGGAGATATGCAAGGGCTTGTTATGGCTTGACCTTTCAGGAGGGAGTTCTTCATCTGTGAAGGTGAGGTGATCGTTGGCTGTGATGTAGCTGATGATCCTCTCAATTTTTTCTTGGGATATTGTATAAGGTACGTGCGCTTCGCTCAAAACCTTCATTAGGGCATTTCTATGCGGTTCTGAACTCATCATTAGAGATAACAAAGTTATCTTTGCAGGTGTGTGATTGAGTTGGTCAATGATGAAATACTCGCTCTGCCTTATAAACTGGAGAAACTCATCAGTCTCCTACCTGTATTCTTTATTTTCTCTTTCTTCGGTCTGTTTATTCTTCCATTTATTCTTGGGGGCTTCCTCTTGTGACTCCTTGGGGGAGTAGATTCTTCCGCTTCTAGTCATGCCCCCAATGCTGACTAGATTGGAGACGTCCTCCTTTATTGGTGAAAATTCCCCGTATCTCCACGGTACATCTTTATTTGAATCATAGGGGAAAGGATGATGCACAAATAATCGCAAAGGCATCCTTGCCCCCTCTTCCTTATCAACTTTGATGACCAACGACCGAGGTTTATTGTCCTCTTGGGGTGGATCGACCGTTGGGGAGAGCTTGATTACGAATGATTTTCTCTCTATCCTTCTAATTGCGGAAGACGTATAAGTTAATCATTCCTTTTTATTATCTTTATTTATTAAAAGTGAAGAAGGGATAAGAAAGTATGCAAATTATGAATGAAATGCATGGAAGTAGAAAATTGTTGAATAAACAAAAGGAATTTTTATTTATTTGGACAAAGTGTACATTCCCCTACACCATGCTACGAAGAACTTTTTGACAGAAATGGAAAAGCCTAAAGAAACCCATAGGCGGGTTTTGATTTCTACATAATTCTTCTTCGGCTTCCCGTACGTGATGAGCGAGTGCTTCGGTTTGTTGGTGGACCGCTTGGCTCATATCTTCACTATACTTTTGAGCCTCTTTTATTTTCGCCTCTTGATGGACGACTAAGGCTTGTAGATTGTCGAATCTCTTAATGGCTTGGTCTCTCTCTTGTAGAATCTGGCGATACTGAGCTAACCCATCTCTTTCTTTGCAGTGTAGCTCAGTAAAGCTTCTGTTAAGTCTCTAGGTGGTTTCCCATCCTTGACGTATTTCAGACCGAGTCCTTGGGAGGTCTTGTAGCATTCCCTTGATCGTCTGTGCCTGCTTTGCACATTCAGCCTCAAGGTGTGCTGATTTGGTGGTTATTTCTTGGAGTTGATTATTCGAGTTTATTCTGGCAACTTTGGATGCTCGGATAACCTGCTCATTGGAATCAGCACATTGGTCCTTGAGGCGTTCTATCTCATGATCTTTCTTCTTGCACTGCCTTTGTAGACCGTCTATAGTAAGGATAGATTCTTGCTCTTTTTCCTCAAGGACCCTCATCTGGGCTCCCATGATTTCTATCCTTTGGGTCAAGGCGTCGACTTGGTTTTGGAGCTCTCTCATAGTCACTGGAAACAGCTACTCGAGCTTTGCCTAGCTCTCTATCTCCCATAAAGATTGGTTTCTCCCTTACTCTCCATACAACAAGTGAGTTTGCAACATTGGATGGGTCTCCGAAGAATCATTGGATGGGTTTTCATGAGTTGTCTCATAGCCACTTTTGGAGAATAAGTTATGCAACCTCTAAGACCTACTAAAGGTACGCTCGGATAATCTCCACATCTGATGAGGATAGGGCCAGATCGGAACCAAGGACATGCCTAGGATAAGCGGTTGACATTCCATTGTTCCAACTCAACCTTCCACTCCATGGTTAGACGTCAGTGGAGAGAGATTTTCGAGAAGCTCTTCAAAGGATTGGGGAACATCCCAATGTGGCCAGAGGCGTAAAAGTGCGTGATACCCCACAGGAATAGTAGCAAAGAGCAGCATCTGAGTGTTCTTCCTACTAGGATAGGAGGGATTTTTGGCACACAAAAAAAGGATTTTCGCCTTTTGGGGTCGAGACCGCCGTCTCGGATTCGAGACCGCCGTCTCGCCTTGCACAAGTGGCGAGACCGCCATCTCGTTTGGCGAGACGGCCGTCTCGCCACTCGCGAAAGGTGAGACCGCCGTCTCGCCATTCCTGCAAGGCGAGATGGCCGTCTGGAATGTTGAGACGGCCGTCTCGACCTTGTCAGACGAGATGGTCGTCTCGACCTGACAGGCGCGAATCCCTATAAATAGGGCCTCCCTTCCCCTTCCCCTCATTTCTCACAGCTTTCTCACTCTCTCTCTAGTCACATCAATAGTTTCTCTCTCTAGAATCCCTCCGACGCATTTCTGGAGCTTCTGAGTGTCTTTAGAGTGTTTTTAAAGCGTTTCAAGAGGTTTTCTGACGCCGTGTAGAGTGAAGGGCTGCCGCAAAGCACCCTATTTACAAAAAATAAAATAGAAAGCTTGCTTCGGAGGTCTCTACTCTCTTTCTCTACCTTTTACTGCTTTATTTAAATTATGCAATAGACATTAGGGCCATGTAGTCGTAATATTTAAATTCCGCAAAATAAAAGGGCAAAAGCATATTTTTCCGGTTTATTTATCAACAGAATAGCTGGCCTATCATAGGGAACCCGAAAGGGGCGTCGTAAAGGAACTAACACTTCCTTTACGCGTAACTTACTCCCTTACCCAACTCTGGTTCTAACGACCAAAGTTGGTTTTTTGAAAACCAACGCCTTTTAACTCCTTTTCCGATGTTTCCGGTAAAACATCAGTGGCGACTCCAGAGAACCCTTCAAAACTAGCTCTTGAGTTAGCCCGGTTATCGGATAATCCAAGAGCACCCTTTCGAAAACCTCGCCCCTAGGTTCAGCCCGGTTATCAGACAACCTAAAGGCGTTGTAACCACCAATAAAAACGCGAAAATCAGGAGAGTCGGAAACCATCGCGTCGCTCCGACTGCCCTTGTTTTGACAGCGGCGACAGATGGCGACTCCACTGGGGAAGCCTAGAGAGTTGATCCCATTTAGTGATGGGCCGACTCTGGCCTTAGTGCTGAGCATGGTTGGACGGCTGGAGAGTGGGGACCCTATAATGGGGGCACCTTGGGGGCCTTAGCCTTGGTGAGAACAGTTAGAACCTACCTTCGCCAAATCACTTTTCTGCAGGAAAACCCTACCTCGTGATAAAAACGAATTCTCGCCTGTTCGTGGATGATCGAATTGTGTGTGCATATGTTTGTTGCATTTGTTTGTTGCATAGCATAACCAAACAACAGAAGAAAAATCACAAAAAATATTTTCGCAATAAACACCCTTTTCTCGGACAGTCTGCCTTTTAGCTAGCCTAGTTTCAGGTTCTTTGTAAGCTAAGTAGCCACGCAGTTCCGACAGAAGAGATAAGGGACGCTAAATATTTTTTTTTTCGCATAAAGCCACATTTTATCTCGGACAGTCTGCCTTTTAGCTAGCCTGGTTTTAGGTTCTTTGTAAGCTAAGTAGCCACGCAGTTCGACAGAAAGAGATAAAAGGCTATAAAATAAACAAATAAATAAAAAATAAAATCTATTTTC
Organism: Sphenostylis stenocarpa; assembly: GCA_963425845.1. Classification (NCBI taxonomy): domain Eukaryota; kingdom Viridiplantae; phylum Streptophyta; class Magnoliopsida; order Fabales; family Fabaceae; genus Sphenostylis; species Sphenostylis stenocarpa. The sequence continues at coordinate 13,236,468 of OY731402.1, read as the reverse complement.
AAAACCATAAATGGGACCTGATTCATAAACATCAATCATATAGGTAGTTTATTTTTCGAAAAAAATATAAATACCATACAAAACATGATTGTAGACCCCTAATTTTGCCCGGCCTCTCAAAATAAAAGATAGAGGAACTTCGCCCGAAGATGGAGTTCATCTGGTTTCCCAAAAATTGAGGAAACCTCCCGCAACAACATGGAATTCGCTCATATGCACGATAAAGACTAAAGAAGACCTCTCATAATAAGACGGAGTTCAATCATCCACACAAAGGAGATTTCCTACACGAAGATAAAGCTTCAACGGACACATATCGGCATCAACTGACGTCCAAAACAGACAAGGAAAGCTTCCCAGAGTCCCGAAACGCGTGAAACTGGCCAGAACAGTCGAGACGGCCGTCCCAAAGTTGGGACGGCCGTCCCAACCTGTCCCAGCCAGTTGGGACGCGCGTCCCGAAGTTGGGAAGGCCGTCCCGAGTCCCAGTTCAAGTGGGACGGCCGTCCCGGGTCCCCAGGGGGTCCCAGCCTGTGTAATTTTGCCATTTGGGACGGCCGTCCCAGTCCAGACGGCCGTCCCAGTCCAGACGGTGGTCCCGAAGTGCGCCTGCTGCGAAAACTATAAATAGGAGGCTCATTTGTCACTTTTTCACACCCCAGACACTCCAGAGAGCTCTGAAACACTTTCTAAAACTCAGAGCACTTGTCTATTTCTTTCTTTCTCTTGAATGATCTTTCCGATTGCCTTAAATAGGTAACAATCGGTTAAGGAATTATATTCCGGCATTCGATTCTTCTTTAAATTTTTAGTGGGGTCGATCTTGTATTGGTGAGGAGAGTCTGTGTAGAGAGAGGGGTTGCCAAAACGCATCCTCACAGCTTCGAGACTCTCAATATCAAGCTTGCTACGGAGGTTCTTTTCAATTCTCTTCTCTTTTATTGCTTTATTTATTGTTTTATTTAGCTTTATTTATGCCATGTAGAATAAAATCATGTAGATAGCTATTTTGTCTCTTTTATTGTTTTATTTAGCTTTATTCATCATTTTATGCATGCAATATAGAATAAAATCATGTAGATAGCCATTTAATATTATAGGGTAATCGCGTAATTTCTCGTAGTCTTTACTTAAATGAATTAATCTGTCATAGGGAACCCGAAAGGGGCGTTGTGGGGTGCTAACACCTTCCCCACACGTAACTAACTCCCTTACCTAACTCTGGTTATAATGGCCAAGTCTGGTTTTTATTAAAATCAATGCCTTTTCATCCTTTTCCAATGTTTATGGTCAAAATATTGGTGGCGACTCCATAAGAACCCCTTTTCGAAAACCTTGCTTTTTCAATGTTGAAGCAATGAACATATTTTAAAACAAATACGCAAGTCTAAACCATCTTTCGCGACCGCTCGCATAAACGTTCGAGACGTCCCCCGGACGTCGAAAGGGACGGCGGCGACAGATGGCGACTTCACTGGGGAAGCTAGAGAGTTGATCCCATTTAGTGACAGATAAATTCAAACTAAGTAAAGATTTGAAATTACGCCTTTACCCTTCTGTATGTTTTTATTGTATGGGTTTATATAACTGCTGTATGATTATTTCTGCAATTGTTTGAAATATAAATTGCACACAAAAACCCTTGCACACAACAGTCCCTCTATACCCGGGGGCAAGAGTGAATATCTATAGGGAGTAGGTGGCAGATACGATCGGTTAGTTGGCACACGGGGCTACTACCGTTGTCGGAAAACCACCAACTCAAGGTGATAACTCTCTTCTTTTGATCTAAGGGTGTCGCCACGGAGTTCCGTGCATGACCCGAGGATTGAGAGATTGAGAGGTCCCTATAATGGGGGCACCTTGGGGACCTTTGGCCTGGTGAGAACAGTTAGAACCACCTAAACCAAGCACGTTTCTGCAGGAAAACCCTACCTCGTGATTAAATAAGCGTGGCTCTGCTCGTGGATGTATGAATTGTGTGTGCATACGTTTGCTGCATTTGTATTGATGCATTAGCATAGGGTAATCATACAACAGACAAAAAATGAAAAACCTAAAAATCATAAAAAAATATAAAAACAAATTAAAGTCATAAAAATACCTTTGTTATAAAATAAAAATTCTTGGCAAAGTCGTATCATTCATACCATATCATCCAATAAGTGGTAAAACTAAGAGAGAAAATAATTGCAGCATGCTCATCATTTTAATAAACCCCTAAAAAATGGGTCTTAGAGACGTTTTTTGGGAAAATTACTGGGCCAAATCGCCTACGACAATTTGCAACTTGGTTCTTCATCCTTTTCTCTTCGTTTTGACATGCTGTGCGTCCAAATCGGACAACCCAATCAAAAGTTATGCCACTTTCAATATCCGCTGTCATAAAAAAATATTTTTGTAGTGCATACATAAACACACTCATTCTAGGATGCATTAGATATCCTTAGACAATAGCGAAAGAGACCCAAGTGCGTTTATCACCTTCCTAGAAGAGATAAGTGCGCTAAGGTATGTTGGCAACCTTTTAAAAAAAAAAAAGGGAAGTTAACACACTAAGGTGGGTATGGTACCCTTAAAACATAAGCTTTTGAGAAGATACCAAAACTATTGTCTAAGGCATATCTATCCCACACCGATCATTCATAAAAAAATAATATAATAAAAATCTTCAAATCATTTATAAAGTGGCTGGTCTTCTACCTGTTCTCACTTGCGTTCAAAAAGCCAAGAAGATGGAGCAATTAGAGGAGCGAGAACCGTATGCTCACCGCCGAGCTTAATGTCATAAAGGAACAATTAGCGCAGTTGATCGGAGCTATTATATCGAGCAATGCTTCCACAATACGGTCTCTCGAGCAACGAATTTTGCCCTAGAAGATAAATTAAGGGCACTAGAGGGATACAACTTTGATGTAAAGGAGGTAACCCATGTCGAAAATACTCGATTCCCTCCCAAGTTTAAGAAATCCCACATATCATTCAAGAAGTCCTTTGGCAAGAAGAAAGAGGGGAGCGCAAATGCCATCAAGCCTCTATCACAACCATAATAGTGAGCATGGGTAGAGAAGGCCAGCTAACTAGGGCTTCCCATTTTGTGCATCTTTTGGTTAAAAAAAAATAGATAATAAAAAATATATATCAAAAAGCTTCCGATGTATCTCCCGCCCATGATCACGAGACTTTTTATTAAAATGGGCTTTGTAAATATTTTCTTCTATCAATACAACGAGGCATTATTCATAATATTCATATTCTTTGTTGTTCTTTTCTCTCTCATTCCAAAATAATTGAATAAAATCTAAACCCAAAAATAGACCATATAAACAGTCATGTCTGTGATTGAAAACTCTCTGCGGAATCTGAAAGCCGAAGGCGAATGGATTAAGTCAGACAGTGAGGAGGGGACCATTTCCCCGGATATGCAAAGAAGCTTAATTGATATAACCCCATCAGGAAAAGACTCAGGCCATCAATTTGGGACAAGGAGATAATAAGAAAGAAGAAAATATCAGTACCCAAATTGATAATGTCAGGGAAGGGGAAATAACGCCTTTACGCTTATACAGCGGATAAAACTGTACCGTTGAAATACACAGAAGAATTGTCCGTCAATGAAGATATCTCCAATATAGCCAGCATTGGGGGCAGGATGATAAGCAAAAAAATTTTATTTATCCAAGGAGCTACAAGATAATAAAGAAACCGAAGAGGAAAAGAAAAAATAATCCAAGGGGAAGATTGAGCAGACCTTGGATTCACGGTGCTAGGGCACTTTCTTCAAACGCTCCACCGAAAAATCAAATTCGTGGTAGGCTACAAGTTTATCATGGTTCAAGTTAAAGACTACATTCGAATCAGCGAGCCGTCCACCATACCTTAAATGGATGCGGCTGAAGAAGACATTTGAAAATATGGAAAGACTTCCTATCAATTTAAAAGTGACCCATATAATGAAGAGATATGAGTACAGCCCAGACAAGGGCTTGGAAAAGGATGCTCAAAGAATAAGAGAGCCACCAGATTTTAAGGATAATTCTTTAAAGTACGACCCTACAAAAGAACAAGTCGTACGATGAAAAGGGAAGTCCCCCCTCCGCACCTTAAAGACGATCTTCCGAAAAAGAGGGATATTAGCATCAAGGGTAGCATTAGTCATTAGATGTCCTCCTTCCGATTTTAAGGGATATAAACCCAATGACTATTAGAGATCACTCCTCGGGATGTGCCCGACCCCCGAGCATCTTTAGGGCACACATTTCCCTTTGAATTACAAAAGAATGTTATTCTTACTATCTGCTTCTCTTCTTGCTAAATATGTCTATACTCCATTAAATAACCAATGTTTAGACAAACGTTTTGTTCTAAAATGCGTCAAAATAATCAAAACGTCATAGACAAAATGAAGCCAAAGTTAACATGATTGATTAGTTAGAGACACGAATAAGAAAATCGTGTTTCGACAATGTTTGAGAAAAATTATTAAAAGAAGCCCGTCAAGGTCAAAGGCCAAGACAAAAAGATAAAAGGGCAAAATCCTAGGCTGAAAACCCAAAAAGGCAAACTAGGAAAGCTAATCAGTCACAAATAGGCGCCAGAATATTCAGTTGAAAGATGCCACCTCATTAAGAACAAAACGTTTGTTTAAACTAGCCTAGACACCGACCAACCTTGGCTAGCCATTCTTACAGAAACTATTATTTCATAAAAAGAATCTCACTAAAACACAAGCCTTTGCAATAAATCCCTTTCTTTCTCTTCTCTTGACCCTTCACAATAAAGCATTCAAGTAATTAACTGGGAAATGTGGAAATATAGTGATCAATAGGAGGATTGAAATCCCTAAGGAAAGGAAGAGGGGCATTGACATGACAATTGCTCTACATTCAAAAGGATTACTCTTCGGTTATAGCAAAGATTCGAGACAACAAATCGGTACGGCTAATCATGGAGGCAAATTTAGCAGAAGCTGAATGGGTTCAAAGCCGATATGACCAGCTAAACCTTATTGAAGAAAAACGGCTGAATATTATATGTCACGGACAAGCCTATCAAAAGAAGATCAAGAAGGCTTATGATAAAAAGGTCCACCCTCATACTTATCAAGAAGGGGATCTAGTTATAAAGAAATTGCTTCCAACCCAGAAGGATAAAATTGGAAAATGGGCAGCAAATTATGAAGGACCCTTTGTGGTCAAAAGAGCTTTCTCAGGAGGGGCACTTATCCTCACCAATATGGATGGAGAGGAATTTCGACACCCAATCAATTCAGACGCGGTGAAGAAGTATTATGCTTGAAGACATTGCTCAAGACCCGTCAGGAATGAAAATCCGCAAAGGACGTTCCTGGGCAAAAGATAGGGTCCATATTCCTCGCTAGGATACGTCCTAGGTAAAAAGTAGAGGTAAAAAAGAGAAACTAAGAGCAATGGTTACTTTAGTCGAAAACCGAAAAGGCGGCTAAGGTAACATTCTTCCAGAAGCAAGCAGTCTGCATAGTCTTCACTCTGAGCTCAGGCATCTCAACTGAAGCAATTAGGAGAACCAGGGGGCAGATATCACGGACATGACTGTTTAAGCTTATACAGTATAGCCAACCCTGGCCATCCATTCTTCTAAATACCTTTTGAAATCCTTCTACAAAAGAAATAAAACTTTTGATCATTTATCAATAAAATCCCTTTCATTTCCTTTCTCTTGACCATATATTATGGAAATGCCTCGTTATTAATCATAAATATGTGCAAAGACCTTTAATCAAAGATCAAGTATGCATCTAAAAAGGGAAAGCATAAAAATAATAAGAAAATAACAAATGCCTGCTAGAATGTTCTCAGGTAAAAATCTGGGTAGCCTGCTAGATCGGAAATCCCTAAAAGAACGGTCTAGGCAAAAGATAAGGCAAAAGCCCCCTAAGATATTCTAGGCAAAAATTAAGGCAGCCCGCTAGATTGAAAACCCGTAAAGGGTGGTCTAGGCAAAAGATAGGGCTAAAAACAAGAGATGGATAAAAAGAGAAGCCCATCATCATGGTCATAGAAGAGGAGCCCACCGGCGTATTCATAAGAAAGACAACGGGAGAAGGCCAGTCACTTTCTAAATGCATCAAAAATAAACAAACATTAGATTGCATCTAAGACATCCACACACAAAGTAGTTGCATAATACGACTTTGTCAAAATCAATAAAAAATAAAATAAAAATAATCTTCTTCAAATAAGAATAATAGAAATGCATACAAGGAGGCTAGTCTCCATACTTGTGTTTGAAAATAGGAGGCGCCAGAATTCAGTCTCCACATGAAAATCAAAATCGCGAAAGGCGAAATCAAAACCGTTTCAGCAAGAATAAAATAGTTTCAAGGAAACTCGCTCTAACCTTCTACAAAAGAAGGTACAAAAAAAAAATGGCCAACGGAAAGGCTTGATCACCCCCAGGAAGCCAATAAAATTCCCCAGGGATCACTACGAAGAAAAGAGAAAAATATATATCTTTCCATAAAAGGCGCACATACAAACCCATTCCCCAGCAGAAATAAAAGCATAGACAAAAGCCAGTTCAAGCAATAAGGAGTCAAAAACTCCATTTTCCCTCTAAGGGGGCAATTCAAAAGAGATCTCAGTCAGAGCAATCAAATTCTCAAAAGAAAAAAATTTCACCGGTGAGCTTACAACAGAACTACTGTTTGCTCAAAATAAGCAAAGAGCTAATATCCCAGAGAAATGGGAAATCAACCTATGCCAGAGGTAATGCAAGCCCAAAAGCATAAAGGTCTTCACCATTGCTTGAAGCAATTGCCTAATCAAGAGGCACAATCAAAGTCCCCAATAAATTCCTGCCTAAAAGGCAACCAACGAAAAATCCCGGTAAAGCCGGATGACTAAAATAGAAAAGTCAAAAAGAAAGAAAATCAATCATTCCTCATGGAATAGGCGCATGATCAGAGACAATAAGTCGCCAGAAACCGGATGAGGGTTCGTACTCATCAATCAAAAAAAAAAAAAAAAAAAAACTTCATACCGGGTGGGGGTACGTACTCACCTAAGCCTTGCAGAACGGGGCTTACCAAAAACTTCATATTGGGTGGGGTACGTACTCACCTAAGCCTTGCAAAACGGGGCTTACCAAAAAAACTTCATACCGGGTGGGGGTACGTACTCACCTAAGCCTTGCGAAACGGGGCTTACCAAAAACTTCATACCGGGTGGGGGTACGTACTCACCTAAGCCTTGCGAAACGGGGCTTACCAAAAACTTCATACCGGGTGGGGGTACGTACTCACCTAAGCCTTGCAAAACGGGGCTTACCAAAAAAACTTCATACCGGGTGGGGGTACGTACTCACCTAAGCCTTGCAAAACGGGGCTTACCAAAAACTTCATACCGGGTGGGGGTACGTACTCACCTAAGCCTTGCAAAACAGGGCTTACCAAAAAAAACTTCATACCGGGTGGGGGTACGTACTCACCTAAGCCTTGCAAAACGGGGCTTACCAAAAACTTCATACGGGTGGGGGTACGTACTCACCTAAGCCTTGCAAAACGGGGCTTACCAAAAAAACTTCATACCGGGTGGGGGTACGTACTCACCTAAGTCTTGCGGAACGGGGCTTACCAAAAACTTCATACCGGGTGGGGGTACGTACTCACCTAAGCCTTGCAAAATGGGGCTTACCAAAAAAACTTCATACCGGGTGGGGGTACGTACTCACCTAAGCCTTGCGGAACGGGGCTTACCAAAAACTTCATACGGGTGGGGGTACGTACTCACCTAAGCCTTGCAAAATGGGGCTTACCAAAAAAAAAACTTCATACCGGGTGGGGGTACGTACTCACCTAAGCCTTGCAGAACGGGGCTTACCAAAAACTTCATACCGGGTGGGGGTACGTACTCACCTAAGCCTTGCAAAACGGGGCTTACCAAAAAAAAAAAACAAAACTTCATACCGGGTGGGGGTACGTACTCACCTAAGCCTTGCAGAACGAGGCTTATCAAAAAAGCCTTGCAAAACGGGGCTTATCAAAAAAAAAAAAAAAAAAAAACCTTGCAGAACGGGGTTCACACCGGGGGGAGGTAGATATTCACCAAAGTCTTGCAGAACAAGACTCATTCAGAATCTGGCAAAAAAATGCATATTTGTACCAGGTGGGGGTAGGTACTCACCAAAACCTTATAAAAATAAGGTTTATACCGGATGAGGGTAGGTACTCATCAAAATTTAGTAAAAATGCATCAGGTGGAGTAAAAAATACTCACCGAGAAGCATTGCAAAAAATGGGTGCAAAGACTTTACTTCTATTAGAGGATAGTTCGGTGGTGAGCACCTCGAAAGTAAGTACCCACAAGAGTTCTGCAAAATGCAAACTCATACCAGGTGAGGGTAGGTACTCACCAAAACCTTGAAAAACAAGGTTCATACCTAGTGGGGGTAAGTACCCACAAAAGTCTAGTCAAATACAAACTTATACCAGGTGAGGGTAAGTACTCACGGAGTCTTAGAAAAGAAAGCTCAAACCGGATAGGGGTTAGTACCTATCAAGATATTTATCATCCGGAGGATCGACAAGGAGCGATGATCAGAAGGATAGCCGAGCAAAAGGGTCAACTCCTTCCCCTACCAACTAATTATGTCGGCATATTAAAACCAACAAATTAGTTAGGCGAGGTGAAGGGGGGCAGCTGTAGACCCCTAATTTTGCCCGGCCTCTCAAAATAAAAGATAGAGGAACTTCGCCCGAAGATGGAGTTCATCCGGTTTCCCAAAAATTGAGGAAACCTCCCGCAACAACATGGAATTCGCTCATATGCACGATAAAGACTAAAGAAGACCTCTCATAATAAGACGGAGTTCAATCATCCACACAAAGGAGACTTCCTACACGAAGATAAAGCTTCAACGGACACATATCGGCATCAGCGACGTCCAAAACAGACAAGGAAAGCTTCTCGGAGTCCGAAACGCGCGAACTGGCCGGAACAGTCGAGACGGCCGTCCCAAAGTTGGGACGGCCATCCCAACCTGTCCCAGCCGGTTGGGACGCGCGTCCGAAGTTGGGACGGCCGTCCCGAGTCCCGGTTCAAGTGGGACGGCCGTCCGGGTCCCCGGGGGTCCCGGCCTGTGTAATTTTGCCATTTGGGACGGTCGTCCCAGTCCGAGACGGTGGTCCCGAAGTGCGCCTACTGCGAAAACTATAAATAGGAGGCTCATTTGTCACTTTTTCACACCCCGAGACACTCCGGAGAGCTCCGAAACACTTTCTAAAACTCGGAGCACTTGTCTATTTCTTTCTTTCTCTTGAATGATCTTTCAGATTGCCTTAAATAGGTAACAATCGGTTAAGGAATTATATTCCGGCATTCGATTCTTCTTTAAATTTTTAGTGGGGTCGATCTTGTATTGGTGAGGAGAGTACGTGTAGAGAGAGGGTTGCCAAAACGCATCCTCACGGTTCGAGACTCTCAATATCAAGCTTGCTACGGAGGTTCTTTTCAATTCTCTTCTCTTTTATTGCTTTATTTATTGTTTTATTTAGCTTTATTTATGCCATGTAGAATAAAATCATGTAGATAGCTATTTTGTCTCTTTTATTGTTTTATTTAGCTTTATTCATCATTTTATGCATGCAATATAGAATAAAATCATGTAGATAGCCATTTAATATTATAGGGTAATCGCGTAATTTCTCGTAGTCTTTACTTAAATGAATTAATCTGTCATAGGGAACCCGAAAGGGGCGTTGTGGGGTGCTAACACCTTCCCCACACGTAACTAACTCCCTTACCTAACTCTGGTTATAATGGCCAAGTCTGGTTTTTATTAAAATCAATGCCTTTTCATCCTTTTCCAATGTTTATGGTCAAAATATTGGTGGCGACTCCATAAGAACCCCTTTTTGAAAACCTTGCTTTTTCAATGTTGAAGCAATGAACATATTTTAAAACAAATACGCGAGTCTAAACCATCTTTCGCGACCGCTCGCATAAACGTTCGAGACGTCCCCCGGACGTCGAAAGGGACGGCGGCGACAATGATAAACAAAAATAAACACTCACATTCATTCAAATAAACATCATTTTCATAAAACATGCATTTTGGTTTTAGAAAATGGAGGGGACTAGTAGATAATTGAAGAAAGTGAATATTCCCCGATATCATACTGAGAAGTTGGAACGGCTTTGCGCGGTAATTCCACCGGAGGTCCGCACCGACTTTGAAAAATCCTATGGCCGGATTCTCGACCTGTTAAAGATATATGTCGATCAAGTGTTCCTCAGGGTATTAATTCACTTTTGGAACTCCAGTCTGCGATGCCTTGAATTTCCGTAGTTCGATATGGTGCCTACCTTGGAGGAGTATGAGATTATGTTGAAATGGCCCAAATCAGCTGGGGTCCATATCCGCCACGGGGCATATACTCCTGCAGCACAAGTCGCTGCCATCATTCAACTACCCTTCCAGCAGACTGCCCTGATAGGAAAAGGGAACATCCAGGGTTGGAAAGTCTCAATGTTAGAAGACCACCTGTCCGACTTGGCAGAAAGGACAGAGTGGGTTGCCTTCAACAAGACCCTGGCTTTAATCATTTTTGGAACTATCTTGTTTCTCTTCCACCTCGACACAGTGGATCAAGCCGTCATGGACGCCTTCTTCACCAGGGACGTGAACTCGAAGAGTCCCTTACCTGCCATTCTTGCCAACACCTTGCTCTCGGTGGAATTTTGCCGCCAGAAGCAAGGAAAAACACTTCGCTGCTGCTCTTCACTGCTATTCGTGTGGAGCGCTACGCACCTATACGCCTCCAGTCACATGGGGATATTCCCCGATCCTTTAAGGAGCTTCTCCAAAATCCCTCTCCAACGGACGAGTCGGAACAAAAGGACGCCAACAGCATATCTTGGGTCTGCCCTTGGTTCCGACCTGACCCAGTTCTCATCAAATGTGGAAACTATCCGAACGTACCCTTGATAGGACTCAGGGGTTACATAGCCTACTCACCTAGAGTAGCTATGAGACAGCTCATGAGAACCCAAACTACCATTTCTCGGGGGGAACTCGGAGGACTGTGTTTCTTCAGAGACCCATGCACAATCGCCAACTCACTAGCTGTGAGAAGAGCATGGGAGAGACCAGTCTATATGGGAGATAGAGAGCTAGGAAAAGCTCGAGTGACTGTCTCCAGTGACTACGAGGTGTGGAGACAAAGAAGAGGGATGTCTCAACCATCCACCACACTCACTACAAGCGCCAATAGTGAAGAGCTGCAAGCTCAAGTCGATGCCTTGACCTAGAGGATAGAAATCATGGGAGCCCAGATGAGGGCCCTTGAAGAAAGAGAGCAAGAATCTATCCTCACCATTGATGGTCTGCAAAGGCAATGCAAGAAAAAGGATCATGAAATAGAGCGCCTCAAGGATTAGTGTGCTGACTCCAACGAGCAAGCTATCCGAGCATCCAAAACTGCCAGAACCAGCTCGGATAGCCAAATTCAAGAGATAACTGCCAAGTTTGCACACCTTGAGGTCGAATCAGCAAAACAGGCTCAGACGATCAAGGAATTATTGCAAGAACTCACCAAGACTCGGTCAGACATACGCCAAGAGCGAGAGGCCAACCGGAGACTCAACAAAAGTCTCACTGAGCTACGCTGTAAGGAAAGAGACGGGCTAGCTCAGTATGGCCAGGTACTACAAGAAAAAGACCGAGCCGTCGCAAAACTCGACGAACTGCAAGCCTTGGTCGTCCATCAAGAGGCGAATATCAAAGAGGCTCAAAAGTATAGTGAAGATATGAGCCAGGCGGTCCAGAAGCAAAGCGAAGCACTTGCTCGTCACGTCCGGGAAGCTGAAAGAGAACTACATAGAGATCAAGACCCGCCTGTGGGTTTCTTTAGGCTTTTCCATTTTTGCCAAAAGTTGCTTCGTAGTATGGAGTAGGGGAATGTACACCTTCTGAATGGATAAATGAAATTCCTCTTTATTCCACAATTGTCTACTTGCATGCATGACATTCATTTGCATATTTAATTTCCCCTCCTTCACGCTTAATAAATAAGATAATAAAAAGGAAGGATTAACTGACACGTCTTCCAAATCAGAAGAATGGAGAGAAAGTCACTCCTAATAAAGCTTACCCCAATGGTCGACTCACCGCATGAGGAAAATAAGCCTCGACCGTTGGTACTCAAGAATAAGGAAGAGGGGGCAAGGACACCAGTGCGACTATTTATGCCACGTCCTTTCCCCTACGAATCGAATAAAGCTGTACCATGGAGATATGAAGAGTCTTCACCAATAAAAGAAGAAATAACAAATATAGCCGGCATTGGGGGCATGACTAGAAGTGGAAGAGTCTACTCCCCCAAGGACACACAAGAAGAGGTCCTCAAGAATAAAGGAAAAAATAAAAAAACCGAAGAAGAAAAAGAAAATAAGGAATCCAAGGAGGAGACAGAGGAATTACTCCAGTTCATAAGGCAAAGCGAGTATTCCATTATAGACCAGCTCAATCGTACACTCGCAAAGATTACATTGTTATCTTTGATAATGAGCTCGGAACCGCATAGAAATGCCCTGCTGAAGGTCTTGAGCGAGGTGCACGTACCTCATACCATATCCCAAGAAAAGGTTGAGAGGATTGTCGGTCACATCACGGCAAGCGATCACCTCACCTTCACAGAGGAAGAACTCCCCCTCGAGGGGTCAAACCACAACAAGCCCTTGCATATCTCAGTCAAATGCATGGAGTACCTCATCGCCAAAGTTCTTGTGGATAACGGGTCATCCTTGAACGTGATGCCCAAGTGCACACTCGACAAGTTGACTATCCAAGGAACCCGTCTGCGCCCAAGCAGCACCATCGTTCGAGCCTTCGACGGATCAAAACGTGAAGTAGTGGGAGAAGTTAATTTGCCAATCCAAGTTGGACCCACTATCTTCAACGTCGATTTTCATGTAATGGATATTACTCCAGCATATAGCTGTCTCCTCGGTAGGCCTTGGATTCATGACGCTAAGGCAGTACCTTCAATGCTCCACCAGAAAGTCAAGTTCATAGTGGATGACAAATTGGTCACGGTCCAAGCAGAAGACGACATTTTGATCAGTGGACCGTCTACCCAACCTTATGTGGATGTGGCTGAAGAGGCCCTTGAAAAATCTTTTCAAGCGCTTGAAATTGCCAGTATAGAGCGACTTCCCAAAAACACAAAGGTAGCCCGCATGATGTTGAAGCATGGTTACCATCCTGGCCAAGGACTGGGGGCAGATTCCCAAGGCATGAGGGAACCCCTAGAATTCAAAGACAATCCTTTCAAGTATGGCCTAGGATATAACCCTACCAAGGGTCGAGCGGAAAGAAGAAAAGGGAAGTCTCCCCTCCGCACACTCAAGCAAATTTTCCGAAGTGGAGGGGTACAAGCGTCAAGAGCTACCCTAGTCATTAGGAGAACTTTTTCTTCATTTAAGGGATGTAAACCCCATGATTGTTAGAGATTATCCCCTGGGGCTAGCCCGACCCCAGGCATTTTAGGGCACATATTCCCTTATTAATTAATAAAGAATACTTCTTACAATCTGCTTCTCTTCTCTCTATTTCTGACTAGACCACATAATAACCCTGTCTAAGTAAACGAAAAAAAAGAAGAAGAATAAAAAGTGCATCCAAATAATCAACATTTACCATTGCTATTGCCATCAAGCTAGCTGATTAGAAGCACAAAAAATAAGACTTTACCTCACCCATAAAGAAGGTCATACTTCGCCAATATTGTGAATAAAAATAAAGACACAAAAAATAAAAGCCCATAGAAGCCAAAGGCCAAAATGAAAAAGGGCAGAATACCCGGTAGGAAACCCACAAAGGGGGCTACGCAAAAGATAGGGTCAACCCGGTAGGATACCCGAACAACAATAAAGGGTAGCCTAGGCAAAAGTTAGGGTTACAAAATAAGGTCCGCTAGGATTCCCTAAAAATACCAAAAGAAGGAACCTAGACAAAAGTTAGGGCCAAAACACAGTATCCTAGTTCGAAAACCCGAAGGGCGATCTAGGTAAATCAGCTAGCCATCAAAAGCAATGGAAATAGAACTAAAAGGCGCAAATACAAAAAAGGGGAAAAACGTTTGCTTAGACGAAGCCTAAACACCTAAGCCTAACCCTAAGCCAGCCATGCTTACAAAAACCACTTTCTAAATAAAAATCAACCTTCTAAAACACAAACCATTGATTTTTACCTCTTTACTTCTTTTCTCTTGACCCTCACAACAATATTCTAATAATTAATTTGGGAATATGGAGGCGTATAGTCAACAAGAGGATTGAAACCCCTAGAGTGGATAAAAAGAGACACTACATGGCAAAGAGTGCTCTACACGAAAAAAGGGGAAGAACAAAAAATAAAAAGAAAAAAACAGAGAGAGATTATCCTTCGGTCACAAGAAGTCTGGCATGGTATAACCAAGAGTAAGCATGGCAAATCAGAGGGCATTCGGCGCAACAAGACACGTCGGTTAAATCCTTCTGAAAAATTAACTAAAGTAGGCATTATAGGACATCAAACATAAAAACATTGCATGCATAAAATGTTTTTGAACCAGGTCCTATTTTCTTATTCAAAAAAAAAATCGAAAATTCGAGACGGCCGTCTGGGATTTCTAGATCGCCGTCTCGGTCTACCAGTAGATCGAGACCGCCGTCTCGACCTACGAGACCGCCGTCTCGACTTAGGCAAAATCGAGACTGTTGTCTCGAGAACCCAGACGGTCGTCTCGTTTGAACCCAAAGTCGAGACCGCCGTCTCGAGAACCAGACGGCCTTCTCGACCTGCGCAAATTCAAGACCGCCGTCTCGACTTCCCAGATGGCCGCCTCGACCCAGATTTTTTCCCCTATATATAGGGGTGCGAGGGGGGGGGGTTTCCTCATAACTCTCCTGCACTCTGGAACCTCCAACTCTCAGATCTACCACTTCCAAACACTTCCGGGTCAATATGTTCCGTGGAAACCCCTCCAGGAAGACAAGAGGCACTGCCGGTGCCAGCAGCTCCTCGGCACGAGCCCCTCAAGACCCCACTCAATTGTCCCGCTTTGAGCACATCCGGGATTATTCTTGGCACCCCATGTTCAGACTGGACTTCGGCATCCTCGCCGAGTTCGGGTGGGAGGACAATGTCCGGGCCCACATAGACAGTATTGGGTGGGGATTCTTGCTACAGCCCCCACCTACCCACGTGTACCCGCAAGCGGTACTGGAGTTCTTGGCCTCCATCTCCTACGCCGAGGCTCCCTCCATGGTCCCGGGCCTGCCACCCACCAAGATGGTGAATTACTTTATGGGTGGGGAATACCGGACTACCACCCTTGACGAATTCAATGTGAGCATTGGATTCGTCCGACCCGAGGACGTGCTCACTCGGGGATACCGAGAGGCCATCTGCAGCCACCCCGCCAGCCTCACCGCCGCCGAGATGTGGCAGGAACTCACCAGGGCGCCTACGCTACCCACGCTGATGAAGGGTTCTGCGCTCCCTCCAGCCCTCCGCATTTGCCACAAGCTGTTGGCTGGGACTGTCCATGGGAGGAAGGAGAGTCAGGGTAAGGTAACCCTCCCAGACCTCTTTGTACTTTATTGCATGAGCCAGAGGCGGCGTTGCAACCCTGGCTATTTCTTCCTAAGGGCCCTTAAGGACTTCGGGAGCAGACCAGTGGGAGTCGTCCTCGTGGCTCCTCTTATCACTCCCCTGGCAGAAAAATGGGGATGCACCGGCCGAGAAGAACTGGCCCCAAGCCTTCGATCCGAGTCCATCAACGGATCGATCCTGGTCAGCATGGGGATGCTGATGCGCCGAGGGACCCAGTTGGTCCTTCATCCCTCCCTGGACTTCGCGCTGGACCTCCAGGACATCGTGGCAATGCACGATCTTTCGACACCTCCCGATTTCCAACAGGCTCAGCAACACCCCCCGCAGTACACAGACGACTTTGCTGGCTTGAACCGCAACATCAACGATCTGCGCTAGCAAATTGATCAAATGTCTGTGCGGCAAGAGCAGATGTCCCTAAGGCAGGGAGCCTTCGACACTCCGCTGGAGACGATCTACCAGTATCAGTAGGGGATGCGGCAGGAATGGACAACATTCCAGCAAAGGTACGATGATGAATCCCGGGAACAAGCAGAATTCCGGGAACATGTATACCAGCAATTCCCCCACCCTGGATCGTCTCCAGATGATAGCCCTTAGGGATAGTACTTGTAAGAATAGGTGGTTGTAATAAAATTTTCCTTATGAATAAAATTTTATTTCACGCATTCTTTGCCATTCTTTCCAAAAGTCAGCGTAACAAAAAAAGAACTAAGAGTAAAAAGACGAATGCTCAAGAAAAAAAGCCAAAATCCTACATCGCAAGAAAAAAGATAAAACCGCGAGAAAAAGGCAGGATTAAACCATCACCTCAACCAACAAAATTTTGACTACCAAGCCAGAGTCGAACAAACAAAATTGCCCGACCAGCCAGCAAGAGTCGGATGATTACCACAAAAGATCAAAATCAAAAGAATCCCCAGCAAACAAGCAAGCTGGATGAGCACCCACCAAATCCCCGCCGCAGACCGGACAACCATATCTCCAAAGAAAAATCAACAAAAAGTACATCTCAACAACCGGCGCATGGGCCACCTGAACAGTAAGCCGCCACTACCACCAGTCCTACACAGTGGACTGTACCAGCCTGATAGGGGGTTTATACCTATCAACCTACGCACGCGGTGCGCCTGATCTGTGCTCGAGCCGGATCAGTAAGTCGCAACCACCAGCCTGATGGGGGGTTCATACCCATCCAGTTCGAGACACAGCGGACTGCAACTACCAACCTAATGGGGGGTTCATACCCATCAACCGAAGGATCGGCTACCGTCAGAGGGAGTATCCTGAGGTTCTACCACGTGTTCATCGAAGGGATCGGCTACCGTCAGAAGGAGTATCCTGGAAGTGCACGAACACAAAGTTTTCCCCAGAAGATCAACCGCCGCAAGACGGAACATCTGAAGGACAACCGGGCAAGAGGGTCAACTCCTTTACCCTCCAGTCGATCTCCTTGGCACAAAAGGCCAATAGTCGACTGGTCGGGTAAAAGGCGGGCAACTGTAGACCCCAAATCTTGTCCGGTCTCACAATAAAGATCAGAAGACCTCCTTTTCGAAGATGGACGAAGCCTAAGAAGCCACTAGGAGAGACTATTAGGCCCCATACTAGGATAGGAGGGATTTTTGGCACCAAAAAAAGGATTTTCGCCTTTTGGGGTCGAGACCGTCGTCTCGGATTCGAGACCTCCATCTCGCCTTGCACAAGTGGCGAGACCGCTGTCTCGTTTGGTGAGACGGCCGTCTCGCCACTCGCGAAAGGCGAGACCACTGTCTCTTTTGGCGAGACCGCCGTCTCGCCACCTGCGAAAGGCGAGACCGCTATCTCGTTTGGCGAGACCGTCGTCTCGCCATTCCTGCAAGGCGAGACGGCCGTCTGGAATGTCGAGACGGTCGTCTCGACCTTGTCAGACGAGACGGTCGTCTCGACCTTGTCAGACGAGACGGTCGTCTCGACCTTGTCAGACGAGACGGTCGTCTCGACCTGACAGGCGTGAATCCCTATAAATAGGGCCTCCCTTCCCCTCATTTCTCACAGCTTTCTCACTCTCTCTCTACTCACATCAATAATTTCTCTCTCTAGAATCCCTCCGACGCATTTCGGGAGCTGTTGAGTGTCTTTAGAGTGTTTTTAAAGTGTTTCGAGAGGTTTTCTGACGCCGTGTAGAGTGAAGGGCTGCCGCAAAGCACCCTATTTACAAAAAATTAAATAGAAAGCTTGCTTCGGAGGTCTCTACTCTCTTTCTCTACCTTTTACTACTTTATTTAAATTATGCAATAGACATTAGGGCCATGTAGTCGTAATATTTAAATTCCGCAAAATAAAAGGGCAAAAGCATATTTTTTCGGTTTATTTATCAACAGAATAGCTGGCCTATCATAGGGAACCCGAAAGGGGCGTCGTAAAGGAACTAACACTTCCTTTACACGTAACTAACTCCCTTACCCAACTCTGGTTCTAACGACCAAAGTTGGTTTTTCGAAAACCAACGCCTCTTAACTCCTTTTCCGATGTTTCCGGTAAAAACATCGGTGGCGACTCCAGAGAACCCTTCAAAACTAGCTCTTGGGTTAGCCCGGTTATCGGACAATCCAAGAGCACCCTTTCGAAAACCTCGCCCCTAGGTTCAGCCCGGTTATCGGACAACCTAAAGGCGTTGTAACCACCAATAAAAATGTGAAAATCAAGAGAGTCGGAAACCATCGCGTCGCTTCGACCGCCCTTGTTTTGACGGCGGTGACAAGTATATACCCCCATCTGGTGTTTGACGAGTATGAACCCCCGTCCGGTAAGCCCCCTTTTATAAGGCTTGATGAGTATACACCCCCATCTGGTGTTATGCCTCCGGATGCTCCTTCTTGCGGTAACCGATCCTTTCGGCTGATGGTGGCGGCTTACTGCTCTAGCTCATGCGCCGAGTGTTGAGATGTGTTCTCTTGTCTTTGTCTTTTCTGAGATTGGTCGTCCGGTCTGTGGCGGGGACTCTGTGGGTGTTCATCCAGCTTGTTGGTTACTGGGTATTTTTTGTTTTGATCTTTTGGTAGTGGTCATTCAACTTTGCTGGTTGACGGGGATTTTTGATGAGTGCCTCTTAGGTAGGCAGAAATCCTCTAAGGATTTGTTGATCTTGGTGACACCTCTTGAGTAGGCGGATATCCATTGAAAATTTGTTGATTTTGATGGTGCCTCTGAGCAGGCAGATACTCCATTGAGTTTCTAGTAATGCCTCTGAGTAGGCAAATGCTTCATCGAAAGTGAAGACTTTTGGCTGCATTTGTTTTGCCTCTGACTAGGCTGATATTGGGGATGCTGGCTCTTGCTTGCTAGGTCTTGCCTATGCGTAGGCAAATGGCATTCTGAGGATGAATATGAAGTTTTGCCTTTGCAGTAGGTTCATTGAGGATGATCTTTCTCTTTTTGGTGATCCACCGGGGAATTGATTGCCTTCCCGGGGATCTAATTTTGATTTCCCCCCTGAGGGAATGGAGTTTTGACTCCTTGTTGGATGTTGTTGGTATGAGATGGCTTTGCCAATACTCTTGTTTTTTTGGGATTTCCGATTCCTTCTTTTTCGTTGATTTTCCCTTTTCTAAAGAGACCCACTTAGGGATTTTATTGATTGCCTAAAAGTTAGGATTGATTTCGCCTTTTTTCGCGATTTATCTCTTTTTTATCGCGATTTTGAAATCTGGGGGATAATACATAAGCCTTTTTACTTTTTAGTCTCTTTTTATTACGCTGGCTTTTTCCCTTCTTTTTGGCGAGTCCACTAGTGAGGAAGTTTTCTTTCTTTGGTGATCCACAAGGGAATTAGTTGACTTCTTGGGGATCTGATTTTTCTTTTCTAGGGATGGAGTCTTGGCTTCTTTGATTAATGTTGATGCGTCCTTATTCTGCTGAGGGATGAGAATTTTTTATTCCTTCTTTTTGTAGATTTTTCTGGGGAGATCCACTTGAGGATTTTTATTCATCCTTCTTTGTTGCGGCCCTTTGTTATTGATATCCGCTGGGGATGCAAGGGTTTTCCTCTTTTTTCCTTTTTTTTTGTTGAGCCTTTGATGGTATGGAGATTGGACTCTTTTGACTGTTGATGATGATGGGCTCTTGAAGCCTTTATTCTCCATTGGGGAGTGTGGAGGAGACTTTGGGTGAGTGTGCTCGATGACTCATGTAGTGGTAATGCTGAGCCGTGAGGAGTGTTTTTGTTTTGCCTTCAGAGTAGGAAGGGATCCTCTTGGGGATGACTCAGCCTTTCCGTCGGCTTTTCTTTTATGATGTCTGATGATTGTGCCTCTTTTATTGGGTGATGATTGGAGTTTTGGCTTCTGGAAGCTTCTTATGACAACTCGTTCTTCTTTCTTGAGGGAGAGCAATGTTTGGAGACTTATTACTTTCTTGTGCCTTCTTTTCTGGGTAGAAGGATGGTAGTTGGAGCTCTTGATTTTCAGAAGCTCTTATTCTGCTGAGTCGCTTGATTGACGACTTGCTCCGTTTTCTTGAGGGCATTATTTAGAGAGTTGGTCTTGGTGATCCTGTTTTCAATCACAAACATGGAGCTAGTCTCCTTATATGCATGAATGTTTTTCGTTTTTGTTATTTATCTGAAATGATTTTTATTTCTTTTATTTTTTACCTTGACAAAGTCGTTTTGTGTGAGTACTTGTGTGTGGATTCCTTAAATGCAATCTATCTTTTTTTTATCGATGCATCTGGAAAAGTGACTAACATTCTCCTACTGGACTTTCATGATTATGATGAAGGGTCCCTCTCTTTTATTCATTTTTTGGTTTAGCCCTATCTTTTGCCTAGGTCGCCCTTTTGGGGTTTTCGGTCTAGCGGGCTGCCTTAATTTTTGCCTAGGATATCTTAGCGGGCTTTTTCCTTTTTTATGAATGCCCTAACTTTTGCCTAGACCGCCCTTTTGCGGGTTTTCGATCTAGCGGGCTACCCTAACTTTTGCCTAAGAATCTCCTAGTAGGCATTATTCTTTTTATTGTCATTTTTTCTTTCTCTTCTTCTTTTCGAGAGATAGGAGCCTATCATATGCATGCAATGTTTGCGATATGCATCCTATAATACTATTTCAATTAATTTTTCAAAAGCATTAACCAATGTGCTTGAGCTTCTGACGCTATGTGCTTTGTCGACATGATAGGTTGTACCAATTTTGCCGTCTTGATCTTTCCATGATCGAAGAATGATTGTGTTGATTACAGAGCGACTTTCCATGTCAGTGCACCCCTCCCTTTCCTTGGGGATGTCAATCCTCCTATTGATTACTATCTCCACATTTCCCTATTAACGACTAGAATGTCGTAGTGATAAAGGTCAAGAGAAAAGAAGGAAGAAGATATTTAATTCAAAGGCTTGTGTTTTAGAATTGTTTTATTTTGACAAAAATGGTTTTTGTAAGCACGACTGACCAAGGTTGGTTAGAGTGTTTAGGCTAGTTTAGACAAACGTTTTGTTTATGGAGTGGCGTCTTATTCTATGGCGCTTGCTATGACTGATTGATTTCCCTAGTCCGCCCTTTGGGTTTTCAGTCTAGGATGTTGTGTTTTTTTTGTCCTAACTTTTGTCTAGGTTTCTTTTGTCTTGCTTTGGGAAACCTAGCGGACTTTATTTTGTAACCCTAATTTTTGCCTAGGCTACCCTTTATGGTTGTTCGGGTTTCCTAGCGAGTTTACCCTAACTTTTGCGTAGCCCCCTTTGGTGGGTTTCCTACCGGGCATCTTGCCCTCTCTTTTTGGCCTTCGGCTTCTATGGGCTTCTTTTGATTTTCTTTTGTCTTTGCACAACATTGGCGAAACACGACTTTATTATGATGAGGTGGAACCTTATTTTGTGTTTCTAGTCAATCGGTGATGATGGATTTGACTTTTATTTGGGTCAATGGCGCATTTTGATCATTTTGACACACTTTTGAAGACGTTTTCTTAACACATGGTTATTAATGAGGTTTAGACATGAATAGCAAAAAGAGAAGCAGATAGTAAGAATGAAATTCTTTGTAATTAATAGGGAAATATGTGTCCTACAATGCTCGGGGGTCGGGCTAGCCCCGAGGAGTAATCTTTAATAGTCATTGGATTTACAAACCCCAAGAATCAGAAGGAGAACACCTAATGACTAAAGTCGCTTTTGACGCTTGAACCCCTCTATTTGGGAAAATCTGATTCAAGGTGTCTGAGATAAGGGTGTTTATTGCAAAAAAATTTTTGTGATTTTTCTGTTGTTTGGTTATGCTATGCAATAAACAAATGCAACAAACAAATGCGCACACAATTCGATCATCCACGAATAGGCGAGAAGTCATTTTAATCACGAAGTAGGGTTTTCCTGCAGAAAAGTGCATTGGCGAAGGTAGGTTCTAACTGTCCTCACCAAGGCTAAGGCCCCCAAGGAGCCCCCATTATAGGGTCTCCACTCTCCAGCCTTCCGACCATGCTTAGCACTAAGGCCATAGTCAGTCTTTGTGCCAAAAGAGGAAGGTTATCACCTTGAGTGGTGGTTTCCGATTACACTGGTGGGCACAAGGCCATCACTACAGCGAACCGTACCTGCCACCCACTCCCTATGGATTTCTCACTTGCCCCCGAGTATAGAGGGAACTGTTGTGTGCAAGGGTTTGTGTGCAGTTTGTATTTCAAACAATTGCGTAAAAATAAACAAACAACAGTTATTAAAGCCAAGCATTAAAACATGTTATAATACAAGGTAGGGTAAAAGTGTAATTTTTTGGTTTATTTATTTAAGCTGGCCCATCACTAAATGAGATCAACTCTCTAGGCTTCCCCAGTGGAGTCGCCATCTGTCGCTGCCGTCAAAACGAGGCGGTCAAAGTGACGCGATGGTTCCGACTTTCCAATTTTTGCGTTTTTATGGGTGTGGTTACAATGCCTTTAGGTTGTCCGATAACCGGGCTGAACCTAGAGGCGAGGTTTTTGAAAAAATGTTCTTGGATTGTCCGATAACCGGGCTAACCCAAGAACTAATTTTGAAGGGTTCTTATGGAGTCGCCACCGACGTTTTTACCGAAAACATCGAAAAAGGAGTAAAAAGGCGTTAGTTTTCAAAAACTATCTTAGGTCGTTAAAACCAGAGTTTAGGTAAGGGAGTTAGTTACGTGTAAGGGAAGTATTAGTTCCCTTACGACGCCCCTTTCGGGTTCCCTATGATAGACCAGCTATTTTAATAAATAAACTTATGAAAAGTTGCTTTTACCCTTTTATTTGTGGAATTAAAATAATGACTACATGGCCCTAGTATCTATTACGCAATTTAAATATAAAAATAAAGGCAATAAAGAGAGGGAGAGAAAGAAGAAACCTCTGAAGCAAGCTCTTTGATTAATTTCTTGAAAACTAGGGTGCGTTTTGGTAGCCCTTCACTCTTTACAACGCCGGAAAAACTCTCGGAAACGCTATAAAATCTCTAAGAAACTCTGAGAAACTTCGGAAATGCTTCGGAGGGATTCTAGGAAGAGAATTTGAAGAGGTTACAAGAGGGAAAGTCGAAGAATTGTGTGAAATGAGGGTGAAGGGGCGACTATTTATAGGGATTCGTGCCTGTCAGGTCGAGACGGTGGTCTCGCCATTCGCAAGTGGCGAGACGGCCGTCTCGCCAAACGAGACGGCGGTCTTGCCACTTTGCAAGGTGAGACAGCGGTCCCGAATACGAGATGGCGGTCTCGACCCAAAAAGGCGAGAATCCTTATTTACATGCAGAAAATCCCTCCTATCCTAGTATGGGGCCTAATAGTCTCTCCTAATGACTTCTTAGGCTTTATCCATCTTCAAAAAGGAGGTCTTCTGGTCTTTATTATGAGACCGGGCAAGATTTGGGGTCTACATCGATTATGTAGGGTGTTAATCGATTATCATGTGTCTAAACCTTAAAAATTTGATGATCTCTCTGGAATAATCGATTATTTGAAGCAATAATCGATTATCTGCACCTAAATGTTCAAAACCTGAAGTTTCTCTCTGGAATAATCAATTATTTCAAGAAATAATCGATTATCTACTGATTTAATCGATTAACAGCATCAGTTAATCGATTACCTAGTTCTGTTGTTGGTTTAATCGATTAACTGAAGCTTTAATCGATTAAACTGGGACGTTTTCGTTTTCTAGCCATTTCAAACGGCTCTTTTGGCACTCCTTCACCCAAATATGACCGTTATACATGTTTTCTATATATAGGAAGCCTTCATTTCAGTTCTCCACACCTCAAATTCTTGAATCCAAGCATTCTAGCATCATTCAAGCCTTCTTGCTTTCTCCTAACCTCACTTGCTCTCAAAACTCTCTTGTTTTTCTTCTAATCGTAATGACTTCCTCTTCTCGTGCTAAGATTCCCACAAGAAGAAGATCTGCTCCTGCCTCTCATCCCCGCCCAAATTCTGTTGAAGGATGGATCTCAGATGATGAGGGTAGACAAGAATTTCTCACCTTCTGGAAGGAAAGGGGTATCATTACTCCAAAATTCATTATTGGTGATCTATTCATCAATATGGGATTTAATTTTCCGAATCTTCTTGAAATTCAAGGTGTTCTCCCATTTATCCAAATGCAAGGTACTTACTACCCTGATTTAGTTAGGGTATTCTATTCTCACTTTAAATTTAGAGATCAAGTAGCCACTTCTCGTGTCAAGGGTGTAACTATCATTCTTGATGACAATATATGGGAAAATGTTGCCCATTTTAATGTAAGAGATGATGCTATTAATGTTTTTGCGGAGTTAGACGATTTTGACAGAATTATGGCTTACCGTTCTTTTCTCCGCAACCCCTCCATGGAGATTGGGCGTCTTCTTCTAGCCGGCCCATTAAAGAAGGAGGAACGCTTGCTACTGCATCTACTTGTCTAGATTTTATGTCCCCGGGCAACCAACCATGCCCAATGCTCATCCATAGATATTCGCATTATTCATGCAATCATGAATAATGAGCCAATCGATTGGGGCAGCCTTGTCACCATGACCATGCTGAAAGCTATGCGTCATCCTACTTTTAAAATTCCCTATGCTCTTCTTATCTCTCGCATTTTAGAGTACAAAGGAGTGAATGTTGAAAGAGAGCAAACAGTAAGAACAAAAAATTCAAATCGAATGCTTGATAGCACGCTAACTCAACTTCAAATGTTGCGAGTCAATAACATTTATGTTCACAAAGACGACGCTCCAAACATGGCTAAAAATGCTAAAGATTCTATTGAAGAGATGCCTACAACTGCTGAATTTCCTACTGAAAATATACATACTGCTGGGACATCATCTGCCCCTCCTACATCCCACCAATCAATGGAAGATATGCTCCATGATATGAATCAAAGAATGCAAGAATTCTTCACAATCTCTCAAGAACGGCATGAGGAAAGCATTCACCGTATCTCAAATGTAGATGATAGGGTTATAATTTAGAGGATAGGTTTGACGCTCAGTTCAATAGCGATGCAAGTGAAGAGTTTTAATCTCTTCCACATATCTCTTTGTTTGTAATAACTTTAATTTATGAAATAAAATTGGTATTTTTTGCTTTGTTTGAGGGGAAGTTATCTTCTAAATTATGCATTTATTAAGGGGGAGCTTTCATTTTTTGATCATAATCAAAATAGGGGGAAAAATTATTTAAAGCCTCTTATGTTTCTTATATTGTCGCCACTGTTAAAAAGAGAGAGGCGGTCGGAGCGACGCGATGGTTTCGACCCTCTTGTTTTCGCGTTTTTTATGGGTGGTTACAACGCCTTTAGGTTGTCCGATAACCGGGCTAACCTAGGGGCGAGGTTTTCGAAAGGTGGTCCTTGGGTTGTCCGATAACCGGGCTAACCCAAGGACTAATTTTTGAAGGGTTCTGTGGAGTTGTCACAGATGTTTTTACCAGAAACATCGGAAAAGGAGTTTAAAAGGCGTTGGTTTTCAAAAAACCAACTTTGGTCATTAGAACCAAAGTTGGGTAAGGGAGTTAGTTACGTGTAAAGGAAGTGTTAGTTCCTTTACGATGCCCCTTTCGGGTTCCCTATGACAGGCCAACTATTTTGTTAATAAATAAACCGGAAAAACACGCTTTTGCCCTTTTATTTTGCGAAATTTAAAACTATGACTACATGGCCCTAATCTATTGCATAATTTAAAATTAAAGCAGTAAAAGTGGAGAGGGAGAGTTTAAACCTCCGAAGCAAGCTTTCTTTTTATTTCTTTTAAAAAAAGAGGGTGCTTTGTGGCAGCCCTTCACTCTACACAGCGCTGGAAACTTTTCTAGACGCTGAAAAATGCTCACAAAGGCACTCAGAAACTCCAGAAATGCGTCAGAGGGATTCTAGAGAGAGGTTTTAGAGAGAAGGGAGAGCAAAAGCTGTGTGGTGTGTGGAAATGAGGGGAGGGAGCCCCTATTTATAGGTTTTCGCGCCTGACAGTGGCGAGACCGCCGTTCTCGTCTGACAGGGTTGAGACCGTCGTCTCGCCGAACGAGACCGCCGTCTCGCCATGCCAAAGTGGCGAGAACGCCGTCTGGGAAAGCGAGACCGCCGTCTCGCCATTCGCAAGTAGCGAGACCGCCGTCTCGCCATTCGCAGGTGGCGAGACCGCCGTCTCGTTTGGCGAGACGGCGGTCTCGCCATTTGCATGAGGCGAGACGGCGGTCTTGATTTCGAGACGGCGGTCTCGTCCCAAAAAGGCGAGAAACCTTTATTTTTGTGCTGAAAATCCTTCCTATCCTAGTATGGGGCCTAATAGTCTCTCCTAGTGGCTTGTTAGGCTTCGTCCATCTTCGAATAGGAAGTCTTTTACTCTTTATTTGGAGGTCGGGCAAGATTTGGGGTCTACATATATTTATTAAATTTAAATGTTGTCTAGTATGTTTAATGTTTTTGTTAGCTGTGACAGACAAAACAGGTTATTACAAAGGGCTTTAAAGGAAATTTTGATCATCATCAAAAAGGGAGAGATTATTGAAACATACAAGGATATGAATGTTGAACATACATGGATATGAAGCTTGTTGATTTTGATGATGATTCAAGAACAAAGGACTTAAAAAGTTAAAGAGTTGTAATATTATGTAATAACTTTGTTTTGATGATTTTGAGTCTGTAATATTAGAGTCTAAGATAGCCAGCACATAGTCTACTCTTTAACGGTTCTAAAAACTCATTTTTATCAAAAACATACTAGATCAATCGATTAAATCGCAGGATAATCTATTATTACAGAGAGAAAAACTATTTTCAGCATCTGCTCTCTGGAATAATCGATTAAAGCCTCTGATAATTGATTAACAGGGCTGTTAATCGATTAATTACTCAGTTAAACGATTAAACTGCGTGGTTTTGGGTTCCAGGTGAATTTCGCTATGTAATAATCGATTAACACTCAAGATAATCGATTATTTCAATCAGATATGTGTTTTGAATTTCATAATTGGACCAAGTTTCGAAAACCCTATTCCCAATTCATCTGGTTTCGAAAATCCCCAATTCCCAAACCCTAATCTCTCTACTTAAGGTTCTCTAAGGCTCTCTGCAAAGTGAACAACCTTTTTCAAACAAAAGTTGAGAGTTGTGACTGCCAGAGAACTATTTGTTGGAGGAAAAAGGGGCTTTTGGAACCTAGTGTGGGCTAGAAGCGATAAGAATCACTGAGTGGGTTTTCTTAGTGGATTGTGTTGTGCCGTCTCTAGGGAAAGTTGTTCTTCATTCTTTGTGGGACTCAAAGGAGGTGTTCATCTCTTGTGTGACTCAAGAGAGGTGTATTTTTTACCTTATCTTCTTATTTGTAATCTATTGTATAACTGTGATTATAGTGACAGCGTTAATCCTCTGTTTGAGTGATTAGCAACTGGACGTAGGGTCTTTTGATCCGAACCAATATAAATCATCTGTGTAATACTCTATCCTAACTCTATTTACTTTACACAACAATTTAATCGGTGAAATTTGGGAAAATCTTTAAAACCCTTATTTTTGTTCAGAAACAAATTCACCCCCCCTCTTGATTTTTGTCCGGAAACGCAAACATTCCGCTGCGCGATTCTAACAAATACATCTCATTGGTATCATGAAATTCTTTTTTTTTTCTGATTCTAATGTTGTTTTAAAAATAAATTTTGTTATCATTACATGCTTGTTTTATCCCTCTCTTCTCTATTTTTGATGAAGTCAAAGGGGGAGAAATGATTAATTTTTTAAATACTCACTAATCTAGGGGGAGAATCTAGGGGGAGAAATGATCAATCTTGAATACTCACTAATCTATATATTCAAGTGACTTCTTCTGCAGAATCCTTCAAAGTGGTGTTTGTCTTCATCAAATAAGGGGAGACTGAAAGTGATGAAGATCTTATTGAATCATTTGATAAAATGAAGATCTTGTTGATTTGATGAAGTCAAAGGCTAATCTGATGAAGTCAAAGGCTAATATGATGAAGTCAAAGGTTACTTGGGTTAAAAGGGTAGAGTGATTAGTGAGCCTGCATCTATACATAGGGATAATCATTCATATCTCTCTGCTGCATGAGGTTTCATCATTTAAAAGATTTTGAAAATGCCTCTAAAGATGTTTAATCTGTTAAAAACCAAAGTAATCGATTAAATGGTTTTTAAGAAATTGTTTTAACTGATATTATATGAGCTTTATCAATTAAAATGTTCTTAAAACTTCTATAACAGATTTTTAACTGATAGGTTTTCGAAATAATTGATTAAAACCTTTTAAAGCATTCACTCGGAACTGTGTTAATCGATACACTTTCAAATTAATTGATTGTTTTCATTAAAGGAGTTTTTGAAAACCTTCTGCCAGTGTTTTAACTGATATAGTTTTGAAATAATCGATTAAAATCACTTAAAATGTTTTGGGAAGTGTTCTGGAAGTATTTTAATCGATATAACTTCAAAATCATCGATTAAAACCACTTGAAGTTCTTTTTGATCGATGTAATTTCATATATGATCGATCATAATAATTTTAATCGATTAAACTACGATTTAATCGATTAAAACAACTTAAGGAATTTTTTGCTAACTATTTTAATCGATTAAAACTAGTTGTTATCAGTTAAAATCACTTAGAAAGTTTTATGAAAATACTTGGTAGAATTTTAATCGATTAAAATGCAAATTAACCGATTGAAACAACTTAAGGGATTTTTTAAAAAGTGTTTTAATCGATTGAAACGTCGTCATATCAGTTAAAACAAATCTGGAAAATGATCAAGAACATTTTAACAGATTAAAAGAAGTTTTAACAGATTAATTCAAGACTTTTAACAGATTAAAAGATTGTTTTAACATATTAATTAAACCAGCAGTTAGAACAAATCTCTATATAAACATGATTGCTTCAGTCTTTTAAAAGATACTTTTGAATAATCTATCAAGCAATCATAAGAGCTATTTTCAAGAAAGAATCACGCAAGTTTTGTGATGTTTTTTAAAGTTCTTTAACATTCCAAGCATTTATACTAACAGATTCAATGAAGATTTTCATCCTTATTTTCCAATATAGGTAATCTGTTCCACTTAACAGTGGAGGTCTATCAATGCACGCTCCCTCAGAAAATGCCATGGATCGAAGTAACTTGATTAACTTTCAAGCACCTCGCTCTGATACCAATTGTTAGAAAAGTAGTTTTAGATCAAGAGGGGGGGGTGAATTGATCTTTGAAAGTTTTTCGCAATTCACAGATTATCTAATTCGAAAATTAAGTTTCTAAATCTCTTTTTGAATCACCAAGCAATCAAACAATATAAGCGCAGCAACAAAAATAAAAGAGAGAAAGGTTAAGAAATATTTCACCGGTATTTTATACTGGTTCACCCAATACCAGGGCTACGTCCGAGTCTCCACCAAATTCCAGCTTGGGTTCCACTAGAATAGATGTTTTGACGACTCACAATCTTACACCTAATCTAACACAAGAACCAAATTCCAGCTTCTCGCACTTAACCTCTCCACCAAGAACCAAATTCCAGCTCTTGATAACCTCTCGCAACCAAATTCCAACGTAGAGAAACCAAGTACCCAAATTCCAGGCACCACACAGGTACAAGAACCAAATTCCAGTTCTCAGTACTCAACCTCTCCACCAAGAACCAAATTCCAGTTCTTGATAACCTCTACAACCAAATTCCAGTTGCAGAGAAACCAGTGCCCAAATTCCAGGCACCAAACCTTTCACCAAGAACCAAATTCCAGTTCTTGATAACCTCCACAACCAACTTCCAGCTGCAGAGAAAACTTGTGCCCAAATTCCAGGCACAACACAATACAAAGTAATGAAAAAGAATTTACAAAGAAGAAACTAGAAAGCTCAAACCAGTTTATCCAAATCTGCAGAGAGTTTCTTCTTCAAAGTATGCAAGTTGCCTCAAGAAAGATTTTCAAAATAACTTCAAAAAAACTGTTGCGAATCTTTCTTGAAAAAGTGCTAAAGTTGCTTGATTGATTGCTTAAAGATGTGTAAAAACTGATATTCAAAGTATGTTTAAAAGTTTCAAGCAAAATTGTTTTTAAAGAGAATTTTCAAATCTGCTGCATTAATTAATCTGTTGAAAGTTTGTTTTAATCTGTTGAAATAGCCGTTATAATCTGTTAAAAGTCCTTTCAACCCATTAATGCGTTCTTGTTTCTTTAACAGAATCGTTTTAGTTGATACAACTATGTTTATATCAGTTAAAACATTTAACAAACATTTTCTAAGTGTGATTCAATCGATTGATTCGCGTTTTAATCGATTGATTTACTTTAAAACTTTCTTATAAAACTTTTCAAGTTATTTTAACTGATATAAAGTCGTTTTAATCGATTGAAAATCTGCACATAAATTTTCAAGTCTTTTTAATCGATTGAAAGTTCATTTTAATCGATTGAAATAAGTCTGATCGGTCATAATTCAATTTTGATCGATCATAACCAACTCTGATCGGTCATAATTTCATTCTGATCGATCATCCTGACTTCCAAAGTGGTTTTAATCGATTAAAACGTGTTTTAATCGATTAAAATAAATCTGATCGCTCATTTTTAAAGTCTGATCGATTATATTTCATTCTGACCTGTCATATTCGAATTCTAATCGATCATAAAGGGTTTTAATCGATTAAAAGAAGTTTGTATCGATTAAAATACTGTAAAAACACTTCTTTACGCATTCTAAGTGATTTTAATTGTTTCTTTTAAAACTATATCAGCTTAAAAACATTGTTAAGAAAGTTCTTTGTCAAAATGCTTTTGTTTGATTTGTTTAAAACTATTTTTGAGGCATTTTGCAAATTGAGTGAAGGAGCTTCATGCGGTGGAAAAGGTAAAGTGGTTTTACCTAAGCTTTACGATAAGACACACTAAGTCTTCAGCTCCATTCTTCTGAGTGACTTGTTTGACTGTTGCAGAGTTGACCTTTGACTTTATCTTTGACTTCATCAAATCACTGAGATCTTTGCTAGTATCACTTTCAGTCTCCCCCTATTTGATGACGACAAACACCATTTTTAAAAAACAATCTCTGCAAAATAAGTCACTTGATAATGAGGTTAGGTGAGAAAAAATGTAATAATGTTTTATTTCTCCCTCTAAAACTTATTTCTCCCCCTAAACTGTTGCTCTTAAATTTATCTTAAAGTGATGCAACTATTTCTCCCCCTTTTGACTTCATCAAAAATAGGGAATAGAAGAGAGAAAAATGTAATGTTTCGAAAATATGCTCAAGTTTTTGAAAAAATACAAAGTGAATCAATATTTCACTCATGAAAAGAATCAATTAAAGTTGATTCAAACTTATCTCCATTAACACGTTTGTAATGAATACAATTAACACGTGTAAAGATAAGGGAATCACGCTTTAGTAGCATGTTACAGGAACATCCATTAACTAAAGCCTTTAATCCTCTTTTCAGAATAAAAATCGATTAAAAACAGAGCATAATCGGTTAAAATGTTCTTGGTAAATGATTTTAATCGATTGAAAGAAAGGTTTAATCGATTAAAACATTTAAGATTTTGAAAACATGAATTTTTAGTAAAAACAATCGATTATTTCGACTTTAAATCGATTAAAACAGTAATGAAAACTGTTGTTTAAGTTTATTTAACCGATTAAAAGGTGTTTTTATTGACTAAAACAACCAGATTTTGAAAACCATGATATATCTGATGCTAATCTTTTATATGTAATCTATTGGATATGTTGTGAACTGATTGTCTAGATTACTATCAACTATATTGATTGTCTTTTTACTAACAGATTTAACAATATCGGATTTTAGATTCTTAGGGATCTATGATCTACTTCTATCTATGCCAGTTTAATCTCAATTAGACCCTAAATCATATCAATCAAGGTTAAGGCAAATGTACCTGGTATAACACCAGTAATATTACAGTCCAAGCAAAAAATATAAAGATAGAAATAAGCAGAAGATAAAGATGATGATGTAGATTAGTCATCCCAATTCCCCGATTAAGCTCGCAAATCTTCCAGGTTTGGTGATCATTCATTTGATCCCCACCAATATCAAAAGATAATAGACTTTCCTTTTTGCTGGAACCAATTTTGCTCTATCAACTATTGAGACAACAACGACTGCCTCTCCTGTATCGACAATGCATCACGTAAACTTTTCTTGAAAAGAAATCTTTTAGCAGTTCATCGTTACTATTGATTGCATTACAGTCCATGGTTGACACCACAATGGAATTTCTACTACACATCGAGGCGGAACCATGTACCGACAGTACGTACATTCACAATCGGATCCCACACGTAATGCACGATACCATAAATTGCATGAATCACAGAGTTAATGATGTACCGAGATCGGAATTTCCTTCCATAATAGCTAACCTATTTTGAACCCTGCAGTTATCATTATCCAAGCAAATAACTGCATTCTTATTAATGTAGTATGATGGGTGTTATTCTCACTTTCAGTGAACCAGTCATCATTATCTTTGAGGAATGAATCATCTTTAACTTTGTTGTTTCCAGTGGTATCATATGCACAAGTGGTTAACTAAAACTTATTCTGGTAGAGTGGGCAATGATTAGTAATGCATACACAGCAGTAACTAGTGATGACAAGAATCCGAGCTTTCACTATATTTGCCTTCGATGAGGGAACAAATCAACAGCTTTAAAATTTATCCCTCGTACACACATTCTCTCGTGCCACGTTATTCAATTCTTGAATTGCTGTCCCGGATTGGTTCCCTTACGGTGTCACCTCGTGACATTGCTCGATTAAAGCTAATTATCAAGGTTGCACAGTTCCAATGAATTTCACCAAGAGTTTTGAACCAATGCATGCCCAAAATTATTTCAAATATATTGCTAGGTAATATCAAGAAATTTAATGTAAACATTTGTTCATTGAACTTCCTAGTAATCAACAACTTATTACCGAAGCAACTATCACTCGAAAAATCTTTGATAAACTATGTTTTCAGTCCTAATGACTTGACCTCGTTTGTAACTAGTGTCTATAAGAAAAGTTACGATCTATTCTTTGATAATTCCTTTGATTTTTAATGTATTACTACGCAGCATTCCATGTAAAGTATTAAGAGAAATGTAGACGTCTACAGCTTGAATCATGACTATGTTAAAATAACTTTTTCATCTATGGATAACTTTCCCACATGTAAAGTTTGCAGTAATTCAATCGGCAATAACTTTCCCACATTTATTCCACTAGTCTTAGTTTCTAATTCAAGGATTTGTTCAGGCATGTGCCATTTAAAGGAAATTGGGTGTTTCATAACAGTATAACTTGAATCGGACATGTCCGAGACTCATTTATGATTATCTGATCGCTACAGAGGCACAATTTATAGGACGATGGGTGAAAGTATTATGCAGATTTTGTTTATCAAAGAAACTGGGTTTTTGATTCGAATTGGCCTATCAAACTTTAATTAGATGTTATAAATCTTGTTTTCAGAACCTAATTAATCGATTGATCAACTAATTATCTATTAATTTCATTTTTCCTATTAGGTTTGAAAACAGTTACAGTGAATTAATTGATTGGTTTATAAAAGAATCGATTAGTTTGGTATAGAATGTGATCAATAAAATGACACCAGAATTTAAATCGATTAAAACGTAAATGAATCTATTAATTTTGATACCTAAGTGTTTTTAGTTGATATACAGTTATTATAATCGATTAAAACATTTAAACCAAAATCCTGAGATCAGTTCAATCGATTATTTCGACATTTTAATCGATTAAAATGGTACTGACAGATGTTCGTAAGTTATTTTAATCGATTAATATTGTTATATATCAATTAAAACAATTAGTTTAAATACTCGAACCTGATTTCGCAGCTTCTGATCTTCAAGGGATTCCCGGACTTGTTCCTGCAAAACAAATTAAGAATTGTTCTGGTACCCTTTATAATTACTGGGTCCTGATCAGGTTATTTGGAAAGAATTAATCTTTGGAACCCATTTCATTCTACCTTTAGGAATGGCATACTTTTTGATTCTCGCAATATTTAACAGAGTGACCCATTTTCATACAAGAAAAGCATTTAATAAATGGAGATGAAACTGTTTTACTATATGCAAAATAATTTTTGAAAGCTCCGGTTTTCTTTCCAATGGTCGGTGTATAACCTATGCCACCACGTTCAATAACTAATTTTTGGGAATTAAGTATCTTATCAAGATTATTTTTTCCTTGTGCCAATTTAGATGAGGTTTTTACTAGATATGATACTTGTTTCCGTAACTCAGGACAGTTTTTGCAATCTTTAATATTACACATGCAATCAGTATCATTTTCTAATTCTAACTTAGTTTCTTCATCAGCTTATTTTCTTTTCAAGAAGAATGATCTTGTTTTCTAAAAGCCTATTCATGCTTTTCAATTTTCTATTTTCAGCTTTCTAATTTCTTTGCTACTCGCATGTATTTCAAGAAAAGCATCTTGTAATGAGCTATAGTTCATAGATTCGGAACTTACACTCGGTATTTGGTGATTCCGAGTTGACCATCAAGCATATTTCTGGTGCTTCTTCATAGGTCTTTTCAAGAATCTTCCACATTTGTGCAGTTGCTTGGCAATGTGCAATCTCGAAAAGATCATTTTTGTTAAGGGCGGATAAGATGATGTTCTTGGCAATACAATCATCTTGGATTCTCGTTAGCAATATCAATTTCCTGTTCAATAACATTCCAAGCATTTATACTAACGAGATTCAATGAAGATTTTCATCCTTATTTTCCAATATAGGTAATCTGTTCCACTTAACAGCTGGAGGTCTATCAATGCACGCTCCCTCAGAAAATGCCATGGATCGAAGTAACTTGATTAACTTTCAAGCACCTCGCTCTGATACCAATTGTTAGAAAAGTAGTTTTAGATCAAGAGGGGGGGTGAATTGATCTTTGAAAGTTTTTCGCAATTCACAGATTATCTAATTCGAAAATTAAGTTTCTAAATCTCTTTTTGAATCACCAAGCAATCAAACAATATAAGCGCAACAACAGAAATAAAAGAGAGAAAGGTTAAGAAAGATTTCACCGGTATTTTATACTGGTTCACCCAATACCAGGGCTACGTCCAGTTTCCAGCCAAATTCCAGCTGGGTTCCACTAGAATAGATGTTTTACGAGACTCACAATCTTACACCTAATCTAACACAAGAACCAAATTCCAGCTTCCGCACTTAACCTCTCCACCAAGAACCAAATTCCAGCTCTTGATAACCTCTCGCAACCAAATTCTAGCCGCAGAGAAACCAAGTACCCAAATTCCAGGCACCACACAAGTACAAGAACCAAATTCCAGCTTCTGTACTCAACCTCTCCACCAAGAACCAAATTCCAGTTCTTGATAACCTCTACAACCAAATTCCAGTTGCAGAGAAACCAGTGCCCAAATTCCAGGCACCAAACCTTTCACCAAGAACCAAATTCCAGTTCTTGATAACCTCCACAACCAACTTCCAACTGCAGAGAAAACTTGTGCCAAATTCCAGGCACAACACAATACAAAGTAATGAAAAAGAATTTACAAAGAAGAAACTAGAAAGCTCAAACTAG
Organism: Sphenostylis stenocarpa; assembly: GCA_963425845.1. Lineage (NCBI taxonomy): Eukaryota > Viridiplantae > Streptophyta > Magnoliopsida > Fabales > Fabaceae > Sphenostylis > Sphenostylis stenocarpa. The sequence goes on along the minus strand of OY731402.1, from coordinate 13,200,782 downwards.
TTTATCCAAATCTGCAGAGAGTTTCTTCTTCAAAGTATGCAAGTTGCCTCAAGAAAGATTTTCAAAATAACTTCAAAAAAACTGTTGCGAATCTTTCTTGAAAAAGTGCTAAAGTTGCTTGATTGATTGCTTAAAGATGTGTAAAAACTGATATTCAAAGTATGTTTAAAAGTTTCAAGCAAAACTGTTTTTAAAGAGAATTTTCAAATCTGCTGCATTAATTAATCTGTTGAAAGTTTGTTTTAATCTGTTGAAATAGCCGTTATAATCTGTTAAAAGTCCTTTCAACCCATTAATGCGTTCTTGTTTCTTTAACAGAATCGTTTTAGTTGATACAACTATGTTTATATCAGTTAAAACATTTTACAAACATTTTCTAAGTGTGATTCAATCGATTGATTCACGTTTTAATCGATTGATTTACTTTAAAACTTTCTTATAAAACTTTTCAAGTTATTTTAACTGATATAAAGTCGTTTTAATCGATTGAAAATCTGCACATAAATTTTCAAGTCTTTTTAATCGATTGAAAGTTCATTTTAATCGATTGAAATAAGTCTGATCGGTCATAATTCAATTTTGATCGATCATAACCAACTCTGATCGGTCATAATTTCATTCTGATCGATCATCCTGATTTCCAAAGTGGTTTTAATCGATTAAAACGTGTTTTAATCGATTAAAATAAATCTGATCGCTCATTTTTAAAGTCTGATCGATTATATTTCATTCTGACTGTCATATTCGAATTCTAATCGGTCATAAAGGGTTTTAATCGATTAAAAGAAGTTTGTATCGATTAAAATACTGTAAAAACACTTCTTTACGCATTCTAAGTGATTTTAATTGTTTCTTTTAAAACTATATCGCTTAAAAACATTGTTAAGAAAGTTCTTTGTCAAAATGCTTTTGTTTGATTTGTTTAAAACTATTTTTGAGGCATTTTGCAAATTGAGTGAAGGAGCTTCATGCGGTGGAAAAGGTAAAGTGGTTTTACCTAAGCTTTCGATAAGACACACTAAGTCTTCAACTCCATTCTTCTGAGTGACTTGTTTGACTGTTGCAGAGTTGACCTTTGACTTTATCTTTGACTTCATCAAATCACTGAGATCTTTGCTAGTATCACTTTCATCCTATTTTCCAGTTGTATCACCACACCCGTAGGTTGCAGAGGTCCAAGAGATAAAGAATTAAAAATGGACAAAGGCATAACATTTATTGAAGCACCCAAATCAAGCATGGCATTCTCAAATTTATTATTGCCAATAATACAAGGTATGCGAGAATGTACCGGGTCCTTACATTTCTCAGGAATGTAAGGAACAAATTTACCTATCAAAGCGGACACATTTACGCCCATACCGATTATCTCACCGCCCTTCATCTTCCTCTTGTGGGTGCATAGCTCCTTCGAGAATTTAGCATATCCGGGAATTTGCTTGATGGCATCAAGCGGAGGTATGTTCACCTCAACTTTCCCGAAGGTCTCCAGAATCTCTTTATCGACCTCTTCAATCTTTTTGCTTGGAATTGCTTTGGGAGGGAATGGAAGAGGGATAGGAGGTCATTGCAGGTCGAATCGGGGCTGGAAGAAGGTCCATCTATATGCAAATTTTGACTACCAACTAGTTGCTCGAGTGCGGAACCGAGGCGACTACAGATGATGGTGGAGGTGTTGCAGTGGGTATGTCAATCTGTTTCCTCGACCTCAATGTGATGACACTCACATTCTTAGGATTAACCACAGTCAGTGCAGGAGCTTGTCCGAATTTTGATTTTGCAATTGATTCACAAGCAGTAACTAGTTGACCAATCTGGTTGGTTAAACTCCGAATGGAGGCATCATTTTTCTCGTTGGTACCGTATGTTCATCTCATCCATTTGTTTGACCAATTCCTCTAATGAAGGTGAAGAAGGTTGAGGAGCTGGTGCTTCATTTTGCTGCCTCGATATTGTTGTTGCATTGGTGGAGGCACATAAGGTCCGCTTGGACCAGCAGAATTCGAAATGGTGGTGGTGGCAAAGGATTTTGTCGCTGTTGGTGCTGCTGATTGGACCATCTCGGATTTGGGTGATTCCTCCACCATGGATTGTATCTATTGCTTGAGAGGTCAAAATTATGTTGTTGGTTCGGAGCCCTATTATTGAAAATGTTTGCTGCATAAGCTTGTGGAGCTCCGAACCCGTAGACTCATGCAATAATTGGCAGCAATCGCTGGGATGCTCAATTGAAGTACAAATGCCACAAACCCTTGCAAGTGGTGCAGGTCTCTCGATTTGCAAGCAAGTTGGGAGACTAGGGTGGTGAGGGCATCAATCTTACTTTCTAGCTTCTTCTCCACTAAATCCGATGAACCCACATCATGTACACCCCTAAGGACTATGGCATCACTCCTCATGTTAAATTGCTGGGAATTGGATGCCATCTTCTCAATTAAATCTCTAGCAGCAAGCAGTGTCATGTCTCCTAAAGCTCCTCCACTAGCCGCATCTATCATACTCCTATCCATTGTGTTCATCCCCTCATAAAAGTACTCGTAGTAGTAGCCGTTATGATATTTGGTGGTGAGGGCAACTTGCACAAAGTCTCTTGAACCTCTCCCAATACTCGTATAAGCTCTCTCCCATCTGTTGCCTGATACCTGATATATCCTTCCTGATGGCAGTGGTCCTGGAAGCAGGGAAAAATTTCTCTAGAAATACTCTCTTCAGATCATCCCAGCTCGTTATGGAACCAGGAGCTAGGTAGTACAACCAGTCTTTGGCAAGATCCTCCAAAGAGAAAGGAAAAGCCTTCAGGTATATGTGATCTTTAGGAACATTTTGTGGCTTCATGGTGGAGCAGACTATATGAAACTCCTTGAGATGCTTATGTGGATCCTCACCTGCATGACCATGAAACTTGTGGCAAATGGATTAGTCCAGTTTTAAGCACAAATGGTACATCCTCTTTAGGGTATTGGATACATAAATTTGCATAAGTGAAATCAGGTGCAGCCATCTCCCTGAGAGTCCTCTCACGAGGTCCAATAGGTTGATCACCCATGTTATTAGTTTGGAAATTATCAGAAGAAGGTATATTAGGTGCAGTACTCTCACTATGACTATCTAATGGTTCAGACTCAAGAGATGAATTCCTAGAATGTCTAACTAATCTATGAAAGGTTCTGTCTATCTCGGAATCAAAAGGTTGTAAAAGGTCAGGATTGCTCCTAGTAATGCACTATATTCAACAATTCATGTATTTCCCAAGAGTTAAAAAAAAATTCCTAAAAAAAAAATCAGTTGTTTACTGGAAAGACAACGGTAGACCGTGAATAAGTACACCAGGTAGGTTTCCAGGAAAGAGAGGTGGGTCACTAATGGACACGCTTAAGTACCAAATCTTTCCTAGCCGGAACCCTCCTAGACATGCACTCTCACACTACCAAGTTATATCCAGAGTTTCCTATGAGAATGGAAATTATAATTTTTTTAAATAAAGCTAGAAAAACAAATTAGAGATGAAATTGTTTTTTTTTGAATTATTATTTATATTTATGTTTTTTTAATATTTTTTTTTGTAATTTGTTTTTTTTTTTATTTTTTTATTTTTTTTTATTTTTAATTTTTTTTAACCCAAAAGAGTTTTAGAACACAGTAGCCTATCAAAATAGTATTAAGAGAAGAAAGAATTTTAAATTAAAAATAAAATTAAATAAAATATTCAAGTAACCGAAAATCAAATAAAATATTCAAATAACTGAAAATCAAATAAAATATTCAAATAACTGAAAATCAAATAAAATATTTAAATAACTGAAAATCAAATAAAATATTAAATAACTAACAATCAAATAAAATATTTAAATAACTGAAAATCAAATAAAATATTTAAATAACTAAAAATCAAATAAAATATCTAAATAACAACAAACCAAATAAAATATTAAATAACCGACAATCAAATAAAATATCCAAATAACAAGTAAATCAAATAAAATATTCAAATAACTAACAATCAAAAAAAATATTTAAATAACTAAAAATCAAATAAAATATCCAAATAACAACAAACCAAATAAAATATAAAATAACCGAAAATGAGATAAAATATTTAAATAAAATAAAATAAAAACAAAAAAACCGAAAACAAAAACAGAAAATAAACATTGAAAACCTAGACAAAAATCTTGGTCCTCAGCAATGGCGCCAAATTTGATCGATGTCGTACTCTGTCAAATAATTAGAACAGATAAATATAGTACTAGGAAGCTTTCCTAGGTCGTCTCCCAAAGACCACAAATTTCTATCAAAGCTTATCAATTTTTTAATTTAGAACAGTAACAAAAAAGGGAGTTTTTCAAAATTAAAATATTAGGTGAAACAGAACAAAAGTAAATTATAAAAATGCGGATTAAAAACAGATTAAAATGCAATTGATTTTCTGATTCTAATGTAGTGTCACTTATCCTAGATTACGAAATTAATTCGAAATTAACTAACTAAGCGAAGATAAATCCCAAATTATATTCTAATCCAAAATTAATCAACTAAGCAAAGATTAATCTCAAATTAGCTTTAACCCTTGTTCCAATATGAAATTAACCAACTAAGCAAAGATTAATTCCAAATTTTCCTTAACCCTTATTCCAACATGAAATTAACCAACTAAGCGAAGATTAACCCCAAATTATCCTTATACAATTAAGCATTGCATACATCACATAATCTCATCTCTAACACATAATTAAGCAAATTGTGGTATTAGTTTCGGTTTATTAAGCATAAACAGATTATAATTCAACACTGAGATTAGAAGATGAAGAGTTAAGAGAACAAACAAAATGAAATTGAAGAACAAAACCTCAAAGATCTACTTGCATTCTTCTCAGAAAATCAATACAAAGATTTAGCTATCCATGGAAAGTTGAAAACGCAATAGAAGAAACATAATTAAAATCGAAACAAGAATTTAAAAATAATGACAGAAGAGTAAACAAACTTCAATATAAATTGCAGAAGATGAAAGGTGGAAGTGTGGTGGCTGCATAGTCCTTGTGTGATGTGTGTCTTCTGATGTGTGATGTGCCTCTCTTATATAAATAACCCTAACCCTAATCTTTATTGAGGTTTGGGCTCAACTAGTCCATGAAACACATCATAAGTTGGCTTTAGTGCAGGTCCGTGAACTTCAAACACGTGCAGTATTTTCAATACTTATCCAAATTAAGCGATTTCGGTATCCTTTGAAAGCCTTTTGAGTTAGCTTTAAAACGCCACCATTGCTACTATTTTTGGAGGTCTAATGAATTTAGGAGACTTAAATTACTGAAGCATGTCCATTGGGCCGGCCTGGTGCGCTTGACCCGTGTTGGATAATTTATGTAAAATCTAATTTATCTCCGAATTGAATGATTTTGGATCCCGTCTAGAATAAAATATGACATTTGACCCAATTTTCCAAGCCCAAAATTGCTTTAAACTGTAAAATGGCATCTAACCCAATCTTCTAGGCCCAAAATTGCTTTAACTGTCCTAAAATTAATAATGAGAAAAAATTAGATCAAATAGATTTAAATTAATTAAAATCTAATTATTGGCCCAATGAAGCCCAATTAATAAAAATTCACAAATAATAAAAAGTTAAGCCCAAAACACTAATTAAAATAAGTTCAGAAAGGGAAGAAAATACGGGAATATAATGACTCATCATTGGCCGTCTCGCTTAAGGCCAAAGTCGAGACCGCCGTCTCGAGGTTCCAAACGGCCGTCCCGGATAGCACGAAATCGAGACCGTCGTCTCGACTCCCCAGACGGCGGTCCTAAATCTGAAAAATTTCCTATAAATAGAGGGGCCTAGGGGGGGGGGGGGTCTCCACACCTCCTCTTGCACTCCTACTCTCCATTCTCTCACTCTCAAGCACCCTATTGTCAAAATGCACCATGGAGATCAGTCTAGAAAGAGAAGAGGCTCTGTCGGCCCTAGCAGCTCCTTAGCTCCCGCTCCGCAGGATCCTACACAGCTTTCACCACTGCACCAGGCACGCCTAGAGCACATCCGGGGTTATACATGGCACCCTATGCTAAGATTGGACTTCGGCATTCTCGACGAATTCGGATGGGAAGATGATGTCCGCGCCCACATCGACAACATAGGGTGGCGCTTCCTCCTCCAGTCTCCACCCACCCACGTCTATCCTCAAGTGGTGTTAGAGTTTCTCGCCTCCATCTCCTACTCCGAGACCCCTTCCATGGTGTCGGGTCTCCCACCAACAAAAATGGTGACATACTTCATAGGTGGGATGTACCGAACCACCACCCTGGACGAATTCAACGTGTCCATTGGATTCGTCCAGCCCAAGGACGTGCTGACTCGAGACTACCGGGACGCCATCTGCGCACGCCCCACCAACCTCACCACCGGCGAGATGTGGGAAGAGCTGACCGGAGCACACACTCTGCCCACACTGCTAAAGGGCTCCGCACTTCCCCTCGCCCTTCGCATCTGCCACAAACTGCTGGCCGGGACGATCCACAGGCGAAAAGAGAGTCAGGGTAAAGTAACCCTCCTGGACCTCTTCGTCCTCTACTGCATGAGCCAGAGGCGCCGGTGCAACCTTGGCTATTTCTTCCTGAAGGCCCTCAAGGACTTCGGGAGCCATCCTCATGGCTCCCCTCATTACCCCCCTAGCAAAAAAATGGGGGTGCAGTGGCAGGGAGGAACTGGCATCCAGCTTCCGACCCGAGACTATCAATGGGTCAATCCTAGTCAGCATGGGGATGCTGTTACGCCAAGAGACCCGGCTGATCCTCCACCCCTCATTGGATATAACTTTGGATCTCCGGGATCTCGTAGCAATGCACGATCTCCCAACACCTCCCGAGTTCCAACAACAGCAGCAACAATAACAACAACAGTAGCAATACACAGACGATTTTGCTGGCATCAACTACAATATCTACGATTTGCACCAGCAATTCGACCAGATGTCTATGAGACAAGAGCAGATGTCTCTAAGACAGGATGTCTTCGACACGAGATTGGAGACATTAAACCAATACCAAGAGGGAATAAGGCAGGACCTGGTGGCGTTTCAACAAGAGTACCGTGACGAAGCCCGGGATCAAGCAGAATTTCGAAGACATATGTACCGACAGTTCCCCTCTTATGGATCGTCTCCAGACTCGAGTCCACCGTCTTAAGGATAAGACTTAGAAAATAAATTGTTGTAATAAACTTTTATCATAAATAAAATTTTATTTCATACATTTTGCTCTCCCTTTCAAGAAGAGTCAGCGTAACAAAAAGAAACTAAGAGTAAAAAGACTTACGCTCAAAAAAAAAAAAAACCAAAATCCAAAATCGCGAGAAAAAAGAGATAAAGTCGTGGAAAAAGGCAGGATTAAAACAAGTCAAGCATCTTGACCAACAATTTTTCGACAACCAGCAAAGTCGGATGACCATCATCAAAAAGATCAAAATCAAAGAATCCCCAACAACCAATAAGTTGGATGAACACCAACAGAGTCTCCGGCACAGACCAGACGACCACTCTCAGAAAAGACAAAGACAAGAGAACAAATCTCAAACGCGGCGCATGAGCTAGAGCAGTAAGTCGCCACCACAGCCAAAGGGTCAGCTACCACAAGAAGGAGCATCCGGAGGCACAACACCAGATGGGGGTGTATACTCATCAAGCGTTATAAAATGGGGCTTACCAGACGGGGGTTCATACTCGTCAAACACCAGATGGGGGTGTATACTCATCAGGCCTTACAAAAGGGGGCTTACCAGGCAGGGGTTCATACTCATCAAACCAGATGGGGGTTCATACTCATCAGCCGAAGGGATCAGCTACCGTCAGAAGGAGCATCCCAGAGGCGCACAAAGCACTTTTCCCCAGAAGATCAACCGCCGCAAAGACGGGACGTCTGAAGGGTAACCGGGCAAGAGGGTCAACTCCTTTACCCTCCAGTCGATCTTCTTGGCACGACAGGCCAGCAGTCGACTGGTCGGGTAAAGGGGGGGCAACTATAGACCCCAAATCTTGCCTGGCCTCATAATAAAGACCAAAAGACCTCTTTTTCGAAGATGGACGAAGCCTAAGAAGCCATTAGGAGAGACTATTGGGCCCCATACTAGGATAGGAAGGGTTTTCTACATTAAAATAAGGATTTTCGCCTTTAGAGGTTGAGACCGCCGTCTCGCTACTTCTGCAAGTCGAGACTACCGTCTCGTTTGGCGAGACGGCCGTCTCGCCACTTACAATTGGCGAGACCCCCCTCCCGATTAGCGAGAAGGCCATCTCGTTTCTGGAAAAGTCGATACCGTCGTCTCGCCAAATGAGACGGCGGTCTCGCCACTTTTGCAAGGCAAGAAGGCCGTCTCGACCTTGTCAGACGAGACGACCGTGTCGACCTGACAGACGCGAATCCCTATAAATAGTAGCGCTATTCGAAGACGGCCGAAGCCTAACAAGCCACTAGGAGAGACTATTAGGCTCCCGTACCAAGATGGGAAGGGTTTTTTGGCCCAAAATAAAGTTTCTCGCGTGGAAGGGGACTCCCGGGTCAAGTCTCGCTCAAGCGAGTACGTCCGCCGCTTGAGCGAGAGGTGCCGCAATCAAAGGGGACTTCCAGGTCGAATCTCGCTCAAGCGACCGATGTACTCACATATACTCGCTTGAGCGACGGATGCCGCAAACAAAGAGGACTTCCAGGTCGAATCTCGCTCAAGCGACTGGTGTACTCGCTTGAGCGACGGATGCTGCAACCAAAGGGGGCTGCCGGGTCGAGTTTCGCTCAAGCGACCGATGTACTCACATGTACTCGCTTGAGCGACAGATGCTCCAACGAGACCGGGTCTCGTTCACCTGCACCGGGTCTCGTTGCCAACGAAAACGAGACCGGGTCTCGTTCACCTGCACCGGGTCTCGTTGCCAACGAAAACGAGACCGGGTCTCGTTCGCCTGCACCGGGTCTCGTTGACGACGAAAACGAGACCGGGTTCTCGCTCACCCGCACCGGGGTCTCGTTGCTTATGCAAAACGAGACGGCGGTCTCGTTGTACGAGACGGCGGTCTCGTTGCTTCCGTCAAACGAGACGGCGGTCTCGTTGTGCGAGACGGCGGTCTCGTTGCTGCGTCGAGCGAGACCGGCGGTCTCGCCACCTCGACAGCTGCGGAAACCTATAAATAGGGGCTCTCCCCCCTCATTTCCACACACCACACACTGCATAGCTCTCCCTTCTCTCTAAAACTTCTCTCTAGAATCCCTCCGACGCATTTCCGGAGTTTCTGAGTGTTTTCAAGAGTGATTTTCGGCGTTCGAGAGGTTTCCGACGTCTTGTAGAGTGAAGGGCTGCCATAAAGCACCCTATTTTTCCAGAGAATTAATATAAAAAGCGTGCTTCGGAGGTTCAAATTCTCTCTTTCCACCTTTACCGCTTTTATCTTAAATTATGCAGTAGACAGTAGGGCCATGTAGTCACACTTTTAAATTCCGCAGAATAAAAAGGGCAAAAGTGCGTTTTTCTAATTTATCAATAAAAGTAAGCCGGCCTATCATAGGGAACCCGAAAGGGGCGTCGCAAAGGGACTAATACTCCCTTTGCACGTAACCAACTCCCTTACCCAACTCTGGTTCTAATGACCAAAGTTGGTTTTCGAAAACCAACGCCTTTTTAAACCCCTTTTCCGATGTTTATGGTAAAAATATCGGTGGCGACTCCATAGAACCCAAAATAAATAAGTCCTTGGATTAGCCCGGTTATCGGACAGCCCAAGAACACTTTTCGAAAACCTCGTCTCTAGGTTAGCCCTAGCTATTCGGACAACCTAAAGACGTTGTACCCACCAATAAAAAACGCGAAAACAAGAGGGTCGATAAAACCATCGCGTCGCTCCGACCGCCTCGTTTTGACGGCGGCGACAGATGGCGACTCCACTGGGGAAGCCTAGAGAGTTAGTCCCATTTAGTGATAGGTCGGCTTAAACAATAAATAAACCAAGAAAATAACACTTTTTGCCCTTAACTTGTATTTATAACATGCTTTATTGATTGGCTTTCAATAAACTCGTTGTTTGTTTATACTTACGCAATTGATCGAAATATAAATTGCACACAAACCCTTGCACACTACAGCTCCTCCTATACCCGGGGCAAGTGAGATAACCATAGGGAGTGGGTGGCGGTACGGCTCGTCTGCAGTTAGGGCCTTGTGCCCACCAAGCAGGATCGGAAACCACCACTCAAGGTGATAACCTTCCTCTTTTGGCAACAAGACCGACTCGGCCTTAGTGTTGAGCATGGTCGGACGGCTGGAGAGTGGGGACCCTATAATGGGGGCACCTTGGGGGCCTTAGCCTGGTGAGAACAGCCTAGAACCTACCCTAAACCAACGCACTTTTCTCGCAGGAAAACCCTACCTCGTGATAAAAACGAATCTCGCCCGCTCGGGGATGATCAAATTGTGTGTGCATATGTTTGTTGCATTTGTATGTTGCATAGCATAAACAAACAACGTAACAAAATCACAAAAATATTTTACAAATAAACACCCTTATCTCGGACAGCTCGCCTTTTAGCTAGCCTGGTTTCGTGTTCTTTGCAAGCTAAGTAGCCACGCAGCTCCGACGAAGAGATAAGGGACGATAAATATTCTTTCATAAAGCCATATTTTTATCTCTGACATACCGCCTTTTAGCTAGCCTGGTTTCGTGTTCTTTGCAAGCTAAGTAGCCACGCAGCTCCGACTGAAGAGATAAAAGGCTATAAAATAAACAAATAACAATAAAATACAAAAAAATCATTTTTTAAAGAAAAAAAAATTCACAAATAAGACCTGGTTCAAGACATTGTATTCATGAAACATTCATATAGATAGTTTATTCTTCCAAAAAAAAAATAAATGCAAATACCATACATCATGTATAAGAAGAAACATGATAAAATAGCAAAATAAACACTCACATTTCATACAATAAACATCATCTTCATCAAATCATACATTTTGGTTTTAGAAGATGGAGGGGTCAAGTAGACAAGTGGGAAAGGTGGACATTCTCCGAAACCATACCGAGAAGCTAGAGCGGCTCGGTGCAACAATGCCCCCGTAGGTCCAAACAGAATTTGAAAAATCTTATGGACGGATTTTGGACCTTCCGAAAATCGAGTATCGACCAAGTCTTTCTCGTGGTACCGGTTCACTTCGGAACTCAAGTTTACGATGTTTTGAATTTCCACGGTTCGACATGGTGCCTACCCTAGAGGAGTATGAAATTATGTTAAAATGGCCCAAATCAGCTGGGGTCCATATCCGCCACGAAGCATATACTCCCGCAGCACCAGCCGCCGCCCTTATCCATCCGCCATACCGACAAAGTACCCCGATGGGAAGGGGAAACACCCGTGGGTGGAAAGTAGCAATGTTAGAAGACCACCCGTCCTACCCGGGCCGAAAGGGCGAGTGGGTTGCCTTCAACAAAACCCCGGCGCTGTTAATCTTCGGGACAATCCCGTTCCCCTTCCAACTCGACACGGTTGACCACGCCGTCATGGACGCTTTCTTCGCTCGGGACCTGAACTCGAAGAGTCCCTTGCCCGCTATTCTTGCCGACACCTTGCTTTCGGTAGACTTCGCCGTCGAAGCAAGGAAGAACACTCCGTCGCTGCTCTTCGCTACTTTATGTGTGGAGCGTCACGCACCTCTATGCCTCCAGCTCACATGGGGATATTCCCCGACCCCTTGAGAAGCTTCTCCAAGATCCCCCTCCAACGACGCCCGACCATAGAATGGAGGGATGAGTTAGAACGTAAGGATGCCAACAAGCATATCTTGGGTCCGCCCTTGGTTCCGACCCGGCCCAGCTTCGTCGATGCGGGAACCATCCGAATGTACCCTTGATAGGACTCGTGGGTTGCATAGCCTACTCACCTAGAGTAGCTATAAGGCAACTTATGAGGACTCAAACTACCATCTCCCGAGGGGAACTCGGAGGACCGTGCTTCTTTGGAGACCCATGCACAATGGCCAACTCATTGACTATGAGGAAAGCATGGGAGAAGCCAGCTTACATGGGAGACAGAGAGCTAGGAAAGGCTCGGGTAGCCGTCACCAAGTGATTATGAGGCATGGAGGAGAAGAAGAGAGATGGCCCGACCATCCACCACACCCGCTCCAATCGCCAACAACGAAGAGCTTCGTGCACAAGTCAATGCCTTGACCCGCAGGGTAGAGATAATGGGAGCCCGGATACGGTCCCTTGAGGAAAAAGAACAGGCCTCTGTCCTCATGATTGATGGTCTCGCAAAGGCAAGGCAGAAAAAGGATCATGAAATAGAACGCCTCAAGGACCAATGTGCCGACGCCAACGAACAAGCTATCCGAGCATCCAAATCCGCCGTAACAAGCTCGGATAGCCAACTCCAGGAGATAACCGCCAAAACAAGCACACCTTGAGGCTGAAGCAGCTCAAGCAAGCTCAAACGATCAAGGAATTATCGTAACAACTCCTCCAAGCTCGGCTAGACCTCCGCCAAGAGCGAGAGAATAACGAAAACTCAGCCGAGGTATCTATGAGCTGCGCATTAAAGAGAAAAGCGGGCTAGCTCAATATGACCAAGTGCTACAAGAAAAAGACCGAGCCGTCGCAAGGCTCGACGAACTAGAAGCCTTGGTCATACATCAAGAGGCGAAGATCAAGGACGCTCAAGCAATACAGCGAAGAAATGAGCCAAGCGATCCATAAACAAAGCGAAGCGCTCGCTCAACACGTCCGGAAGCCGAAAGAGAATTACAAAGAAAACAAGACCCGCCTGTGGGTTTCTTTAGGCTTTTCCGCTTTTGTCAAAAGACGCTTCGTAGTATGGAGTAGGAGAATGTACACCTTCCACCGAATTAATGAAATCATTTTCTTATTCAACATTTGTCTACTTGCATACATGTACATACATTTGCATATTTAATTTCCCCTCCTTCACACTTAATAAATAAGATAATAAAAAGGAAGGATTAACTAACACGTCTTCCAACTCGAAGAATGGAGAGAAAGCCACTCCTAATAAAGCTCACCCCAACGGCCGAATCACCGCAAGAGGAAAGTAAACCTCGCCGTTGGTCCTCAAAAATAAAGAAGAAGGGGCAAGGACACCAGCACGACTTTTTATGCCACGTCCTTTCCCCTACGAATCGATAAAGCCGTACCGTGGAGATATGAGGAATCTTCACCAATAAAAGAAGAAATAACGAACATAGCCGGCATTGGGAGCACGACTAGAAGTGGAAGAATCTACTCCCCAAGGACACGCTGGAAGATGTCCTTCAAAATAAAGGAAAAAATAAAAAGACCGAAGAAGAAAAAGAAAATAAAGAATCTAAGGAGGAGACAGAGGAATTACTCCAGCTTTATTAGGCAAAGTGAGTATTCCATTATCGATCGCTCAACCGTACGCCCGCAAAGATCACGTTGCTATCTTTGATAATGAGCTCGTAACCACACCGAAACGCCCCGTCGAAGGTCTTGAGCGAGGCGCACGTACCTCACACAATATCCCAAGAGAAGGTCGAGAGGATCGTTGGTCACATTACGGCAAGCGATCACCTCGCCTTCACAGAGGAAGAACTCCCTCTTGAAGGGTCAAAACACAACAAGCCCTTGCATATCTCGACTCAAATGCAAGGAATACCTCATCGCCAAAGTTCTTGTGGATAACGGGTCATCCCCGAACGTAATGCCAAAATGCACACTCGGATAAGTTAACCATCCAGGGGACCCGTCTGCGCCCAAGTAGCACCATCGTTCGAGCCTTCGACGGATCAAAGCGAGAAGTAGTGGGAGAAATTAATTTGCCAATACAGATTGGACCCACTATCTTTGACATCGATTTCCATGTAATGGACATAGCTCCAAAGATATAGTTGTCTCCTCGGTAGGCCTTGGATTCATGACGCTAAGGCAGTACCTTCGACGCTCCACCAAAAAGTCAAATTCATAGTGGAGGATAAACTGGTCACTGGTCCAAGCGTAAGACGATATCTTGATCGCTGGACCATCCACCCAACCCTATGTGGATGCAGCCGAAGAGGCACTTGAAACGTCTTTTCAAGCGCTCGAAATTGCCAACATAGAGCGACTTCCCAGGAACACTAAAGTAGCCCGTATGATGTTGAAACATGGCTACCATCCCGGCCAAGGACTCGGGAGCGATTCCCAAGGAATGAGGGAACCCCGTAATTCAAAGATAATCCTCACAAGTATGGCCTAGGATATAACCCATTCAAGGGTCGAGCGGGAAGAATAAAAGGGAAGTCCCCTCTCCGCACACTCAAGCAAATTTTCCGAAGTGGAGGAGTGCAAAGCGCCAAGAGCCACTCTAGTCATTAGGAAACCTTTTTCTTTGTTTAAGGGATGTAAACCCCATGATTGTTAGAGACTATCCCCCGTGGCGAGCCCGACCCCGGGCACTTCAGGGCACATATTCCTTCATTAATTAATAAAGAATGATTCTTTCTATCTCGCTTCTCTTCTTTCTACTTTTGACTAGACCACGTAAATAACCCCGTCTAAGCAAACATGACAAGAAAAAGAAGAATAAGAAGCGCTCCCAAATAATCAAAACTTCATCATTGCTATCATCATCAAGTTAGCCGATTAGAAGCACGTAAAAATAAGACTTCACTTAAGCCATAAAGAAAGTCACGCTTCGCCAATACCGTGAACAAAAGAATAACAAAAAAAAAAAAAGAAGAAAAAGCCCGTAGAAGCCAAAGGCCAAAGGAAAGGGCAAATTACCCGTAGGAAACCCACTAAGGGGGCTACACAAAAGTTAGGGTCGACCCGTAGGATACCCGAACAACAATAAAGGGTAGCCTAGGCAAAAGTTAGGGTTACAAATAAAGGTCCGCTAGGATTTCTCCAAAATTTTACAAGAGAGTAAACCTAGACAAAAGTTAGGACCGACACTACGCATCCTAGTTCGAAAACCCAAAGGGCGATCTAGGGAAATCAGCCAGCCTATCCAAAAGCGATGGAAATAAAACCCAAAGAGCGCAAATAAAAAAGAGAAAGGGAAAATGTTTGCTTAGACAAAAGCTTAAACACTCGTGCTTAACCCTTTTGCCACCCATTCTTACAAATTCTTTATCGATAAAAATCAACCCTCTAAAACACAAACCATTGATTTTTACCTCATCTTACTTCTTTTCTCTTGACCCTCACAACAATATTCTAATAATTAATTTGGGAATATGGAGGCGTATAGTCAACAAGAGGATTGAAACCCCTAAAGCAAGGAAAAAGGGACACTACACGACGAAAAGTGCTTTACCAAAAGAAACAAAGAAACAAAAAGAGAAAAATAGAGAAAGAAAAATAGAAGGAAAGAAAGAAAGAGATTATCCTTCTGGTCACAAAAACCGGCATGGTACAACCAAAAGACAAACGCAAAGAAATCAAAGGGCTTTCAAGACAACAAGGCATGTCTGCTAAATCCTTCCGAAAACTTAATCAAAATAGGCATTATAGGACATCAAAACATAAAAAAACATTGCATGCATAAAATGTTTTTTAGACCAGGTCCTATTACTCCTTTCAAAAAAAAAAAAAAAAAAAAAAAAAAAAAAAAAAAAAAAATTCTCTTCCGCGAAACGAGACCGCCGTCTCGTTGTACGAGAACGCCGTCTCGTTGATAGCAAAAACGAGAACGCCGTCTCGTTGCACGAGAACGCCGTCTCGTTGATAGCAAAAACGAGAACGCCGTCTCGTTGCACGAGAACGCCGTCTCGTTGTCAGCAAAAACGAGAACGCCGTCTCGTTACACGAGAACGCCGTCTCGTTTACCCCGCAGAACGAGAACGCCGTCTCGTTGCACCAGACCGCCGTCTCGTTGTCGGCGAAAACGAGAACGCCGTCTCGTTGCACGAGAACGCCGTCTCGTTCCTGAAGACAAACGAGACCGCCGTCTCATCCACCCAGACGGCGGTCTCGATCTGGAAAAATTCCCTATAAATAGGGGGCGCGGTTCTGGGCTTCCTCACACCTCATTTTGACCCCAGAACTTCCTCTCCCTCAACTCTTGCACTCCCAAGCCCCTCTCGATCAATATGTTTGGAAGAAGTGCTTCTAGGAAGAGAAGGGGCACCGCCGGTGCTAGTAGTTCCACAAGCACCGCCATCTCGAGACCCTTCCCAGCCTTGCACCACAACACCAGGCCCGTCTTGAGAACATCCGGACCTACCAATGGCACCCCATGCTCAAGCTAGATTTCAACATCCCGACCGAGTTCGGATGGGAAGACGACGTCCGGACCTATCTAGACAAGCATTGGATGGGGATTCCGTTGCACCCACCACCGACACATGTGTACTCGCAGCGGTGCCTGGAATTCTTAGCCTCCGTCTCCTACTCGAGAGTCCCTCCACCGTCCCGGGCCTACCACCCACTCGGATGGTAACCTACTTTATGAATGGGCAAGTACCGAACTTCTACCCTCGGAGAATTCAACGTGGACATCGGGTTCATCCGGCCCGAGGAAGCCATGAGCCAGGAGTATCGTGACGCCGTCTCGCTCACGGCCTCGCCCACCTTACCGCCGCTGAAATGTGGCGAGAGCTCACGGGAGCCACCACGCCGCCTACGCCGATGAGGGGATCTCGCACTTCCCCAAGCACTCCGCATCTCGCCACAAGCCGCCGGCAGGAACTATACATGCGAGGAAAGAAAGTCAAGGCAAGGTGTCCCTTCCCGACCTCTTCATACTATACCGCATGAGCCAAAGGCGACGCCGCAACCCCGGGTACTTCTTCCCGAGAGCCCTCGGAGACTTCGGGAACAGATCCGTGGGGAGCGTCCTCGTTGCTCCCCTCATTACCCCCTAGCGTAAAAGATTGGGTGTCCCGGACGGAAGAACTAACCCACAACCTCGCGTCCCGAGTCCATCGGCGGACGATCTTGGTCGCATGGGAATGCCGATCCGTAGCGGAACCAGCCGGCTCTCCACCCCACCCCGGATTTTGCCTTAGAACTCCATGATGTGATGCGAGTCGCGCCCACATCCCCCGATTCCCAAGCAGCAAGAAGCAAGAATACAGCAGCAGCCGCCCCGTATTCGCACGACTTTGCCGGCATGCACCTCCACATGGACGACCCGTGCCGACGACTCGACGGCATGACCGTGAGACAAGAACAAGGCGTCCCGCAGGCGTGAACAGCCTAATCCAAACAAGTGGAACAATTGTCACAAAGGCAAGAGGCCTTTGACACCCGACCGGGGGAGATGTACCAAGTACTCAACAGAGCATGCGCCAAGATCGGGCAACTTTTCAGACAGAGATACGAGGATGAAGCCCTAGAGCAAGAAGACTTCGTATATCACATGTACCAAGACTACCCTCCCTGTGGATCAGGTCCAGAGGATAGCCCCTAGGGATAGTAGTTCCAAAAAATAGATGTAATAAAATTTCCTCATGAATAAAATTTTATTTCGTGCATCTTTTTGCCATCCTTTCCAAAAGTCAGCATAGTAAAAACAAAACAAAAAAACTAAGAGTAAAAAGACGTATGCTCAAGAAAAAGCCAAAATCCTAAGATCGCGAGAAAAAAGAGATAAAACCGCGAGAAAAAGGCAAGATTAAGCCATCGCACCAACCAACAAAGTTTCGACTACCAAACAAGAGTCAAACAAAACCAAGATCCATCCAACCAACCAGCAAGGATTGGATGATCACTACCAAAAGAACAAAAACAAAGGACCCCCAGCAATCAACAGGGCCGGATGAACACCAACAAAATCCCCGGCATGACCCGGATGACTATCAACACAAGCAAGCACTCTCCGCAGAGCCGCGCTTGATCTCGCGCCCGAGCCGATCGCAAGTCGCATCACCACCCCGATGGGGGTTCATACCCATCCGGTCCCGCACAACGGACCGTACCACCCCGATGGGGGCTCATACCCATCCAGTCCCATACAACGGACCGTACCACCCCGATGGGGGTTCATACCCATCCAGTCCTATACAACGGACTGTACCACCCTGATGGGGGCTCGTACTCGTCCGGGCCCCGCACAACGGATCGCAATTACCAGCCTGATGAGGGGTTTATACTCATCAACCGAAGGATCGGCTACGTCGAAGTAGTATCCGGAGGTTCTACCACGTGTCCATCGAAAGGATCGGCTACGTCGAAGTAGTATCCCGGAAGTGCACGAGCACGTAAATTATTCCCCGAGAGTCGGCGCATGAGCGACCCGAGCGCAAGCCGCCATCACCACCGGCCCTACGCAGTGGACTGCGCCGCCGACGATAGGGGGTTTATACCTATCAACCAACACACGAGAAGCGCCTTGCCGGCGCATGAGCCACCCGACTCCCCAAGGAAGCCGCCACCACCGCCGGTCCTACGCCGAGGACCGTACTCGGCCTGATAGGGGTTTATACCTATCTACACGCACCATTGCACCCGGATCCCCGGTGAAGTCACAATTACCACCCCGATGGGGGGTTCATACCCATCCGGTCCCACACAACGGACCGTACCGACTCGATGGGGGTTTATACCCATCAACCAAAGGATCGGCTACGTCGAAGTAGTATCCGGAGGTTCTATCACGTGTTCACCAAAGGGATCGGCTACGTCGAAGTAGTATCTCGAAGACACACGACCACCACATCTCCCCGCAAGATCATCCGTCACAAGATGGGACATCCGAAAGGCAACCGGCAAGAGGGTCAACTCCTTTACCCCCGCCGATCATCCCGACAACGAAGGCCGGCAGTCGACCGGATGGGTAAAGGGGGGCAGCTGTAGACCCCAAATCTTGCCCGGCTCCAAATAGAGTCGAAGATCCCCTATTCGAAGACGGCCGAAGCCTAACAAGCCACTAGGAGAGACTATTAGGCTCCCGTACCAAGATGGGAAGGGTTTTTCGGCCCAAAATAAAGTTTCTCGCGTGGAAGGGGACTCCCGGGTCAAGTCTCGCTCAAGCGAGTACGTCCGCCGCTTGAGCGAGAGGTGCCGCAATCAAAGGGGACTTCCAGGTCGAATCTCGCTCAAGCGACCGATGTACTCACATATACTCGCTTGAGCGACGGATGCCGCAAACAAAGAGGACTTCCGAGTCGAATCTCGCTCAAGCGACCGGTGTACTCGCTTGAGCGACGGATGCTCGCAACCAAAGGGGCCGCCGGTCGAGTTTCGCTCAAGCGACCGATGTACTCACATGTACTCGCTTGAGCGACAAATGCTCCAACGAGACCGGGGTCTCGTTCACCCGCACCGGGTCTCGTTGCCAACGAAAACGAGACCGGGTCTCGTTCACCTGCACCGGGTCTCGTTGCCAACGAAAACGAGACCGGGTCTCGTTCGCCTGACCGGGTCTCGTTGACGACGAAAACGAGACCGGGTTCTCGCTCACCCAGACCGGGGTCTCGTTGCTTATGCAAAACGAGACGGCGGTCTCGTTGTACGAGACGGCGGTCTCGTTGCTTCCGTCAAACGAGACGGCGGTCTCGTTGTGCGAGACGGCGGTCTCGTTGCTGTCAGACGAGACCGGCGGTCTCGCCACCTGACAGCGCGGAAACCTATAAATAGGGGCTCTCCCCCCCTCATTTCCACACACCACAGCTGCATAGCTCTCCCTTCTCTCTAAAACTTCTCTCTAGAATCCCTCCGACGCATTTCCGGAGTTTCGAGTGTTTTCAAGAGTGATTTTCGGCGTTCGAGAGGTTTCCGACGTCTTGTAGAGTGAAGGGCCGCCATAAAGCACCCTATTTTTCCGGAGAATTAATATAAAAAGCGTGCTTCTGAGGTTCAAATTCTCTCTTTCCACCTTTACCGCTTTTATCTTAAATTATGCAGTAGACGAGTAGGGCCATGTAGTCACACTTTTAAATTCCGCAGAATAAAAAGGGCAAAAGTGCGTTTTTCTAATTTATCAATAAAAGTAAGCCGGCCTATCATAGGGAACCCGAAAGGGGCGTCGCAAAGGGACTAATACTCCCTTTGCACGTAACCAACTCCCTTACCCAACTCTGGTTCTAATGACCAAAGTTGGTTTTCGAAAACCAACGCCTTTTTAAACCCCTTTTCCGATGTTTATGGTAAAAATATCGGTGGCGACTCCATAGAACCCAAAATAAATAAGTCCTTGGATTAGCCCGGTTATCGGACAGCCCAAGAACACTTTTCGAAAACCTCGTCTCTAGGTTAGCCCGGTTATCGGACAACCTAAAGACGTTGTACCCACCAATAAAAAACGCGAAAACAAGAGGGTCGATAAAACCATCGCGTCGCTCCGACCGCCTCGTTTTGACGGCGGCGACAAGGCCGTCTCGACCTTGTCAGACGAGACGACCGTGTCGACCTGACAGACGCGAATCCCTATAAATAGTAGCGCTTCCCCCCTTCATTTCACACAGTTCTTCCACTTTCCCTTCTACAACTTCTTCAAATTCTCTTCCTAGAACCCCTCTGAAGCATTTCCGGAGTTTCTGAGAGTTTCTTAGAGATTTTATAGCGTTTCCGAGAGTTTTCCGGCATTGTAAAGAGCGAAGGGCTGCCAAAATGCACCCTAATTTTCAAGAAATTAATTAAAGAGCTTGCTTCAGAGGTTTCTTCACTTTCTCCATCTCTTTATTGCTTTTATTTTTTATGATTAAATTGCGTATAGATATTAGGGCCATGTAGTCATTCTTTTAATTCTGCAAATAAAAAGGGTAAAAGCGTATTTTCACAAAGTTTATTTATTAAATAGTTGGCCTATCATAGGGAACCCGAAAGGGGAATCGTAAGGGAACTAACACTTCCCTTACATGTAACTAACTCCCTTACCTAAACTCTGGTTTTAACGACCAAAGTTGGTTTTTGAAAACCAACGCCTTTTTACTCCTTTTTCGATGTTTTCGGTAAAAACATCGGTGGCGACTCCATAAGAACCCTTCAAAATTAGTTCTTGGTTAGCCCGATTATTGGACAATCCAAGAACACTTTTTCGAAAACCTCACCCCTAGGTTCAGCCCGGTTATCGAACAACCTAAAGGCGTTGTAACCACACCCATAAAACGCGAAAATTGGAAAGTCGGAACCATCGCGTCGCTTTGACCGCCTCATTTTGACGGTGGCGACAGTGACGTACTTCATCAACGGGATGTACCGGACCACCACCCTAGACGAGTTCAATGTGTCCATTGGATTTGTTCGACCCGAGGATGTCCTGACTCGGGATTACCAGGACGCCATCTGCGCACGCCCAGCTACCCTCACCGCCGGCAAAATGTGGGAGGAGCTGACCGGGATACACACTCTGCCAACACTGCTAAAGGGCTCCGCACTCACCCATGCCCTCCGCATTTGCCATAAGCCGCTGGTCGGGACGGTCCATGGGCGGAAAGAGAGTCAGGGTAAAGTTACCCTCCCGGATCTCTTCGCCCTCTACTGCATGAGCCTGGGGCGCCGGTGTAACCCCGGCTTTTTCTTCCTGAAGGCCCTCAAGGACTTTGGGAGCCGTCCCGTGGGAGCCATCCTCATGGCTCCCCTCATCACCCCACTGGCAGAAAAATGGGGGTGTAGGGGCAGGGAAGAACTGGCCTCCAACCTCTGACCTGAGACTATCAACGGGTTTGTCCTGGTTAGCATGGGGATGCTTCTATGCCAACGGTTCCGGTTGATCCTCCACCCCTCGCTGGACATAACTTTGGATCTCTGGGATATCATAACAATGCAAGATCTCCCGACACCCCCGGAGTTCTAACAATAACAACAACAGCAACAACAACAATAACAGCAGTACACGAACGACTTTGCTGGCATCAATCACAACATTTACGACTTGCGCCAGCAATTCGACCAAATGTCCCTAAGATAGGACCAGATGTCTTTAAGGCAGGACGCCTTTGACACAAGGATGGAGACATTCGGCCAGTTCCAAGAGGGAATAAGGCAAGACCTGGCAATGTTCCGACAGGAATACCTCGACGAAGTCCGAGACCAAGCAGAATTCCGAAGGCACATGTACCGACAATTCCCTTCTTCTAGATCGCCTCCAGGCTCAAGTCCGCCATCTTAGGGATAGTGCTTAAAAATAACTGCTGTAACCCAAAATTTTTATCATAAATAAAAAATTTATTTCACGCATTTTTTGCTCTCTTTTTCGAAAAAGTCAGCGTAGCAAAAAGAAACTAAAAGTAAAAAGACTTACGCTCGAATCCCAAAAAAGCCAAAATCCGAAATCGCGAGAAAAAAGAGATAAACCACGGAAAAAGGCAGGATTAAAACAAGTCAATCACCTTGACCAATAATTTTTGACAACCAAGCAAGAGTCGAACAACGAAACAAACAAGACCATCCCAGCAACTAACAAACTTGATGAACACCAACAGAATCCCCGGCATAGACCGGAGACCATTCCCAGAAAAGACAAAAAATAAAGACAAAGGAAAGTATCTCAACTCACGGCGCATGAGCCACCTGAGCAGTAAGACGCCACCACCACCAGTCCTACGCAGTGGACTGTACCAGCCTGATAGGGGGTTCATACCTATCAACTTGCGCACAAGGTGCGCCTGATCTGCACGCGAGCCGGATTAGTAAGTCGCAACTACCAACCTGATGGGGGGTTCATACTCATCCAGTCCTATGCACAGTGGGCTGTAACTATCAGCCTGATGGGGGGGTTCATACTCATCCAGTCCTATGCACAGCGGACTGCAACTACCAGCCTGATGGGGGGTTTATACCCATCAACCGAAGGATCGGCTACCGTCAGAAGGAGTATCCTAAGGTTTTACCATGTGTCAACCGAAGGGATCAGCTACCGTCAAAAGGAGTATCCTGGAGGTGCACAACACACTTTTCCCCAGAAGATCAACCGTCGCAAGACAGAACATCCGAAGGGTAACTGGGCAAGAGGGTCAACTCCTTTACCCTCCAGTCGATCTTCTTGGCACGACAGACCAATAGTTGACTAGTCAGGTAAAGGGGGGGCAGCTGTAGACCCCAAATCTTGCCTGGCCTCAAAATAAGAATAGAAGACCTCCTATTCGAAGATGGACGAAGCCTAAAAAGCCACTAGGAGAGACTATTAGGCCCCATGTTAGAGTAGGAAGGATTTTCTGTATAAAAATAAGGATTTTTGCCTTAAGGGGTCGAGACCGCCGTCTCGCTTTTCGGGACCGCCGTCTCACTTTTCGGGACCGCCGTCTCGCCATTGCTGCAAGTCGAGACCGCCGTCTCGCCACTTGCCAATGGCGAGACCCCCCTCCCGATTGGCGAGAAGGCCCTCTCGTCTCTGGGAAAGTCGATACAGTCGTCTCGTTTTGCAAGTCGAGACGGTCGTCCCGAATGGCGAGACAGTCGTCTCGACCTTGTCAGACGAGACGGCCGTCTCGACCTGACAGGCGCGAATCCTTATAAATAGTGAGCGCTACCCCCCTTCATTTCACACAGTTCTTCCACTTTCCTTTCTACACTTTCTTCAAATTCTCTTCCTAGAGTCCCTCCGAAGCATTTTCGGAGTTTTTGAGAGTTTTTGAGAGCTTTTTATAGCGTTTCGAGAGAGTTTTCGGCGTTGTAAAGAGCGAAGGGCTGTCAAAACGCACCCTACTTTTTAGAAAATTAATCAAAAGCTTGCCTCGGAGGTTTCTTCATTCTCTCCCTCTCTTTTACTGTCTTTATTTTTATGATTAAATTGTATAATAGACATTAGGGCCATGTAGTCGTTATTTTAATTCCGTAAATAAAAGGGTAAAAGCGTCTTTTCAAAAGTTTATTCATAAAATAGCTGGCCTATCATAGGGAACCCGAAAGGGGCGTCTTAAGGGAACTAACACTTCCCTTACACGTAACTAACTCCCTTACCTAACTCTAGTTTTAACGACCAAAGTTGGTTTTCGAAAACCAACGCCTTTTTCCTCCTTTTTCGATGTTTCCGGTAAAAACATCGATGGCGACTCCATAAGAACCCCTTTAAATTAGTTCTTGGGTTAGCCCAGTTATCGAACAATCCAAGAACACCTTTTCGAAAACCTCGCCTCTAGGTTCAGCCTGGTTATTGGACAACCTAAAGGCGTTGTAACCATACCCATAAAAACACGAAAATTGGAAAGTCGGAACCATCGCGTCGCTCTGACTGCCTCTTTTTTACGGCGGTGACAATGATCTCTAAATTTAAAACGAGAATAGAATACCCTAACTAAATCAGGGTAGTAAGTATCTTGCATTTGAATGAATGGAAGAACCCCTTGTATTTCAAGAAGATTTGGAAAGTTAAAGCCCCTATTGATGAATTGATCACCAATAATATATTTTGGAGTGATGATCCCCCTTTCTTTCCAGAAAATTAGGAGTTCTTGTCTTCCTTCATCGTCTGAGATTCATCCTTCAACTGAATTTGGACAAGGATGAGAAGCAGGAGCGGATCTTCTTCTTGTGGGGATCTTAGCACGAGATGATGAAGCCATTAAGATTAGAATGAAAGAAAATAAGAGAGTTTGGACAAGTTTTGGAGAAGAATAAGGGTTTGATGAGATAAAGGAGAGCTTGAATGATTGTGGAATGCTTTGATTCAAGGTTTGGAGGTGTGTAGATGTGAAATGAAGCCTTCCTATATATAGAGTAGAAGTATAACGGTCATAAATGGCTACATTTGGGAGAATGGGTGCCAAAATAGTCGTTCCAAACAGCTAGTTTATCACAAACGTTCTAGGATAATCGATTAAAGCTGCTATTAATCGATTAAAGCTTCAACTGAATAGAATAATCGATTAACTAATGATGTTAATCGATTAAATTGGCAAATAATCGATTATTGCTTCAAATAATCGATTATTCTAGAGAGAAACTTATGATTTTGGTCATTTTGGTGCAGATAATTGATTATTTCCCAAAATAATCGATTATTCCAGAGAGATCATCAAAATTTTTAAGGTTTAGACACATGATAATCGATTAAATCCATATATAATCGATTATTACAGCACAACATGCAAAAATTGATCAGTTAAGCAGAATTTAGGCTATTTCTAATATTCCTAAGTCTCTTCTAAGATCATAGAATCTATCTTTGGGAAGAGGTTTAGTAAAAATATCTGCTAATTGATGCTTTGTATGAACATATTCAATTTTACAATTTCCTTTACTAATATGATCTCTTAAGAAATGATGTCTAATCTCTATATGTTTAGTTCTAGAATGCATAACAGGATTCTTAGTAAGATTGATTGCATTTGTATTATCACACATCAAAGGAATATCATTTAGGAAAATATTATAATCTTCTAGTTGTTGCTTCATCCATAGGATTTGTGCACAGCAATTTCCAGCTGAAATATATTCAACTTCAGTTGTAGACAAAGCAACACATGCCTGTTTCTTAGAATGGCAAGATACTAAAGATGATCCTAACATATGACATGTTCCACTAGTACTCTTTCTATCAATCTTACATCCACCATAATCAGCATCAGAATATCCTATTAAACTAGGAGAAGCCTCATATGGATACCATAAACCAGTTCCTGTAGTTCCTTTTAAATATTTTAAAATTCGTTTAACTGCAGTTAAGTGATATTCTTTTGGACATGCTTGAAATCTAACACACACACACAAACAGAATGCATAATATCAGGTCTACTTGCAGTGAAGTCTAATAGTTAACCTATCATACCTCTATACATAGATTGATTTATTTCCAAACCTGATTCATCCTTGTCTAAATAGTATGATGTTCCCATGGGTGTGTTAGCTTCCTTTGAAGTGTCCATTCCAAATTTCTTGAGAATCTCTTTGCAGTATTTGGTTTGAGACACGAAAATACCATATTTAAGTTGTTTAATTTGAAGTCCAAGAAAGAATGTTAGTTCTCCCATCATTGACATTTCAAATTCACCCTGCATTATCTTAGCAAATTCTACACACAAGGAATTATCAGTTGATCCAAAAATGATATCATCAACATATACTTGAACTAATAAGATATGTTCTTTTACTTTCTTAATAAACAAAGTGGAATCAATTTTTCCTCTAGAAAAATCATTTGAAGTTAGAAAACTACTTAATCTTTCATACCAAGATCTAGGAGCTTGTTTCAAACCATATAAAGCTTTCTTCAATTTAAAAATATGGTTAGGATATTTAAAATCTTCAAATCCAGGAGGTTGTTCAACATATACTTCCTCTTTGATAAACCCATTCAAAAATGCACTTTTAACATCCATTTGATATAATTTAAATTCCATCAATGAGGCATAAGCAAGAAGTAGGCGTATAGCCTCTAACCTGGCAACAGGAGCATAAGTTTCATCATAATCAATACCTTATGTAAGAATTAATGGTTGAGTTCAAGAGGGGGGTGAATTGAACTTAGAAATCTTTTTCGAAAAACACACTTTCTTTGTGGAAGAATGATTCATCTTTATCCAATCTTCTATTAGGCAGATTTGGTTTTAAACAAAGCAAGAATATAAACCAAAAATGAAGAGAGATAAATGCAGAAATACAACACAAGAGTTTATACTGGTTCACTCTTTGCAAGAGCTACATCCAGTTCTTGACAAATATGTCAAGTTCCACTAATACCAAGTGAAAATACAAACCAGTAGATACACACCAATCTACCCCAAGATCTACCTTACAACACCACAAGATAGACTCTTAAAAAACCACCCAGCAACCAAACCCAGTTATTGTAACCAGTGCAGATTCAAACCCAATCTACACAATTAGAATTCGTACAAGTATATGAAAAGAATAAACCTAGACTGCAGCTTTTACAATATAGAAGTCCAGAAACCAATTTTTCTAACTCAGAACTTTCTCTCTTGAAGATCTTTCAACAATCTTGATCAAAATGCCTTATGATATGAAATGTGTATGAATTCTCAGAAAAACACACGAATATGAGAGCTCCAAGATTGCTTTTAATCGATTTCCAAATTGTATTTTTAAAAGATAAATCAAAACTGTATTTATAGAGTAAAAGAGAAAAACTGACAGTTTCAATCGATTTAAAATGTTTTTTAATCGATTGAGTTTATTTAAAACTCTTTCAGTCAGTTAATTCGAGCTTTTAATGGATTGAAACAGTTAGAAAAAAATGGTAGCTCTTTGTTTCAACAAATTAAAATTTATTTCAATAGATTAAAAATCTGAGATACTTTAAAATGAAAAATGATATCTCTTTGTTTCAACAGATTAAAATTTATTTCAACAGATTAAAAATCTGAGATACTTTAAAATGAAAAAATGGCTTAGAACATTTTAATCTATTGATTTATCAATTCAACAGATTAATACTACGAAACCCTTAATATAGAAAAACCATCAAGAACATTTTAATCTGTTGATTCTACGATTCAATCAATTAAAATATTGGTTGTACATATACATTTCCTATTTTAAGTGATTTTAACAGATTAAAACTACTTTTTAACAGATTAAAAAAAATAGTTTGTTCTTTCAAAGCTTAAAGATTAGTTTTTCATGATGTATGATAAATTCTATGGAATGCAACAATTATTGAAATTATCAAGAGATTAAATTCCATACCCATAACCTATCTACCTACACACTCACAAAATAAACTTTATATGTCTTCATCAAATCCAACAAGTGCTTCAATCTCCCCCTATTTGATGGAGACCAATAACCACCGTACCTGCATAAAAGAAAAAATAACAGGACAATAGAGACATATAATTTGTGATGTGTGTGTGTAGTGACAGCATAGTAAATACTTCTCCCCCTATTTGACTTCATCATAAAGTGTTCATATACATGCCATAAGTACCATTCAGGTACACAAAATCAAAACAAATAAAATAAACAAAACATAAGTAAAATAAAGCTTCTAAAAAAAATTCACTCATCACCATCCCAGGGACCTTGATTGAATTGAAGGTCCCCAATTCTGTTGAAGAGATCATCCAGTTAATTATCAATGTGCTGAAATCTGGCAATGGAGTCTTCATAAAGCTGATGCTGGCGAGCTTGCAAAGCATATGTCATCTCCATGTGCCTCCTTTGATTAGTTTGAATTTCATTCATTTGGTGCAGCATAGTCCTTTCAAACTGTGAAAGAGGTGTGCCACGATCAGGTAGAGCCACATAAGGAATCATTTCCAATGGAGACTGCTGAGCCATAACATCTTCCATGGGATCTATTTGTCTTGCTTCAATAGCACTTGGAGCACCAGTATTCTCATCATCTTCCTCTTCTCCTTCTTCTTCATATCTCCCAGCTTCCTCTTTTGAAATCCAATCACCATCAATTTTAATGAATCCCATTTTATGAAGGATGGAATTATTAATCTCATTTGTGGGGCGAACAATTTCAGACAATTCTCCTTCTAAATCAACACCAAAATGAGTGAGAAATTTAGAAATTAAAATAGCATAGGGATACCTAAAATCACTTAGCCTTTTTGCTTTGATCATATGGTCCTTGATAACAAATACCCAGTTTACTCTGATTCTGTGGTGGATACAATACATTAGTACCAAGTCACCTTCATTCAGTACTGCATGATTGCTCCCCCTGGGAGTAAGCTGCCAGGCCACTATGAATGCAAGTAATCTTTCTTCAAGTTTAGGCTTCCCAGTGTTGAAGGAACTCACAGAGTCACGCTTATTTCTTAAACAAGAACGAAAATATTGAATTTTGTTGAACTCTTCTACATTAGAAGTGTAACCTTTAGTGACTTTTACCCCTTTATCCTTGAGTCCAGCAACATTTTTCCAGACAGTGGGAGTAATCTCAATATCCACTCCTTTGACTTGAGTTTTAAGTGTAGAACCTTCAAATGACAAGTTAGTAAAGAAAACTTTGATAAGATCAGGATAGATTTTACCATTGAGCTCTAAGAACTTCTGAAGTTTCTAGTGTTGCAGCAGTTTTCACACCCCTTTGAACCCTTCAGCGTCCAACCACAAAAATTTCAGAATCTTGGGAATATTAATCTGTTTTCTACTCATTTCGTGAATGAATAACCCCATGTTCTCTTGGTTCCCATTAAACCAGGTTTCAATGCGCCCTCCTCCTGATGTTTCTTGGACAGCAGCTGAGGATTCTCCTCTACTGAACTTTCTCCTTCCAAATTTGGTGTGCTTGAACATGATGTTTGAGAGGTGAACCAAATAACGAAAAGAGAGAATATTTTTCCAAGAGTGAATACAAGGTTTTTCGAACAACTAATGCATACTAAAAGGAATGTGAGAATCCTAACTCTTCATCTACTTTAAATAGTCAATTTTGTCTTGTAGTAAATTACCTCAGTTCTATTCCCTGTGTCAGAGATGGAAAAGAAAGAGAGAGAACAATGGGTACTGCAATTTACTCGATTACCTGCATCAATCAAGATTTCTTCACCTCTGATTTCCAATCACAGTCTTCCAGCGTGAACTTGGATAACCATTACTTTTAAGAGAGTAGCTGAAGTTGTTTGCAGTTGAAAATGCACTTAACTCAACCTGCAGTAAATAATCAGAAGCAAAGCATACAATACTAGCCCTAGAAAATTAATCAATTGATTTACCATATAATCAATTAATTTTCAATTAATGATATAGAAGCAGATTATCAAAAGTAAAATGAATCGGTTGAATCAAAGGTTTAATCGATTAATTCAAAAGGAAAACATGCAGAGCTAAAGATTTAATGAAATAAATCGATTAGAAACATATTTAATTGATTAATTTGGCAATGGATCATGAACAGAGATTGAGAACTAGGAAATTAACAGATTATTTCGCAATTTTAATCGATTAAAAACACATAGTTTGAAAAATATTTCAAAATTTTCAGACAACTAATCGATTAAACATATTATCAACCTATTAAAAAGCACAGAACCATAATAGAGAATCAATTATACAATACTAGATAGATCCAAAATTCCTAATTCAGTTCTAAGCATATTAAGTCTATCTCTAGGCAGTGGTTTGGTGAACAGGTCAGCTAATTGTTTATCAGTATCAATGAATAAAATTTAACAATCACCCCTAGAGACATGTTCTCTAATAAAGTGATGTCTAATTTCAATATGCTTAGTTCTAGAGTGTTGAATAGGATTTTTAGTTAGATTGATTGCACTAGTATTCTCACAAACCAGAGGTACCGTGTTGAGAAACACCCCATAATCTTTCAATTGTTGTTTGAGGTAGATACTCTGAGCACAATAACTCCCAGCAGCAATGTATTCAACTTCTGCAGTTGAAAGAGCCACACATGCTTGTTTTTTGCTATGCCATGATATGAGACTGCTTCCTAGTAAATGGCATGTACCGGAGGTACTTTTCCTATCCAATCTACAACCTGCAAAGTCAGAATCAGAAAATCCAACAAGCTTAAGAGAGGCACCTTCAGGATACCATAATCCCACATTAATGGTTCCTTTAAGATACTTGAGATTCCTTTTAGCAGCAGTGAGGTGAGATTCCTTTGGATTTTCCTGGAATCATTGTCTAAGGGTCTGCTTTAATCCATAAAGAGCCTTTTTCAGCTTGTAGATGTCGCCGCCGTCCCTTTCGACGTCCGGAGGACGTCTCGAAACGTTTATGCGAGCGGTCGCGAAAAGATGGTTTAGACTCGCGTTTTTTGTTTTAAAAGGTTTTCGAAAAGGGGTTCTTATGGAGTCGCCACCAATGTTTTGACCTTAAACATTGGAAAAGGAAAAAATGTTGATTTTAAGAAAAACCGCACTTGGCCATTATAACCAGAGTTGGGTAAGGGAGTTAGTTACGTGTGGGGAAGGTGTTAGCACCCCACAACGCCCCTTTCGGGTTCCCTATGACAGATTAATTCATTTAAATAAAGACTACGAGAAATTACGCGATTACCCTATTTTATTACATAATATTAAATGGCTATCTACATGATTTTATTCTATGTTGCATGCATAAAATGATGAATAAAGCTAAATAAAGCAATAAAAGAGATATTAAAATAGCTATCTACATGATCCTATGCTACATGACATAATAAAGCTAAATAAAACAATAAAACAATAAATAAAACAATAAAAGAGAAGGGAATTGAAAAGAACC
This sequence comes from Sphenostylis stenocarpa, assembly GCA_963425845.1. Classification (NCBI taxonomy): domain Eukaryota; kingdom Viridiplantae; phylum Streptophyta; class Magnoliopsida; order Fabales; family Fabaceae; genus Sphenostylis; species Sphenostylis stenocarpa. Next base: position 13,169,763 of record OY731402.1, on the reverse strand, counting down.
TCCGTAGCGAGCTTTATATTGAGAATCTCGAACTGTGAGGATGCGTTTTGGCAACCCCTCTCTCTACACGGTCTCTCCTCACCAATACAAGATCGACTCCACTAAAAATTTAAAGAAGAATCGAATGCCGGAATATAATTCCTTAACCGATTGTTACCTCTTTAAGGCAATCGGAAAGATCATTCGAGAGAGGGAGAGAAATAGACAAGTGCTCTAAAGTGTTTCGAGCTCTCGGAGTGTCCGTGGTGTGAAAAAGTGGCAAATGAGCCTCCTATTTATAGTTTTTCGCAGTTGGCGCACTTTGGGACGGCCGTCGGCTGGACGCTGAGGATGGCCGTCCCAAATGGCAAATTTACACGGAGCGGGACCCCGGGAAGGCCGGGACGGCCGTCCCACTTAAAATGGGTTTGGGACGGCCGTCCCAACTTTGGGACGCGCGTCCCAACTGAATTTAAGAGGTTGGGACGGCCGTCCCAACCCTGGGACGGTGGTCTCGGCCCGTTTTGTCCAGTCTTCGCGTTCTGGGACCCCGGGAAGCTTTCCTTTCCTTTTTCGGACATAGATTGATGCCGATGTGTGTCCGTTGAAGCTTTATCTTCATATAGGAAGTCTTCTTGGCCTTCATTAAGATGCCGGGCGAGCTTTGTCTTTGTGTAGGAAGTCTCTTTTGGCTTTTATCGTGTGAATGAGTGAACTCCGTCTTGTTGCATGAGGTCCTTCTCGGTTTTGGGAAGTCGGATGAACTCCATCTTCGAGTGAAATTCCTCTAGCTTTTATTTTGAGAGACCAGGCAAAATTAGGGGTCTACAGCTGCCCCCCCTTCGCCTGCCTAACTAATTCGTCGGTTTTAATATGCCGACAAAATTAGTTGGTAGGGGAAGGAGTTAACCCTTTTGCCCGGTTATCCTTCGGATGTTGTTCCTTGTTGATCCTCCGGATGATAAATATTTTGATAGGTACCAACCCCTATCTGGTGTTTTGACGAGTACGAACCCCTTGTCATGGTAGACCCCCTTCTGTAAGGCCTGATGAGTACACACCCCCATCTGGTGTTTTGACGAGTACGAACCCTCTGTCATGGTAGACCCCCTTCTGTAAGGCCTGATGAGTAAAACCCCCATCTGGTGTTTTGACGAGTACGAACCCTCTGCTGGGTGTGAACCTGCAACTTGACAAGGCTCTATTGTGCGAGTCTGCATCTTGACGGACTCTAATGGTTTTTACACCCCCACTGGGTGCGAACCTGCATCTTGACAAGGCTCTATTGTGCGAGTCTGCATCTTGACGGACTCTAATGGTTTTTACACCCCCACTGGGTGCGAACCTGTATCTTGACAAGGCTCTATTGTGCGAATCTGCATCTTGACGGACTCTAATGGTTTTTACACCCCCACTGGGTGCGAACCTGCATCTTGACATGGTTCTAGTGTGCGAGTCTGCATCTTGACGGACTCTAATGGTTTTTACACCCCCACTGGGTGCGAACCTGTATCTTGACATGGTTCTAGTGTGCGAGTCTGCATCTTGACGGACTCTAATGGTTTTTACACCCCCACTGGGTGCGAACCTGTATCTTGACAAGGCTCTATTGTGCGAGTCTGCAACTTGATGGACTCTAATGGTTTTTACACCCCCACTGGGTGCGAACCTGCATCTTGACAAGGCTCTAGTGTGTGAGTCTGCATCTTGACGGACTCTAATGGTTTTTACACCCCCACTGGGTGCGAACCTGCATCTTGACAAGGCTCTAATGTGTGAGTCTGCATCTTGACGGACTCTAATGTCGGCAGCTTACTGTCTTTTTATCATGCGCCTCTGGGGAATAATTGATTTTGACTTTTTTGTTTTAGTCATCCGGCTTTTACCGGGGAGTTTCTGTTGGTTGCCTCTTTTTAGGCGGGAATCCTCTGGGGATTTTGAATTTTCTTATTGATTGTGCCTCTTGATTAGGCGAAGATCTACTTGGGGATTTTGTTGTGCCTCTTGATTAGGCGGCAATCTACTTGGGGATTTTGTTGTGCCTCTTGATTAGGCGGGAATCCACTGGGGATTTGTTGATTTTTTGATTGTGCCTCTTGATTAGGCGGGTGCTTCAATAGTGGTGAAGGCTTTTTACTTGTTGTTTTTCATCTCTGAATAGGCTGATGTTCTTCTTGAGGATATTTGTTCTTGATAATACCTCTGAGTAGGTAGATGTTTTTTGAAAGCTTTGTGCTTGTATTACCTCTTATAGGTTGATTTCCCGCTTCTTGGGGATATCGGCTCTTTGCTTGTTTCTGAGTAAGCATAGGCATTCTTGGGAGTGAAGGTTTTGTACTTCGCTGGGGATATTCATATTGGGTGCTTAACTCCTTGTGGATTTGTAATTTGTAATTTGCCTTTGCGGTTAGGCTTACTAGGGAGAAAATTTTCTTTTTGGTGATCCACCGGGGGGTTGATTTGCTTTCCTGTGGATGGAATTTTCTCATTTTCTTCTTTTATAGATTTTTCTTGATGTGCTCTTCTTGGGGATTTTCTTTCGGCTTTTTCTTGCAGTGGCCTTTGTTAGAGGATGAAAGGCTTTTCTCTTCTTTCTTTTTGTTGCCCCCCAGTGATGTGGGGGATTTTGACTCCGTTTTTTCTTTGATGGACTCCTTGAGGCGGCGACTCTCTAATGAGTGTGCTTGATGACTCATGCGGTGATGTCTTCGAGTCGTGAGATAATCTTTTTGTTTTGCCTCTGGAGTAGGCAAAGATCCGTTTGGGGATAATTAAGTCTTTCCGTTGGCTTTTCTACTTTGATGACTTCCTTTTTCTTGGGTGGAAGGATGTTGATTGCGGCTTTAAATGATTTATGTTTGATGACTCAAGTGATGATGCTGAGTCATGAGATAATTTTTGTGTTGCCTTTGGAGTAGGCAAGGATCCGCTTGGGGCTCATCAAGCCTTTCTGCTGGCTTTTCTGTTTTTGATGTATCTTCTTTTATTGGTGCAGAAGGTTGATGGTTGGATCTAGCTTTCTTGGAGCTCCTTATTTTGCTGAAGATAATTTTGATTCCGCCTTTTACTTTCGCGACTTAGTTTTCATCGCGAGCTATTTTGAAATCTGGCTTTTTAGTAAATCATGTGTGCCTTTTATTTTATACACATGGGCTTTTTGATTGCGAAGTGTAAAACAGAAATAACGAGTTTTATTTATTACTGCTTTTTGTTTGGGTACATTCAAGCTTCTCTCTTTTTTTCGGAATACTAAAAAAAACTATAGAAAGACTCTTCCTAATCATCCGCCTCTGGACTGGAGTGGGCGGATGGTACTGGTGAAGGGAAGCGGCGGAGCATGCTGCGCTGGAACCTTGCTTGGGTCTGGACCAGGCTTTCTATCTGGCGGTCTGTCCTGTCTTGCCTAACAGTCAGCTGGCTGAACTGCTGGCGTATGAACTGGAACTCTCCTTCCATGTATGCATGCTCCTCGTCCAGGCGTCGGTACAGGCCGGGGAAATCAGAATCTCGTGACTGCTGCTGGGATTCTGAGGTGGTAGGGATGTCTTGTGGCATGTTGAAGTCGCGCATATCCCATGAGATTGAGATTATAGGGTTTAGGATGAAACCTGATCCTTCTCTGCTGAGGATACTCATGTTCGTCAGCACTCCTCCGTTGATAGGCTCTGGTTGAAGTTCAGCTGGGATATCTTCTCCGTCTGTGCATCCCCAGTATTCAGCAAGAGGGGTAAGGAAGGGAGCCACCATGATCGCTCCCGCTGGTCCTCGAGTACCGCATTCCTTTGCAGCCTTCAGGAATGCGTATCCTGGGTTGCATCGGTGTCCCTGATGCATGCAGTAAATTATAAAAAGATCAGCTAGCGTGACCTTCCCCTGGCTCTCTTTCCTGCTGTGAATGGTCCCAGCAAGTAACTTGTGACATATGCGAAGAGGGGGATTGAAGGCTGCACCCTTCAGATGAGATGGGAGATTGATAGCTCCAGTAATATCCTTCCACATACTGGTGGTGGTGAGAACAGTAGGTTTCTCCAGATATGCGGACCGATATTCTGGTGTTCTCGTATCGGCTCGCTGGCGGAATCCCATAATGACATTGAAGTCATCCAAGGCGGTGGTCCGATAGGCTCCATCCATCCGAGTAGGAGACGGCTTGTGTTGGTGGCACCCCGGGAGTGGCGGATGGCATTTCCATCATGTTGACGAGGCGAGAAACTCCATCGTAGCGGTGCGATGGATCCGAGTGGGCGGCTCGCGAAGTAGGAAGTCCCATCCTATGTTGTGGATGAACCTCCTAACGTCTTGTTCCCAGCCGAATGTAGCTAGGATCCCGAAGTCTAGTCGCGAGCATCGGGTACCGGGCAAATTGCTTGGATATTTGCCAGTCTTTGTTGGTGTGCTTACGCCATCATCATGCTGGTGGCGGGAGCTCTTCTAGCGGCAGTCCTAGTGCATTTTCTTACGGGACGAGGCTTCTCCGTGCTCCATTGTAGGTAATTTTTACTTAAGAATGCTAGAAATGTGTAGAAAGGGAGAAGAAGCAAGATAGAAAGCTTGGAATGAGGTGCCAAAGCTCAAATCCGCGCCCCACATATATAGGCCGCGCGGGGAGTTTGGGACGGCCGTCCGGGTTGGGACGGCCGTCCCAAATGGCAAAAATGGGCATCGCTGGGACCCCCTCCTGGGACGCACGTCCCAAACGTAAAATGGCACTTGGGACGGCCGTCTGGACTTTGGGACGGCCGTCCCAAGCTTCTTAAGTGGGTTTTTGCTTTTTTTGAGTTAATTTTCGTGTTTTTTGATGAAATTGAAGATAGGATTCCCTTCATCTATGCTTTAATGTATATAATGCTTCATGATATGCATCCTAGGATCTATTTCAGTTAATATTTCGAGAGTTTTAACTGATGTGCTTTGACTTTGGGTGCATTCTTGGTGTTGCGCCTTTGCGTCACCTTGTTTCTTGATCAACAAGCTTAGCTGTACTGATTTGCCGTCTTTGGAATTTTCTTTGCTATGGTCGAAGAGCAATCTTCCGTTCGTAGAGCAACTGCCATGTCAATGCCCTCCTTCCTTTCCTTAGGGATTTCAACCTTCCTATTGATCACTATGTTATCACATTCCCCTTTATTACTTGAATGCTTTAGTGAAATGGTCAAGAGAAGAGAAGGAAAAGGATTTATTGCAAAGGTTTGTGTTTTAGAGTGATATTTTTGGTAATAAAGGTTTTTGTAAGAATGGCTAGCCAGGGTTGGTTCGGTGTTTAGGCTAGTTTAGACAAAACGTTTTGCTCTTATAACGTGGCGTCGTTGTTTACTGATTTATGGCGCTTTTTGTGATTGACTAACTTCCCTAGGCCGCCCTTTCAGGTTTTCAGTCTAGGATGTTGTGCTTATGTCCTAGGTTCCCTTTTTGTATTTATTTTTTGGGAATACCTAGCGGACTTTTAATAACCCTAACTTTTGCCCAGGCTACCCTTTATTATTGTTCGGGTTTCCTGCCGGGTTTACCCTAATTTTTGCGCAGCCCCCTTTGTGGGTTTCCTGCCGGGTATTTTGCCCTTTTATTTTCTTGTCTTGGTCTTTGACCTTGACGGGCTTTCTTTTTTGTATGCGTATATATTTTTTTTTTGCACAACATTTGTCGAAACTTGATTTTATCAAGATGAATTTTATATGTGTTTCTAGTTAATCAATTTATTTTGACTTTGCTTTGCGGCGCTTTACTTATTTGGACGCATTTGGAACAAAACATTTATCTAAACTTTGTTTATTAAAATGGGGTATAGATACATTTAGCAAGAAAAGAAGCAGATAGTAAGAATAGCATTCTTTTGTAATTTCAGGGAAATGTGTGCCCTAAAGATGCTCGGGGGACGGGCAAACCCCGAGGAGTGATCTCTAATAGTCCCTAGATTTACATCCCCTAGAATCGGAAGACGGACACTTAATGACTAACGCTACCCTTTGCGCTAGTACCCCTTCTTTTCGGAATACCATCTTCGAGGGGTAAAACTTCCCTGTTCTTCGTATGGTTTGATCTTTTGTAGGGTCATACCCTAATCCATACTTTAACGGATTATCTTTGAAATCTGGTGGCTCTCTTATTCCTTGAGCGTTTTTTCCAAGCCCCTGCCCGGGGTGATATCCATATCTTTTCATCATATGGGCCACCTTCATGTTATTAGGGAGTCTTTCAATATTGGCAATTTCAAGTGCTTGAAAAGATGTTTCAAGAGCCTCTTCAGCCGCATCCACATATGGTTGGATAGATGGTTTGCTTATTAGAAAGTCTTCTTCAGCTTGAACTGTGACCAGTTTATCATTTGTCACAAACTTGACTTTCTGGTGGAGCGTTGAAGGTATTGCCTTAGCGCTATGAATCCAAGGTCTACCAAGGAGACAAGCTGTATGCTGGTGTGATATCCATCACGTGGAAGTCTATGTTGAAAATAGTAGGTCCGATTTGGATTGGCAGACTAATCTCTCCTATTACTTCACGTCTTGATCCGTCAAAGGCTCGAACTATTGTATTACTCGGGCGTATGTGGGTTTCTTGCATTATTATCTTGTCGAGTGTACTTTTAGGCATAACGTTTAAGGATGACCCATTATCCACAAGAACTTTGGAAATGAGATATTCCTTGCATTTAACGGAAATATGCAAGGGCTTGTTGTGATCGGACCCTTCTAAAGGGAGTTCTTCATTCGTGAAGGTCAGATGATCATTGGCTGTAATATTACCAATGATTCCTTCAAACTTTTCTTGGGATATTGTATGCGGTATGAATGATTCATTCAAAACCTTTAACAGTGCGTTTCGATGTGGTTCCGAACTCATGATGAGTGATAACAAAGTTATCTTTGCTGGAGTACGATTAAGTTGATCAATGATAGAGTACTCACTTTGTCTTATGCATTGGAGTAGCTCATCTGTCTCCTCCTTGGATTCCTTTTCCTCTTCGACCTTATTTTTTGCCTTCTCTTTAGGAGTATTATCTTGAATTTCCTTGGGGGAATATATTCTTCCACTTCTTGTCATGCCCCCAATACCGGCTATGTTGGAGATGTCTTGATTGACTGGCGATTCTTCTGAGTATCTCCAAGGTACAGCTTTGTTTGATTTATAAAGGAAAGGACGCGGTACAAATAAGCGTAAAGGTGTTATTGCTTCTTCCCTTTTATTGATTGGAATGATTAACGGTGCTTGTTTGTTATCATCTTCGGATTTATTGACCGTTGTAGAGATTTTGATGACGAAAGGCTTCTTTTCCATTTTTTTCTGGTTTATGAAAAGCACATCAGTTAATCCTTTCTTTTTATTATCTTCATTATTAAACGAGGAGGGATGTATGAATGTATGCAACTTATGAATGCAATAGACAATTTGAGGGAGAGAAATCCTTTTATTAGAAAGTGTAAATCCTTCTATACAATGCTTTGAAGCAAATGTCGACAAAAGCGAAAAAGCTTGAAGAATCCGATCGGTAAATTAGGCTTTCTTCGTAATTCGTCTTCAGTTGTTATCACGTGATTTCGAGCATCTTGATTTGCTCGAATACTGCCGGTTCATATCTTCATTATATCGGTGAGCCTCTTTTATCTTCTCTTCTTGATGAACGATCAAGGCATGCTGCTGATCAGACCTCTCTATCATTCGGTTCTTTTCACGGAGTAGTTGATCGTATTGAGCTAATCCATCTTTTTCTTTTTCACGTAACTCCTCTAGGTCTTTTCTGTATTTTTCAGCGGTTTCCCACCACTTTTGTGCTTCTGACCGAGTATTCGCTAGGTCATTCTGTATTAGCTTGATCGTTCTTGCCTGTTCTGCAAGCGTGTTCTCAAGGTGTGTTATTTCATCGCTCATGTCCCGGAATAGACCATCTTGCTCAAGCCTTGGCATTTTCAATGCTTGTCTAGCTTCTTCTTGGTAGTCAACATAATCATTCTTGAGAAGCTCTATCTCATGGTCCTTCTTTTTACATTGTCTTTTTAGACCATCTATTATAAGGGTTGTTTCTTGCTCTTTTCCTTCGAAGCTTCTTAGCTGAGCTTCCATGACTTCAACCTTTTTATTTAAGGCATTGACTTGTAATTGCAGTTCTTCATTCACTAAAGTTGTAGTGATTGTAACAGATGGTTGGGGTATCCCTCTATTTTTCCTCCATTCCTCGTATTCGCGGGATGTAGATACCTGAGCCTTTCCGAGTTCTTTATCCCCCATGTAGACTGGTCTTTCCCATGCTTTCCGGACAACAGATATTTCTTCAAAGCTATGGGAATAGTGGCATAGACTCAGTTCTCTGAGCTCTTCTTGAGTTGGCGCAGTCTGAGTTCTCATAAGTTGTCTCATAGCCATTTTAGGAGAGTAGGTTATACAACCTCTGAGACCTAGAAGTGGTATGCTCAGGTAATCTCTGCATCGTACCAGAATATAACCGGGTCGGAACCAAGGGCAAACCCAAGATACATGTTCTATGCTCCAATTTTCTAACTCGGCTTTCCACTCTAAAGCTTAACGATGTTGAAGAGGGATTTTTGAGAAACTTCTTAAAGGGTCAGGAAATACGCCCATGTGGCTTGAGGCGTAAAAGTGAGTAACACCCCATACATATAGCAGTGAAGTACAACATCTGAGTGTTTTTCCCTGTCTCTGTCGGCAAAATTCTATAGAAAGCAGGGTATCAGCAAGGATTGCAGGTATAGGACTCTTTGAATATACATCCCAGGCAAAGAATGCGTCCATTGCAGCATGATCCACGATGTTCGCATGGAATGGGAATAATACGATTCCGAACATTGCTAATGCTAGAGTCTTGTTGAATGTAGACCAGTCCTTCTTTTCAACTAAAGAGACTAAGTGGTCTTCTATTATAGCCATTTTCCAACCTCCGATATTCCCTTTTCCCTCTAGGGTGGATTGATGAGGAGGCGATCGTATAATAGTAGCAACCTTACTCACGGCCGTATGTTCTCCTGAGCGAGACATAAACCCCAATCGACCGAGGCCATCTAACCATGAGTTCGTATTCTTCTAAGGTTGGTACCAAGTCAAACTGCGAGAATTTGAAGCAGGTGTAAATCGGGATTCCGAAGTGGACCAATGCTCTAACAAATATTGGATCAATGCTGATTTTCGGGAGGTCAAGAATTCTTCCGTAAGACTTCTCAAAGTTAGCATAGACCTCCGCGGCATATACGTACACAAATGCCTTAACTTCTCTATACGGCATAGAAGGATTCCCACTTTCTTTAACTGTCTATTACTGGATCCCTCCATTGTCTGACAGAAATGAAAATGCATGATATGAGGATGAGTTTTTGTAAATGTGTGTATGCAAGTGTTTGTTATTCTAAGTATTATCATGTTTTGTTCCTAATATGATTCATGGTAGTACTTGGTTTTTCTTGAAAAGAAAACTTATCTATATGAATGTTTATGGATTTTGATGAAGAGAGTCCTATTTTCTTCCCTTTTTATTTTTTATGAAGAAAAGGTGATGTGAATTATGAGACTTTTGCTAATAATTTTTTATTTTATAACAAAGGTATTTTTATGATTTTTAGGATTTTTTCATTTTTTTGTCTGTTGTATGATTACCCTATGCTAATGCATCAATACAAATGCAGCAAACGTATGCACACACAATTCATACATCCACGAGCAGAGCCATGCTTATTTAATCACGAGGTAGGGTTTTCCTGCAGAAACGTGCTTGGTTTTAGGTGGTTCTAACTGTTCTCACCAGGCCAAAGGTCCCCAAGGTGCCCCCATTATAGGGACCTCTCAATCTCTCGATCCTCGGGTCATGCACGGAACTCCGTGGCGACATCCTTAGACCAAAAGAAGAGAGTTATCACCTTGAGTTGGTGGTTTTCCGACAACGGTAGTAGCCCCGTGTGCCAACTAACCGATCGTATATGCCACCCACTCCCTATAGATATTCACTCTTGCCCCCGGGTATAGAGGGACTGTTGTGTGCAAGGGTTTTTTGTGTGCAGTTTATATTTCAAACAATTTGCAGAAGTAATCATACAGCAGTTATTAAAGCCATACAGTAAAAACATACGGAGGGTAAAGGCATAATTTCAAATCTTTACTTAGTCTGAATTTATCTGTCACTAAATGGGATCAACTCTCTAGCTTCCCCAGTGGAGTCGCCATCTGTCGCCGCCGTCCCTTTCGACGTCCGGAGGACGTCTCGAAACGTTTATGCGAGCGGTCGCGAAAAGATGGTTTAGACTCGCGTTTTTTGTTTTAAAAGGTTTTCGAAAAGGGGTTCTTATGGAGTCGCCACCAATGTTTTGACCTTAAACATTGGAAAAGGAAAAAATGTTGATTTTAAGAAAAACCGCACTTGGCCATTATAACCAGAGTTGGGTAAGGGAGTTAGTTACGTGTGGGGAAGGTGTTAGCACCCCACAACGCCCCTTTCGGGTTCCCTATGACAGATTAATTCATTTAAATAAAGACTACGAGAAATTACGCGATTACCCTATTTTATTACATAATATTAAATGGCTATCTACATGATTTTATTCTATGTTGCATGCATAAAATGATGAATAAAGCTAAATAAAGCAATAAAAGAGATATTAAAATAGCTATCTACATGATCCTATGCTACATGACATAATAAAGCTAAATAAAACAATAAATAAAACAATAAAAGAGAAGGGAATTGAAAAGAACCTCTGTAGCAGGCTTTATATTGAGAATCTCGAACTGTGAGGATGCGTTTTGGCAACCCCTCTCTCTACACAGTCTCTCCTCACCAATACAAGATCGACTCCACTAAAAATTTAAAGAAGAATCGAATGCCGGAATATAATTCCTTAACCGATTGTTACCTCTTTAAGGCAATCGGAAAGATCATTCGAGAGAGGGAGAGAAATAGACAAGTGCTCTAAAGTGTTTCAGAGCTCTCTGGAGTGTCTGTGGTGTGAAAAAGTGGCAAATGAGCCTCCTATTTATAGTTTTTCGCAGCTGGCGCACTTTGGGACGGCCGTCTGGACTGGGATGGCCGTCCCAAATGGCAAATTTACACAGAGCGGGACCCCCAAGAAGGCCGGGACGGCCGTCCCACTTAAAATGGGTTTGGGACGGCCGTCCCAACTTTGGGACGCGCGTCCCAACTGAATTTAAGAGGTTGGGACGGCCGTCCCAACCCTGGGACGGTGGTCTCGGCCCGTTTTGTCCAGTCTTCGCGTTCTGGGACCCCGGGAAGCTTTCCTTTCCTTTTTCGGACATAGATTGATGCCGATGTGTGTCCGTTGAAGCTTTATCTTCATATAGGAAGTCTTCTTGGCCTTCATTAAGATGCCGGGCGAGCTTTGTCTTTGTGTAGGAAGTCTCTTTTGGCTTTTATCGTGTGAATGAGTGAACTCCGTCTTGTTGCATGAGGTCCTTCTCGGTTTTGGGAAGTCGGATGAACTCCATCTTCGAGTGAAATTCCTCTAGCTTTTATTTTGAGAGGCCGGGCAAAATTAGGGGTCTACAGTAGACATGGTCAGGATGTTTGTGATCTTCAAAACCAGGAGGCTGAGAAACATAAACTTGTTCATTGATGAGTCCATTTAGAAAGGCACTCTTGACATCCATCTGAAGTAATCTGAAACCACTAATACACACATAAGCTAATAACAGTCTAACAGCTTCAAGTCTAGCTACGGGTGCAAAGGTTTCATCAAAATCAATTCCTTCCTATTGATTATATCCTTTGGCTACCAACCTAGCTTTATTTCTAGTAATAATGTCGTGTTCATCTAATTTGTTTTTTAATACCCACTTAGTACCAATTATATTGATATCTTTGGTTTTAGGAACTAATTCCCACACATTATTTCTTTCAAACTGATTAAGTTCATCATGCATGGCACTAACCCAATATTCATCATTTAATGCATCCTTAACAGATTTAGGTTCAATTTGTGAAATAAATGCCATATGATTGCATAATTGATTAAGAGAATTTCTAGTGGATACTCCCTTATTGATTTGTCCAATAACATTGTCTAGAGAAAGATCTCTTGGGACAATCCATTCTTTAGGAAGCTCATCCAAGGTATCTTCGTCCTGTTCTTCAACAATTCTTTCTGATGGGTCAGCTTTTATAGGATCAATTGATTGATCACCTTCTTCAACAATACCCTGTTCTGTATTTCTGGAATGTTTTAACTGATAAAAATTATCAACTAATTCATTATCATCTACAGTACTTGTTGTTTTACTCTGCAACACTCGAGTAGACTCATTAAAAACAACATGTACTGATTCTTCAACAGATTTTAGTCTTAAATTACAGACTCTATATGCATGACTGTTAGAAGAATAGCCAAGAAAGATCCCTTTATCAGATTTTTCATCAAACTTGCCAATATTTTCTTTCCCATTGTTTAAAACAAAACATGTACATCCAAAAACCCTGAAATAGTTTATGTTGGGTTTTCTTCCTTTGTAAAGTTCATATGGGGTTTTCTTAAGAATGGGCCTAATCAAAACTCTATTCAAAACATGACAAGCAGTGTTTACTGCATCTACCCAAAAGTATTTAGGTAAAGAGTTTTCACAAAGCATTGTTCTAGCAAGTTCCACAATGGATCTATTCTTTCTTTCCACAACACCATTCTGTTGAGGAGTTCTTGGAGCAGAAAAGTTGTGTTTTATGCCATACTTTTCACAAAATAATTCAAACTTTTCATTTACAAATTCTCCACCATTTTCACTTTGAATAGAAGTAATGAAATAACCTTTCTCATTATGTAAAACCTTGGCAAGCTTTTTAAAAGATTTGAAAGAATCTGATTTGTCTTTTAGAAAAACAGTCCATGTAAATCTGGAAAAATCATCAACAATTACCATGATATAAAGATTACCACCTAGGCTTTTGTTTCTTGAAGGACCAACCAAATCTAAGTGAAGCAGTTCCAAAGGTCTACAAGTAGAAACAATGTTTTTATTTGAAAAGGATTTTCTAGTTTGTTTACCTTTTAAACAAGCTTCACAGATTTTGTCTTTCAGAATTTGAAGTTTAGGTAGTCCAGAAACTAAATCTTTAGAAATTAGTTTGTCAAGATGATTAAGATGAATATGGGCAAGCTTTCTATGCCATAACCAAGATTCTTCTTCTTTAGTAAGAAGACAACTTTGAGATGAGATAGAATGCTTGATATCTATCATGTAAATGTTGTTTAATCTCTTACCAACCAACATTACCGTGTCAGATTTTGGCTCATAGATTAGACAGATTTCTGGTTTGAAGATAACCTTGTGACCAAGATCACATAATTGACTTATACTGATTAAGTTGTTCTTAAGACCTTCAACAAGAAGAACATTGTGAATGGTCACAGTCTCACCATCTCCTATGTCTCCAGAACCTAAGATTCTTCCCTTGTTGTTATCTCCATATGTCACATAACCTCCAGTCTTCAATTTTAGTTTCTAAAATTTGGAAATATCACCTGTCATATGCCTTGAGCATCCACTGTCCAAGTACCAAAGTAATTCTTGCTACTGTTCCTGAAAAATCAAGCACCAAGTATTTGGTACCCTTAAATACTTTGGGTCCTTAGTGGTCAAATTTTCTATTTAACATATTTTGGAACCCATCTCATTTTACCCTGTGGCACAAGATGTATTCTAATATGACAGAATTTTATAGTATGCCCTTTTTTCATACAATAGTGACAAGATGAGAAGGGAGATGATGTTGATTTTCTGAAAGAAAAAAATTCAAATACCTTTTAGTTTTAACCCCAAACTTAGGTTTGTAACCAATGCTAGTATGATCAAAAACACAGTTTTGAGACCCAAGAAGTGTATCTAAATTTGCTTTACCTTGAGTAAACTTAGATAAGTTTTAATCAAATACTCAACATTTTTCTGCAGAAAGATACACTTTTCACAATCTTGTTAGCAGTAGCATTATCAGAAGATGAATTATTGTAGATTATTTCAAGATGTTCCATATCTATTTTGCTTTCTACTAATTCTTCTTCCAAAACTTTAACCCTATTCTCTAACCAGTTATTTAGCCCTTTTAACCGATTATTTGTATAGAATAAATTCTTAGCTTCATCATGCATTTCATTGAAAGCAGTTAATAATGTGTTGTAATTCATTTCATTCTCTGTGGGGGGTTGAACTTACATGGGATAAAGAGGATTCATAGCCAGCCATGAAGCATAGATTCACTTCTTCACTTTCAGATCCAGAACTTGAGGATGAATCATTGTCTTGCCAAGCTATATAGGCCTTCTTCCCTTTATACCTCATATCTTTCTTGTTTTGATTTTTGGTTTTTTCTCGACAGTCACTTCTTATATGTCCCTGCTTACCACAAGAATAACAAGTATAAGTATTTTGAAGAGAATAAGTTCTTTTATCATTGTACCTTTTAATCTGACAAGTTTTGTTTTTCTTCTTAAGAAATTTCCCAAACTTCTTAACCAACAAATTAAGATTCTCAGATCCTTTTTCATCAGAGTCACTACTTTCTTCAATTGTCTTGAGAACAATGTTTTTGCTTTTCTTTTTTGCATTTTCTTGTTCTTTAAACCTATTGATCTCCAACTCGTGTTCCCTTAGCTTACCAAACAATGATGCAGTAGTCATCTCAGTTAAGTCTCTTGATTCTGATATGGCTGTCACCTTTGGTTGCCAAGATCTGTCCAAGCATTTTAGAATTTTGATGTTTAACTCTTCCTTGTCAAACATCTTGCCTAATCCAATTAGATGGTTGACTATATGCGTGAATCTTTTCTGCACATCTGCAATGGTTTCACCTTGCTGCATTTTGAACAATTCATAATCTCTAATTAATTCATGCTTCCTTACCCTTTTCACATCAGAGGTACCTTCATGAGTGACTTCTAGAATGTCCCACATTTCTTTGGCAGAGGCGCATTGAGAAACCCTGAAAAACTCATCAAGATTTAAGGTAGAGGTAATAATGTTCTTAGCAGTATAATCATATTGAACTTTCCTATTTTCTGCATCAGTTAAGTCAGCCCAGTCTTTTTCAACAATTTTACCATCCACTGTATGATTTGGTTTGAAAGGACCATTAACAATTGTATCCCAAATACCCCTATCAAGAGATTCAATAAAGATTTTCATTCTAACCTTCCAGAAGGAATAATTCACACCAGCAAATAGAGGAGGCCTATTGATGGAGGCTTCTTTAGAAAAATACATCTTTCCCTCAACCATTTAAACTTTCTTGGATCGAATTCTTGAGTAAATTACAAGAACCAACTCTTGATACCAATTGTAAGAATTAATGGTTGAGTTCAAGAGGGGGGGTGAATTGAACTTAGAAATCTTTTTCGAAAAACATACTTTCTTTGTGGAAGAATGATTAATCTTTATCCAATCTTTTATTAGGCAGATTTGGTTTTAAACAAAGCAAGAATATAAACCAAAAATGAAAAGAGATAAATGCAGAAATACAACACAAGAGTTTATACCGGTTCACTCTTCCCAAGAGCTATATCCAGTTCTTGACAAATCTTTCAAGTTCCACTAATACCAAGTGAAAATACAAACTAGTAGATACACACCAATCTACCCCAACATCTACCTTACAACACCACAAGATAGACTCTTGAAAAACCACCCAGCAACCAAATCCAGTTGCTGTAACCGGTGCAGATTCAAACTCAATCTACACAATTAGAATTCGTACAAGTATATGAAAAGAATAAACCTGGACTGCAACTTTTACAATATAGAAGTCCAGAACCAATTTTTCTAACTCAGAACTTTCTCTCTTGAAGATCTTTAAACAATCTTGATCAAAAAGCCTTATGATATGAAATGTGTATGAATGCTCAGAAAAACACACGAATATGAGAGCTCCAAAATTGCTTTTAATCGATTTCCAACTTGTATTTTTAAAAGAGAAATCAAAACTGTATTTATAGAGTAAAAGAGAAAAAAATGACAGTTTCAATCGATTTAAAATGATGTTTTAATCGATTTATTTTATTTAAAACTCTTTCAATCAGTTAATTCGAGCTTTTAATGGATTGAAACAGTTAGAAAAAATTGTAGCTCTCTGTTTCAACAGATTAAAATTTATTTCAACAGATTAAAAATCTGAGATACTTTAAAATGAAAAATGATATCTCTTTGTTTCAACAGATTAAAATTTATTTCAACAGATTAAAAATCTGAGATACTTTAAAATGAAAAAATGACTTAGAACATTTTAATCTATTGATTTATCAATTCAACAGATTAATACTGCGAAACCCTTAATATGGAAAACCATCAAGAACATTTTAATCTGTTGATTCTATGATTTAATCAATTAAAATATTGGTTGTATATATACATTTCCTATTTTAAGTGATTTTAACAGATTAAAACTACTTTTTAACAGATTAAAAAAACAGTTTGTTCTTTCAAAGCTTAAAGATTGGTTTTTCATGAAGTATGATAAATTCTATGGAATGCAACAATTATAGGCGCTTATCACAAGATATACTGAAATTATCAAGAGATTAAATTCCATACCCATAACCTATCTACCTACACCTCACAAAATAAACTTTATAAACTTTATATGTCTTCATCAAATCCAACAAGTGCTTCACCTTCCTCTTCACAGTAACCTTTGGCAACAAGTCTGGCTTTATTCTTTGTTATATTTCCATCTTCATCAAGTTTGTTTCTAAATACCCATTTTGTGCCAATTACTTGATGAGATTCTTCTCTTGGAATTAATTCCCAGACTTGATTCCTTTCAAATTGATTAAGTTCTTCTTGCATTGCTATGCACCATTAGTCATCTTTAAGAGCTTCTTCAACACTTTTGGGTTTAATCTGTGAGACAAAAGCTACAGACATACAAAAATTTGTCATATTTCTAGTTCTTACCCCTTTTGAGATATCACCTATTATATTGTCCATTGAAAGTCCTCTTGGTGATTGCAACTCTTTTGCTAATTCAGTTGGTTTAGATGACTCATTCTCATTCAAGTACATTTCTTCTAGAGCCTCTCTTATGTACTCATCATCACCTGCAAGTTCTTTATTTGACTCAAGAGGATTTCCCTCAAGGTCTACAATTTCATCAAAAGTGACATGTACAGATTCTTCAATATTTAAAGTTTTTCTATTGAACACTCTATATGCTTTGCTAGTTAGTGAATAACCTAAGAAAATGCCCTCATCATCTTTTGAGTCAAATTTTCCTAAGTTATCTTTTCCATTATTTAACACAAAGCATTTACATCCAAATATTTTTAAGTGAGCAATATTAGGCTTTCTACCATTTAACAGTTCATAAGGAGTTGATTTTATTATTGGCCTAATAAGCATCCTATTCAATACATAACATGCAGTACTTACAACATCAGCCCAAAAATACTTAGGAACATTTGATTCATTCAACATTGTTCTAGCAAGTTCCTCTAGTGACCTATTTTTCCTTTCTACTACACCATTTTGTTGGGGAGTCCTAGGTGCAGAAAAATTATGCAAAATACCATTTTCCTCACAATAATTTTCAAACCATTCATTTTGAAACTCTCCACCATGGTCACTTCTTAACACCTTAATTCTTAAGTCTTTCTCATTTTGGATTTGCTTGGAAAACTTCCTAAAGACCTTAAAAGCTTCACTTTTTTATGTTAAGAAAAATGTCCAAGTATATCTAGAAAAATCATCAACAATTACAAGAGCATAATAATTTCCACCAAAACTTTTTATCCTAGATGGACCAAATAAATCTAAGTGTAATAGTTCTAAAGGTTTTGACGTGGAAATAACATTCTTAGATTTAAAGGATGATTTCACTTGTTTACCTTTTTGACATGCATCACATAACCTATCTTTTTCAAATTTTAACTTAGGCAAACCAACAATTAAGTCCTTTGATATTAGTTTGTTTAATTGATGCATATTTATATGAGTCGCTCTCTTATGCCATAACCATGAATTTTCTTCTTTAGAAACTAAGCATGTTATACTAGTATTAGGTACACAATCCAAATCAATCAAGTAGATATTATTATGCCTAATGCCTTTTAAAGCTATATTTTCGGAATCCTTTAAATGTATGGTGCAAAACTCACTTTCAAAGATTACCTTGAATCCTTTGTCACAAAGTTGACTTATACTTAGGAGATTATGCTTTAGCCCATGAACAAGAAGCACATCCTTTATTTCCAAAGTATTTGCACCACCAATGTTTTTGATTCCAAGTATTTTTCCTTTGTTGTTGTCCCCATAGGTTACATATCCTTGTTCTTTAGCTTTGAAACTCATAAATTTTGTTTTGTCTCCGGTCATATGTTTTGAACATCCACTGTCAAGATACCACATAGACTTCTTGGATTTGGAAGTTTCCTACAAAACAAGAACATAATAATCTTAGGTCCCCATAACTTTTGGGTCCTTGGGGTTAGAGACAATCAAATCATTTAACTATAGGAACCCAAACATATTTTCCTTTAGGAACACCAAAATGCTTAATTCTACATCTATTTGAAGTATGACCTTGTTTAATACAATAAAAACATGCATTAGATGTAATCTTTGAATATGATACATTTTGTATCTTTTGAAGTTTTAGTTCCTTTTTCAACCCATACTCTTCTATTTTTAATTTTAGGCTTTTTCAAAGGAACATGATAATTTTCACTATTTTGAACAATAGCTTTATCCTTATAATTATCACTTATTTCCTTCTTAGCTTTATCAAGCAAATGGCTAAGTATATCAATATCATGTTCATACTCTTTACATGATGCACATGCTATATTCTTATTATCTTTTTCCTCTAAACATACAATTTTCGTTTTTAAGGTTTCCACCTCTTTTTCGGATTTATTTAAACACTTTTTCACAGATTTATATTCATTTTTCAAGTCCTTAAAAGCAGTAAACAATTCTCCATATGCATTTTGTAAAACATCATAATCATTTTCATCATCACTTGAAGAAGAGTCGGAATCACTAACCTCAAAGTCGGAAGAGATGTTGTTTTTTTCCATCAAGCAAATATTAGCTTCAATTTCCGAATCACTTGACTCCGAACTTGAATCACTATCATCCCAAGCAATGTAGGATTTCTTCTTGAAGAATTTCCCGCCTTTATGATCTTCATTTTTCTTATTTGGACATTCGGTTTTTACATGTCTTGTTTCACCACAACCATAACATTTAATATTTAAGGAAGTACTTTCTCTTACCTTTCCCTTACCTTTGAAGGGTTGCTTCCCTTTGGCTTTCATGAACTTTGTAAATTTCTTTATCATGAGACTCAAATTTTCATCATCTTCATTCTCTGAGTCTTCTTCCTCCTTCTTGTTCTTACTCTTGGAAATTTCAGTTTTGAAGGCAATGTTCCTCTTTTGGTGTTGACCTTCTTCATCATTTATCCTTCCAAGTTCATGCTCTCTCAACTTTCCAAAGAGCGCCTCCATGGACATTATTGCAAGATGTTGTGACTCTGTGATGGCCGTCACCTTAGGTTTCCATTTCCTATCCAATGATTTAAGAATTTATACATTTAATTCATCAATATCAAAAATTTTACCTAACCCGGTGAGATGATTCACGATATGTGTGAAACGCTTTTGAACGTCAAAAATTGTTTCCCCTTGTTGCATCTGGAACATCTCATTCTCTTGTATCAATGAGTTCTTTCTTGCTCTTTTAACGTCATCGGTACCTTCGTGGGTTACTCTTAGTATTTCCCACATTTCTTGAGCACTTTTACAAACTGATATCCTGTAAAACTCATCAAGGGTTAAAACAAATGAAATTATATTTCTAGCCCTAACATCATATTGGGCTTTTCTATTTTCTTCACCCGACCATCTAGAAAATAGTTTTGGTACCTCTTCTCCATTTTCAGTAATTTTAGGAATAAAATGTCCATTTAAATTGCGTCCCAAACACCTCTATCAACAGACTCCAAAAATATTTGCATTCTAACTTTCCAAAAAGGATAATTTTGCCCCGCAAAAAGTGGGGGTCTATTGATAGAAGCACCCTCGGCAAACGTTTGATTTTGTCCAGCCATTTTCGAAAATTGAATGACTATCAAAGCAACCTCTGATACCACTTGTTAGAATCGTGCAGCGGAATGCTTGCATTTACGGACAAAAACCAAGAGGGGGGTGAATTGGTTTCTTAAACAAAAATTAGGGTTTTAAAATTTTCCCCAAATTTCACCGATTAAAATGTTGTGTAAAGTAAATAGAGAAGGGATAGAAGATTACACAGTCGATTTATATTGGTTCGGATCAAAAGACCCTACGTCCAGTTGCTAATCACTCAAATAGAGGATTAACGTTGTCACTATAATCACAGTTTTACAAACAAATTACAAATGAAAAGACAAGGTAAAGAATACACCTCTCTTGAGTCACACAAGAGATGAACACCTCCTTTGAATCCACAAAGGATGAAGAACAGCTTTTCCTAGAGACGACACAACACACAATCCACCAAGAAACCCACTCAGTGATTCTTATCGCTTCTAGCCCACACTAGGTTTCAAAAGCCCCTTTTTCCTCCCTATAAACAGTTCTCTGGCAGTCACAACTCTTAAATTTTGTATGAAAAAGGTTGTTCTATTTGCAGAGAGCCTTAGAGAACCTTAAGTAGAGAGATTAGGATTTAGGAATTGGGGATTTTCGAAATTGAATGAATTGGGAATAGGGTTTTCGAAACTTGGTCCAATTTTGAATTTCAAAATACATATCAGACCCAAATAATTAATTATCTTGAGTGTTAATCAATTATTCCAGAGCCATTCTCGCAGAGGAGAAAAAAGAGCACCAGTTAATCGATTAACAGGCCATTTAATCGATTATTCCAGATAGCAAATGCTGAAAATGGTTTTCTTTCTGTAATAATCGATTATCCTGCCATTTAATCGATTATTCCAGTTGTTTTTTTATAAAAATGAGTTTTTAGAGCGTTTAAAGAGTAGTTTATGTGTTGGCTATCTTGGACTCTAATATTACAGACTCAAAATCATAAAAACAGAGTTACTACATAACATTACAAGTCTTCAAATCTTTAAGTCCTTTATTCTTGAATCATCATCAAAATCTACAAGCTTCATATCCTTGTATGTTCAACATTCATATCCTTGTATGTTCAACAAGTATGTCAATGTCTTTTCTGACAAAGTATCAGGGTTTTTGCAGAGCAGAAAGGTGGATTTTGCTATCGATTTGGGTTTAGGAGTAGGTCCGATATCAATGGCTCTGTACAGAATGGCTCCAACAGAGTTGGCAGAGTTGAAGAAGAAAATTGAGGATCTATTGGAGAAGAAGTTTATTAGACCAAGTGTTTCACTGTGTGGTGCTCCGTTTTTGTTGGTTGTCATCGCCGTCAGAAGAGGCGGTCGGAGTGACGCGATGGTTTTGATTAACTCGTGTTGTTTTGAAAGAAGTGGTTCAACGCCTTTAGGCTGTCCGATAACCGGGTTGGACCTAAAGGCAAGGTTTTCGAAACGGTTTGAGGAGTCGCCATCAGTGTTTTAACCTTAAACACTAAAAAAGGTGAAGAAAGAAGAAGGCAGTGGTTTTAAAAAAAAAACAACTTTGGCCATTACAACCAGAGTCGGGTAAGGGAGTTAGTTACGTGTGGGGAAGGTGTTAGCACCCCACAACGCCCCTTTCAGGCTTCCTATGATGGACTAGTTTAGAAAATAAAAAATTAAAGAAATTATCTTTTTACCCTATTATTCTATCTACTTGCAGAATTTAAATGTCTACATGGCCCTATTATCTAATGCACACAAAGAAAGCGATAAAGAAAGCAGTAAAAGAGAGAGAGAATAGGGAAGGAACCTCCGAAGCAAGCTTTATATTAACCTTTTGAAACTTGAGGACACTTTTTGGCAATCCCCACACTCTACAAGAACGCTCCTCCCGCAAAAGAAAGAAAAGTCACTCTACCGAGGGTCGGACGTCTCAATAGGAGACTTCCTTAATCGATTTAAACTTTAAACAGAAATCGGAAAGCTCACTTGAACTCCGGAATAATGCTCAGAGTCACTCTAAAGTGCCAAAAGGCTTCGTAGAGAGTGGTAGGAGTGAAAAGGTGTGAATTTCGTGGAATGGGGGCTCCTATTTATAGGGAACCGGACCAGGAAAAAGTGGACAGTCATCTGGAATTAGTGGACGATCGTCCATGCAGTATGGATAGTCGTCCATGGCCAAAAGTTGCCATGGACGGTCATCCAAGCTAAGTGAACGACCATCCATAGCCATAAAGTTAGCATGGACGACCGTCTGACTGTCCTGGACGGCCATCCGCTATCTCCGATGGATTTTCTTATTTTTATTGCATCTAAAAACCCTTGCTATCTTAAATGGAACCTAGAAAAAGCTACTAGGGACCTAGCAAAGTCTTGACCATCTTCGGAACAGGCGATCTTTGGCTTTATTGGAGAGCCGGGCAAGATTTGGGGTCTACAGCTGCCCCCCCTTCACCCGACCAATTGACTATGGGCTAATGTACCATAAGGTTGATTGGCCGGTAAAGGAGTTAACCCTCTTGCCCGGTTGTCCTCTGGATGCTCCTCTTGTCGTGGTGGCTGACCCTCGGGACTTGTGAATGTAGTCTAGGTTTGTCTTCAGGATGCTTCCTTGTTGCGGAGGCTGACCCTTTGGACGATATGTGTGAAGCTTCAGGAAGCTCCTTCAGTGCGGTAGCTGACCCTTTGGCTGATGAAGACTTTTCCCCTAGGATGCTCCTTTGATGCGGCAGCTGACCCCTAGGTGGTGAACTCTTGTCTTCAGGATGCTCCCATGCTGCGCTAGCTGACCCTTAGGACAATAGCGATGGGTTGTATCTTCTGGATACCCTTTTGTAACAGGGTTGATCCTTCGCATGATGTACATCCCTCCTTCAAGATACTCCTTTGCAGCGGAGCTGATCTATCGGATGATGATGGCAGATTGTGTCTTTTGGATGCTCCTTTGCGATGGAGCTGATCCTCTGGATGATGTGTAAAACTCTATCTTCTGATGCCACTTTTGTTGTGATAGCTGATCCTTCCGATAGAGAAGGTGGTGGCGGATTACTGCTCTAGCTCATGCACCAACATTTGTCTTCAGGACACTCCCTTGCAACGGAGCTGGTTCTTCAGACGATGTATGTGGTGCCAGCTTACTACTCTAGCTCATGCGCTGACTCTATGGGGAGTGATTATTCTTGACTCTTCTTGTGTAGTCATCCGGTGTGTTGACTTCTGGAGATTATTGGTAAATTCCTCTGGAGTAGGCAGGAGTTTATTGGGGATTTGTCGATTTGGATGATGCCTCTGAGTAGGTGGATTGCTTCATTGGAAGTGAAGGCTTTCGATTTGCGTTGTTTTGCCTCTGAGTAGGCTGATCCGCTTGGGGGTAGAACCTCATTTGGAGACTTGTTTTGGGTGCTTCCTGTTTTGAAACACAAACTAGAGCTAGTCTCCTTATATGCATGAATGCTTTTCGTTTTTGTTATTTATCCGAGGCGATTATTTTATTTTTTGTTTTTTCGATTTTGATAAAGCCATTTTGTGACTACTTTGTGTGGATGCCTTAAATGCAATCTATTTTTATTCGATGCATCTAGAAAAGTGACTGGCATTCTCCTACTGGACCTTTATGATTATGTTGATGGGCTCTTCTTTTATTCATTTTCTTTTTATTAAGCCCTATCTTTTGCCTAGACCACCCTTTTGGGGTTTTCGATGTAGCGCGCTGCCTTAATTTTGCCTAGGATATCTTAGCAGGCTTTTTCCTTTTTATGAGTGCCTTAACTTTTGCCTAAACCGCCCTTTGCGGGTTTTCGATCTAGCAGGCTGCCCTAATTTTTGCCTAAGAATCTCCTAACAAGCATCATTCTTTTTATCTTTTCTTTTGTTTTCTTGTATTGGTTTTTTATGTATGCTTATGATTCATTTAACACAGAGGAATTTTCATAATTTGGTCAAGAGAAAACAATTTTATTGACATAAACAAATAGTTTATTTCTTACAGAAGGATTTACAAAGGGATTTAGAAGCATGGTTGGCCAAGGTTGGCTACACTGTATAAGCTATAACAATCATGCCTCTGACATCTACCCCCCTAGTTCTCCTAGTTACCTTAGTCGAGATGCTCGAGCCCAGAGTGAAGACTATGCAGAGGTTGCCTACTTTTGGAAGGATGTTACCTTAGTCGCCTTGCGGTTTTCGGCTAAGGTAACCATTGCTCTTTTTATTTTATTTTTGTTTTTGAAACCTCTAAGTTTTGCCAAGGACGTGTCCTAGCAAGATGTGTGGATCCTAACTTTTGCCCAGGACGCCATTTGTGGGTTTTCATCCTGGAGGATCATGAGCAATGCCTTCAGGCGTGATACTTCTTCACCGCATCTGAATTGACTGGGTGGCGAAGTTCTTCTCCATCCATGTTGGTGAGGATAAGAGCTCCTCCTAAGAAGGCTCACTCGACCACAAAGGGTCCCTCATAATTTGCCACCCATTTTTTGATTTTATCCTTCTGAGCCAGAAGCAATTTCTTTATTACTAGATCCCCCTCGTGATAAGTGTGGGGGTTGAATTTTTTGTCGTAAGCCCTTTTTATTTTCTTTTGGTAGGATTGTCCGTGACATATGGCGTCCAATCGTTTTTCTTCGATTAGGTTCAATTGATCATACCGATTTTGGATCCATTCTGCTTCTGTCAACTTTGCTTCCATGATAACTCGCAGGGAGGGTATTTTGACTTCTACTGGTAGTACGGCCTCCATGCCATACACGAGGGAAATTGGGGTGGCTACGTATGGAAGTTCGGTATCCGTGCAGGGCAAAGGGTAACATTTCGTGCCAATTTGTATATGTTATTACCATCTTTTGGATGATGTTCTTGTTGGCAGCCTCTACCGCACCGTTCATTTTGGGTCGGTATGGAGAGGAATTGTGATGTTGAATTTTGAAATCTTGGCATAATTCCTCCATCATCTTATTGTTCATATTGGTCTCATTATCAGTAATGAGACGATGGGGGATGCCATACCGGCACATGATATTTCTCTTGACGAAGGTGGTCACTACTTTCGTGGTCACATGTGCGTAGGATGCCGCTTCTACCCATTTGGTGAAGTAGTCAATGGCCACTAGGATGAAACGATGACCATTGGATGCTTTGGGCTCGATGGGTCCAATAACATCCATGCCCCACATGGATAATGGTCATGGTGTAGCCAAGACGTTGAGAGGTGTCGGTGGGATATGAACATTGTCGGCATAGACCTGGCATTTGTGACATCGCTTGGCGTATTGATGACAATCACCTTCCATCGTGGACCAGAAGTATCTTGCCCTTAGGATCTTTTTTGCCATGACATGCCCTAGCGTGTGGGTTCCGAAGGTTCCTTCATGAATTTTTTTAATCAGGGTTTGAGCCTCTTCGCGGTCCACACACCTCAGCAGGCTGGAGTCAAAAATTTTCTTATAAAGGGTTCCTCTTATCAGCTTGAACCCTATAGCTCTCTTTCGAATGGTCCTTTTATCATTATCATTAATTCCCTTGGGATATTCGCCCTTCATGAGGTATCGCTTGATGTCATGATACCAAGGGGATTTTTCTTGCTTGCTAGTTACTGCCATACAAAAAGCTTGTTTATCATGCAGCCTAATTTGGATAATCAGTATCTCACATTCTTTATCTAGGGCGAACATAGATGACAAAGTAGCGAGGGCATCTGTGAACTGATTATCTTCCCGAGGGATGTACTCGAAAGTGACATTTTCCATCCTTGAAACCATATTTCGGATGTACTCTAGATATGGGATCAATTTGGAATTTCTGGTTTCCCATTCACCCTTGAGTTGATAGATAACAAGGGATGAGTCACCGAAAACTTTGAGTTTGGTCACCACATGATCTAGAGCTTCTTGGAATCCTAGGGTGTAGGCTTCATACTCAGCCATGTTATTGGTGCAGTTGAAATTTAGTGTAGCTGTTACTGGGATGTACTTCTTTTCAGGGGATATTAAAACAGCTCCTATCCCGTGTCCAAGCATGTTCGAGGCTCCGTCGAAGAACATAGTCCATGCATCTTCCTCGGGTAATTCGTGTTGGATATGCATGATGTGTTCATCTGGAAAATCATCTTGTAGGGATTGATATTCGTTTGTTGATCCGTGTGCTAGGTAATCTGCTAGGGGACTACCTTTGATAGTTTTTTGGGTGATATAGACGATGTCAAATTCCGAAAGGAGTACTTGCCACCTAGCTATTCTTCTAGTCAGGACGGGTTTTTCAAAAAGGTATTTGATTGGATCCATTTTGGAGACCAACCAGGTCGTATGTCTAATCATATACTACCTGAGACGTTAAGTTGCCCACACCAATACACAACATGTTTTTTCGAGTGGTGTATAATGGGTCTCATAGTCTAGGAATTTTTTGCTGAGGTAGTATATGACTTGTTCTCTCTTTCCCGTATCATCTTGTTGACCAAGCACACATCCCATAGATTCATCGAGTACCGATAGATAAAGAATTAGAGGTTTTCCTTCAACGGGGCACTAGTACCAGTGGATTGGTTAGGCACAACTTAATTTTCTCAAAAGCTTGTTGGCAATCCTCATTCCAAACTGTTGGTTGGTTTTTGCGCAATAGTTTGAAGATGGGTGCACATTTGTCTGTGAGTTGTGCGATGAACCTAACTATGTAGTTAATCCGGGCAAGAAATCCTTTGATCTCCTTTTCAGTTTCCGGTGGGAGCATTTCTAAAATTGCCTTTGTTTTGTCGGGGTCTACCTTTATTCCCTTTTTGCTGACGATAAACCCAAGTAGTTTACCTGACCGTACTCCAAATGTACACTTAGTCGGGTTTAGCTTCAGCTGATACTTTCGAAGTCGATCGAATAATTTTCTCAAATAGAGAATGTGGTCTATTTCGTTCTTGGATTTGGTAATCATGTCATCCACGTAAACTTCAATTTCTTTATGGATCATGTCATGGAATGATGTTACCATGGCCCTTTGATAGGTAGCCCCTGTGTTCTTGAGTCCAAAAGGCATGACTCTGTAACAGAATGTTCCCCATGGTGTGATGAAGGAAGTTTTTTCTCTATCTTCGACGACTAACTTAATCTGATTATACCCCGTGTATCCATCCATGAAGGAATAGAGTGTGTTCATGGTGGTGTGATCAACCAATGTGTCGATTTGTGGTAGGGGAAAATCGCTTTTGGACTTGCTCGATTTAGATCCCTATAATCTACACACACTATGATTTTCCCATTCTTTTTCATGACTGGCACGATGTTTTCCCGCCATTCCAGGTATTTGGACACGATCAGGAAATTAGCGTCCAACTGTTTCTGTACTTCCTCTTTAATTTTTAAGGACCAGTCGGGTTTCATCCTTCTTAGCTTTTGCTTTATTGGCCGGGAACCCTCTTTCAAAGGTAGTTTATGCTCCACTATGCTTGCGTTGAGTCCAGGCATGTCATGGTAAGACTAAGTGAATACGTCCACGTATTCTTCCAATGGTTGTATTAACCCTTCCCTGATGTCACTATCAATTTGGGTACCGATATTTACTTCCTTCTTATCATCCTTCTGTCCCAAATTGACGGTCTTTGTCTCTTCCCGATAGGGTTGTATGGAGCGAGCTTCTCTTTTCAACAATCTTTGCATGTCCGGAGAAATGGTCTCCTGCTTACTGTCGGATTCGACCCATTCGCCTTCGACTTTCAGATCCCACAGAGATTCGTCAATCACAAACATGATCGTTTTAAGGGTTCTGTTTTAGGTATAGATTTTATTATTCAGTTATTTTGAAAGAATAATAAATAGAAGAGGGAAAAGAATAAATATGGATGAAAAATGCCTCATGTATTAAAATAAAGGAAAAGGTACAAAATGCCCTTTTAATCGATGATCTTACGGCCATGGGCTGGGACCGCATGAAATACAAAGAAAGCTTTTAAAAAGAGAAATAACCCTAACAGTTGGTCCTCGCTATCCAACCCTATCACTCTGGTTGCGACAAAGGCTTGACTTCTATGCTGGGGGCGGGAGCATCAAAGGTGACCTATCCGATGTCTATTAACTCCTGGACCTTATATTTTAAGGCCCGACAGTTCTCTACTGAGTGCCCAGGAGCGCCTGAGTGGTAAGCGCATTTCTCATTAGGCTTATACCACTCAGGGTAAGGTGGGTCCACCTTTCTTGGCGGGACATATGCCAGGAGCTTAGCCTCCACCAGCTTAGGTAGTAAATGTTGAACATTACAGAACTTGATGTTGCACTTGATGGACATGAAGGTTGTTGATTTTGATGATGATTCAAGAACACAAAGACTTAGAGTGTTGAAGACTTGTTTTGTATTGTAATAACTCTGTTTCAATTAGATTGAGTCTGTAATATTAGAGTTTAAGATAGCCGGTACATAGTCTGCACCTTAGAAGCTTCAAAAAGCTCAAATTTATCATCCAGGCTCGGCTTTAATCGATTAAATAGGGAAATAATCGATTAAAACAGTGAGAAAAATCATTTTCTATAACAACTCACTGGTTTAATCGATTAAACCAATTTTTAATCGATTAACAGGCGGTTTAATCGATTAAACCACCTTTTAATCGATTAAAACAGAGAGGTTTGGGTTCTGTTGTTTTTTGGCTCTGTTTTAATCGATTAACACTTCATTTAATCGTTTATTTCAGTCAGATTTTGAATTTTAACTTCAAATCAAACCTATTTTCGAAAACCCTATTTCCAAGAACCCTAGTTTCGAAATCCCCAATTCCTAAACCCTAATTTCTCTACTTAAACTCTTCTATGGCACTCAGAAAAAAAGAACAACCTTTTTCATACAAAAGTTAAGTGCTGTGAGTGCCAGAGAACTGTTTGTTGCAAGAAAAAGGGGCTTTCTGAACCTGGTGTGGGCTAGAAGCGATAAGAATCACTAAGTGGAGTTCTTAGTGGATTGTGTGTTGTGCTGTCTCTGGGGAAAGTTGTTCTTCATCTCTTGTGGATTTCAAGAAAGGTGTTATCTTTACTTTATCTCTTCCATTGTAAATTGTTTGTAACAATTGTGATTATAGTGACAGCGTTAATCCTCTCTTTGAGTGATTAGCAACTGGACGTAGGGTCTTTTGATCCGAACCAGTATAAATCTCCTGTGTAAGATTCTCTTCTCTTCTCTTCTCTATTTACATTTACATGAGTTTTCAATCGGTAAAATTTGGGGAAAATTTTGAAAACCTAATTTTTATTAAGAAACCAATTCACCCCCCTCTTGGTTTTTGTCCGACCACGCGATCATTCCGCTATGCGATTCTAACAAGTGGTATCAGAGCTTGCTTTGATAGTCATTCAAATTTTTGAAAATGGCCGGACAAAATCAAACTTTTGCCGAAGGTGCGTCTATCAACAGACCCCCACTTTTTGCGGGTCAAAATTATCCTTTTTGGAAGGTACGAATGCAAATATTTTTAGAGTCTGTTGATAGAGGCGTTTGGGACGCTATTTTAAATGGTCCTTTTATTCCTAATGTTTTTGAAAATGGAGTAGAAGTACCAAAACATTTTTCTAGATGGTCGGATGAAGAAAATAGGAAAGTCCAATATGATGTTAGGGCTAGGAATATAATTTCATCTGCTTTAACCCTTAACGAGTTTTACAGGATCTCTATTTGTAAAAGTGCTCAAGAGATGTGGGAAAAACTAAGAGTAACTTATGAAGGAACCGATGATAGTGACTCGATTTTGGAGTCAAGTGATCTGGAAATAGAAGCTAACATTTGCTTATTGGCAAAAGACAATATATCTTCCGACTTTGAGGTAAGTGATTCTGACTCATCCTCAAGTGATGATGAAAATGATTTTGATGAATTACAAAATGCATATAATGAATTGTTTAGTGCCTTTAAGGACTTGAAAAATGAATATAAAGCTGTGAAAAAGAGTTTAAGTAGATTCGAAAAGGAGGTAGAGTCCTTAAAAAAGAAAATTGTATGTTTAGAGAAAAAGGAGTCCTTAAAAATGAAAATTTCATGTTTAGAGGAAAAGGAAACCTTAGAAACGAAAATTGTATGCATAGATGAGAATGATGATAAGAATATAGCATGTGCATCATGTAAAGAGTATGAACATGATATTGATTTACTTAGACATTTGCTTGATAAAGCTAAAAAGGAATTAAGTGATAGTTATAAGAATAAGGATAGTGTTCAAATTAAAGAAAATTGTCATGTTCCTTTGAAAAAGCCTAAAAGTAAAAATAGAAGAGTATGGGTTGAAAAAGGAACCAAAACTTCAATAGTTAGAAATGTATCATATTCTAAAATTACATCTAATGCATGCTTTTATTGTATGAAACATGGTCATACTTCAAATAGATGTAAAATCAAACATTTTGGTGTTCCTAAAGGAAAATATATTTGGGTTCCTATAGTTAAATGAATTGTTTGTCTCTTGTATTTATTCAAAGAAAATTGATCATTTATTATGTTTTGAATAGGATGCTCATTAGGTCAATTATAAAATCAACTCCCTATGAATTGTTAAATGGTAGAAAGCCTAATGTTGCTCATTTGAAAATTTTTGGATGTAAGTGCTTTGTGTTAAATAATGGAAAGGACAACTTAGGAAAATTTGACTCAAAAGCCGATGAGGGCATTTTCTTAGGTTATTCATTAACTAGCAAGGCTTATAGGGTATTTAATAGAAGAACTTTGAATATAGAAGAATCTATTCATGTTACTTTTGATGAGATTGTAGACCTTGGGGGAAATCCTCTTGAGTCAAATAAAGAACTTGCAGGTGATGATGAATATATAAGAGAGGCTCTTGATGAATTATATTTGGAAGAAAATGAGCCTTCTCAAACACTTGAGTTAGCAAAAGAATGGCAATCTCCAAGAGGACTCTCAATGGACAATATCATAGGTGATATTTCAAAAGGGGTAAGAACAAGAAATATGTCTAACTTTTTTATGTCTGTAGTTTTTGTGTCTCAGATAGAACCCAAAAATGTGGAGGAAGCACTTAAAGATGAACAATGGTGCATAGCTATGCAAGAAGAACTTAACCAATTTGAAAGGAATCAAGTCTGGGAATTAATCCCAAGGGAAGAATCACATCAAGTTATTGGAACAAAATGGGTATTTAGAAATAAGCTTGATGAAGATGGAAATATAACAAAGAATAAAGCCAGACTTGTCGCCAAAGGCTATTGTCAGGAGGAAGGTATAGACTATGATGAAACTTATGCTCCTGTTGCCAGGTTAGAGGCTATACGCCTACTTCTTGCTTATGCATCTTTGATGAAATTTAAATTATATCAAATGGATGTTAAGAGTGCATTTTTAAATGGTTTTATTAAAGAAGAAGTTTATGTGGAGCAACCCCCTGGTTTTGAGGATTTTAGTTTTCCTAATCATGTTTTTAAATTAAAGAAAGCATTATATGGGTTGAAACAAGCTCCTAGATCTTGGTATGAAAGGCTAAGTAGTTTCCTAACATCAAATGATTTCTCTAGAGGAAAAATTGATTCTACACTGTTTATAAAGAAAGTTAAAGAACATATCTTATTGGTCCAGGTATATGTTGATGATATTATTTTTGGATCAACTAATAATTCGTTATGTGTAGAATTTGCTAAGATTATGCAGGGAGAGTTTGAAATGTCTATGATGGGAGAATTGACATTCTTCCTTGGACTACAAATCAAGCAACTTAAAGATGGCATTTTCATCTCTCAAACCAAATACTGCAAAGAGATCCTTAAAAAGTTTGGAATGGACACCTCAAACGAAGCTAACACACCCATGGGAACCTCATGCTATCTAGACAAGGATGAATCAGGTTTGGAAGTTAATCAAACTATATATAGAGGTATGATAGGATCACTGTTATACTTAACTGCAAGTATACCTGATATTATGCATTATGTCATGTGTGTGTGCTAGATTTCGAGGCTTGTCCTAAAGAATCTCATCTAATTGCAGTGAAACATATTTTAAAATACTTAAAAGGAACTACTTGGTTTTGGTTTGTGGTATTCGGTCGATGCTTGTATGAGTTTAATAGGATATTCTGATGCTGATTATCGTGGATGTAAAATTGATAGGAAAAGTACTAGTGGGACATGTCATTTGTTAGGTTCATCCTTAATATCTTGGCATTCTAAGAAACATGCATGTATTGCTTTATCTACCACTGAAGCTGAATATATTGCAGCTGGTAGTTGTTGTGCTCAAATTCTGTGGATGAAACAACAGTTAGAAGATTATAGTATCTTTTTAAATGACATTCCGTTGATGTGTGATAATACGAGGGCAATAAATCTTACTAAGAATCCAGTAATGCACTCTAGGACTAAACATATAGAAATAAGACATCACTTTTTGAGAGATCATATTAGCAAAGGAAACTGTAAAATAGAGTATGTAGATATCAAACGTCAATTAGCAGATATTTTTACTAAGCCTCTACCCAAGGATAGATTCTATGATCTTAGAAGAGACTTAGGGATATTAGAAATAGCTTAAATTCTGCTTAATTTGACTGTTTTTGGATGGTTGTAATGTTATAATTCATTTTGTAGGATGTTCATAGGTTATCATGTGTTAAAACACTCAAAACAGGGCATTCCTCTCTGGAATAATCGATTAATTTGAGTAATAATCGATTATTTGCATCCAAAACACTTAAAACAGGGTATTCCTCTCTGGAATAATCGATTTATTCGTCCATTAATCGATTAAAACTAGTAATAATCGATTAACAGCCCAAAATAATCGATTAAACGGGTCTGGAAGTGATTTAATCGATTAATTTGAATTTTAATCGATTAAATCCGACCAAGTTTGCTTCCTAGCCGTTGCCAACGGATATTTTGACCATTATTCCCTTCCATATGAACGTTGGAGATGCTTGGTTATAAATAGGGACCTTCATTTCACTTCTACTCACTTCTATCTCTTGAAATCAAGCTATCTTGCCTTATTCTAGCTACCTTGCCCTCTTCTCAATACACTTAGCTTTCTAAATCTTCTTGTTACTCTTCTAATCTTTCAATGGCCTCATCTTCTCGTGCTAAGATCCCTACTAGAAGAAGATCTGCACCCTCATCTCGTCCCCGTCCTAATTTTGTAGAAGGATGGATTTCTGATACAGATGGCCAACAAGAATTTCTGACCTACTGGAAGGAACAGGCTATTGTTTCTCCCAAGTTTCTTATTGGTGAGCAATTCATCAATAGGGGATTCAATTTTCCCAACCTTCTTGAAATTCAAGGAGTTCTTCCCTTCATCCAAATGCAAGGTACGTATTATCCTGACCTTGTTAGGGTATTCTACTCTAGGTTTAAATTTAGAGATCAAATTGCTACTTCTAGAGTAAAGGGTGTCACCATTATTCTTGACGATGATATTTGGGAAAACGTCGCTCACTTTCCAATTAGAGAAGACGCTATTAACATTTATGGTGAGCTAGATGATTTTGACAGGTTCTTAGCTTACCGTTCTTTTCTGCGAAATCCCTCCATGGAGATTAGGCATCTCCTTCATGCTGGACCTTTAAAGAAGGAGGAACGCATGATTTTACATCTACTTGTCTGCATCCTCTGTCCCCGGGCTACAAATCATGCTCAATGTTCTTCCATTGATCTTCATATTATTCATGCCATAATGAATAATGAGCCGTTAGATTGGGGCGTTCTTGTCACAATGACCATGTTAAAAGCAAAACGTCATCCCACATTCAAAATTCCATATGCTTTACTTGTCTCTCGTATTCTTGAATATAAAGGAGTGAATGTTGAAGGTGAACAAGCAGTTAGAACAAATAATTTGAACCGCATGCTGGACAGCACATTGATTAAACTCCAAATGGTGCGAGTCAATGATATTTATGTTCACAAGGATGACGTTCCTAATCAAGGTGATGCTAATGAAGATTCTGATGAAGATATGCCTCCAGCTGCTGAGTTTCCCTCTGACCAAATCCAAAGTGTTGGAACTTCCTCTACTCATCATGAAACTCGACAATCCATGGAAGACATGTTATCTGACATGAATCAGAGGATGCAGTCATTCTTCACTCTTTCTGGAGTACGGCATGAGGAAATAATTCGTCGTATATCTGATGTAGATGATAAAGTGTGTCGTTTAGAAAATAGATTTGATGCACACTTTCATAGTGATGATAGTGAAGAATTTTAAATTTGTTGTTTATTTTCTCTTCTTGTGATGTAATGTATTGACATTTCTGAAATAAAATGTGATGTTTTGTTATTGCTTTGATTGAGGGGGAGCTTTCTCTAAATTATGCATATTTTGAGGGGGAGCTCTTATGTTTGTAATAGAAGAATTATTTTTTATTAGAATCAAAATAGGGGGAGAAAATATTTAAAGCCTAAAATGATTGTTTTTATAATATTATTTGGTATGTTTAATGTGTTTGTTAGTATGACATATAAAACAGATTATTACAAGGCTTTAAAAAGATAATTTTGATCATCATCAAAAAGGGGGAGATTGTTGAACATTCAAGGACTTGATATTGCACTTGATGGACATGAAGATTGTTGATTTTGATGATGATTCAAGAACACAAAGACTTAGAGTGTTGAAGACTTGTTTTGTATTGTAATAACTCTGTTTCAATTAGATTGAGTCTGTAATATTAGAGTTTAAGATAGCCGGTACATAGTCTGCACCTTAGAAGCTTCAAAAAGCTCAAATTTATCATCCAAGCTCGGCTTTAATCAATTAAATAGGGAAATAATCGATTAAAACAGTGAGAAAAATCATTTTCTGTAACAACTCACTGGTTTAATCGATTAAACCAATTTTTAATCGATTAACAGGCGGTTTAATCGATTAAACCACCTTTTAATCGATTAAAACAGAGAGGTTTGGGTTCTGTTGTTTTTTGGCTCTGTTTTAATCGATTAACACTTCATTTAATCGTTTATTTCAGTCAGATTTTGAATTTTAACTTCAAATCAAACCTATTTTCGAAAACCCTATTTCCAAGAACCCTAGTTTCGAAATCCCCAATTCCTAAACCCTAATTTCTCTACTTAAACTCTTTTATGGAACTCAGAAAAAAAGAACAACCTTTTTCATACAAAAGTTAAGTGCTGTGAGTGCCAGAGAACTGTTTGTTGCAAGAAAAAGGGGCTTTCTGAACCTGGTGTGGGCTAGAAGCGATAAGAATCACTAAGTGGAGTTCTTAGTGGATTGTGTGCTATGCTGTCTCTGGGGAAAGTTGTTATTCATCTCTTGTGGATTTCAAGAGAGGTGTTATCTTTACTTTATCTCTTCCATTGTAAATTGTTTGTAACAATTGTGATTATAGTGACAGCGTTAATCCTCTCTTTGAGTGATTAGCAACTGGACGTAGGGTCTTTTGATCCGAACCAGTATAAATCTCCTGTGTAAGATTCTCTTCTCTTCTCTATTTACATTTACACAGTTTTCAATCGGTAAAATTTGGGGAAAATTTTGAAAACCTAATTTTTATTAAGAAACCAATTCACCCCCCCTCTTGGTTTTTGTTCGACCACGCGATCATTCCGCTGCGCGATTCTAACAGTAAACTCTCATAAGAGGTTGGAATGGGAGTGAACTTCCTTTCCTGCCTCTGGGATTGCCTAGCTGGCTTCGAAGAAGAAGAAGGAGTGGTGAGGCTGATGGCGTTTACGTTCTCCTCCTTCTTCCTGCCCAGGGATTTCTTGAATGATGCGTCGGAAGAGGAAGGTCGCACTATCCTTCCACTTTTCAATCCCTGCTCCATCCTCTCACCTATGGTGACCACGTCTGCAAAGAGGGTTAACATGCTCCCTATCATTATGTTGTAATAGGGTCCAATCAACGAGTTGATGAACATAGACACGGTCTCCTTGTCCAATAGCGGAGCTCCACTTGGGCGGCCAGTTCCCTCCATCGCTGGGCATACACCTTAAAGGATTTGTCGCCTCTCTTGCTCAGTGTTTGGAGATCTGACGTATCGTGGGTCATATCGATGTTGTACTTATAGCGACAAAGAAAGGCGTCTACCAGCTGCTTCTAGTTCTGGACTTGTCCCTTCTCCAGCTGCATGTACCAATTCAAAGCTGAATCAGTCAGGCTCTCTTGAAAACAGTGTATCAGGAGTTCTTCATTATCAGTGTAGGGAGCCATCTTGCAACAGTACATAGTAAGATGACTCCTTGGGCAAGTCATTCCCATGTACTTTGGGAAGTCTGGGACCTTGAACTTTGGAGGGAAATAGATGTTCTTAACAAGGCACATATTAGTTGCCTCCTTCACGTCAAAGCTATGCCCCTCCATGGCCCTAAGTCTCTCTTCCAGAGCGGAGATTTGTTGCTTGGAGACTTCAGGGGGTTGTATGAGCACCGCCCTTGCTTCGGACTGCATGGGGGCCTTTTGCTCGTAGAAGAATTCCTCTTCTTCTTTTTCTTCCTCATGGTGAGATGTGCAGTCACCATGAGTATCGCCCTTATTGAGATTATGCTAGCGCATTAACTCCATCATTTGCATCATTTGTTCTCTTAAGGAGTTAACCTCAGCAATGAGTTTACGGCTCTGCTCTTCTAGCTGCTCCATCACTTTAGCCTTTTGTGCACGAGTTCGGACCATAGAAAGACCATCCACTTTCTAGGATGCAAAAAATGAATTTTATTACTTTAAATGAATGTTTGGTGTGGGATAGATACACCTTAAGACAATGACTTTAGTATCATCCTTAAAGTTTTACACTTCACGGAGCACGATACCCATTTCGGTATAATGGTTCCTTCCCCATCATAGTTTTGACAAGTATAACGAAGGTCACCATATACCTTAGTACATGTGTCCCTTCCTTGTGGATGGTTATAAATGTGCTCGGGGCCTCTTTCGCCTTTGTCTAATGCCTCCTAGCATGGATATGTTTATGCATGTACTAGTACAAAAAGGCGACAGATGTTCAAAGTAGGATAACTTTTGACTGAGACGTCGGATTTAGACGTACAACATATCAAAACGAAGAGGAAAAAGTGAAGAACAGGTGGAAAATCCCAAGTGGGATTTGTCCCAACATTTTTCCGAAAAAAAGTTCCTAAGACTCATTAAAACCCATTTTGCACTAGTGATGAGGGATTTATTAAGATGATGCGTATACGTACTTTCCTTATGCATTTATTTTCTCTCCTTGTTTTACCACTCATGAGATAATGCAATATGAATGACATGACTTTGTCAAAAAAAAATTTATTGTTGTTTTGATTTTGTTATTATTATAATTTTTTTTAATTTTAACCTTTTATCTCTTTTGTCGGACTACGTGGCTACTTAGCTTACAAAGAACCTGAAACCAGGCTAGCTAAAAGGCAAACTGTCCGAGATAAAAATGATTCTTGCGAAAGAATGGTTTTAGCATCCCTTATCTCTTCGGTCGGACTGCGTGGCTACTTAGCTTACAAACCTGAAACCAGGCTAGCTAAAAGGCAGACTGTCCGAGATAAGGGTGTTTATTGTGAAAAGATTGAGATTTTGTTTTTTTTTATTCCTATTATATGATTATGTTATGCAACAATCAAATGCAACAAACAAATGCACAAATAATTCATTCATCCACGAACAGAGTGACATTTTATTCACAAGCGGGTTTCCTGCAGAAAAGTGCATTGGCAAAGGTAGGTTCTAACTGTTCTCACCAAGGCCAGGCCCCCAAAGTGTCTCCATTATAGGGACCCTTCAATCTCTCAATCTTTGAACCATGCATGGCAAAAAGGCCTTGTCGACGTTCTTAGACAAAGAGAAGAAGGTTATCACCTTGAGTGGTGGTTTTCGACAACGACCTGCTGGCACTAAGGCAATACCATGGTCGGTCGTACCTGCCACCCACTCCCTATGTGTATTCTCTCTTGCCCCCGGGTATAGAGGGACTATTGTGTGCAAGGGTTTGTGTACAATTTATTTTAGACAATTGCAAAAATTATTAAAGCGTAATTTCTAGTTTTTATTTCTTAAACTAGTCCATCATTAAATGGGATCAACTCTCTAGCTTCCCCAGTGGAGTCGCCATCTGTCGCCGCCGTCAGAAGAGGCGGTCAGAGCGACGCGATGGTTTTGATTGACTTGCGTTTTTTGAAAGAAGTGGTTCAATGCCTTTAGGCTGTCCGATAACCAGGTTGGACCTAAAGGCGAGGTTTTTGTAAAGGTTCAAGGAGTCGCCATCAGTGTTTTAACCTTAAACACTGAAAAAGGTGAAAAAAAGAAGGCAGCGGTTTTAAAAAAACAACAACTTTGGCCATTACAACCAGAGTCGGATAAGGGAGTTAGTTACGTGTGGGGAAGGTGTTAGCAGGCGGTCAGAGCGACGCGATGGTTTTGATTGACTTGCGTTTTTTGAAAGAAGTTGTTCAATGCCTTTAGGCTGTCCAATAACCAGGTTGGACCTAAAGGCGAGGTTTTCGTAAAGGTTCGAGGAGTCGCCATCAGTGTTTTAACCTTAAACACTGAAAAAGGTGAAAAAAAGAAGGCAGCAGTTTTAAAAAAAAAACAACTCTGGCCATTACAACCAGAGTCGGATAAGGGAGTTAGTTACGTGTAGGGAAGGTGTTAGCACCCCACAACGCCCCTTTTGGGTTCCCTATGATGGACTAGTTTAGAAAATAAACACTTAAAGAAATTATGTTTTTACCCTATTATTCTATCTACTTGCAGAATTTAAATGTCTACATGGCCCTATTATCTAATACACACAAAGAAAGTGATAAAGAAAGCAGTAAAAGAGAGAGAGAATAGGGAAGGAACCTCCGAAGCAAGCTTTATATTAATCCTTCAAAACTTGAGGACGCTTTTTGGCAGTCCCTGCACTCTACAAGCACACTCCTCCCGCAAAAGAAAGAAAAGTCACTCTACCGAGGGCCGAACGTCTCAATAGGAGACTTCCTTAACCGATTTCAACTTTAAACAAAAATCAAAAATCTAACTCGAACTCCAAAATAATGCTCAGAGTCACTCTAAAGTGCTAAAAGGCTTCCTAGAGAGTGGTAGGAGTGAAAAGGTGTGAATTTTTTAGGAATGGGGTTTCCTATTTATAGGGAACCGAACCAGGAAAAAGTGGATGGTTGTCCATGGCAAAAAGTGGTCATGGACGGTCGTCCATGTAGTGTGGACGGTCGTCCATGGCCAAAAGTTGCCATGGACAACCGTCCAAGCTAAGTGGACGATCATCCAATCTAAGTGGACGGTCGTCCATAGCCATAAAGTTGGCATGGATGGCCATCTGACTGTCCTAGATGGCCATCTGCTGTCTCTGGCGGATTTTTCGATTTTTATTGCCTCTAAAAGCCCTTCCTATCTTAAATGGAACCTAGAAAAAGCTACTAGGGACCTAACAAAGTCTTGACCATCTTCGGAATGGGCGATCTTTGGCTTTATTGGAGAGCCGGACAATATTTGGGGTCTACATTGGTGAAGAAGAAGGACAAAAGCTCAAGGTTGTGCATCGATTATCGATAATTGAATAACCCCACACTTAGCCTTTTGCACTCCTGGGCAAAATCAAGAAGCAAAGCAAGGAAATAAATTCAAAAACATTAAAGAAAATCATGCAAAGGACAAAAATAAAGACAAACAAAAACATAAACAGATATACATACTCCTCAATGAAACCTGGGAAAAGAATGGAATAGACAACCTCCAACACTTAAAGAGTCAAAGAAACCAGACATCTATAGATATCGTCCAAACAATTCAAAACATGTCAAGAAAATCAATCTTCTCAAGAGGTGAATTAAAATCAATAGAACCTCAGAAGATATGCACTATATCACTCAAGTGTTTAGGTTACTGTATATATACTCTCAAAGCACTTATAGAAAGCAAACAGATAATCTTGGCAAGCCTCTGAAATCAAATCCAAAATATACATGCACACAAGGATTAAAAGGTCTTTCCAAGGTTGTAATGGGGCCAAGGACAAGGTGGAGGATATCATATGGGACGTAGCTAAGAACCTTAGGAATTAGAGGAGCAATGGGGAATAAAAAAAATAAACATTAGAGCATGCTCAAAGACCTCTAATACAAATCCTTTCAATTTTCTTTTCCTTAATAACAACTTTTCTTTCTTTAAATTTTCACGTTTTTTTTCCTATTTCTTTTTTCTTTTTTTCTTTTTTTTTTTAAATTGAATTGCATAAATTGTACATTAAGGAACCAACTAGCCAGTACATCATCCAATGAAAACACACTCGTACACTTATTCAGTTATTCCCAAAGCGATTCCAAAAATCCCTAAGGTTAAGGTAATCATGGGTTTTTCATTTAAGGTTTGTAATGAGCTTCAAAAGAAATAAAGGGAAACATAGGCTCAAAAGGGGTTATCAAGGGATTTGATTCAGGGTATTTTTATTTGGCTAGAGGTTAATCACAACAAAAATTGCCTTAGTCATCTCCAAACATGCATGTGAATCAAGAAGCATCAAAAAGAGTCAAGCCAAGTTCACTGTGCAAGCAATCAAGAGGCATAACACACAAGAAAGAACAGAAAGTGGCTCAAATCCTCACATAGGGTAAATCTGTTACATTCAATTCAATCTCTCAAACCTCAAAATCAACTTGACATGCAAAGAAGAACAAGGATTTCAATGCATATAGTATCAAGCAACTCATATCCAAGAGTGAAGAAAATTCCCAAAACCTAAACGAAACCCAGAAATCAAAGAAAAATATGCAAAACTATACAGAAAACATAGAATAAAAACCTGCGATCCTACATCTCCCACCCCACACTTAAATCAGACATTGTCCTCAATGTAAACACAATCATATCCACTAAACAAATAGGACAAACAAGATAAAAGAGTTGAAGGGTGTTGAATATAGAAGAAATAGAGTTTGGGATTAATCTCCCTTGTGTATAAATCACACACAGGGTAGTTTATTTATAGTAGAGAGATACAACTAAAAGAGTAACTGAAAGTAACAGAATAAACAGAAGATATTGTTTGATATTGTGGTTAACAATATCTAACAATATCTTAACAATATCAAATAATATCTAAACAATATCTAACACTCCCCCTCAAGCTGGAGCATACAAATCGTACATGTCAAGCTTGTTACAAATATAATCAATTCTAGGACCCTGTAAAGATTTAGTAAAAATATCTGCTAACTGATCACTTGAGTTAACAAACTCAGTCTTGATGTCTCCAGACATAATCTTTTCTCGAATGAAATGACATTCAATCTCAATGTGTTTGGTCCTCTCATGAAAGACAGGATTAGAACTAATATGAAGAGCAACCTAATTGTCACACACAAGTGACATTTGAGTGACATCTCTAAATTGTAACTCTCTAAGCAATTGTTTGAGCCAAACAAGTTCACAAGCAGTTGAGGCCATAACGCTATATTCTGTTTCTGCACTAGATCTTGCCACAACACTTTGTTTCTTACTTTTCCATGAGACCAAGTTACCACCAATGGAGACACAATATCCAGATGTAGATCTTCTATCCGAAGGAGATCCTGCCTGTCGCCGCCATCAAAAAGAGGCGGTCGGAGCGACGCGATGGTTCCGACTTTCCAATTTTCACGTTTTTATGGGTGATGCTACAACGCTTTTAGGTTGTCTGATAACCGGGCTGAACCTAGAGGCGAGGTTTTCAAAAAGGTGTTCTTGGATTGTCCGATAATCGGGCTAACCCAAGAACTAATTTGAAGGGGTTCTTATGGAGTCGCCACCGATGTTTTTACCGGAAACATCGAAAAAGGGGTAAAAAGGCGTTGGTTTTCGAAAACCAACTTTGGTCATTAAAACCAGAGTTAGGTAAGGGAGTTAGTTATGTGTAAGGGAAGTGTTAGTTCCCTTACGACGCCCCTTTCGGGTTCCCTATGATAGGCCAGCTATTTTATAAATAAACTTTTGAAAAGATGTTTTTACCCTTTTATTTGCGGAATTAAAATAATGACTACATGGCCCTAATGTCTATTATACAATTTAATCATAAAAATAAAGACATTAAAAGAGAGGGAGAGAGTGAAGAAACCTCCGAGGCAAGCTTTTGATTAATACTCTTGAAAAATAGGGTGCGTTTTGGCAGCCTTTCGCTCTTACAATGTCGAAAACTCTCTCGAAACACTATAAAAAGCTTTCTAAGACTCTCAGAAACTCCGGATACGCTTCGGAGGGACTCTAGGAAGAGAATTTGAAGAAAGTGTAGAAGGGAAAGTGGAAGAAATGTGTGAAATGAGGGGGGGAGTGCTCACTATTTATAGGGATTCGCGCCTGTCAGGTCAAGACGGCCGTCTCGCCATTCAGGACGGTCGTCTTGACTTTCAAAAGTGGCAAGACTGTCGTCTCATTTGGCGAGACGACGGTATCGACTTTCCCAGAGACGAGAGGGCCTTCTCGCCAAACGGGAGGGGGGTCTCGCCATTGGCAAGTGGCAAGACGGCCGTCTCGCCAAACAAGATGGCAGTCTCGACCCCTGAAGGCGAAAATCCTTATTTTTATACAGAAAATCCTTCTTATCCTAGTATGGGGCCTAATAGTCTCTCCTATTGGCTTCTTAGGCTTCAACCATCTTCGAATAGGAGGTCTCCTGCTCTTATTTTGAGGTCGGGCAAGATTTGGGGTCTATAGTTGCCCCCTCTTTACCTAACTAGTCGACTGTTGGCCTGTCGTGCCAAGAAGATCAACTGGAGGGTAAAGGAGTTGACCCTCTTGCCCGGTTACCCTTCGGATGTTCCGTCTTGCGACGGTTGATCTTCTGGAGAAAAGTGTGTTGTGCGCCTCCAGGATGCTCCTTCTGATGGTAGTCGATCCCTTTAGTTGACACATGGTAGAACCTCAAGATAATCCTTCTGACGGTAGCCGATCCTTCGGTTGATGGGTATAAACCCCCCATCAGGCTGGTAGTTGCAGTCCGCTGTGCGTAGGACCGGATGAGTATAAACCCCCCATCAGGCTGGTAGTTATAGCCCACTGTGCGTAGGACTGGATGAGTATAAATCCCCCATCAGGCTGGTAGTTGCGACTTACTGATCCGGCTTGAGCGCAGATCAGGCGCACCGCATGCGCAGGTTGATAGGTATGAACCCCCTATCAGGCTGGTACAGTCCATTGCATAGGACTGGTGGTGGTGGCGGCTTACTGCTCAGGTGGCTCATGCACCAGGTGTCGAGATACTTTCCTTTGTCTTTGTCTTTGTCTTTGTCTTTTCTAGGAGTGGTCGTCCGGTCTGTGCGGGGGATTCTGTTGGTGTTCATTCAGCTTGTTAGCTGTTGGGGCTTTTGATTTTGATCCTTTGGTAGTGGTCATCCGACTTTGCTGGTTGTCGGGGATTGCCCTGATTTTTCCGGTGGTCATCCGGCTTGGTGGTTGCCGGATAGTCTTGTTTATTTTGGCATTCGACTCTTGCTTGGTTGTCGAAGAAACTCTTGGTTAATGCATATTTTTTGTAAAGTCGGTGAAGTCTTACCGGGATACTTTTTGGGTGTTTCCTTTTTTGAATGTAAGCACAAAGCTAATCTTTTTATATGAATGTTTTTTGGTTTTTTTATTTGCTTGAAGTATTTTTGTTTGTTTTGTTTTTTACAAAGTCATTTTTGTGTGACTATTTGTGCGTGGATGCTCTTAATGCAATCTATTTTTAGTTGGGGCACCTAGAAAGTGACTGGTACTTTCTTTGTTGTTTTCCCGTGATTATTCTTATGAAATTTTTGTTTTAGCCCTATCTTTTGCCTAGACCGCCCTTTGTGGGTTTTCGATCTAGCAGACTACCCTATTCTTGCCTGAGACTGTCCTAGCAGGCACTGTTTATTTTGATCTTTTTTCTTTTTATTTCTTATGCTTTCTCGTATTGCTTGTTTTTATGCATGCTCATGTTTCGTTGATACAGAGGCATTCTCATAAGTAGGTCAAGAGAAGAGAAGACAATTTTTATTGATATAATCAAATGGTTTATTTTTACAGGAGGATTTACAAAGGAATTTATAAGCAGGGCTGGCCAAGGTTGGCTAAATTGTATAGGATATAACAATCATGCCCGTGATTTATGTTTCTCTGTTTTTCCTGGTTGCTTCAATTGAGATGCTCGAGCTCGGAGTGAAGATCATGCGAAGTTTGCTTGCTTCCAAGAAGGTATTATCTTAGTCGCCTTGCGGTTTTCGGCTAAGGTAATCATTGCTCCTTTCCTCTTCTTTTTTTTGTTTTTTTTTTTTGGAACCTCTAATTTTTACCTAAGACGTGTCCTAGCGAGGAATATGGACCCTATCTTTTTCCCAGGACGCTCTTTGCGAGTTTTCATCCTGACGGGTCATGAGCAATGTCTTCAAGCGTAGTATTTCTGTACTGCATCTGAGTTGACTGGATGTCGAAGTTCTTCTCCGTCCATGTTGGTGAGGATAAGGGCTCCTCCTGAGAAGGCTTGCTTGACCACAAAGGGCCCTTCATAGTTTGCTGTCCATTTCCCAATTTTATCTTTCTGGGCTGTAAGCAATTTCTTTATTACCAGCTCCCCTTCTTGGAAAGTGCGGGGTTGATTTT
Organism: Sphenostylis stenocarpa; assembly: GCA_963425845.1. Classification (NCBI taxonomy): domain Eukaryota; kingdom Viridiplantae; phylum Streptophyta; class Magnoliopsida; order Fabales; family Fabaceae; genus Sphenostylis; species Sphenostylis stenocarpa. The sequence goes on along the minus strand of OY731402.1, from coordinate 13,125,272 downwards.
CTTGTCGTAGGCTTTCTTGATCTTCTTTTGATAAACTTGCCCTCGACATATGGTGTTCAACCGTTTTTCTTCGATTAGGTTCAGCTAATCATACCGGCTTTGGACCCATTCGGCTTCTGTTAATTTTGCTTCCGTAACAACTCATAGGGAGGGTATTTCGACCTCTATTGGTAGTATGGCCTCCATGCCGTATACAAGGGAAAACGGAGTGGCTCCTGTGGAGGTTCGTACAGAAGTTCGGTACCCGTGTAAGGCGAAGGAGAGCATTTCCTGCCAATCTTTGTAGGTTACTACCATCTTCTGGATGATTTTCTTAATGTTCTTATTGGCTGCCTCAACTGCACCATTCATCTTAGGTCGGTACAGAAAGAAATTGTGGTGTTGAATTTTGAAGTCTTAACATAATTCCTCCATCATCTTATTATTCAGGTTGGTCCCATTATCAGTAATGAGCCTATGAGGGATGCCGTACCGACATATAATATTTTTCTTGATGAAGGTGGTCACCACTTTTCTAGTCACGTGCGCATATGATGCTGCCTCAACCCATTTGGTGAAATAGTCAATGGCCACCAAAATAAAGCGATGACCATTAGATGCTTTGGGCTCGATGGGTCTGATGACGTCCATGCCCCACATAGAGAATGGCCATGGTGTAGCCAGGGTACTGAGAGGTGCGGGCGGCATGTGAATATTATCGGCATAGATTTGGCACTTGTGACATTTTTTAGCATATTGGTGAAAATCAGCTTCCATTGTGGACCAATATAGTTAATTCGGCCCAGAAATCCTCTAACTTCCTTTTCTGTGTTTGGCGGGGGCATTTCCAAAATTGCCTTGGTTTGTCAGGGTCTACCTCAATTCCTCTTTTGCTGACAATGAACCCCAAAAGTTTTCCTGACCGTACTCTGAAAGTACATTTCGCTGGGTTTAGTTTGAGTTGATATTTTTGAAGCTAATCGAATAATTTCTTGAGATATTGAATATGGTCCATCTCGTTCCTGGATTTGGCGATCATGTCGTCCACATATACTTTTATTTCCTTGTGGATCATGTCGTGGAATAGTGTGACCATGGCCCTCTGATAGGTAGCCCCTGCATTCTTGAGTCCAAAAGGCATTACACGATAGCAGAAGGTGCCCCATGGTGTGATGAAAGAGGTTTTTTCTCTGTCCTTGATGGCCAATTTAATTTGATTGTACCCCGCATACCCGTCCATGAAGGAATAGAGTGTGTCAGTAGCGGTGTGGTCTACTAGCGTGTCTATGTGTGGTAGGGGAAAGTCATCCTTTGGACTTGCTCGATTGAGGCCCCTATAATCTACACATACTCTGACCTTACCGTTCTTTTTTATGACAGGCACTATGTTGGCCAACCACTCCGGGTATTTGGACACTACTAGGAAATTGGCGTCCAGTTGTCTTTGTACCTCTTCCTTAATCATTAAGGACCAATATGGTTTGATTCTTCTGAGTTTTTGCTTTACAGGTTGGAATCCTTCTTTTAATGGTAGTCGATGCTCTACTATACTTGTGTCAAGTCCGGGCATGTCATGGTAGGACCAGGCGAATACACTCGACCCATTCACCTTCGGCTTCCGAGGTCCACATAGATTCATCAATCACAGACATGATGTGTTTTAGGTTCTGTTTTAGTCATAGATTTTATTATTCAATTATCTTTGAAAGAATAATAAATAGTAGAGGGAAAAGAATGAAGAACATGAATTATGAAAATGCCTCATGTATTAAGAAAACGAAAGTGTATGTACAAGCCCTTTTAGTCAGAGTTCCTGCGGCCACGGGCGGGGACTGCAGGAGATACAAGAGAAAGCTTAAAAAAAGGCACCCTAGGGGCTGATCCTCCCAATCCTCCCTCTCTGCTACTCTGGCTTTGACAGAGGTTTTGCGTCGACATCAGAAGCAGAGGCATCAAAAGTTATCCACCCGGCGTCGATCAATTCTTAGACCCGATACTTAAGGGTCAAGCAAATTTCTGTTGAGTGCCCGGGTGAACCCGAGTGGTAATCGCATTTCTCGTTTGGTTTATACCACTCGGGGTAGGAAGGCTCCATCTGCTTCTTTGGAGGAACGCAGGTTAAGAGTTTGGCCTCCAGCAGCTGAGGCAGCAGTTTTCCATAGGAAGTCGAGATAGGAGTGAAATTCCTCTCTTTTTTGTGAGGTTGTCGAGCCGTTTGTGGAGCAGAAGAAGGGGTAGCGAAGTTAATTGTGTGCACAACCTCATCCTTCTTCTTGCCGACAGGTATTCTGAATGAAACGCCAGTATGGGAAGACTGTGCTATCTTCCCACTTCTCAGTCCCCGCTCTACTCTTTCCCCCACAATGACTATGTCCAAGAAAAGGTTGGAGGTACTGGCTATTTTCTTATCATAGTACGCTCCAGTCAGTGAATCTATGAACATAGCCACTATCTCCTTATCCGTCAACGGAGGCACTATCTGGGCGGTCATTTCCCTCCATCTTTGGGCGTATGCTTTGAAGGGTTCGTCATTCCTTTTACTTAGGGTCCTAAGATCTGACCTGTCGGGGGTTAGATCGATGTTGTATCGGTAACGACGAAGGAAAGCGTCGGCTAGTTGTTTCCAGTTTTGGACCTGCCCTCTCTCCAACTGCATGTACCAGTTGAGAGCCATGTCGGGCAGGATCTCCTGGAAGTAGTGGATCAGGAGTTTTTCATTCTCAGTATGTGCAGCCATCTTACGACAATACATCATAAGATGGCTTTTGGGGCAGGTCAGCCCGGCGTACTTGGGGAAGTCCGGGATTTTGAATTTTGGAGGGAAATGGATGTTCTTCACCAGGCACATGTCCGCCACCTCTTTGACATCGAAGTTGTGCCCCTCCACCGCCTTCAGTCTCTCTTCTAGGGCGAAGATTTTGGATACGTGGACACGTGCAGTCCGAGCATTAGACTGGAGATTTGTCTCGTAGAGGAATTCTTCTTCTTCCTCCTCTTCCTGATGGGGGGCGTGCTCAGCTTGGGCTTCGCCCTTGTTTTGACCTTGGCGCACGACCTCCATTAGCTGTGCCATCTGCTCCCTGAGGGTGTTAACCTCTGCAGTGAGCTTATGATTTTGTTCTTCCAGATTCTCCATTGCTCTGGCTTTCTGTGCACGAGTTCGGATGGGGAGAGGACCAGCCACTTTCTAGAATGCTCGAAGGAAGTTTATTAATGAATGTTAAGTGTGGGACTAATATGGATATGTTTATGTATGAGAGATTCTGTTTAGATGATGCTAAATGCGTTCTTTCCTTTTATTTTCTCTCTTGGTTTTCTTCACTCATGATGTGATGTAAGATGAATGTTTTGACTTTGTCAAAAATTGTTTTATTTATATATATTTTTGGATTTTTATTTGCTTTTATTTTAGAGCCTTTTATCTCTTCTGTCGGATTGCGTGGCTACTTAGCTTACAAAGAACCTGAAGTCAGGCTAGCTAAAAGGCAGACTGTCCAAGATAAAAACGGCTTTATGCGAAAGAATAATGTTTAGCGTCCCTTATCTCTTCTGTCGGACTGCGTGGCTACTTAGCTTGCAAAAAACCTGAAGCCAGGCTAGCTAAAAGGCAGACTGTCCGAGATAAGGGCGTTTATTGAAAAAAAAATGTTTTTTGTGATTTTTCTGTTGTTTGGTTATGCTATGCAATCAAATGCAACAAACAAATGCCCACACAATTTAATCATCTGCGAACAGGCGAGAAGTCGTTTTAATCACGAGGTAGGGTTTTCCTGCAGAAAAGTGCATTGGCGAAGGTAGGTTCTAATTGGTCTCACCAAGGCTAAGGCCCCCAAGGTGCCCCCATTATAGGGTCCCCACTCTCCAGCCTTCCGACCATGCTTAGCACTAAGGCCATAGTCAATCTTTGTGCCAAAAGAGGAAGGTTATCACCTTGAGTGGTGGTTTCCGATCACACTGGTGAGCTCAAGGCCATTACTACAGCGAACCGTACCTGCCACTCACTCCCTATGGATTTCTCACTTGCCCCCGGGTATAGAGGGAATTGTTGTGTGCAAAGGTTTGTGTACAGTTTGTATTTCAAACAATTGCGTAAATATAAACAAACAACAGTTATTAAATCCAAACATTTAAAACATGTTATAATATAAGGTAGGGTAAAAGCATAATTTCTTAGTTTATTTATTAAGCTGGTCCATCACTAAATGGGATCAACTCTCTAGGCTTCCCTAGTGGAGTCGCCATTTGTCGCCGCCGTCAAAAAGAGGTGGTCGGAGCGACGCGATGGTTCCGACTTTCCAATTTTCGCGTTTTTATGGGTGATGTTACAACGCTTTTAGGTTGTCCGATAACCGGGCTGAACCTAGAGGTGAGGTTTTCGAAAAGGTGTTATTGGATTGTCCGATAATCGGGCTAACCCAAGAACTAATTTGAAGGGGTTCTTATGGAGTCACCACCGATGTTTTTACTGGAAACATCGAAAAAGGGGTAAAAAGGCGTTGGTTTTCGAAAACCAACTTTGGTCATTAAAACCAGAGTTAGGTAAGGGAGTTAGTTACGTGTAAGGGAAGTGTTAGTTCCCATACGACACCCCTTTCAGGTTCCCTATGATAGGCCAGCTATTTTATAAATAAACTTTTGAAAAGACGCTTTTACCCTTTTATTTGCGGAATTAAAATAATGACTACATGGCCCTAATGTCTATTATACAATTTAATCATAAAAATAAAGACAGTAAAAGAGAGGGAGAGAGTGAAGAAACCTCTGAGGCAAGCTTTTGATTAATACTCTTGAAAAATAGGGTGCGTTTTGGCAGCCTTTCGCTCTTACAACGCTGAAAACTCTCTCGAAATGCTATAAAAAGCTTTCTAAGACTCTCAGAAACTTCGGAAATGAGTCGGATAGGAAGAGAATTTGAAGAAAGTGTAGAAGGGAAAGTGGAAGAACTGTGTGAAATGAGGCAGGGAGCGCTCACTATTTATAGGGATTCGCATCTGTCAGGTCGAGACGGCCATCTCGTCTGACAAGGTCGAGACGGCCGTCTCGCCATTCGGGACGACGGTCTCGACTTGCAAAAGTGGCGAGACCACCGTCTCGTTTGGAGAGACGACGGTATCGACTTTCCCAGAGACGAGAGGGTCTTCTCGCCAAACGGGAGGGGGGTCTCGCCATTGGCAAGTGGTCGAGAGGGTCGTCTTCACATGGGGAATTAAGAAATTGGCTTACAACACTAACTGCAAAGGAAATGTCAGGACAAGTAACTGTAAGATAATTCAATTTTCCAACCAATCTTTTATACTGCTCAGGATCAGGTATAAGCTCCCCCTGATTTGGTAGAAGTTTAGTATTGGGATCCATGAGCGTATCAACAGACTTTGAATTCATCAACCCAGTTTCCTCCAAAATATCCATGGCATACTTCCTCTAGGATATAACAATACCATCATTGGATTGTGCCACCTCAATACCCAAGAAATATCTAAGTTTGCCAAGATCTTTGGTCTGAAAATGATAACAGAGATGTTGTTTCAACTGAGAGATGTCATGGTTGTCACTACCTGTAAGAATGATGTCATCAACATATACTATCAAGTAAACACATCCAGCACTTGAGTGTCGATAAAAGACAGAGTGATCTACTTCACACCGAGTCATACCAAATTGTTGAACAACCTTGCTAAACTTTCCAAACAAGGCCCTAGGAGACTATTTTAGGCCATATAGGGATTTGCGAAGATGACATACCATCCCAGAAGACGCCCCCTGAGCAACAAACCCAGGAGGTTGCTCCATATAGATTTCTTCTTGCAAATCACCATTGAGGAAAGCATTTTTAACATCTAGTTGATAAAGAGGCCATTGTTGAAGAGTGGTCATGGCGATAAATAAATGAACAGAAGTCATCTTTGCCACAGGGGAAAAGGTATCTTCATAATCCAACCCAAAAATTTGAGTATAACCTTTGGCCACAAGACGAGCTTTGAGGCGATCAATAGTACCATCTGGTCCAACTTTGATAGCAAACACTCACCTGTAACCAACAACAGATTTCCCAGATGGTAACGAGACCAATTCCCAAATTCCACTATTATGAAGAGCACTTAGTTCTCTAACATGGCCTGACGCCAACCAGGATGGGCTAAAACTTCACGGACAGTTTTTGGAATGGTCACAGAAGAAAGAGAGGAAAGAAATGTATAAAAAGGTAATGACAGTCAATGATAACTCAAACCAATATAATGGGGAGAGGGATTACGTGTAGAACGGATACCTTTTTGGAGGGCAATGGGAAGGTCAAACTCAGGTGTCACATCCGGAGGAGACAGAGTAGTTGACACTTAAGTAGAGTCACATGGTGGTGGTTGTGATTGGTTTCGGCAACTATAAACCTGAAGAGGTAGTGAAGAAGAAGCTGACTGCGAAGTAGAAACTAATGGTGAAGAAGACACAGTTAAAGGGTCACAAACAACAGGAACATTAAATGTACTAGGAGTGTTGACAAGATTGGATGGAGAAAGAGGTGAAGATTGACTTTTAAAATAAAAAGAAAACTCATCAAATGTGACATCTGCAGACACAAAATAACGGTTAAGAGAAGGAGAAAAACATTTGTATCCTTTTTGTGATCTTGTAAACCCTAAGAAAACACATTTAAGTGATCTAGGAGAAAGCTTGTCAAGACCAGAACTGAAATTATGAACAAAACATGTAGACCCGAAAACTTTTAGAGGTAAGGGATGAAGTGGTTCATGAGGGAATAAAATGGAATGAGGTATTTTATTATCTAAAACCGAAGATGGCATGCGATTAACAAGATAACATGAAGTAAGAAGAGCATCACCCCAAAAATGCTGAGGAACCTCTCTATGAATTAAAAGAGTGCAAGTTGTTTCAATAAGATGTCTATTTTTACGTTCAGCTACACCATTTTGTTGAGGTGTATAAGCACAAGAAGTTTGATGCAAAATACCATGAGAAGCCATAAGTTGTTTAAAAGAATGAGAAAGATATTCACGACCATTATCACTGCGCAAAACTCTAATAGAAACACCGAACTGAGTTTGAATTTCATTGAAAAAAGTTTGAAAGATATGAAATAATTCAGAACAATTTTTCATCAAAAATAACCAAGTGCATATGGAATAATCATCAATGAAAGTAACAAAGTATTGAAAACCTAAAGTAGACTTAACGCGGCTAGATCCCCAAATGTCAGAGTGAACCACGGCAAAAGGGGACGAAGCACCACGTGTGACACTACGAGGAAAGGAAGTACGACTATGCTTGCCTAATTGACATGACTCACATGCCAAACTAGACAATTTAGATAAGGCAGGGACAAGTTGTTGTAACTTGGCAAGACTTGGATGACCTAACTGAGCATGGAGAAGAGAGAGAGACTCTATAATTGCACCAACATGTGTAAAGGGACGAAAATGATAAAGACCATGAGACTCACATCCTGTGCCAATCACCTGTTTCGAACTCCGGTCCTGTAAACTCACAGAATTGTTGGTAAAAGAAACAACACAATCAAGAGAACAAGTTAGAAGACTGATGGATAACAGGTTAAAAGGAGACTCAGGGACATAAAGAACATTATCAATGGTTAAAGAAGGGAAAAGTTTAACAGTTCCAACACCATGAGATGATACTCTAGAGCCATCAGCCAGGTGTAACAAAAGGTAAAGTATCGGGAGAGGATAAAGAGGAGAACAAAGATTTGTTACCGAGTAATATGATCGGTGGCTCCTGAATCAAAAACCCAAGGACCGAGAAGAAGATTGGGTCAGACCAACAAAAGATGTACCTGTGTGTGCGACAGACACAGTGGAACTAGAAGACTGTTGATCTTTATACCATTTGAGAAATTTGTTAAACATAGCAGGTGTGTCTGATGAAATAGAAGAAGGAGGATCCTTAGCAAATAAAGGTGGGGAAAGATCAGTCTGAGCAACTATAGCAGATCGAGGAGGACGACCATGTAATGCATAACTTGTCAATCTTGTGACCTAGTTTGCCATAATGTTCACACTCATGTAATGCATAACACTGGTCAATCTTGTGACCTAGCTTGCCACAATGTTCACACTTAGGACACCCTTTTCCCTATTTGCGAGGGCGAGTTCAGTCATCACGGTGAGATACCAATGCAGATGCAGGTGCGTCAGGGTTGGGTTTTGCTAGTATACGCAAAAGAGTGGAGCAGGTCGATGTCAAGGTGGGGACAACCGGAGAATCCAAAATCTGATTACGAATATGTGAATATTGATCAGCAAGTCCGTGTAATGCCCCTAGCATGAAGAACTTTCATCGTTGTCCTATCTCAGTGGCAAGGTCGGGGGAAGGAGGCAATAACTCATTGAACTCATGAAAAAGAGCATGAATTTTTCCCATATAATCAGTCATAGAATCTTGATATTTAGAGGCAATAACATCTACAAATTTAGAACAGACATCATAGAGACGATGAGTATCATTGGTGTATAATAACTTGGCATGTTCCCAGATTTTGGCACATGTTTCGTAGGAATGAAAAATTTGTTTTAACGAAGGATCAAGAGTACCCTTGAGGACCACACATAATTGAGCATCAATGGTGTCCCAACAGTCTTCCTCACCAGGAGTGAGAGTAGGTGCTTTCGGGGCAAGATGATCAAGATACTTCTGACTCTTAAGCCATAATCTGACATCTGATGACCATGTGGCATAAGTAGGGCCAGTTAACTTGTCAATGGATAAGTGCACATTAACATAGTTAGTGTAGATGGAAGGATCAGATGTAGTACTGACAGAATTGGAAGTACTAAAAGGAGCGGAAGAAGTCATAAAGGGCGGAGGCGATAGTGACAACGGCGTGAACCAGTACACGAGGTAAGTTCCCAAGAAAGAGAGGTGGGTAATGGACACACTTAAATACCAAGTCTTTCCTTGTCAGAACTTTCCTAGACATGCACTTTCACACTACCAAATAACCGACAACGATAGCGGCGGTGGTGGCGGCTTCAATAGTGGTCAAAGGCAAAAAAAAAATTCAAAATAACCTTAAGCTCTAGATACCATGTTGAATATAGAAGAAATAAAGTTTGGGATTAATCTCCCTTGTGTATAAATCACACATAGGGTAGTCTATTTATAGTAGAGAGATACAACTAAAAGAGTAACTGAAAGTAACAGAATAAATAGAAGATATTGTTTGATATTGTGGTTAACAATATCTTAACAATACCAAATAATATCTAAACAATATCTAACAAAGGGGAAAGAAGAACTCCCTGGTCATGATGGGTCCTGGATCTATCTCCTCAGATGGTACAGGTGTTGAGGTCATCAACTAGCAACTTTATTCAACTAAAACAAACAAAGTCTTCCTGATCATGGTGGGTCCTAGATCTATCTCCTCAGATGGTACAGGTGTTTTAATCGATTATTTACCTATTTAATCGATTAAAGCCGAGCCTGAATGATAAATTTGAGCTTTTTGAAGCTTCTAAGTAACAGACTATGTACCAGCTATCTTAGATTCTATAATTACAGACTCAATCAAACTAAAACAGAGTTATTACAATACAGAAATCATCAATCTTCAATCTTCAATACTCTAAGTCTTTAAGCTCTTGGATCATCATCAAAATCAACATTCTTCATGATCATTATTTGCAACATCAAGTCCTTGAATGTTCAACAATCTCCCCCTTTTTGATGATGATCAAAATTATCTTTTTAAACCCTTGTAATAACCTGTTTTATCTGTCATACTAACAAACACATTAAACATACCAGATAAAATTTAAAATTGAATATAGGCTTTAAATTTTTCTCCCCCTATTTTGATTATAATAAAAAAGAACTCTGAAAGAACAAACATTAGATCTCCCCCTCAAAATATGCATAATTTAGAGAAAGCTCCCCCTTAATCATAGCATGAAAGAAGCATCATATTTTATTTCATAATCATTCATCCATTATAACATCAAGACAATAACAAAAGAAAATACATAACAGAATTTAAAATTCTTCACTATCATGATCATTAAAGTGTGCATCAAATCTATTCTCTAAACGACACACTTTATCATCTACATCCGATATACGGCGAATTAACTCCTCATGTCGTACACCAGAAAGAGTGAAGAACGATTGCATCCTTTGATTCATGTCAGATAACATATCTTCCATGGATTGTCTTGTTTCTTGATGCGAAGAGGATGTTCCAACACTTTGGATTTGGGTAGAGGGAAACTCAGCTGCTGGAGGCATATCTTCATCAGAGTCTTCAATTGCATCACCTTGATTTTGGACGTCATCTTTGTGAACATAGATGTCATTTACCCGCACCATTTGGAGATGAATCAATGTGTTGTCTAGCATGCGGTTCAAGTTATTAGTTCGGACAACTTGTTCACCTTCGACATTGACTCCTTTATATTCAAGAATTCGGGATACATGAAGAGCATATGGAATTTTGAATGTTGGATGACGTTTGGCCTTTAACATTATCATTGTGACAAGAACACCCCAATCTAAAGGTTCATTATTCATTATGGCATGAATAATGCGAAGATCAATAGAAGAGCATTGGGCATGATTTGTGGCCCGGGGACATAAAATCCAGACAAGCAAATGAAGAATCATGCATTCTTCTTTCTTCAAAGGTCCAGCATGAAGAATACGCCCAATCTCCATAGAGGGATTCCGCAGAAAAGATCGATAAGCTAAGAACCTATCAAAGTCATCTAGCTCACCATAAACGTTAATAACATCTTCTCTAATGGGGAAGTGGGCAACGTTTTCCCAAATATCATCATCTAGAATTATGGTAACCCCTTTTACACGGGATGTAGCAATTTGATCCCTAAACTTAAATCTAGAATAGAATACCCTAACTAAGTCGGGATAGTATGTACCTTGCATTTGGATAAATGGGAGAACTCCTTGAATTTCAAGAAGATTAGGAAAGTTAAATCCTCTATGAATGAATTGCTCACCAATTAGGAATTTAGGAGAAATGACGGCATGTTCCTTCCAGTACATCAGAAATTCCTGTTGACCTTCCGTATCAGAAATCCATCCTTCAACAGAATTAGGACGGGAATGAGAAGAAGGTGCAGATCTTCTTCTTGTAGGAATCTTAGGGCGAGAGGATGAGGCCATTTGAAAGAATAGATGAAGTATGAAGAAGATTTGGAGACAAGTGAGGGAATAATGAGGCAAAGAGAGTATAGATTGTAAGAAAAACTTGATTGCAAGAGTTAGAAGTGAGTATAATTGAACTAGAGGTCTCTATATATAGGGAAAATACTTCCAATGGTCATATAGAAGAGATTCCATGGCAAAATATCCATTGACAACGGCTAGGAGGCAAGACTGGTCGCATTTAATCGATTATATCTCAAAATAATCGATTATCTCTATATCAGACAGCTTTAATTGATTATTTCTAGCAAATAATCGATTATCTAAGGCATTTAATCGATTATTTCACAAAATAATCGATTATTCCAGAGGAGAATACCCTGTTTTGGACGTTTTGAGGGAAAATAATCGATTATCACTTCCAGTAATCGATTATTCCAGAGGCTATATCAAGTTTTTGAGATTTATATGCATAATAACCTATGAACATGCTACACCACGAATTTTAACATAACAATCATCCAGAAACAGTCAAATTAAGCAGATTTTAAGCTATTTCTAATATCCCTAAGTCTCTTCTAAGATCATAGAATCTATCCTTGGGTAGAGGCTTAGTAAATATATCTGCTAATTGACGTTTAGTGTCTACATACTCTATTTTGCAGTTTCCTTTGCTGATATGATCTCTTAAAAAGTGATGTCTAATCTCAATATGTTTAGTTCTAGAGTGCATTACTGGATTCTTAGTTAGATTGATTGCACTCGTATTATCACACATTAATGGAATGTCATTTAAATATATGCTATAATCCTCTAATTGTTGTTTCATCCACAGAATTTGAGCACAACAACTACCAGCTGCAATATATTCAGCTTCGAGTGGTAGATAAAGCAACACATGCCTGTTTCTTGGAATGCCAAGATATTAAGGATGAACCTAACAAATGACATGTCCCACTAGTGCTTTTCCTATCAATTTTACATCCACCATAATCAGCATCAGAATATCCTAATAAACTAATACAAGCATCAGACGGATACCACAAGCCAAACCCAGTAGTTCCTTTTAAGTATTTTAAAATATGTTTCTACTGCAATTAGGTGAGATTCTTTAGGACAAGCCTGAAATCTAGCACACACACACGGACAGAATGCATAATATCAGGTCTACTAGCGAGTTAAGTATAATAGTGATCCTATCATACCTCTATACATAGTTTGATTAACTTCCAAACCTGATTCATCCTTGTCTAAATAGCATGAAGTTCCCATGGGTGTGTTGGCTTCTTTTGAGGTGTCCATACCAAACTTTTTGAGAATCTCCTTGCAGTATTTAGTTTGAGAGATGAAATTTCCATCTTTAAGTTGCTTGATTTGTAGTCCAAGGAAGAATGTCAATTCTCCCATCATAGACATTTCAAACTCTCCCTGCATAATCTTAGCAAATTCTACACATAACGAATTATCAGTTGATCCAAAAATTATATCATCAACATATACCTGGACCAATAAGATATGTTCTTTTACTTTCTTAATGAACAGTGTAGAATCAGTTTTTCCTCTTGAAAAATCATTTGCAGTTAGGAAACTACTTAATCTTTCATACCAAGATCTAGGAGCTTGTTTTAACCCATATAATGCTTTCTTTAATTTGAAAATATGATTAGGATTATTAAAATCTTCAAATCCAGGGGGTTGCTCTACATACACTTCTTCTTTAATAAAACCATTAAAAAATGCATTTTTAACATCCATTTGATATAATTTAAATTTCATCATAGATGCATAAGTAAGAAGTAGGCGTATAGCCTCTAACCTGGCAACAGGAGCATAAGTTTCATCATAATCTATACCTTCCTCCTGACAATACCCTTTTGCAACAAGTCTGGCTTTATTCTTTGTTATGTTTCCATCTTCATCAAGCTTATTTCTGAATACCCATTTAGTTCCAATAACTTGATGTGACTCTTCTCTTGGGATTAATTCCCAGACTTGATTCCTTTCAAATTGGTTAAGTTCTTCTTGCATGGCTATGCACCATTGATCATCTTTAAGTGCTTCCTCAATGTTTTTAGGTTCAATCTGTGACACAAAAGCAACAGACATACAGAAATTTGTCATATTTCTAGTTCTTACCCCTTTTGAGATGTCACCTATGATGTTGTCCATTGAGAGTCCTCTAGGTGATTGTCATTCTTTTGCTAATTGAGGAGTTTGAGAATGCTCATTATTTTCCAAGTATAGTTCATCAAGGGCTTCTCTTATATACTCATCATCACCTTGAATCCTTTGTCACACAATTGGCTTATGCTAAGAAGGTTATGCTTTAGTCCATCAACAAGAAGCACATCCTTAATCTCCAATGTGTTTGCACCACCTATGTTTCCAATTCAGAGAATCTTTCCTTTGTTGTTATCCCCATAAGTCACATATCATTGTTCTTTGGCTTTGAAACTCACAAATTTCGATTTATCTCCAGTCATATGTTTTGAGCATCCACTATCAAGATACCACATAGACTTCTTTGATTTAGAAGTTTCCTACAAAACAAGAACATAGTAAACTTAGGTCCCCATAACTTTTGGGTCCTTGGGGTTAGAGACATAACAATCTATTTAAATACTGCAAAACTTTCTCATAAAACTTTTCAAGTTATTTTAACTGATAAAAAATAAGTTTAATCGATTAAAACTCTGTGTAGAAAATTTCTAAGTTGTTTTAATCGATTGAAAGGAGATTTAATCGATTAAAAGAGTTCTGATCGGTCATAACTAAATTCTGATCGATCATAACTGATTCTGATCGGTCATAATTGGATTCTGATCGATCATCCTGGCCCTTTAAGTGATTTTAATCGATTGAAACATGTTTTAATCGATTGAAACAATTCTGATCGCTTATAATTAAAATCTGATCGATCACATTTGATTCTGATCGGTCATAATTGGATTCTGATCGATCATAATGAGTTCTAAATGGTTTTAATCGATTAAAAACAAGTTGTATCGATTAAAATGCTGTAAAAACACTTCTTTGAACATTCTAAGTGATTTTAATCGGTTCTTTCAAAACTATATCAGTTAAAAACATGTTTAAGAAAGCTTTTGTAAAAATACTTTGTTTTTAGTTGTTTAAAACGATTTTAGAGGCATTTCGCAAAAATCTTTAAGTGAAGAACCTTCATGCAATAGAAAAGATAAAATGATTTTACCTAAGCATTCTGTTTAAAACATACTAAATGATCCATTTTCTTTGAATAAATACAAGATACAAATAGTTCATTTAACTATAGGAACCCAAATATATTTTCCTTTAGGAACTCCAAAATGCTTAATTTTACATCTATTTGAAGTATGACCATGTTTCATACAATAAAAGCATGCATTAGATGTAATATTTGAAAATGATGCATTTCTAATCATAGATGCTCTAGTTCCTTTTTCTACCCATACTCTTTTCTTTTTAGTTTTAGGCTTTTTCAAAGGAACTCTTTGATTTACATTATTTTGAGCAATTCCCATTTCATGCTTCTTAAGATCATCAATTTCTTTTTCGGCTTTGTCAAGCAAATGGTTAAGAATATCTATGTCATATTCATGCTCTTTACAATTTGCACATGCTAAGTCCTTATCTTCATCTAAGCATACAATTTTCGTTTCTAAGGTTTCCTTTTCCTCTAAACATGAGATTTTCATTTTTAAGGACTCCTTTTCTTCTAAACATGTGATTTTCATTTTTAAGGACTCTACCTCCATTTTGGAACTACTTAAACTCTTTTTCACAGCTTTGTATTTATTGTTCAAGTCCTTAAAAGCACTAAACAATTCATTATATGCATTTTGTAATTCATCAACATCATTTTCATCATCACTTGAGGATGAGTCGGAATCACTAACCTCAAAGTTGGAAGAAATGATGTCATTTGCCAACAAGCAAATGTTAGCTTCTATTTCTGAGTCGCTTGATTTCGAAATTGAGTCACTATCATCGGTTCCTTCATAAGTTACTCTTAGTTTTGCCCACATCCCTTGAGCACTCTTACAAGTGGATATTCTATAAAACTCATCAAGGGTTAAAGCAGATGAAATTATATTTCTAGCCCTAACACCAAATTGTGCTTTTCTACTTTCTTCGGTAGTCCATCTAGAAAAAGATTTGGGAACGTCAACACCGTTCTCAGTTACTTTAGGAATATATGGACCATTTAAAATAGCGTCCCAAACACCTCTATCAACAGACTCTAAAAATATTTGCATACGTACCTTCCAGAAAGGATAATTTTGACCCGCAAAAAGTGGGGGTCTGTTGATAGATGCACCTTCGGCAAAAGTTTGATTTTATCCGGCCATTTTCAAAAATTTGAATGACTATCAAAGCAAGCTCTGATACCACTTGTTAGAATCGCGCAGCGGAATGTTCGCGTGGTCGGACAAAAACCAAGAGGGGGGTGAATTGGTTTCTTAATAAAAATTAGGTTTTCAAAATTTTCCCCAAATTTTACCGATTTAAAACTGTGTAAATGTAAATAGAGAAGAGATAGAAATCTTACACAGGAGATTTATACTGGTTCGGATCAAAAGACCCTACGTCCAGTTGCTAATCACTCAAACAGAGGATTAACGCTGTCACTATAAACAAATTGTTACAATACAAATTACAATGGAAGAGATAAAGTAAAAGATGACACCTCTCTTGAAACCCACAAGAGATGAAGAACAACTTTCCCCAGAGACGGCACAACACACAATCCACTAAGAACTCCACTTAGTGATTCTTATCGCTTCTAGCCCACACCAGGTTCAGAAAGCCCCCTTTCCTTGCAACAAATAGTTCTTCGGCACTCACAACACTTAACTTTTGTATGGAAAAGGTTGTTCTTATTTTCTGAGTGCCAAAGGAGAGTTTAAGTAGGGAAATTAGGGTTTAGGATTTGGGGATTTCAAAACTAGGGTTCTTGGTAATTGGGTTTTCGAAAATAGGGTTTATTTGAAGTTTAAAATCAGAAACAGACTGGAATAATCGATTATTTGGAGTAATAATCGATTAAAACAGAGCCAAATACGTCAGAACCCAATACTCTCTGGTTTAATCGATTATTTGGTGAAATAATTGATTATCTGTACGGAACAGTACGGAATAATCGATTATTTTGCTGTTTAATAGATTAAAGCAGTGAGTTTGTACAGAAAATGGTTTTCTCACTGTTTTAATCGATTATTTACCTATTTAATCGATTAAAGCCGAGCCTGAATGATAAATTTGAGCTTTTTGAAGCTTCCAAGTTACAGACTATGTACCGGCTATCTTAGATTCTATAATTACAGACTCAATCAAACTAAAACAGAGTTATTACAATACAGAAATCATCAATCTTCAATCTTCAATACTCTAAGTCTTTAAGCTCTTGGATCATCATCAAAATCAACATTCTTCATGATCATTATTTGCAACATCAAGTCCTTGAATGTTCAACACTTTGTTCAGCTAAAACAAACAAAGTCTTTTTCTACATTAAGTTGGAAAGAGGCAATGTTACCTTTTTGAAGTCTCGAATGATTCTCTGGTAAAAACATGTCAATATCTCAATCGTTTGATTTATGAATAAAAGGGGAAAGTGATCCTTCCGCATATCAATTATCTCACTCCTTTTTGGAACAACTTGGATAGTAGATACCCAAGTATTGTGTGAGATGGGACATATGATGTCAGCCTTCAATAGCTTGGTCACCTCTCTTTTTTCTTGATTAGGAGGTGATCATTAGATATGATCACAAGTAGCTTTTCAGACTCTTCCAAATAAGTATACTTTGAATGGAATGGAAGTGGTTTCAGATCTAACTCCTCTGATTGCTATTGTGGTGTACTTTCTTCACCTGCTTTAGTAGCTATCTGCGCTCCTACAAAAGATTCATCACTAATCTTCTTACAGATGACATAACTTCCATCCATACAATCACATTCAGGCAACTCTTCTTGGTTTAAATTTAAATATTTTAAGGGCTTATCAAGGTCAAAATTAACTCCTACATCCAACTTTTCATCCTCTCGGCCTTCATCTGAGCAGGCATCTATTAAGAATAACTCTCCCTCACCGAGCATAGATGTGTCAGGGTTCTTCTACTCTATTTGAACTTCTTGGTCACTTCTCAGAGTAATTACACATACATTCTCATTAGGATTAATCATTGTTTATGCGGGAAGTGCATTCACACCTTGCTGTAGTGAATTCATGGTAGTGACCGCTTTCCCAACTTGGGTTTCCAAGTCATTGAAGCATTGCTTTAGTTGTGTGTTCTGCGTTATCATTTATTGTCTAAGTTGTTTCAACAAATCTTCTAATGTAGGCCTAGAGTTACCCTGTTGCATAATACCACTTAGGCTTTGATGTATTGGCATAAGGTGTAGATTCGCCTATTGTCCCAGTGAGGTAGATTGATACTCTTGTTGTTGGTAAATGCCTTGGTTGCTTGATTGGAAATGAATCTCTAGTGGCTAGTTGAAGATAGGATCATATTCCAAGTTTGAATGGTCTCTCCAGCCAGAATTATATGTGCCCAAGTACGGGTAATACTCTTATTGTGGACTATATGAATATAATTGCCCGTAATGTTGTTGTTCAGGGAATATACTGCCCACTGTTTCACTAATTAAGCTTGATGTCTCCTGAAGTTGAGGGCATACATTAGTGGGATGATATACGGAGGTGCATATTCCACATACATATTGTTGTTGTTGAAATGTGTGCTTGTTTATGACCAATTGTTGTACCACAGATGTTAGCTCATCCAATTTTCTTTCAAGGTTCATATCCTCAAAATCACTATTTTACTGGAATGGCAACAGTAGACCGTGAACAAGTACACCAGATAGGTTCCCAGGAAAGAGAGGTGGTGACGACACTCAAATAGAAGGGAAACAATTTAGGGTTAGGTTTTAAGAGTTGATTTGATTAGAAATAGAAAACAGAAAAACATAAAAGATACCGTAGGCGCCACAAATAAGAATATTTGATAAACCAAGAAGGATCGCCACAAGAATCGAATAATTCTTGATAAGATCAAGTGATGCAAGGAAGAACCCTAGCAGAGTAACAACTCACAAAGTGATTCTGAATATTACGTAAGTTCATTCTGAATTCCCAAATGTTTAATACAACTTAAGTTTATGAGTTTGTCTCATTGCAGGAAATAAAGATAAATTAAAATCCTAATATCCCAAGCAATGTTAAGTTACCCAGATGGTTCAGTGAAGGCATTATAAGCTTTGGGTCTTGGGTTCAAATCCCCACTATAGCAAATAAAATAATAATAATAATAATAAAAACTAAATATTTTAGTTGGGCCTCCTAGCTCTCCAAACATTCTATGCATGTGATAGGTCTAGACTCCTCCATGTTTTGATCTTTTAATAGTTGGGCCTTTAGCAAATTGGTCACTTTGTATTGCAATGCCTCTTGTGTTTTTCTGAGTCTGCCTCTTGTCATAGGTCCACCTAAGTCTTGGATTGGATCTTGGTCTTGATCCTTCTCGTTATGGGCTTGGGCCTTTATGTCCACATCATTCCCTCCTTCTTGGGCAGCATTTGTCCTCAAATCTATGAATTCATCTCCTGCATCAAAAGGAGTCAAGTCAGCAACATTAAAAGAAGAACTTACATTATACTCTCCTGGTATATCAATCTTATAAGCATTATCATTGATCTTCTCTAAGACTTGGAATTGCCCATCTCCTCTAGGTTGAAGTTTAGACTTTCTTTGTTCAGGAAACCTTTCCTTTCTCATGTGTACCCAAACCCAATCACCAGGTTGGAACACCACCTTTTTCCTACCCTTGTTAGCTTGCCTCACGTAGCTCTCATTCTTCTTTTCAATTTGAGCTTTTACTTGCTCATGCAGCTTCTTCACATATTCTGCTTTAGCCTGTGCTTCCTTATGCTTAAACATAGAAATGTTAGGCAAAGGCAACAAATTAAGAGGAGCCAAAGGATTAAATCCATACACAATCTCAAATGGTGAACAATTAGTGGTGCTATGGATAACCCTATTATAAGCAAACTCAACATGCGGTAAACATGCTTCCCAAGTCTTAAGATTTTTCTTTAAAATAGTCCTAAGCAATGTGCCCAAAGTCCTGTTGACTACCTCAGTTTGACCATCAGTTTGTGGGTGACAAGTAGTAGAAAACAATAATTTAGTACCAATCTTACCCCACAAGGTCCTCCAAAAGGTACTAAGGAATTTTGAATCCCTATCACTCACAATGCTCCTCGACAGCCCATGTAGCCTTACTACTTCCTTGAAAAACAAATCAGCCACATGACAAGCATCATCTACCTTCTTACAAGGTATGAAATGTGCCATCTTAGAAAACCTATCAACAACAACAAACACAGAATCCTTTCCATTCTTTGTTTTAGGTAGCCCTAAACTAAAGTCCATAAAAATGTCAGTCCAAGGATATTCAGGAACAAGTAAAGGAGTATACAACCCATGAGGCTTAACCTTAGATTTAGCCTTTTTACACACAATGCAGTGATCACAAAACTTATTCACATCACGTTTCATATGAGGCCAAAAGAAATGCTCTTGCAAAATTTCTAAAGTCTTTTGAACCCCAAAATGACCCATCAAACCCCCTTCATGTGATTCACTCACAAGCAACTCTCTAATGGAACAGTTAGGCACACACAATTTATTTGCTTTAAACAAGAATCCATTATGCCTAAAGTAACCATATTTAGAAAACCTTTCACATGCAGCAAAAGTTTCAGCAAAATCCACATCATTCACATACATGTCTTTCAAAGATTCAAGACCAAACAATTTAGTTTCAAGCATAGAAAGTAATGCATGTCTCCTAGAAAGTGCATCAGCTACTATATTCCCTTTTCCCTTTTTATGCTTGATGACATATGGAAATTGTTCCAAGAACTCAACCCATTTGACATGCCTCTTGTTTAAATTACCTTGTCCCTTTAAGTATTTCAGAGATTCATGATCACTATGAATTACAAACTCTTTTGGTAAGAGGTAATGCTGCCAAGTTTGTAAAGCACGCACTAAGGCATACAATTCCTTATCATAGGTGGGATAGTTTAGGGCACCCCCATTCAACTTCTCACTAAAATAAGCAATTGGATGACCTTCTTGTAGTAAAACAGCCCCAATACCCACATTAGATGCATCACATTCAATTTCAAAAGATTTTGCAAAATTTGGTAATGCAAGGATGGGGGTATTAGATAGTTTGTGCTTAAGTTCAGAAAATGCCTTTTCTTGTTTTTCACCCCATTTAAACCCAACATGTTTTTTTACTATTTCATTAAGAGGTGAAGCCAAAGTACTAAAGTCTTTAACAAATCTCCTATAGAAACTAGCTAACCCATGAAAGCTTCTCACTTCACTCACATTCTTAGGGGTAGGCCACTTTTGGATGACTCTAATCTTTTCCTCATCAACTTGTACCCCTTTAGAACTCACAACAAATCCCAAGAACACAAAATGATCAGTGCAAAAGGTACATTTTTCAAGATTAGCAAACAATTTTTCCTTTCTAAGCACATTCATGACAGCACGCAAATGTTCAACATGCAAATCAAAATTAGTGCTATATATCAGAATATCATCAAAATACACCACTACACATTTGCCTAAAAACTCTTTCAAGACATGGTTCATCAATCTCATAAAAGTGCTTGGAGCATTAGTTAACCCAAAGGGCATAACTAGCCACTCATACAACCCATATTTAGTTTTAAAAGTTGTTTTCCACTCATCTCCTTCTCTAATTCTAATTTGATGATATCCACTTTTCAAGTCAATTTTAGAGAAGATACAAGCACCATACAATTCATCCAACAAGTCATCTAACCTAGGAATGGGATGTCTATACTTTACCGTGATGTTATTGATAGCTCTACAATCTATGCACATCCTCCAAGTTCCATCTTTCTTAGGGACTAGAATGACTGGGACTGCACATGGACTCAAGCTTTCTTTAACCCACCCCTTTTGCATTAAGTCTTCAACTTGCTTTTGAATCTCCTTGGTTTATTGGGGATTACTTCGATAGGCTGGTCTATTAGGCAATGAAGCTCCTGGAATAAGGTCAATTTGGTGCTCAATACCCCTAAGAGGGGGTAGACCTATAGGCACTTCTTTGGGAAAAACATCTTCAAAATCCTGCAACAAAAAAGAAACCTCTTTTGGAAGAGAGTTAGTAAAACATGGACTGTTTGATTTACTTTCTTTACTCAAAAGTAAAAGTATTGGCTTTCTCAATTGCATAGCTCTTTTGACTTCTTTTCTTTTATAAAAAGATTTGATTTTTTTTCTCTCTTTCTCTTTTTCTTCCTCTTTTTCCTCTTTCTTTTCACTCTCTTTTTCTTTTCTCTTTTCTCTCTCTTTTTCTTTTCTTTCTTCTTTTCTTTTCTTTCTCATTTTTAGTTGATCCTCACTAACTTCTCTTGGAACCAAAGGTGCAAGAGTAGTTTTGCGGTCTTTATGCATAAAAGAGAACTTATTAGTGAAACCATCATGCATAACTCTCCTATCATACTGCCATGGTCTCCCAAGAAGTAAATGACAAGCCTCCATAGGCACCACATCACACAAAATAGAATCTTCATATTTCCCTATGGAAAAGACCACTTCAACTTGCCTATTCACGGTCATCTCACCATCTTCACTAAGCCATTGAAGTTTGTAAGGTCGCGGGTGTGGCTTAGTCTCCAAATTCATTTTTGAAACCAACCTTGCACTAGCCACGTTAGTGCAACTCCCACCATCAATGATCAAAGAGCACAACTTCCCTTGAATGAGGCACCTTGCATGAAAAATATTTTCTCTTTGACAATCATCCAATTCAACTGATTGACTACCCAACATCCTTCTAATCATGAACATATCTCCTTCTAACTCTCTTTCATCTTCATGCTCATTTTCATCACTAGATGAAGAATCTGAAGAAGATTCACTAATTATTTCTCCATCCTCCTTAAGTAACATAGTCTTCTTAGTGGGGCATTAAGAAGCTATGTGACCTCTTCCCAAACATTTGAAACACTTAACCTCACTACTCCTTGTTTTCTTAAGTGTCTCATCAGACTTATTTTGATTTCTATGAGCTATAACATTGGAATTGTTTATTGATGATCCACCCTCCTTCTTATTTTTGTCCTTCCAACTAGGAGAGTGAAAATTAGATGAACTCCTCCTCATAGCACCCTTTCTCTTCAATTGTTGTTCCACCTTAGAAGCTTGATGTACTAAATCCTCCAACTCAACATAATTTTGCAGCTCCACAACATCCCTTATATCACTATTTAGCCCATGTAGGAATCGGGCCATAGTAGCCTCCCGTGCCTCCATAACATTAGCCCTAATCATGGAAACCTCCATCTCTTTGTAATATTCATCAACACCTCTACTACCTTGTATGAGTCTTTGGAGCTTGTTGTGAAGATCTCTTTGATAATGAGAAGGAACAAATCTTCTTCTCATCAACCTCTTCATTTCTTCCCAACTTTCCACCAAGGGTTCTTTATATCTCACCCTTTCCCTTTGTAATTGGTTCCACCAAATAAGAGCATAATCAGTGAATTCCATGGCTGCCACCCTCATCTTTTTATGTTCTGTGTAATTATGGCATGCAAACAGTTGCTTGTCGCCGCCGTAAAAAAGGAGAGGCGGTCGGAGCGACGCGATGGTTTCGACCCTCTTGATTTTCGCATTTTTTATGGGTGGTTACAATGCCTTTAGGTTGTCCGATAACTGGGCTAACCTAGGGGTGAGGTTTTCGAAAGGTCGTCCTTGGGTTGTCCGATAACCGGGCTAACCCAAGGACTAATTTTTGAAGGGTTCTGTGGAGTCGCCACCGATGTTTTTACCGGAAACATCGGAAAAGGGGTTTAAAAGGCATTGGTTTTCAAAAAACCAACTTTGGTCATTAGAACCAGAGTTGGGTAAGGGAGTTAGTTACGTGTAAAAAAAGTGTTAGTTCCTTTACGACGCCCCTTTCGGGTTCCCTATGACAGGCCGGCTATTTTGTTAATAAATAAACCGAAAAAACACGCTTTTGCCCTTTTATTTTGCGGAATTTAAAACTATGACTACGTGGCCCTAATCTATTGCATAATTTAAAATTAAAGTAGTAAAAGTGGAGAGGGAGAGTTTAAACCTCCGAAGCAAGCTTTCTTTTTATTTCTTTTAAAAAAGAGGGTGCTTTGTGGCAGCCCTTCACTCTACACAGCGCTGGAAACTTTTCTAGACGCCGAAAAACACTCACAAAGGCACTTAGAAACTCTGGAAATGCGTCGGAGGGATTCTAGAGAGAGGTTTTAGAGAGAAGGGAGAGCCAAAGTTGTGTGGTGTGTAGAAATGAGGGGGGGGGAGCCCCTATTTATATGTTTTCGCGCCTGACAGTGGTGAGACCGCCGTTCTCGTCTGACAGGGTCGAGACCGCCGTCTCGCCAAATGAGACCACCGTCTCCTCCTTTGCAGGTGGCGAGACCGCCGTCTGGGAAAGCGAGACCGCCGTCTCGCCATTCGCAGGTGGCGAGACCGCCGTCTCGTTTGGCGAGACGGCGGCCTCACCATTTGCATGAGGCGAGACGGCGATCTCGTCCCCAAAAAGGCTAGAACCCTTATTTTTGTACAGAAAATCCTTCCTATCCTAGTATGGGGCCTAATAGTCTCTCCTAGTGGCTTGTTAGGCTTCGTCCATCTTCGAATAGGAGGTCTTCTACTCTTTATTTGGAGGCCGGGCAAGATTTGGGGTCTACAGCTGCCCCCCATTTACCCGACCAGTCGACGGCCGGCCTTTTGTGCCCAGGTGATCGACTGGAGGGTAAAGGAGTTGACCCTCTTGCCCGGTTGTCCGTCAGATGCTCCGTCTTTGCGGCGGACGATCCTCTGGGGAGATGTTGTGCGCTTCCGGGATGCTCCTTTGACGCGGTAGCCGACCCCTTCGGCTGATGAGTATGAACCCCCATCTGGTTTGACGAGTATGAACCCTCGCCCGGTAAGCCCCCTTTTGTAAGGCCCGATGAGTATACACCCCATCTGGTGTTTGACGAGTATGAACCCCCGTCTGGTAAGCCCCCTTTTGTAAGGCCTGATGAGTACACACCCCCATCTGGTGTTAAGCCTCCGGATGCTCCATCTTGCGGTAGCTGATCCTTTGGTTGATGAGTACGAACCCTCATCTGGTTTGGTGCCTCTGGATGCCCCTTCTTGCGGTAGTTGATCCTTTGGCTATGGTGGCGGCTTACTGCTCTAGCTCATGCGCCAGCGTGAAACCTTGGGATGCTCCTTCGACGCGGTAGCTGACCCCTTGGTTGACGAGTACGAACCCTCGTCTGGTTTGGTGCCTCTGGATGCCCCTTCTTGCGGTAGCTGATCCTTTGGCTATGGTGGCGGCTTACTGCTCTAGCTCATGCGTCGGCTCCTTGGGGAGTGATTTCTGTGTTGGGATGTGTGATGTGACTGATTTTTAGCACATCTTAAGTAGCTTATAATGTTATATTATTGTTTATAATATGTTAATAAAGCTTAATTAACTATAATTTGTATTACTAGGCCTTTAGAAGCCGTAATATAAAATTCTGCATAAAAACAATAAATTGGCTGTATTTTATTGTATACGGGTACTGATATTAGTTTACTGTTTTATTTATTATTTTTTCTACAGAGATCCTAAAATCATGATTCTTGAAGCATTGAAAGCTAGACAAATTAATCTTTCCAGCGGATCAAGAAACACTCAATTCGGAGCTAAATTGAATTTTATATAAATTAGTTAAGGGAGGTTACGCGCACAGAGTCGGTCCACCGGGCATGCCTCAGTAAAATAATTATCATAAAATCGATAGACCGCCAAAATTAGTCAAAACGGTGGCGTTTGAAAGATAACTTAACAAGCTTTCTAATGAGACCATAATCGTTCCATTTGAAGAATAATTGAGAAAACTGCAAGCTTCGAATCGCGCGGTACTGCACTGAAACGAAGGCAGTGCGACTCTTCAATATCTTGTTGGATTAGGTCCGGTTATGGGCCTTGTAAGTTGTAATTGTACATTAGTTGAAGTATATAGTAAATTAACTTAATGTAATAACATATAGTCGAAGTTTTCAAGTTTAGATTCAATCAAATCGATCAGAATTCTCAATTGTTCTCTCCACTGCACCATGGCTCTTTCTCCTTGCTTGCATCTCAATCTTCCATGTATGTGTTCATTCTTCTTCATTGTTCTTCACGAATTGGATCTGGATTTCCTTCTTCTATCATCTTTAATTGTTTTTCTTTACTGAATTCATGAATTAGATTAGGTTTTTACCGAACAAAATCTGTTGGAACTGAATTGCATGTGACAACTTGTTTAAGACTTGTGTTCTTGACTTGCTTTAGCTTGTGGATGTCTCTCGGTTGAGGATTGAAGCTTGCAATCACTTAGTTGAACTGTATGGTGAATGCTTGATTGATTAATTAGGTTTTCACAATGTCAAAAATGCAGTAGTTTTGCAATTTTGCTTACACCGAATCTGCTCCACAGTTCTTGTTCTTGCTTTCTTTAATTTTCTGCATTTTACTGCTTTTACTTTACTGTTTTGATGTTTTAATTGCTTTACAGTCACGGTAGCTAGGTTTTATTGCTTTGTTTACTTGCTTTAATCTTTGTAGAAGCTTAGTTTTAGGTTTAGATAGATTTTACTGCATTGTTTTAGGTTCTGTCATAGATTAGCATAAGATTAGAATAGTTTAAGTGTAGCTAGGTTCTCATTTTAATTTTCTGCACTACAAATTCCCCTTGAATACTGAAAAACTCATAAATATACATTACTTCACTCATTCCATCATTCACATCACACATTTACCACTGTTTTGAACATTTTGATCGAAGTGACCACTGTCACTCGGTCAGGTTTTCAACCACACGCACCAAAACAATCTCACACGGTCATCTCACATTTTTAAAACTCAAAATACAAAAATATTTGCATTTACATCGGTCAACCATACATTTTATACACTTCATTTGATTCTTGACCGAGGGATTTCTTCATATATTCATTTTGACCGAGACCTTTTATTTTGTTGATTTTCTGACCACTTTTCTGACCACCAGTCACTGTTCACTACGGTCATTTTCCATTTTAAAAACTCAAAACTCAAAAATAGTTACATTTCACTCGGTCAGTCATATATTTTACACCTTGCATTTGATTCTTTACTGAGAAATTGTTTTTACATTTCATTCCGACCGAGAGTTCACATTTCGACTCGTGGTTTCTAACCGTGGTTACTATTCATTGTGGCCGGATTTATGAATTTTGTTTATCTTCATTCATCTGAATTTGTTTTCATTTCTCGTCTACATTCTTATAGGTCAATCATATATTTTGTTCACTAATTTCCATTTTTGACCGAGACAACT
Source organism: Sphenostylis stenocarpa (assembly GCA_963425845.1). Classification (NCBI taxonomy): domain Eukaryota; kingdom Viridiplantae; phylum Streptophyta; class Magnoliopsida; order Fabales; family Fabaceae; genus Sphenostylis; species Sphenostylis stenocarpa. Next base: position 13,098,728 of record OY731402.1, on the reverse strand, counting down.
CATTAGTTTTTGTATGTTGACCGAGAGCACAAAATTTTGACCGTGATTCCTGACTGTTATTACTGTTCACGTCTGGTCGATTTACGATACTGACCGTGTATACTGTTCATCACGGTCGATTTGTGATTTTGGGTCAGATTTGTGATTTTCCATATTTTTAGCCATTTTTGCATTCTGCAGTATTTTCATTCACTACAGATTAGGATTTTACCTCATTTTAATTTAGTTTAAGATTGTAAATTTCATTTTTAGTTTAGTTCCCCATTGAATCATTCATAACTCAATCATATACTCTTATTACTTCCCATGGATTGATATTCTGGTTCCCATTGTACTGCATTATTACTGTTTTAGGGGAACTCTTTTGAAAGTGTTGAAACTGCGACATATCAATTTAACCTCTTTCAATGTGCTTTCTTTGTTTTTGTTTTGGTCGTCCGGTCTGGGCCGGGGATTTTTGTGGTGTTCTTCCAGCCTTGTTGGTTGCTGGGGATTCTTTGATTTTTATCTTTTGGTAGTGGTCATCCGACTTTGCTGGTTGTCGGGAATTTTTGATGAGTGCCTTTTAGGTAGGCAGGAATCCTCTGGGGATTTGTTGATCTTGGTGAGGCCTCTTGAGTAAGCAGATACACCATTGAGTCTCTGGTAACGCCTCTAAGTAGGCAGATGCTTCATTGGAAGTGAGGACTTTTGGTTTCATTTGTTTTGCCTCTGACTAGGCTGATATTCCCTTATGGGGATGCTGGCTCTTGCTTGGCAGGTCTTGCCTATGCGTAGGAAAATGACATTTTGAGGATGAACTTGAAGTTTTGCCTTTGCAGTAGGCTCACTAGGCTCACTGAGATGTTCTTTCTTTTTTTGGTGATCCACCGGGGAGTTAGTTGCCTTCCCGGGGATCTAATTTTGATTTCCCCTTTGGGGAAATGGGGAGTCTCGACTCCTTAATTGATGTGATGCACTTATTCTGTTGGAGGAATGGAATTTCTGATTCCTTCTTTGTTTTCCTTTTTCTGAGTAGACCTACTTAGGGAGCAAGGATTTTTATTTGATTTCGCCTTTTTCCGCGTTTTACCTCTTTTTTATCGCGATTTGAAATTTGGCTTTTTCGGGATAATGCGTAAGCCTTTTTACTTTTTAGTTTCTTTTATACACGCAGGCTTTTTCTTATTTTTGGGGATCCGCAGGGGATAAAGTTTTCTTTCTTTGGTGATCCACCAGGGAAATTAGTTGACTTCCTGGGGATCTGATTTTTCTTTTCTAGGAATGGAGTCTTGGCTCCTTGATTGATGTTGATGGGAGCTATGCTTGTGAATCTCTTATTCTACTGGGGGATGGGAATTTCTGATTCCTTTTTGTAGAATTTTTTGGAGATCCACTTGAGGATTTTTATTCGGCCCTCTCTGTCATGGCCTTTTTGGACATCCGCTGGGGATGCAAGGGTTTTCTTTTCTTTTCTCTTCTTTCTTTTTGTTGAGACCTTGATGGTTTGGACTCTTTTGACTGTTGATGATGATGGGCTCTTGAAGTGTGGAGGAGACTTTGGGTGAGTGTGTTGGATGACTCATGTAGTGGTAATGCTGAGCCGTGAGGAGTGTTTTTGTTTTGCCTTCGGAGTAGGAAGGGATCCTCTTGGGGATGACTAAGCCTTTCCGTCGGCTTTTCTTTTATGATGTCTGATGATTGTGCCCTCTTTTATTGGGTGATGATTGGAGCTTTGGCTTCTGGAAGCTTCTTATGACAACTCGCTCTTCTTTCTTGAGGGAGAGCAATGTTTGGAGACTTATTACTTTCTTGTGTCTTCTTTTCTAGGTAGAAGGATGGTAGCTGGAGCTCTTGATTTTCAGAAGCTCTTATTCTGTTGAGTCGCTTGATTGACGACTTGCTCCATTTTCTTGAAGGCTTTATTTTGGAGACTCGGTCTCGATGATCCTGTTTTCAATCACAATCATGGAGCTAGTCTCCTTATATGAATGTTTTTCGTTTTTTGTTATTTGTCTGAAGTAATTTTTATTTCTTTCATTTTTGACATTGACAAAGTCGTTTTGTGCGACTACTTGTGTGTGGATGCCCTAAATGCAATCTATTCTTTTTGATTGATGCATCTGGAAAAGTGACTGGCATTCTCCTGCTGGAATTTTCATGATTATGTTGAAGGGCCCCTTTCTTTTATTCATTTTTTAGTTTAGCCCTAACTTTTGCCTAGACTGCCCTTTTGGGGTTTTCGGTCTAGCGGGCTGCCTTACTTTTTGCCTAGGATATCTTAGTAGGCTTTTTCCTTTTTTATGAATGCCCTAACTTTTGCCTAGGCCGCCCTTTGCGGGTTTTCGATCTAGCGGACTACCCTAACTTTTGCCTAAGAATCTCCTAGCAGGCATTATTCTTTTTATTGTCATTTTTTTTCTCTTCTTTTTTTTTTTTTTGAGAGATAGGAGCCTATCATATGCATGCAATGTTTGTGATATGCATCCTATAATACTATTTCAATTAATTTTTCAAAAGGATTAACCAATGTGCTTTTTCTTCTGATGAGCTTCTGACGTTATGTGCTTTCGTCGACAGGGATAGGCTGTACCAATTTCGCCGTCTTGACTTTACCGTGACCGAAGAATGATTGTGTTGATTTCAGAGCGACTTGCCATGTCAGTGCGCCCCTTCCTTTCCTTGGGGATGTCAATCCTCTTATTGATTACTATCTCCACATTTCCCTACTAATTACTAGAATGTTGTAGTAGTAAGGGTCAAGAGAAGAGAAAGAAGAGGATATTTAATTCAAAGGCTTGTGTTTTAGAATTGTTTTATTTTGACAAAAAAATGGTTTTTGTAAGCACAACTAGCCAAGGTTGGTTAGAGTGTTTAGGATAGTTTAGACAAACATTTTGTTTATGGAGTGACGTCTTATTCTATGGCGCTTGTTATGACTGATTGACTTCCCTAGTCCGCCCTTTGGGTTTTCAGTCTAGGATGTTGTGTTTTGTTTTGTCCTAACTTTTGTCTAGGTTTCTTTTTTCTTGCTTTGGAAACCTAGCGGACTTTATTTGCCTAGGCTACCCTTTATGGTTGTTCAGGTTTCCTAGCGGGTTTACCCTAACTTTTGCGTAGCCCCCTTAATGGGCTTCCTACCGGGTACCCTGCCCTTTTTTTTTTTGCCTTTAACTTCTATGGGCTTCTTTTGATTTTCTTTTCTCTTTACAACATTGGCGAAACACAACTTTACTTATGACGAGGTAAAACTTTATTTTGTGCTTCTAGTCAATCAGTGGTGATGGATTTGACTTTTATTTTGGTCAATGGCGCAGTTTGATTACTTTGACGCATTTTGAAAACGTTTGCTTAAACATGGTTCTTAATGAGGTTTAGACCTTAATAGCAAGAAGAGAAGCAGATAGTAAGAATGAAATTCTTTGTAATTAATAGGGAAATGTGTGCCCTACAATGCTCGGGGGTCAGGCTAGCCCCGAGGAGTAATCTCTAATAGTCATTGGATTTACAGACCCTAAGAATCAGAAGGAGAACACCTAATGACTAAAGTCGCTTTTGACGCTTGAACCCCTCTATATGGGAAAATCTGATTCAAGGTGCGGAGGGGAGACTTCCCTTTTCTTCGTGCAGCTTGATCCTTTGTAGGGTAAAGCTTCAAAGGATTGTCTTTAAAATCTGGTGGCTCTCTTATTCCTTGAGAGTTTCTAATGAGCCCTTGGTTTGGGCGGCATCCATATTTCCTCATCATGTGGGTCACCTTCATATTGTTGGGAAAGTCTTTTCATATTGGCGAAAGATATTTCAAAGGTCCTCTTACGCCGCATCCATTCAAGGTAGACGATTTGCTGATCCGACTGTCGTCTTTAGCTCAAATTGTGACTAGCTTGCCGTCTACCCTGAGTTTGTCTCTTTGACGGAGCGTTGAAAAAGTCTCTTCAATTTCCTCTTTGGGTTATGTTTCCTTCGGTCTTATTATTTTTTCCTTTATTCTTAGGAGCATTTGTCTTATAGCTCCTGGGGGTGTAGATTCTTTCACTTCTAATTTTTCCCCCGAATGTTGGCTATGCTGGAGATATCTTCATTGATGGAAGATGTTTCTACGTATCTCAATGGTACGACTTTATTTGGTTCGAGACATAAATAAATGTAACGGCATCCTTGCCCCCTCTTCCTTATTAATTTGGATATCCAATGGTTGAGGCTTGTTATCCTCCTTGGGCGGATCAACCATTGGAGAGAACTTGATGACGAAAGACTTACTCTCCATTTTATTCCGATTCATAGGAAGCACATCAATTAATCCTTTCTTTTTATTATCTTATTATTATTAAAGTGAGAATGAATGCAATTTATGAGTGCAATTTATGAATGCAATAGACGATTGAAGAGATGATGAAAACAAACAATTTCATTTATTTCATTTAGACAGTGTACATTCCTCAATGCAATGTTTTGAAGTACATTTTTTTTCAAAGTGGAGAAGCTTAAGTGAACCCATAGGCAGGTTAGAATTTCTATTTATTTTCTTTTTTGACTTCCCGTGCATGGCATGCAAATGCCCTAATCCTCTTTTCATGGTATTGAGGAATGTCCACTTCTTCGACTGTCTATTATGAGATGCACGTTATGAGGATGAAGTTTGGTGGATGTATGTATGCAAGTGTTTGTTTTTTCCTAAACATTATCATGTTTTATTTTCTAACATGATGTATGATAGTGTTTGGGATTTTTGTGTTTTTTTTTTTGTATGCGGATGAGGGCATGAAGAATACCAGCCGCTTGCTAGAATGCAAAAATTTTTTTATTGAATGATTTATGAGATGGATATTCCTTAAGACAATGGCTTAGATACCCTCCCCAAAACTTACGCTTTGTGGGGTATCATACCCACCTTGATGTAATGGTTCCTCCCCCGTCACATATTTGACAAGTATAATGAGAGTCACCATCACACCTTAGTACACGTGTCCCTTCCTTGTCGCGAAGGTCACAAATGTGCTCAGGGCCTCTTTCACCGTTGTCTTAGGGATATCTAGTGCTCCCTAGAATGAATGTATTTATGCGTGTACCAGTGCAAAAGGGCAATAGATGTTCAAAGTGGTATAACTTTTGACTGAGATGTCCAATTTGGACGCACAACATATCAAAACGAAGAGAAAAAGCTGCAAATTCCCAAAGGGGATTTGGCCCAGTAATTTTCCCAAAAAACGCTCCTAAGACCCATTTTTTGGAGGTTTATTAAAATGATGTGCATGCATGCTTTCCTTATGCATTTATTTTTTCTCTTGGTCTTTTCACTTATGATGCGATATGAATGATACGACTTTGTCAACATTATTTTTATAAATGTTTTGATTTTGTTTATTATTATTTTATTTGTTTTTGGATTTTATTTTTATTTTTTAGCCTTTTATCTCTTTTGTCGGAACTGCGTGGCTACTTAGCTTGCAAAGAACCTGAAACCAGGCTAGCTAAAAGGCAGACTGTCCGAGATAAAATGTGGCTTTATGTGAAAGAATGGTTAGCATCCCTTATCTCTTCTGTCGGAACTGCGTGGCTACTTAGCTTACAAAGAACCTGAAACTAGGCTAGCTAAAAGGCAGACTGTCCGAGATAAGGGTGTTTATTGCGAAAATATTTTTTTGTGATTTTTCTTTCTGTTGTTTGTTTATGCTATGCAACAGACAAATGCAATAAACATATGCACACACAATTCAGTCATCCGTGAACAGGCGAGAATTCGTTTTTATCACGAGGTAGGGTTTTCCTGCAGAAAAGTGCATTGGCCAGGGTTGGTTCTAACTGTTCTCACCAGGCTAAGGCCCCCAAGGTGCCCCCATTATAGGGTCCCCACTCTCCAGCCGTCCGACCATGCTTAGCACTAAGGCCATAGTCAGTCATGTTGCCAAAAGAGGAAGGTTATCACCTTGAGTGGTGGTTTCCGATCACACTGGTGGGCTCAAGGCCATTACTACAGCGAACCATACCTGCCACCCACTCCCTATGGATTTCTCACTTGCCCCCGGGTATAGAGGGAACTGTTGTGCAAAGGTTTGTGTACAGTTTGTATTTCAAACAATTGCGTAAATATAAACAAACAACAGTTATTAAAGCCAAGCATTTAAAACATGTTATAATATAAGGTAGGGTAAAAGCGTAATTTCTTAGTTTATTTATTAAGCTGGCCCATCACTAAATGGGATCAACTCTCTAGGCTTCCCTAGTGGAGTCGCCATCTGTCGCCGCCGTCAAAAGGGAGAGGCGGTCGGAGCGACGCGATGGTTTCGACCCTCTTGATTTTTGCGTTTTTTATGGGTGGTTACAACGCCTTTAGGTTGTCCGATAACCGGGCTAACCCAAGGACTAATTTTTGAAGGGTTCTGTGGAGTCGCCACTGATGTTTTTACCGGAAACATCGGAAAAGGGGTTTAAAAGGCGTTGGTTTTCAAAAAACCAACTTTGGTCATTAGAACTAGAGTTGGGTAAGGGAGTTAGTTACGTGTAAAGAAAGTGTTAGTTCCTTTACGACGCCCCTTTCGAGTTCCCTATGACAGGCCAGCTATTTTGTTAATAAATAAACCGGAAAAACACGCTTTTGCCCTTTTATTTTGCGGAATTTAAAACTATGACTACGTGGCCCTAATCTATTGCATAATTTAAAATTAAAGCATTAAAAGTGGAGAGGGAGAGTTTAAACCTCCGAAGCAAGCTTTCTTTTTATTTCTTTTAAAAAAGAGGGTGCTTTGTGGCAGCCCTTCACTCTACACAACGCTGGAAACTTTTCTAGACGCCAAAAAACGCTCACAAAGGCGCTCAGAAACTCCGGAAATGCGTCGGAGGGATTCTAGAGAGAGGTTTTAGAGAGAAGGGAGAGCAAAAACTGTGTGGTGTGTGGAAATGAGGGGGGGGGAACCCCTATTTATAGGTTTTCGCGCCTGACAGTGGTGAGACCGCCGTTCTCGTCTAACAGGGTCAAGACCGCCGTCTCGTCCTTCGCAGGTGGCGAGACCGCCGTCTCGTTTGGCGAGACGGCGGTCTCGCCATTTGCATGAGGCGAGACGGCGGTCTCGATTTTGAGACGGCGGTCTCGTCCCCAAAAAGGCGAGAACCCTTATTTTTGTACAGAAAATCCTTCCTATCCTAGTATGGGGCCTAATAATCTCTCCTAGTGGCTTGTTAGGCTTCGTCCATCTTCGAATAGGAGGTCTTCTACTCTTTATTTGGAGGTCGGGCAAGATTTGGGGTCTACATTGCTCAATTTTTATTTCCCACTCCAAATATGCTTCTAGATCACTTTTTCCTTGAAAAGAGGGTATGTTCAACTTTACTCCTTCAATTCTGTTATCTCTAACATCACCTTCATTATTTCTCCTTCTCCTCCTTCTACCTCCACCATCATCATCATTTCCTTGATTTTCTAGCTGTTCAATTCTCCCATACAACTCCTCGGTATGTTCTGTCAACATTCTTTGCATTTGGGCTGTAATGGCATCAATCAATAATCTATTGTCACCCCCTAGAGGAGGGGTACCACCACCTGCACCTGCCATCTTTCAAGTAAAAAAAGAAAGGACCAAACAAATTAAGTAATAGGACCTCACCACTATTCTCACGTGTTTGCACTCAAAGATGTACCACTCGTGTTTACTCTCAATTTGGCTTTTGTATAATATGCACTCTTGCCTTTTTTCACTCGTTCTCTGACTTATGGTTCTTACAAGAATCAAACAATCTATAGTTCAAGAATCACTTTCAACTGTAGCAATCACAAGGAATAAAACAGAATTGTAGTACCAACAAAGGACAAGTAGCAAAGAACAATTTTACTACTAATAACAAGCAAGACAAATTTAAACTGTATGGGAAAACAAAGATTAGACAAAGACACGTGACACTTAGGAATTTTATCAGACAGCTAATGTGCACTGAAATTTAAAAAAAAAACAACTGCCACACACACACACACACACACACACACACACACACACACACACACACACACATATATATATATATATATATATAATTTTTTTTTATTCTTTTCTTCTTTTGATTCTTTTTCCTTTTTTGATTCTTTTCTTTTTTTTATTCTTTTCCTTTTTTGATTCTTTTCTTTTTTTTTTGTTCTTTTCCTTTTTTGTTCTTTTCTCAGAAAACTAATTTCAAACACAACTTTGATATATATATATATATATATATATATATATATATATCTAAATAAAATTCAATATCAAAATTGCATAAGCAGCAAGTTTTTTTTAACGAGTACACGTGAACGAGTGACAAATTAACAAGATGCAGTGAACGATGCAGTGAACGAGTGACAAATGAACAGTCCCGTGAACAGTGCGATGAACAGTACCGCTTTTGAACCCTGCTCTGGATACCAAATGACGACACTCAAATAGAAGGGAAACAATTTAGGGTTAGGTTTTAAGAGTTGATTTGATTAGAAATAGAAAACAGAAAAACATAAAAGATACCGTAGGTGCCACAAATAAGAATATTTGATAAGCCAAGAAGGATCGCCACAAGAATCGAATAATTCTTGATAAGATTAAGTGATGCAAGGAAGAACCCTAGCAGAGCAACAACTCACAAAGTGATTCTGAATATTACGTACGTTCATTCTGAATTCTCAAATGTTTAATACAACTTAAGTTTATGAGTTTGTCTCATTGCAGGAAATAAAGATAGATTAAAATCCTAATATCCCAAGCAAAGTTAAGTTACCTAGATGGTTCAGTGAAGGCATTATAAGTTTTGGGTCTTGGGTTCAAATCCCCACTGTAGCAAATAAAATAATAATAATAATAATAATAATAATAATAATAAAACTAAATCTTTTAGTTGGGCCTCCTAACTCTCCAAACATTCTATGCATGTGATAGGTCTAGACTCCTCCGTGTTTAGATCTTTTAACAGTTGGGCCTTTAGCAAATTAGTCACTTTGTATTGCAATGCCTCTTGTGTTTTTCTATTAGATCTTTTAATAGTTGGGCCTTTAGCAAATTAGTCACTTTGTATTGCAATGTCTCTTGTGTTTTTCTAAGTCTGCCTCTTGTCATAGGTCCGCCTAAGTCTTGGATTGGATCTTGGTCTTGATCCTTCTCGTTATGGGCTTGGGCCTTTATGTCCACAGGTGGGTCACTAATGGACATGCTTAAGTACCAAGTCTTTCCTAGCCAGAACCTTCCTAGACATGCACTCTCACACTACCAAGCTATATCCAGAATTTCCTATGAGAATGGATTTCAAAATTTTTATTACAAGGATGACTTTTCAAAATGAATATTAGAAATATTCTAAAAAATTGAATTTTCAATTTTTTTTTATAAAGCTAAAAAATTTGATTTTTTTTTCAAAAGAGTTTTTGAAGAAACCCAACGAGTGGGGTATCAAAATAACATTGAGAGAAGTAAGAATGTTGAATAAAATATTCAAATAACTGAAAAACAAATAATTGAAAATAAAATAAAATATTCAAATAACTGAAAATAAAATAAAAAATTTAAATAACTGAAAATAAAATAAAATATTCAAATAACTGAAAATAACTACCAATCAAATAAAATATTCAAATAACTGAAAATCAAATAAAATATTCAAATAGTTGCGAATCAAATAAAATATTCAAATAACTAAAAATCAAATAAAATATTCAAATAACTACAAATCAAATAAATATTCAAATAAATGCAAATCAAATAAAATATTCAAATAACTGAAAATAAAATATTCAAATAAATGAATCAAATAACTCTAAATCAAATAAAATATTCAAATAAAATAAAATAAAAACGAAAACAGAAAATAAAAATTGAAAACCTAGACAGAAATCTTGGACCCGACAGCGGTGCCAAACTTGATCAATGTCATACTCGGTCAAATAATTAAAATAGATAAATATAATACTAGGAAGCTTTCTTAGGTCATCTCCCAAAGACCACGAATTTCTATCAAAGCTTATCAATTTTTTAAATTAGAACAACAACAAAAGGGGAGGTTTTTTCAGAATTAATATTAGATGAAACAGATTATAAAAATGTGGATTAAAAACAAATTAAAATGCAATTGATTTCCTGATTCCAATGCAATGTCACTTATCCTAGGTTACGAAATTAATTCGAAATTCACCAACTAAGCGAAGATAAATCCCAAACTATATTCCAATCCAAAATTAATCAACTAAGTGAAGATTAATCCCAAATTAGCTTTAACCCTTATTCCAATATGAAATTAACCAACTAAGCGAAGATTAATCCCAAAGTTTCCTTAACCCTTATTCCAACATGAAATTAACCAACTAAGCGAAGATTAACCCCAAATTATCCTTATACAATTAAGCATTACATACATCACATAATCTCATATCTAACACAGAATTAAGCAAACTGTGATATTAGTTTCAGTTTATTAAGCATAAATAGATTATAATTCAACACTGAGATTAGAAGATGAAGAGTTAAGAGAACAAACGAAATGAAATTGAAGAACAAAACCTCAAAGATCTACTTGCATTCTCCTCAGAAAATCAATATATAGATTTAGCTATCCATGGAAAATCGAAAACACAGAAGAAGAGACATAATTAAAATCGAAACAAGAATAATGACAGAAGAGTAAACAAACTTGAATACAAATTACAGAAGATGAAAGGCGGTTATGTGGTGGCTGCGTGGTCCTTGTGTGATGTGTGATGTGTGATGTGCCTCTCTTATATAAATAACCCTAACCCTAACCCTAATCTTAATCTAGGTTTGGGCCTAATTGATCCACAAAACACATCATAAGTTGGCTTCAGTGTAGGTCCGCCAACTTCAAACACAAGCAATATTTTCAATACTTATTTAAATTAAGTGGTTTCGATCTCCTTTGAAAGCCTTTTGAGTTAGCTTTCAAATTCCACCATTTCTACTATTTTTGGAGGTCGACTTTAGGAGACTTAAATTACTGAAGCATGTCCATTGGGCCAACTTGGTGCGCTTGACCCATTTTGGATAATTTATGTAAAATCCAATTTAGCTCTGAATTGAATGATTTTTAATCCTATGGAAAGCTGAATGTGTCTAGTTTATAATGCTTCCAGAATCATGATTTTTGGAGATCTATAGGAAAAATATAAATAAAACAATGAACCAATGTTAGTACCCATATAGAATAAAATATGACATTTGACCCAATTTTCCAAGCCCAAATTTGCTTTTAAACTATAATATGTCATCTGGCCCAATCTTCTAGGCCAAAAATTGCTTTAACTATCCTAAAATTAATAATGAGCAAAAATTAGATCAAATAGATTCAAATTAATTAAAATCTGAATTATTGGCCCAATGAAGCCCAATTAGTTAAAATTCACTAATAATAGAAAGTTAAGCCCAAAACACTAATTAAAATAAGTTTAGAAAGGGAAGAAAATATGGGAATATAATGACTCATCAAGGATCTATTGGAGAAATGTTGAAAAATACAAGGATATCAATGTTGAACATATATGAATATGAAGCTTGTTGATTTTGATGATGATTCAAGAACAAAGGACTTAAAGATTTGAAGACTTGTAATATTATGTAATAACTTTGTTTTGATGATTTTGAGTCTATAATATTAGAGTCTAAGATAGCCAGCACATAGTCTACTCTTTAAACGTTCTAAAAACTCATTTTTATCAAAAACATACTGGATTAATCGATTAAATGGCAGGATAATCGATTATTACAAAGAGAAAACCATTTTTAGCATCTGCTCTCTGGGATAATCGATTAAACCATCTGTTAATCGATTAACTGGGCTGTAATCGATTAAATGCCCAGTTAATCGATTAAACTGGGTTGCTTTGGGTTCCCAGTGAATTTGGCTCTAGAATAATCGATTAACACTCAAGATAATCGATTATTTCAGTCAGATATGTGTTTTGAATTTCAAAATTGGACCAAGTTTCGAAAACCCTATTCCCAATTCATCTGGTTTCGAAAATCCCCAATTCCCAAACCCTAATCATTCTACTTAAGGTTCTCTAAGGCTCTCTGCAAAGAGAACAACTTTTTCAAACAAAAGTTGAGAGATGTGACTGCTAGAGAACTGTTTGTTGGAGGAAAAAGGGGCTTTTGAAACCTAGTGTGGGCTAGAAGCGATAATAATCACTGAGAGGGTTTTCTTATTGGATTGTGTGTTGTGCCGTCTCTAGGGAAAGTTGTTCTTCATCCTTTGTGGGACTCAAAGGAGGTGTTCATCTCTTGTGTGACTCAAGAGAGGTGTATTCTTTACCTTATCTTTTCATTTGTAATTTGATTGTATAATTGTGATTATAGTGACAATGTTAATCTTCTGTTTGAGTGATTAGCAACTGGACGTAGGGTCTTTTGATCCGAACCAGTATAAATCATCTGTGTAATACTCTATCCTTGCTCTATTTACTTTACACAGCATTTTAATCGGTGAAATTTGGAGAAAATTTTAAAACCCTAATTTTTGTTAAGAAACCAATTCACCCCCCCCCCTCTTGGTTTTTGTCCGAAAACACAAACATTCCGCTGCGCGATTCTAACAAGTGGTATCAGAGCTTGCTTTGATAGTCATTCAATTTTTGAAAATGGTCGGACAAAATCAAAGTTTGCTGAGGGTGCTGCTATCAATAAACCCCCACTTTTTGCCTGGCAAAATTATCCGTTTAGGAAAGTTAGGATGCAAATATTTTTAAAGTCTGTTGAAAGATGTGTTTGGGACGCAATTTTAAACGGACCTTTTATTCCTAAAATTTCTGAAAATGGAGTAGAAATATCAAAACCATTTTCTAGATGGACGGCTGAAGAAAATAGAAAAGTCCAATATGATGTTAGGGCTAGAAATATTATTTCATCTTCTTTAACCCTTGATGAGTTTTACAAGATCTCTATTTGTAAAAGTGCTCAAGAAATGTGGGAAATGTTAAGAGTAACCCACGAAGGTACAGACGATGTAAAAAGAGAACGGAAGAATTCTTTGATCCAAGAATATGAGATGTTCCAATGCAACAAGGGGAAACAATCTTTGACGTTCAAAAGTGTTTCACGCACATAGTGAATCATCTCACTGGATTAGGTAAAATTTTTTATGTTGATGAATTAAATATAAAAATTCTGAAATCTTTGGATAGGAAATGGCAACCTAAGGTGATGGCCATCACGAAGTCACAAAATCTAGCAACAATGTCTATGGCGACGCTCTTTGGTAAATTGAGAGAGCACGAACTGGAACTTGGAAGGCTAAATGAAGAAGAAGGTCAAAACCAAAAGAGGAACCTAGCCTTCAAAACTGAAATTTCCAAGCGTAAGAACAAGAAGGAAGAAGAAAACTCAGAAAATGAAGAAGAAGAACAATTGAGTCTTATGATAAAGAAACTTACCAAGTTTATGAAAGCCAAAGGGAAACAACCCTTCAAAGGTAAGAGAAAGTACTTCTTTAAATATCAAATGTTATGGTTGTGGTGAAACAGGACATGTAGAAACCGAATGTCCAAACAAGAAGAATAAAGATCATAAAGGCAAGAAATTCTTCAAGAAGAAAGCCTACATTGCTTGGGATTATAGTGACTCAAGTTCGGAGTCAAGTGATTTGGAAATAGAAGCTAACATTTGCTTGATGGCAAAAGACAATATATCTTCCGACTTTGAGGTTAGTGATTCCGACTCTTCCTCAAGTGATGATGAAAATAACTTTGATGAATTACAAAATGCATATGAAGAATTGTTTAATGCTTTTAAGGACTTGAAAAATGAATACAAATCTGTGAAAAAGTGTTTGAATAAATATGAAAAAGAGGTGGAGTCCTTAAAAACAAAAATTGTATGTTTAGAAGAAAAGGAAACATTAAAAACGAAAATTGTATGTTTAGAAGAAAAGGATAATAAGAATATAGCATGTGCATCATGTAAAGAGTATGAATGTGAACTTGATTTATTTAGACATTTACTTGATAAAGCTAAGAAGGAAATAAGTGATAATTATAAGGAGAAAGTTGTTATTGTGCAAAATAGAGAAATCCATCATGTTCCCTTGAAAAAGCCTAAAATTAGAAATAGAAGAGTATGGGTTGAAAAAGGAACTAAAACGTCAATAGTTAGAAATGTATCAAATTCTAAAATTACATCTAATGCATGTTTTTATTGTATGAAACATGGTCATACCTCAAATAGATGTAAAATTAAGCATTTTGGTGTTCCTAAAGGAAAATATATTTGGGTTCCTATAGTTAAATGATTTGTTTGTATCTAAACCCAAGGACCCAAAAGTTATGGGGACCTAAGATTACTATGTTCTTGTTTTGTAGGAAACTTCCAAATCCAAGAAGTCTATGTGGTATCTTGATAGTGGATGCTCAAAACATATGACTGGAGACAAAACGAAATTTGTAAGTTTCAAAGCTAAAGAACAAGGATATGTAACCTATGGGGACAACAACAAAGGAAAGATACTTGGAATCGGAAACATTGGTGGTGCAAACACTTTGGAGATAAAGGATGTGTTTCTTGTTGATGGGCTAAAGCATAATCTCCTAAGTATAAGTCAACTTTGTGACAAAGGATTCAAGGTAATCTTTGAAAGTAAGTTTTGTACCATACATTTAGTGAATTCCGAAAATGTAGCATTGAAAGGCATTAGGCATAATAATATATATTTGATTGATTTGGATTGTATACATGATACTAGTATAACATGCTTAGTTGCTAAGGAAGAAAACCCATGGTTATGGCATAAGAGAACGACTCATATAAATGTGCATCAATTAAACAAATTAATAGCAAAGGACTTAGTTGTTGGTTTGCCTAAGTTAAAATTTGAAAAAGATAGATTATGTGATGCATGTCAAAAAGGTAAACAAGTGAAATCATCCTTTAAATCTAAGAATGTCATTTCCACATCAAAACCTTTAGAACTATTACATTTAGATTTATTTGGTCCATCTAGGATAAAAAGTTTTGGTGGAAATTATTATGCTCTTGTGATTGTTGAGGATTTTTCTAGATATACTTTGACATTTTTCTTAACATTAAAAAGTGAAGCTTTTAAGGTCTTTAGGAAGTTTGCCAAGCAAATCCAAAATGAGAAAGACTTAAGAATTAAGGTGTTAAGAAGTGACCATGGTGGAGAGTTTCAAAATGAGTGGTTTGAAAATTAGTGAGGAAAATGGTATTGTGCATAATTTTTCTGAACCTAGGACTCCCCAACAAAATGGTGTAGTAGAAAGGAAAAATAGGTCACTAGAGAAACTTGCAAGAACCATGCTAAATGAATCAAATGTTCCTAAATATTTTTGGGCTGATGCTGTAAGTACTGCATGTTATGTATTGAATAGAATGCTTATAAGGTCAATCATAAAATTAACTCCTTATGAACTGTTGAATGGTAGAAAGCCTAATGTTGCTCATTTGAAAATATTTGGATGCAAATGCTTTGTTTTAAATAATGGAAAAGATAACTTAGGAAAATTTGACTCAAAAGCCGATGAGGGCATTTTCTTAGGTTATTCGCTAACTAGCAAAGCTTATAGAGTGTTCAATAGAAGAACTTTAAATATTGAAGAATCTGTACATGTCACCTTTGATGAAATTGTAGACCTTGAGGGAAATCCTCTTGAGTCAAATAAAGAACTTGCAGGTGATGATGAGTACATAAGATAGGCTCTAGAAGAAATGTACTTGAATGAGAATGAACCATCTCAACCAACTAAATTAGCAAAAGAGTGGCAATCACCAAGAGGACTTTCAATGGACAAATATTATTGGTGATATCTCAAAAGGGGTAAGAACAATAAATATGACAAATTTATGTATGTTTGTAGCTTTTGTTTCACAGATTGAACCCAAAAGTATTGAAGAAGCTCTTAAAGATGACCAATGGTGCATAGCAATGCAAGAAGAACTTAATCAATTTGAAAGGAATCAAGTCTGGGAATTAATTCCAAGAGAAGAATCTCATCAAGTGATTGGAACAAAATGGGTATTTAGAAACAAACTTGATGAAGATGGAAATATAACAAAGAACAAAGCCAGACTTGTTGCCAAAGGTTACTGTCAAGAGGAAGGTATTGATTATGATGAAACTTATGCTCCTGTTTCCAGTTTAGAGGATATACGCCTACTTCTTGCTTATGTCTCATTGATGAAATTTAAATTATATCAAATGGATGTTAAAAGTGCATTTTTGAATGGGTTTATCAAAGAAGAAGTATATGTGGAACAACCTCTTAGATTTGAAGATTTTAAATATCCCAACCATATTTTTAAATTGAAGAAAGCGTTATATGGTTTAAAACAAGCTCCTAGGTCTTGATATGAAAGATTAAGTAGTTTTCTAACTTCAAATGATTTTTCTAGAGGAAAAATTGATTCAACTTTGTTTATTAAGAAATTAAAAGAACATATCTTATTAGTTCAAGTATATGTTGATGATATCTTTTTTGGATCAATTGATAATTCCTTGTGTGTAGAATTTGCTAAGATAATGTAGGGTGAATTTGAAATGTCAATGATGGGGAATTAATGTTCTTCCTTGGACTTCAAATTAAACAACTTAAAGATGGCATATTTGTATCTCAAACTAAGTACTGCAAAGAGATTCTCAAGAAATTTGGAATGGACACTTCAAAGGAAGCTAACACACCCATGGGAACTTCATGCTATTTAGACAAGGATGAATCAGGTTTGGAAATTAACCAATCTATGTATAGAGGTATGATAGGTTCACTGTTAACTGCAAGTAGACCTGATATTATGTATTCTGTTTGTGTGTGTGCTATATTTCAAGCATGTCCAAAACAATCTCATTTAACTGTAGTAAAAAGAATTTTAAAATATTTAAAAGGAACTACAGGCTTTGGTTTATGGTATCCATCTGAAGCTTCTCCTAGTTTAATAGGTTATTCTGATGCTGATTGTAGACCCCAAATCTTGCCCGACCTCATAATAAAGACCACAAGACCTCCTTTTCGAAGATGGATGAAGCCTAAGAAGCCATTAGGAGAGACTATTAGGCCCCATACTAGGATAGGAGGGATTTTCTGCATGTAAATAAGGATTTTCGTCTTTTAGGGTCGAGACCGCCGTCTCGCTTATCGGGACCGCCGTCTCGCCACTTCTGCTAGTCAAGACCGCCGTCTCGTTTGGCGAGACGGCCCTCCCGGTTGGCGAGATGGCCTTCTCGCCATTTTTGCAAGGCGAGACGGCCGTCTCGACCTTGTCAGACGAGAAGGCCGTCTCGACCTGACAGACGCGAATCCTTATAAATAGACGCGCCTTCACCCTCATTTCACACAGTTCTTCCATTCTCTCTCTTGTCACTTCCTCAAATTCTCTTCCTAGAACCCCTCCGAAGCATTTCCGGAGTTTCTGAGAGCTTTTTAGAGTTTTTTATAGCGTTTTCGAGAGATTTCTGGCGCTGTAAAGAGTGAAGGGCTGCCAAAAAGCACCATAGTTTTCAAGAAATTAATATAAAGCTTGCCTCGGAGGTTTCTACATTCTCCCTCTCTCTTTTACTACTTTATTTTTAATTATGCAATAGATATCAGGGCCATGTAGTCGTAACTTTAATTCCTCAAATAAAAGGGTAAAAGTGTCTTTTCACCGATTTACTTATTTAAATAGCTGGCTTATCATAGGGAACCCGAAAGGGGCGTCGTAAGGGAACTAACACTTCCCTTATACGTAACTAACTCCCTTACCCAACTCTGGTTCTAATCACCAAAGTTGGTTTTTCGAAAACCAACGTCTTTTCACTCCTTTTCCGATGTTTCTGGTAAAAACATCGGTGGCGACTCCAGAAGAACCCTTCAAAATTAGTTCCTGGGTTAGCCCGGTTATCGGACAATCCAAGAACACTCTATCGAAAACCTCGCCTCTAGGTTCAGCCCGGTTATCGGACAACCTAAAGGCGTTGTAACCACACCCATAAAAATGCGAATATTGGAAAGTCGGAACCATCGCGTCGCTCCGACCTCCTCATTTTGACGGTGGCGACAGACGACGACTCCACTGGGGAAGCCTAGAGAGTTGATCCCATTTAGTGATGGGTCAGCTTAAATAAATAAACCAAGAAATTACGCTTTTACCCTATCTTGTATTATAACATGTTTTAATGCTTGGCTTTAACAACTGTTGTTTGTTTATACTTACGCAATTGGTTGAAATACAAACTGTACACAAACCCTTGCACACAACAGTTCCCTCTATACCCGGGGGCAAGTGAGAAATCCATAGGGAGTGGGTGGCAGGTACGGTTCGCTGTAGTGACGGTCTTGTGCCCACCAGTGTGATCGGAAACCACCACTCAAGGTGATAACCTTCCTCTTTTGGCACAAAGACTGACTATGGCCTTAGTGCTTAGCATGGTCGGAAGGCTGGAGAGTGGGGACCCTATAATGGGGGCACCTTGGGGGCCTTAGCCTTTGTGAGAACAGTTAGAACCTACCTTCGCCAAAGCACTTTTCTGCAGGAAAACCCTACCTCGTGATTAAAACGACTTCTCACCTGTTCGCGGATGATTGAATCGTGTGCGCATTTGTTTGTTGCATTTGTTTGCTGCATAGCATAACCAAACAACAGAGAAATCACTAAAAATATTTTTTGCAATAAACACCCTTATCTCGGACAGTCTGCCTTTTAGCTAGTCTGGTTTCAGGTTCTTTGTAAGCTAAGTAGCCACGCAGTCCGACAGAAGAGATAAGGGACGCTAAATATTATTCTTTCGCATAGAGCCATTTTTTATCTTGGACAGTCTGCCTTTTAGCTAGCCTGGTTTCAGGTTCTTTGTAAGCTAAGTAGCCACGTAGTCCGACAGAAGAGATAAAAGGCTATAAAATAAAGATAAAAATACAAGTCAAAACTAGAAAATAAATCAACTTCTGACAAAGTCAAATCATTCATATTACATCATATCATGAGTAAAGAAAAACCAAGAGAGAAAATAAAAAGTGAGAGCACATTTAGCATCATCTAAACAGAATCTCTCAGACATAAACATATCCATGTTAGTCCAACACTCAACATGCATTAATAAATTTCTTTCGGGCATTCTAGAAAGTGGCTGGTCCTCTCCCCATCCGAACTCGTGCACAAAAAGCCAGAGTAATGGAGAACCTGGAGGAGCAAAACCGTAAGCTCACTGCAGAGGTTAATACCCTCCGCGAGCAAATGGCTCAACTAATGGAGGTCATACGGCAAGGGCAAAATAAGGGTGAAACCCACGCGGAAAACACCTCTCGCCATGAAGAGGAGGAAGAAGAGGAAGTCTTCTACGATGGAAAATATGCTAAGACTATACGCATCCTCACCCCAGAACCATCGCGTCGCTCCGACCGCCTCATTTTGATGGCGGTGACAGATGACGACTCCACTGGGGAAGCCTAGAGAGTTGATCCCATTAAGTGATGGGTCAACTTAAATAAATAAACCAAGAAATTACGCTTTTACCATATCTTGTATTATAACATGTTTTAATGCTTGGCTTTAATAACTGTTGTTTGTTTATACTTACGCAATTGGTTGAAATACAAACTGTACACAAACCCTTGCACACAACAGTTCCCTCTATACCCAGGGGCAAGTGAGAAATCCATAGGGAGTGGGTGGCAGGTACGGTTCACTGTAGTGACGGCCTTGTGCCCACCAGTGTGATCGGAAACCACCACTCAAGGTGATAACCTTCCTCTTTTGGCACAAAGACTGACTATGGCCTTCGTGCTTAGCATGGTCAGAAGGCTGGAGAGTGGGGACCCTATAATGGGGGCACCTTGGGGGCCTTAGCCTTTGTGAGAACAGTTAGAACCTACCTTCGCCAAAGCACTTTTTTTGCAGGAAAACCCTACCTCGTGATTAAAACGACTTCTCGCCTGTTCGCGGATGATTGAATCGTGTGCGCATTTGTTTGTTGCATTTGTTTGTTGCATAGCATAACCAAACAACAGAGAAATCACAAAAAATATTTTTTGCAATAAACACCCTTATCTCGGACAGTCTGCCTTTTAGCTAGCCTGGTTTCAGGTTCTTTGTAAGCTAAGTAGCCACGCAGTCCGACAGAAGAGATAAGGGACGCTAAATATTATTTTTTCGCATAAAGCCATTTTTTATCTTGGACAGTCTGCCTTTTAGCTAGCCTGGTTTCAGGTTCTTTGTAAGCTAAGTAGCCACGTAGTTCGACAAAAGAGATAAAAGGCTATAAAATAAAGATAAAAATACAAGTCAAAACTAGAAAATAAATCAACTTCTGACAAAGTCAAATCATTCATATTACATCATATCATGAGTAAAGAAAAACCAAGAGAGAAAATAAAAAGTGAGAGCACATTTAGCATCATCTAAACAGAATCTCTCATACATAAACATATCCATGTTAGTCCAACACTCAACATGCATTAATAAATTTCTTTCGGGCATTCTAGAAAGTGGCTGGTCCTCTCCCCATCCGAACTCATGCACAAAAAGCCAGAGTAATGGAGAACATGGAGGAGCAAAACAGTAAGCTCACTGCAGAGGTTAATACCCTCCGCGAGCAAATGGCTCAACTAATGGAGGTCATACACCAAGGGCAAAATAAGGGTGAAACCCACGGGGAAAACACCTCTCGCCATGAAGAGGAGGAAGAAGAGGAAGTCTTCTACGATGGAAAAGATGCTAAGACTGTACGCATCCTCACCCCGGAACCATCGCGTCGCTCCGACCACCTCATTTTGACGGGGGTGACAAATGACGACTCCACTGGGGAAGCCTAGAGAGTTGATCCCATTTAGTGATGGGTCAGCTTAAATAAATAAACCAAGAAATTACGCTTTTACCCTATCTTGTATTATAACATGTTTTAATGCTTGGCTTTAATAACTGTTGTTTGTTTATACTTACGCAATTGGTTGAAATACAAACTGTACACAAACCCTTGCACACAACAGTTCCCTCTATACCTGGGGGCAAGTGAGAAATCCATAGGGAGTGGGTGGCAGGTACGGTTCGTTGTAGTGACGGCCTTGTGCCCACCAGTGTGATCAGAAACCACCACTCAAGGTGATAACCTTCCTCTTTTGGCACAAAGACTGACTATGGCCTTAGTGCTTAGCATGGTCGGAAGGATGGAGAGTGGGGACCCTATAATGGGGGCACCTTGGGGGCCTTAGCCTTTGTGAGAACAGTTAGAACCTACCTTCGCCAAAGCACTTTTCTGCAGGAAAACCCTACCTCGTGATTAAAACGACTTTTCGCCCGTTCGCGGATGATTGAATCGTGTGCGCATTTGTTTGTTGCATAGCATAACCATACAACAGAGAAATCACAAAAAATTTTTTTTGCAATAAACACCCTTATCTCGGACAGTCTGTCTTTTAGCTAGCCTAGTTTCAGGTTCTTTGTAAGCTAAGTAGCCACGTAGTCTGACAGAAGAGATAAGGGACACTAAATATTATTCTTTCGCATAAAGCCATTTTTTATCTTGGACAGTCTGCCTTTTAGCTAGCCTGGTTTCAGGTTCTTTGTAAGCTAAGTAGCCACGCAGTCCGACAGAAGAGATAAAAGGCTATAAAATAAAGATAAAAATACAAGTCAAAACTAGAAAATAAATCAACTTCTGACAAAGTCAAATCATTCATATTACATCATATCATGAGTAAAGAAAAACCAAGAGAGAAAATAAAAAGTGAGAGCACATTTAGCATCATCTAAACAGAATATCTCATACATAAACATATCCATTTTAGTCCAACACTCAACTTGCATTAATAAATTTCTTTTGGGCATTCTAGAAAGTGGCTGGTCCTCTCCCCATCCGAACTCGTGCACAAAAAGCCAGAGTAATGGAGAACCTGGAGGAGCAAAACCGTAAGCTCACTGCAGAGGTTAATACCCTCCGCGAGCAAATGGCTCAACTAATGGAGGTCATACGGCAAGGGCAAAATAAGGGTGAAACCCACGCGGAAAACACCTCTCGCCATGAAGAGGAGGAAGAAGAGGAAGTCTTCTACGATGGAAAAGATGCTAAGACTGTACGCATCCTCACCCCGGAGGTCTCTAAGCAGCAGATATCCGCTCTAGAAGAAAGGCTGAAGGCGGTAGAAGGGCACAACTTTGACGTCAAGGAAGTGGCGGACATGTGCCTGGTGAAGAACATCCATTTCCCTCCCAAGTTCAAAGTCCCGGACTTCCCCAAGTACGCCGGGTTGACCTGCCCCAAGAACCATCTTACGATGTATTGTCATAAGATGGCCGCACATGCTGAAAATGAAAAACTCCTGATCCACTACTTCCAGGAGAGTCTAGCCAACACGACTCTCAATTGGTACATGCAGTTAGAGAGCGAGCAGGTCCAAAACTGGAAACAGTTGGTTGACGCTTTCCTTCGTTGTTACTGAAAGAATTAATGGTTGAGTTCAAGAGGGGGGGTGAATTGAACTTTTGAAAACTTTTTCGCAAAACTTACTTTCTCTTGGAAGAATGAATTATCTTTATTTAATTCTTGTGTAGATAGGTTGATTTTAATTACAGCAAGTATATAGACAAGAAATAAAGGAGATGAAAGAAGAAATTCAACACAACAATTTATACTGGTTCACTCTATAACAGATCTACATCCAGTTCTTGACAAATCTGCCAAGTTCCACTAATACCAAGTGAAAATTACAACCAGTAGATACTCACCAATCTACCCCAAGAGCTATCTTGCAAACCCACAAGATAGCCTCTTGAAAACCTCCCAGTAACCAAATCCAGTTACTGTAACAAGTGCAGATCCAAATTCCAACCTGCACAAACACACTTTACAAAAGAGTATGAAAAGAAAAAACATGGACTGAAGCTTTATCAGTACAATTGTCCAGAAGCAATTCTAACTCAACACTTTCTCTCTTTGATTAACAACAATCTTGATCAAAGCACCTTATGATATAACAAAGTTCTTGAATGCAGAGAAAGTCACGGATATGATAGCTTCACAGATTGATTTCAAATGTTTTCTCAAATTGTATGTTTCAAAAGATAGATCAAATCTGTATTTATAAAGTAAAACAGAGAACCAGAACGTTTACTCAATCAAAAACTGATTCAAAGATGCAACTGATCGATCAGAATGAAAATATAACAGGTTAGAATCGATTATGATCGATTAGAAAAGTATTATGATCTATTAGAACAAGTTATGATCGATCAGAATGAAATTATGATCGATCAGAATACATTTCAATCGATTAAAATGACGATTCAATCGATTGATTTCATTTAAAACTTCATTCAATCGATTGATTCGAGTTTTTAATGGATTGAAACAGCTTTATGAAAAATGATAGCTCTCTGTTTCAATAGATTGAAAATCATTTCAACAGATTGAAATCCTGCAGACTCTTAGATAGAAAAATAGTCTTTCTGTTTCAACAGATTAAAAAACATTTCAACAGATTGAAAATACGAAACCTTGATATTGAAAAATTCATTAAGTCATTTTAACCTGTTGATTCTGCGATTCAACCAATTGAAATTTCGACTATGTATGACCACTTATTATGTTAAGTGATTTTAACAGATTGAAAATCATTTTCAACAGATTGAAAAACTTAGTTTGTTCTTTTAATGCTTAAATGTTAGTTTTTCATGCAGAAAAAATGATTTCACTGAGATGCATCATATTAAGGCGCTTATCACAAGATTTATTGGCCTATCAAGAGATTAAGTTCTGAACTTCTAACCTATTCATCTACACACCCACAAACTAAACTATATCAACTCAATATTATGTCTTCATCAAATCCACCAAGTGCTTCATTTACTGATACAATATTGATCTGACCCCTAATAGGTCAGATCTCAGAACCCTAAGCAAAAGGGACGACGAATCCTTTAAAGTGTACACCCAAAGGTGGAGGGAAATGGCCGCCCAAATAGAGCCTCCACTGACAGATAAAGAGACAGTGGCTATGTTCATAGATTCACTAACTGGAGCATACTACGATAAGGCAATAGCCAGTACCTCCAACCTTTTTTCGGATATAGTCACTGTAGCAGAAAGAGTGGAGTAGGGGCTGAGGAGTGGGAAAATAGCACGACCTTCTTCTTCCAGTACTTCATTCAAGAAACCCTTCAAAAAGAAGGAGGAGGCCGTACACGCCATTAATTTTGCAACCCCTTCCTCCACCTCTCAGACAGAGAGGCAATCACGAAGAAAGGAGAGGAAGTCCACCCCTATCCCCACCTCGTACGCGAAGCTATTGCCCCAGTTATTACAGGCCAATCTTCTAGCGCGCGTTCCTCCAAAGAAAATGGAGCCTCCCTACCCCGAGTGGTACAAGCCCAACGAAAAGTGTAGCTACCACTCGGATGCACCTGGGCATTCAACGGACAACTGTTTGACCTTAAAATACAAGGTCCAAGAACTAATTGATGCCAGTTGGATAACCTTTGATGTCTCTGCTTCTGATGTCGACGCCAAACCTCTGGCTAAGCCAGAATAGCAAAGAGGGAGGACTGGGAGGATCAGCCCCTAGGGTCCTTTTTTAAAAGCTTTTTCTTGTATCTCCTGCGGTCCTAAAATATGACATTTGCCTCAATCTTCTAAGCCCAAAATTGCTTTAACAGTCCTAAAATTAATAATGAGCAAAAATTAGATCAAATAGATTCAAATTAATTAAAATCTGAATTATTGGCCCGATGAAGCCCAATTAGTAAAAATTCACTAATAATAGAAAGTTAAGCCCAAAACACTAATTAAGATAAGTACATAAAGATAAGAAAATGCGGGAAAATAATGGCTCATCAGGTCCCCCGCCCGCAGCCGCAGGAACTCTGATTAAAAGGGCTTGTACATACGTTTTTTTAATACATGAGGCATTTCCTTGTCATGTTCATTTCATTCTCACTACAACAAAAACATCAAATAGTGATCGAATTTTCGGTCACTAAATGATCAAAATCGGTCACTAACTAAAATAGTGACCGAAATAGTAACCAATCCAAATCGGTCACTATTTTCTTGGTCATTTTTATTATTTATTATATTTTTTAGAAATTTGAATTATTATTAGATCGAAAGAATTATTCTTGGCGAGATTGAACCCGAGTACCTTAGAGTTAGAGACTAATACTCCAACCACTTAGCTACTAGAAATTTTTTATAATAGTTTATAAATAAATTATATTTATATACAAATAAAAATATATATTCGTGTAAATATATAAATATAAAATATATAAATACAAATATATATATATATATATATATATATATATATATATATATATATATATATATGTTGGATGTGAGGGCACGCTCGAGGGTAAAAGTGTGTCGAGTAGATTTTTAAAATTTGATATCAAATTTGTGAGCGGGTCTCTTTATATGAGTTTATAATTAAATGACACAATATAATCTTTATAATTTATTTATATAATGATATAAAATAAATTTTTTCTTTATTTATTTTTATTTTATTTTAATTTATTCTTCTTATATATTTTTTCTTCTATTATTTAATTAAAATTCTTATATTAAAATAAGTTTTTCAATATTAAAAATAATTAAATATTTATTTTTAAAATTATTTAATTTAACAAATTATTATAAATTAATCTAATTATGATTATTAATAGAATAATTTTTTCCTAACATATATTATTATAAATTAATCAAAATCATCTTTTAATAATTATTTTTTCTAGACATAGATTAATTCATAATAATTTGTTAAATTAAATAATTTTAAAAAATAATTTTAAAAATAAATATTTAATTATTTTTAATAATGAAAAATTATTTTAATATAAGAATTTTAATTAAATAATAGAAAAAAAAGATAAAAGGAATAAATTAAAATAAAATAAAAATAAATAAAGAAAACAATTATTTTATATCATTATATAAATAAATTATAAAGATTATATTCTATTATTAAATTACAAATCTATATAAAGAGACTCGCTCACAAATTTGACATCAAATGTTGAAAACTCACTTCGACACACACTTTCACTATCTAGCGTGATCTTCACATTGAACATATAAATATATAAATATATCAAAATATATAAATATATTTGTATTTATATATTTACACGGATATATATTTATTTGTATATAAATATAATTTATTTGTAAATTTTTATTAAAAAATTCTAACAGTTTAGTGGTTGGAGTATTAATATCTAACTCTAAGGTACTGGTTTTGAATCTTATTAGTAATAATTTTCTTAATCTGATTTAAAAAAATTGTTAACAAGAGAAATTATATATTTTTGTCGAAATTAGAGCAATTAAATTGTTGTTATGGACTAAAACCCCAAAAGTAAAAAATAAAAAATATAATTAAATAAAAGAAAAACTATATACTTTTGCATTTTTATTTTCAAATATTAATTTTTTTATGAAATTATTTTTAATTAAAATAATTAAAGTGATATATATATATATATAATTTTTTTTATTTTTTAAATTTTAATTTATTAATATTATCAAATTTTAGCTTCATGATTAAAAAAATACCAATAATTTAAATTTTATTAATTCTATAATTTTATATAATTATTATTATAAAATTAATTCTCCAATAACAAATAATATTATAAATTAAAATTCTTTATTTTAATTAATTATTTTGATTTTTTTAACAATTTTTTTTAAATAAAAACGATAAAACTTAAAATTAATTTCTAACTAAATCTTCACATATTTATGGTTAATAGTATATTATATTATTATGTTTAATTAAATTTTAAAATAAGTTCATTTAATCTTTACACTTTTATAAAAATACTAATATAAACTTAAAATATTTATCCAATTACTAAATTATTTAAAATATTAATATAAATTTGAAATATCAATTCAATAATTAAAATAATTTTAATTTTTTTATAAATACATTGAAATACATTTTTATTAACATAAAAGTAATATATATATATATATATATATATATATATATATATCAAAAAGAGACTAAATTAATAATTAATTTATCATTGATTATATATATAAAAGAGATTAAATTAATAATTATTTTAATGATTGAATCGGTGACTAATTTAATAATTAATTTTAATTTTTTATTTACATACTAAATTAAAAAATAAAATAAAATAATTATATTACTAAATTATTTAATAAGTTAATAAACTATTTTTTAAATTTTTTATAATGTTATTAAAATTTTTATCAATTATTTTAAATTATTAAGTAGATTTATATTTAATATATTATTAAAATATTTTTAAAAATTATTTATATAAATAAAAAATAGTCACTAATTTATATATTATTTGTTTAGTGACTGAAATTTTAGTCACTATATATAAAAAGAGAAATCGATCACCGATTCAATTACTATTAGTAACTGAATTTTTTGGTCACTAATTTCGATCACTATTAACCATTTTTCTAGTTGTGACCGAATCAGTGACTGATTTTGTGACCGAATCAGTGACCGATTTCCGTGACTGAAATTTTAGTCACTAAATCAGTCACTAAATATAAAACGGAAATCAGTCACTGATTCAATTACTATTAGTGATTGAATTTTTCGGTTACTAATTTCGGTCACTATTAACCATTTTTCTAGTAGTGTTTTCTCCCTCTTTCATTTATTATTCTTTCAAAGATAATTGAATAATAAAATCTATGACTAAAACAGAACCTAAAACACATCATGTCTGTGATTGATGAATCTCTGTGGACCCCGGAAACCGAAAGCGAATGGGTCGAGTCCGACAGTGAGCAGGAGACCATTTCTCCGGACATGCAAAGAATGTTGGAAAAAGAAGCACGCATTATACAACAACATCAAGAAGAAACAGAAACTGTTAGGTTGGGAGAAGGGGATGATGAGAAAAAGATAAACATTGGCACCCAAATAGAAAGTAGCATAAAAAAGGGATTGATATAGCTTCTAAAGGAATATATAGATGTATTTGCTTGGTCTTATCATGAAATGCCCAGGCTCGACACGAGTATAGTGGAGCATAGATTGCCATTAAAAGAAGGGTTCCGACCTGTGAAGCAAAAGCTCAGAAGAATTAAACCAGACTGGTCCCTAATGATCAAGGAATAGGTACAAAGACAACTGGACGCCAATTTCTTAGTAGTATCCAGATACCCAGAGTGGTTGGCCAACATAGTACCCATCATCAAAAAGACCGGGAAGGTCAGGGTATGCGTGGATTATAGGGACCTCAATCGAGCAAGTCCAAAAGATGACTTTCCTCTACCACATATAGACACGCTAGTAGACCATACCTCTACCAACACACTTTACTCCTTCATGGACGGGTACGCGAGGTATAACCAAATTAAGTTGGTCGTCGAGGACAGAGAAAAAACCTCCTTCATTACACCATGGGGCACCTTCTGCTACCGTGTAATGCCTTTTGGACTCAAGAATGTAGGGGCTACTTATCAAAGGGCTATGGTCACATTGTTCCATGACATGATCCACAAAGAAATAGAGGTATATGTGGATGACATGATCGCCAAGTCCAGGAATGAGATGGACCACATTCAATATCTCAAGAAGCTTTTTGACCGACTTTGGAAATATCAGCTCAAACTAAACCTGGCAAAATGTACTTTCGGAGTACGATCCGGAAAACTATTGGGGTTCATTGTCAGCAAAAGAGGAATAGAAGTGGACCCTGACAAAACTAAAGCAATTTTGGAAATGCCCCCACCAAGCACCGAAAAGGAGGTCAGAGGATTTCTTGGCCGAATTAACTATATTGCCCGTTTCATCGCGCAGTTGACAGATAAATGTATACCCATCTTTAAACTGTTGCGCAAAAATCAACCAACAGTGTGGAATGAAGAATGCCAACAAGCATTTGATAAAATCAAAACATGCTTGACTAATCCGCCAGTGTTAGTACCACCCATTGAAGGGAAACCTCTGATCCTATATTTGTCAATACTCGAGGAGTCCATGGGATGCGTGCTCAGTCAACAAGATGAAACTAGGAAGAAGGAGCGAGCCATTTACTATCTCAGTAAAAAGTTCTTAGACTATGAAACCCATTATACACAATTTGAAAAGACCTGTTGCGCATTGGTGTGGGTCACTCAACGTCTCAGACAATACATGGCTCGACATACAACATGGTTGGTCTCCAAAATGGATCCAGTCAAGTACCTCTTCGAGAAGCCCATTTTGACCGGAAGAATAGCTAGGTGGCAAGTGCTCCTCTCAGAGTTCGACATCATTCATGTCACCCAGAAAGCTATTAAAGGAAGCCCCCTAGTAGACTATCTAGCCCATGGATCAACGGACGAATATCAGTCCCTACAAGACGACTTTCCCGATGGGCATATCATGCACATCGAATACGAAGAGACCAAAGAAGAAACATGGACCATGTTCTTCGACGGGGCCTCAAACATGCTCAGACACGGGATAAGAGCTATTTTGATATCCCCTGAAAAGAAATATATCCCCGTAACGGCCAGGCTTAATTTTGACTGTACCAACAATATGGCCGAATACGAAGCGTGTGCGCTAGGAATCCAAGCAACTTTAGATCATGGGGTTACTAAGCTCAAAGTCTTTGGTGATTCATCCCTTGTCATCTATCAACTTAAAGGTGAATGGGAAACCCAAAACTCCAAATTAATCCCATATCTAGAGCATGTCCGTGATTTAGTCTCAAGAATGGAAAGCGTCACTTTCCAGTATATTCCACGGGAAGACAATCAATTCGCTGACGCCCTCGCCACTCTATCATCCATGTTTTCTTTAGGTCAAGAGCATGAGATGCCAATCATTCAAATTAAGCTGCATGACAAACAAGCTTTCTGCATGGCAGTAAATGGCGAGCACGACCAAAATCCCTAGTATCATGATATCAAACAATATCTCATGAGGGGCGAATATCCCGAAGGAATCAATGACAATGATAAGCGAACCATTCGTAAGAGGGCAGTAGGGTTCACGTTGATTGAAGGAACCCTCTACAAAAAGAGTCTCGATTCCACTCTCTTAAGGTGTGTGGACCATGAAGAAGCCCAGACCTTGATAAGAGAAATCCATAAAGGAACTTTCGGGACCCACGCACCTGGGCATGTCATGGCGAAAAAGATCCTAAGGGCAGGATATTTTTGGTCCACAATGGAAGCCGATTTTCACCAGTATGCTAAAAAGTGTCACAAGTGCCAAATCTATGCCGATAATATTCACGTGCCGCCCGCACCTCTCAGTACCCTGGCTACACCATGGTCATTCTCTATGTGGGGCATGGACGTCATCGGACGCATCGAGCCTAAAGCATCTAATGGTCATCGCTTTATCTTGGTGGCCATCGACTATTTCACCAAATGGGTTGAGGCACATCATATGCGCACGTGACTTGGAAAGTGGTGACCACCTTCATAAAAAAAAATATTATATGTCGGTAAGGCATCCCTCATAAGCTCATTACTGACAATGGGACCAATCTCAATAATAAAATGATGGAGGAACTATGTCAAGACTTCCAAATTCAACACCACAATTCTTCTCCGTACCGACCAAAGATGAATGGTGCAGTAGAGGCAGCCAATAAGAACATTAAGAAAATCATCCAGAAGATGGTAGTAACCTACAAAGATTGGCACGAAATGTTACCCTTCGCCCTACACGGCTACCGAACGTCAGTACGAACCTCCATAGGAGCTACTCCGTTTTCTCTCGTATATGGAATGGAGGTCGTACTACCAGTGGAGGTCGAAATACCCTCCCTGCGAGTTGTTATGGAAGCAAAATTAACAGAAGCTGAATGGGTCCAAAGTCGGTACGATCAGCTGAACCTAATCGAAGAAAAACGGCTGGACGCCATATGTCGGGGGCAAGTTTATCAAAAGCAGATCAAAAAAGCCTATGACAAGAAGGTCAATCCCCGCACCTTCCGAGAAGGGGATCTAGTAATAAAGAAACTGCTACCAGCCCAAAAAGACAAAATCGGGAAATGGACAGCAAATTATGAAGGACCCTTTGTGGTCAAGCGAGCCTTCTCAGGAGGAGTCCTTATCCTCACCAACATGGATGGAGAAGAACTTCAACATCCTGTCAACTCAGACGCAGTAAAAAAATACTACGCTTGAAAACATTGCTCATGACCCGTCAGGATGAAAACTCGCAAAGAGGGTCCTGGGCAAAAGATAAGGTCTACATTCCTCACTAGGATACGTCCTAGGCAAAAATTAGAGGTTTCAAAAAAAAATTAACAAAAAAACAAAAAAAGAGAGCAATGATTACCTTAGTCGAAAACCGCAAAGGCGACTAAGGTAATACCTTCACAAAAGCAAGCAGACTTCGCACGATCTTCACTTCGAGTTCGAGCATCTCAATTGAAGCGACCAGGAAAAACAGAGAAACAAAAATCACGGGCATGATTGTTACATCCTATACAGCTTAGCCAACCTCGGCCAGCCCTGCTTATAAATTCCTTTGTAAATCCTCCTGTAAAAATAAATCATTCGTTTATATCAATAAAATTGTCTTCTTTTCTCTTTACCTACTTACAAGAATGCCTCTGTATTAACGAAACATGAGTATGCATAAAACAAGCAATACAAGAAAGCATAAGAAAGAAAAAGAAAACAAGATTAAAATAAACAGCGCCTGCTAGGACAGTCTCAGACAAAAATAGGGCAGCCTGCTAGACCGAAAACCCGTAAAGGGCGGTCTAGGCAAAAGATAGGGCCAAAACAAAATTCATAAGAACATTCATGAGAAAAACAGCAAAGAAAGTACCAGTCACTTTCTAGATGCCCCCAACTAAAATAGATTGCTTCAAGAACATTCACAAGTAGTTGCACAAAAATGACTTTGTCAAAATCAAAACAAACAAATATATTTCAAACAAATAAAAGACCAAAAAGCATTCAGCTTTATGCTTGCATCCGAAAATAGGAAGCACTCAAAAGTATCCCAGTAAGACTTCACCGAATTTATCAAAAAATATGCATTAACCAACAATTTTTGACGACCAAGCAGAAGTCGAACAACAAACAAAGACTACCCGACAACCAGCAAAGTCGGGTGACCACCACCAAAAAGTCAAAAACAAAGGATCCCCAGCAAATAGCAAGCTGGATGGCTATCAGGAAAAGCCAAAAAACAAAGAATCCCCAGCACGCCGGAAGACTTTACCAGAAAGGTCCAAAAACATGTACCAAAACAGAAATCACTCCCCATGGAATAGGCGCATGATCTAGAGCAGTAAGCCGCCACCACAGCCAAAGGGTCAGCTACCACAAGAAAGGGCATCCGGAGGCACAACACCAGATGGGGGTGTATACTCATCAAGCCTTACAAAAGGGGGCTTACCGGACGGGGATTCATACTCGTCAAACACCAGATGGGGGTGTATACTCATCAAGACTTACAAAAGGGGGCTTACCAGACGAGGGTTTATACTCGTCAGACACCAGATGGGGGTGTATACTCATCAAGCCTTACAAAAGGGGGCTTACCAGGCGGGGGTTCATACTCGTCAAACAAGATGGGGGTTCATACTCATCAGCCGAAAGGATCAGCTACCGTCAGAAGGAGCATCCTGAAAGCACACTTTTCCCTAGAAGATCAACTGCCACAAAGACGGAACATCTGAAGGGCAACCGGGCAGGAGGGTAAACTCCTGTGACCGTCTCGTTTTGACAGCGGCGACACTGATAAGGGTGGATGTAAAATAGATAGAAAGAGTACTAGTGGAACATGTCATTTGTTAGGATCATCATTAGTTTCTTGGCATTCTAAGAAACAAGCATGTGTTGCTTTATCCACTACTGAAGCTGAATATATTGCAGCTGGAAATTGTTATGCTCAAATTTTATGGATGAAACAACAATTAGAAGACTATAGTATCTTTCTAAGTGATATTCCTTTGATGTGAATACAAGTGCAATAAATCTTACTAAAAATCCAACAATGCACTCCAGAACTAAGCATATAGAGATTAGACATCATTTCTTAAGAGATCATATTAGTAAAGGAAATTGTAAAATTGAATATGTTGATACAAAGCATCAATTAACAGATATTTTTACTAAACCTCTTCCCAAGGATAGATTCTATGATCTTAGAAGAGACTTAGGAATATTAGAAATAGCTTAAAATCTGCTTAACTAATCAATTTTTGCATGATTGTACTGTAATAATCGATTATGTAGGGTGTTAATCGATTATCATGTATCTAAACCTTAAAAAATTTGATGATCTCTCTGGAATAATCGATTATTTGAAGCAATAATCGATTATCTGCATCTAAATGTTCAAAACCTGAAGTTTCTCTCTAGAATAATTTATTATTTCAAGCAAAAATCGATTAACCACTCATTTAATCGATTAACAGCATCAGTTAATTGATTATCTGGTTCTGTTGATGGTTTAATCGATTAACTAAAGCTTTAATCGATTAAACTGGGACGTTTTCTTGTTCTAGCCATTTCAAACGGCTCTTTTGGCACTCCTTCACCCAAATATGACCGTTTATGACCGTTTTTCTTGTTCCCTATATATATAGGAAGCCTTCATTTCACTTCTCCACACCTCAAATTCTTGAATCCAAGCATTCTAGCATCATTCAAGCCTTCTTGCTTTCTCCCAACCTCACTTGCCTTCAAAATTTTCTTGTTTTTCTTCTAATCCTAATGGCCTCCTCTTCACGTGTTAAGATCCCAACAAGAAGAAGATATGCTCCTGCCTCTCATCCCCGTCCAAATTTTGTTGAAGGATGGATCTCAGACGATGAGGGTAGACAAGAATTTCTCACTTTCTGGAAGGAAAGGGGGGTCATTACTCTAAAATACATTATTGGTGATCAATTCATCAATAGGGGATTTAATTTTCCAAATCTTCTTGAAATTCAAGGTGTTCTCCCGTTTATCCAAATGCAAGGTAGTTACTACCCTGATCTAGTTAGGGTATTCTATTCTCGTTTTAAAATTAGAGATCATGTAGCTACTTCTCGTGTCAAGGGTGTGACTATTATCCTTGATGACGATATATGGGAAAATGTTTCCCATTTTAATGTGAGAGAAGATGTTATCAATATTTTTGCAGAATTAGAAGACTCTGATAGAATCATGGCTTACCGTTCTTTTCTCCGCAACCCCTCCATGGAAATTGGGCGTCTTCTTCTGGTCGGCCCATTAAAGAAGGAGGAACGATTGCTACTGCATCTTATTGTCTGGATTCTATGTCCTCGGGCAACCAACCATGCCCAATGCTCATCCATTGATCTTCGCATTATTCATGCCATCATGAATAATGAGCCTATTGACTGGGGTAGTCTGGTCACCATGACCATGCTTAAAGCCAACCATCATCCTACTTTCAAAATTCCATATGCTCTTCTCATTTCTCATATTTTAGAATACAAAGGAGTGAATGTTGAAGGGGAGAAAAAGGTAAGAACGATCAATTCAAATAGAATGCTTGACAGCATGCTAAATCAGTTATAAATGGTGCGTGTCAATGGAATCTATGTGCACAAAGACAACGCTCCCAACATGGCTGAAAATGCTGAAGATTCTAATGAAGAGATGCCTGCAGCTGCTGAATTTTCTACTGAAAATATACATACTGTTGGGACATCATCTGCCCCTCCTACATCCTGCCAATCAATGGAAGATATACTCTTTAATATGAATCAAAGAATGCAAGAATTCTTCACAATCTCTAAAGAACGGCATGAGGAAATCATTCATCGTATCTCAGATGTAGATGATAGGGTCTGTAACTTAGAGGATAGGTTTGATGCTCAATTCAATAGCGATGCAAGTGAAGAGTTTTAATCTCTTCCTCATATTTTCTTTATTGTAATTACTTTAATTTATGAAATAAAATTGGTAATTTTTGTTTTGTTTGAGGGGGAGTTATTTTCTAAATTATGCATTTATTAAGGGGGAGCTTTCATTTTTTTATCATAATCAAAATAAGGGGAGAATTTTATTTAAAGCCTCTTATATGTTTATTAAATTTAAATATTATCTGGTATGTTTAATGTTTTTGTTAGATGTGACAGATAAAACAAGTTATTACAAAGGGCTTTAAAGGCAATTTTGATCATCATAAAAAAGGGGGAGAAAACATACAAGGATATGAATGTTGAACATATATGAATATGAAGCTTTTTGATTTTGATGATGATTCAAGAACAAAGGACTTAAAGATTTGAAGACTTGTAATACTATGTAATAACTCTGTTTTGATGATTTTGAGTCTATAATATTAGAGTTTAAGATAGTCAGCACATAGTCTATTCTTTAAAGGTTCTAAAAACTCATTTTTATCAAAAACATATTGGATTAATCGATTAAATGGCAAGATAATTGATTATTACAAAGAGAAAACCATTTTCAGCATCTGCTCTTTGGAATAATCGATTAAACCATCTGTTAATCGATTAACTGGGCTGTTAATCGATTAAATGCCCAGTTAATCGATTAAACTGGGCTGTTTTGGGTTCTCTTCAAATTTGGCTCTGGAATAATCGATTAACACTCAAGATAATCGATTGATTCAGTCAGATATGTGTTTTGAATTTCAAAATTGGACCAAGTTTTGAAAACACTATTCCCAATTCATCTGGTTTCGAAAATCCCCAATTCCCAAACCCTAATCTTTCTACTTAAGGTTCTCTAAGGCTCTCTGCAAAGAGAACAACTCTTTCAAACAAAAGTTGAGAGTTGTGACTGCCAGAGAATTGTTTGTTGGAGGAAAAAGGGGCTTTTGAAACCTAGTGTGGGCTAGAAGCGATAAGAATCACTGAGAGGGTTTTCTTAGTGGATTGTGTGTTGTGCTGTCTCTAGGGAAAGCTATTCTTCATCCTTTGTGGGACTCAAAGGAGGTGTTCATCTCTTGTGTGGCTTAAGAGAGGTGTATTCTTTACCATATCTTTTCATTTGTAATCTGATTATATGACTGTGTTATAGTGACAATGTTAATCCTCTGTTTGAGTGATTAGCAACTGGACGTAGGGTCTTTTGATCCGAACCAGTATAAATCATTTGTGTAATATTCTATCCTTGCTCTATTTATTTACACAGCATTTTAATCGGTGAAATTTGGAGAAATTTTTAAAACCCTAATTTTTGTTAAGAAAGCAATTCACCCCCCCTACTTGGTTTTTGTCCGGAAACGTAAACATTCTGCTGCACGATTCTAACAAGAAGAAGTTTATTAGACCAAGTGTTTCACTGTGGGGTGCTCCGATTTTGTTGGTGAAGAAGAAGGACGGAAGCTCAAGGTTGTGCATCAATTATCGATAATTGAATAAGTTGACGATCAAGAATAAGTATCCTTTGCCAAGGATTAATGATCTGTTAGATCAATTGAAGGGAGTAGGGGTGTTTTCAAAGGTTGATTTGAGATCTGGATATCATCAGATCTTAGTCAAACCAAAGGATGTGCAGAAGACGATGTTCAGGTCTCGTTATGAACATTATGAATATGTGGTGATGTCGTGCGGTGTAACAAATGCACCTACAATTTTCATGGACTACATGAATCGAAATTTTTGGCAATGTTTAGATAAGTTTGTTGTCTTGTCGTGTTCATTGACGACATCCTTATTTACTCAACGGACCGAGAAGAACATGTTAGACACTTGAGGGTTGTGTTGGGTATACTACAATAACATCAGTTGTATGGGAAGCTATCCAAGTGTGAATTTTGGTTGGACAAAGTGCAGTTTCTGGGTCACGTGATATCAACACAAGGTATATCGGTGGACCTAGTGAAGGTGGAGGCTGTGATGAAGTGGGAATAGCCTGAGACTGTCACGGAGGTAAGGAGTTTCCTAGGGCTAACTGTAGACCCCAAATCTTGACCGGCCTCAAAATAAGAGTAGAAGACCTTCTATTCGAAGATGGACAAAGCCTAAAAAGCCACTAGGAGAGACTATTAGGCCCCATGTTAGAGTAGGAAGGATTTTCTGTATAAAAATAAGGATTTTCGCCTTCAGGAGTCGAGACCGCCGTCTCGCTTTTCAGGACCATCGTCTCGCCATTGATGCAAGTCGAGACCGCCGTCTCGTTTGGCGAGACGGCCGTCTCGCCACTTGCCAATGGCGAGACCCCCTCCCATTTGGCGAGAAGGCCTTCACGTCACTTGAAAAGTCGATACCACCGTCTCGACTTGATAGGCACGAATCCCTATAAATAGTGAGTTCTCCCCCCCTCATTTCACACAGTTCTTCCACTTTCCCTTCTACACTTTCTTCAAATTCTCCTCCTAGAGTCCCTCTGAAGCATTTCCGGAGTTTCTAAGTGTCTTAGAGAGCTTTTTATAGCGTTTTTGAGAGATTTCCGGCGTTGTAAGAGCAAAGGGTTGTCAAAACGCACACTATTTTCAAGAGAACTAATAAAAAAGTTTGTTTCGGAGGTTTCCTCTCTCTCTCCCTCTCTTTTACTGTCTTTATTTTTATGATTAAATTGCATAATAGACATTAGGGCCATGTAGTCATTATTTTAATTCCGCAAATAAAAGGGTAAAAACGTCTTTTCAAAAATTTATCTATAAAATAACTAGCCTATCATAGGGAACCCGAAAGGGGCGTCGTAAGGGAACTAACACTTCCCTTACACGTAACTAACTCCCTTACCCAACTCTGGTTTTAACGACCAAAGTTGGTTTTTGAAAACCAACGCCTTTTCTCTCCTTTTTCGATGTTTTCGGTAAAAACATCGGTGGCAACTCCATAAGAACCCTTTCAAACTAGTTCTTAGGTCAGCCCGATTATCGGACGACCTAAGAACACCTTTTCGATAACCTCGCCCTTAGGTTCAACCCGGTTATCGGACAACCTAAAGGCGTTGTAACATCACCCATAAAAACGCGAAAAATGGAAAAGTCGGAACCATCGCGTCGCTCCGACCGCGTCTTTTTGACGGCGACGACAGATGGCGACTCCGCTGGGGAAGCCTAGAGAGTTGATCGCATTTAGTGATGGGCCAGTTTAATAAATAAACTAAGAAATGTCGCTTTTACCCTACCTTGTATTATAACATGTTTTAATTGCTTGGCTTTAATAACTGTTGTTTGTTTATTTTACGCAATTGTTTGAAATACAAATTATACACAAACCTTTGCACACAACAGTTCCCTCTATACCCGGGGGCAAGTGAGAAATCCATATGGAGTGGGTGGTAGGTACGGTTCACTGTAGTGATGGCCTTGAGCCCACCGGTGTGATCGAAAACCACCACTCAAGGTGATAACCTTCCTCTTTTGGCACAAAGACTGACTATGGCCTTAGTGCTAAGCATGGTCGGAAGGCTGGAGAGTGGGGACCCTATAATGGGGGCACCTTGGGGGCCTAAGCCTTGGTTAGAACAATTAGAACCTACCCTTGCCAATGCACTTTTCTGCAGGAAAACCCTACCTCGTGATTAAAACGACTTCTTGCCTATTCGCGGATGATTGAATTGTGTGCACATTTGTGTGTTGCATTTGATTGCATAACATAACCAAACAACAGAAAAATCACAAAAAACATTTTTTTGCAATAAACGCCCTTATCTCGGACAGTCTGCCTTTTAGCTAGCCTGGTTTCAGGTTCTTTGTAAGCTAAGTAGCCACGCAGTCCAACAGAAGAGATAAGGGACGCTAAACATTATTCTTTCGAAATAAGCCATTTTATCTCGGACAGTCTGCCTTTTAGCTAGCCTGACTTCAGGTTCTTTGTAAGTTAAGTAGTCACGCAGTCTGACAGAAGAGATAAAACCAAAATAAAATCAAATAAAGACCCAAATCAAATAAATGGGACCTTGTTCATAAACATCAAAATTCAAAAAACATCCATATAGATAGTTTATTTTTTGCAAAAAAATAAATAAATACCATACATCATGTTCATAAAACATGCATTTTGGTTTTAGAAAATGGAGGGGACTAATAGACAATTGAAGAAAGTGGACATTCCCTGGTACCATACTAAGAAGCTGGAACGGCTTTGCGCAATAATGCCACTAGAGGTCTGCTCCGACTTCGAAAAATCCTATGGACGAATCCTCGACTTGTTGGAGATCTGTGTTGATCCCATCTTTATCAGGGTGTTAGTTCACTTTTAGAATTCTAGTCTGCGCTGCTTCGAATTCCTGCAGTTCGATATGGTGCTCACCTTGGAGGAGTATGAGATTATGTTAAAATGGCCCAAATCAGCCGGGGTCCATATTCGCCACGAGGCGTATACTCCTGCAGCACAAATCGCTGCCATCATCCGATTGCCATTCTGGCAGACTACCCTAATGGAAAAAGGGAACATCCAGGGTTGGAAAGTTTCGATGTTAGAAGACCATCTGTCCATTTTGGCTGAAAGGGAAGAATGGGTCGCTTTTAACAAAACCCTGGCCTTGGTCATATTTGGAACAATCTTGTTTCCCTTCCACATCGACACAGTGGATCAAGCAGTCATGCATGCTTTCTTTGCCTGGGACGTGAACTCGAAGAGTCCCTTGCCCGCAATTCTTGCCGACACCTTGCTCTTGGTGGAATTTTGCCACCAGAAGCAAGGAAAAACACTCCGATGTTGCTCTTCACTACTTTTTGTGTGGGGAATCACACATTTCTATGCTTCTAGTCACATGGAGATGTTCCCCGACCCTTTGAAAAGCTTCTCCAAAATCCCTCTCCACCGACGTCTAACCTCAGAATGGAAGGACGAGTTGGA
Organism: Sphenostylis stenocarpa; assembly: GCA_963425845.1. NCBI lineage: Eukaryota > Viridiplantae > Streptophyta > Magnoliopsida > Fabales > Fabaceae > Sphenostylis > Sphenostylis stenocarpa. The sequence continues at coordinate 13,059,120 of OY731402.1, read as the reverse complement.
ACAATGGGACGCCAACCAATTATCCTGGGTTTGCCCTTGGTTCCGACCCATCCCAGTCCTCATTAGATGTGGAGATTACCTGAGCATACTGTTGATAGGACTCAGGGGTTGCATAGCCTATTCACCTAGAGTAGCTATGAGACAACTCATGAGGACTCAAACTACAATATCCTGAGGGGAGCTCGAAGGACTGTGTTTCTTCGAAGACCCATGCACGATCGCCAATTCACTAGCTGTGAGAAGAGCATGGGAGAAACCAGTCTTTGTGGGAGATAGAGAGCTAGGAAAAGCTCGAGTAGCTGTCTCCAGTGACTATGAAGAGTGGAGACGCAAAAGAGGGATGTCTCAACCATCCACCTCACTCGCTACATGTGCAAATAGTGAAGAGTTGCAAAATCAAGTCGACGTCTTGACCCGGAGGATAGAAATCATGGGAGCCCAGATGAGGGCCCTTGAAGAAAGAGAACAAGAATCTATCCTCACCATAGACAGTCTATAGAGGCAATACAAGAAAAAGGATCATGAAATAAAGCGCCTCAAGGATCAATGTGCTGACTCTAACGAGCAAGCTATCCGAGCATCCAAAGCTGCTAGAACCAGCTCGGATAGCCAACTTCAAGAAATAACCGCCAAATCAGCACACCTTGAGGTCGAATCAGCAAAACAGGCTCAGACGATCAAGGACTTGCTACAAGACCTCACAAGGACTCGGTCAGAAATACGCCAAGAGCGAGAGGCCAACCGGAGACTCAACAAAAGTCTCACTAAGCTACGCTGCAAAGAAAGAGACGGACTAGCTTAGTATGCTCAAGTACTACGAGAAAAAGACTGAGCCCTTGCAAAACTCGATGAACTGCAAGCCTTGGTCGTCCATCAAGAGGCAAAGATCAAAGAGGCTCAAAAGTACAGTGAAGATATGAGCCAGGCGGTCCAGAAGCAAAGTGAAGCACTCGCTCGTCACGTTCGGGAAGCCGAAAGGGAATTACATAGAGATCAAGACCCGCCTGTGGGTTTCTTTAAGCTTTTCCACTTCTGTCAAAAGTTGCTTCGTAGTATGGAATAGGGGAATGTACACCTTTTACGGATAAATGAAATTTTTCTTTATTCAATGATTGTCTACTTGCATGCATATCATTAATTTGCATATTTAACTTCCCCTCCTTCACTTTTAATAAACAAGATAATAAAAAGGAAGGATTTCTTCCAAATCAGAAGAATGGAGAAAAAGCCACTTTTAATCAAGATTTCCCCAACGGTTAATCCGCCACGAGAGGGTAATAAGTCTCAGTTGTTGGTTCTCAAAACCAATAAGGAAGAAGGGGCAAGGACACCCATGCGACTATTTATGCTACGTCCTTTCCCTTACGAATCAAATAAAGTTGTACCATGGAGATACGAAACATCTTCACCAATAAAGGAGGATATCTCCAATATAGCCGGCATTGGGGACATTGACTAGAAGTGGAAGGATCTACTCCCCCAAGGACTTACAAGAAGATGCCCCCAAGAATAAAGGAAAAAATAAACAGACCGAAGAAAAAGAAAATAAAGAATTCAAGGAGGAGACCGAGGAATTACTCTAGTTTATAAGGCAAAACGAGTATTCCATTATTGACCAGCTCAATCATACACCTGCAAAGATAACCCTGTTATCTTTAATTATGAGCTCGGAACCGCATAGAAATGCCTGATGAAGGTCTTGAGCGAAGCGCATGTACCTCACACCATATCCCAAGAAAAGGTCGAGATGATCGTCGGTCACATTACAGCAAGCGATCACCTCACCTTCACAAAGGAAGAACTCCCCCTCGAGGGGTCAAACCACAACAAGCCCTTGCACATTTCCATCAAGTGCAAGGAGTACCTCATTGCCAAAGTTCTTGTGGATAACGGGTCATCCTTGAACGTGATGCCCAAGTGCACACTCGACAAGCTGACTATTCAAGGAACCCATCTACGCCCAAGCAGCACTATCGTTCGAGCCTTCGACGAATCCAAACGAGAAGTAGTGGGGGAAGTCAACCTACCAATCCAAGTTGGACCCACTATCTCCAACGTCGATTTTCATGTAATGGATATTACCCCGACATATAGTTGTCTCCTCGGCAGGCCTTGGATTCATGACGCTAAGGCAGTACCTTCAACACTCCACCAAAAAAACCAAGTTTATAGTGGATGAAAAGTTGGTCACGGTCCAAGCAGAATACGACATCTTGATCAATGGACCGTCCACCCAACCTTATGTGGATGCGGCTGAAGAGGCCCTTGAAACATCTTTTCAAGCGCTTGAAATTGCCAATATAGAGAGACTTCCCAAAAACACAAAGGTAGCCCGTATGATGATGAAGCATGGTTACCATCCTGGCCAAGGATTGGGGGCAGATTCCCAAGGGATGAGGGAACCCCCAGAATTCAAAGATAATCCTTTCAAGTGTGGCCTAGGATATGACCCTACTAAGGGCCTAGCAAAAGGAAGAAAAGGGAAGTCTCCCCTTCGCACACTCAAACAGATATTCCGAAGCGGAGGGATGCAAGCGTCAAGAGCTACCCTAGTCATTAGGAGATCTTTTTCTTCGCTTAAGGGATGTAAACCCAATGATTGTTAGAGATTGTCGCCGCCGTCCCTTCCGACGTCCAGAGGACGTCTTGAAACGTTTATGCGAGCGGTCGCGAAAAGATGGTTTAGACTCGCGTATTTGTTTTAAAATATGTTCATTGCTTCAATATTGAAAAGCAAGGTTTTCAAAAAGGGGTTCTTATGGAGTCGCCACCAATATTTTGACCATAAACATTGGAAAAGGATGAAAAGGCATTGATTTTAATAAAAACCAGACTTGGCCATTATAACCAGAGTTAGGTAAGGGAGTTAGTTACGTGTGGGGAAGGTGTTAGCACCCCACAACGCCCCTTTCGGGTTCCCTATGACAGATTAATTCATTTAAGTAAAGACTACGAGAAATTACGCGATTACCCTATTTTATTACATAATATTACATGGCTATCTACATGATTTTATCCTATGTTGCATGCATAAAATGATGAATAAAGCTAAATAAAGCAATAAAAAAGATATTAAAATAGCTATCTACATGATTTTATTCTACATGGCATAAACAATAAATAAAGCTAAATAAAACAATAAATAAAGCAATAAAAGAGAAGAGAATTGAAAAGAACCTCCATAGCAAGCTTTGTATTGAGAATCTCCAACTGTGAGGATGCGTTTTGGCAACCCCTCTCTCTACACAGACTCTCCTCACCAATACAAGATCGACTCCACTAAAAATTTAAAGAAGAATCAAATGCCGGAATATAAATCCTTAACCGATTGTTGCCTATTTAAGGCAATCAGAAAGATCATTCGAGAAAGGGAGAGAAATAGACAAGTGCTCTGAGTTTTAGAAAGTGTTTCAGAGCTCTCTGGGATGTCTGTGGTTGTGAAAAAGTGACAAATGAGCCTCCTATTTATAGTTTTTGTAGCTGGCGCACTTTGGGACGGCCGTCTGGGTTGGGACGGCCGTCTGGACTGGGATGGCCGTCCCAAATGGCAAATTTACACAGAACGGGACCCCCAGGGAAGCCGGGACGGCCGTCCCACTTAAAATGGGTTTGGGACGGCCGTCCCACATGTGGGACGCGCGTCCCAACTGCTAAATTTCAGTTGGGACGGCCGTCCCAACCCTGGGAAGGTGGTCTCGGCCTGTTTTGTCCAGTTTTTGCGTTCTGGGACCCCGGGAAGCTTTCCTTTCCTTTTTTGGACATAGATTGATGCCGATGTGTGTCCGTTGAAGCTTTATCTTTATATAGGAAGTCTTCTTGGCCTTCATTAAGATGTCGGGCGAGCTTTGTCTTTGCGTAGGAAGTCTCTTTTGGCTTTTATCGTGTGAATGAGTGAACTCCGTCTCGTTGCAAGAGGTCCTTCTCGGTTTTGGGAAGCCGGATGAACTTCATCCTTGAGTGAAATTCCTCTAGCTTATATCTTGAGAGGCCGGGCAAAATTAGGGGTCTACAGCTGCCCCCCCTTCACTTGCCTAACTAATTCGTCGGTTTTAATATGCCGACAAAATTAGTTGGTAGGGGAAGGAGTTGACCCTTTTGCCCGGTTATCCTTCGGATGTTGTTCCTTGTTGATCCTCCGGATGATAAATATTTTGATAGGTACCAACCCCTATCTGGTGTTTTGACGAGTATAATTCTTCGCCTGGTAGACCCCCTTCTGTAAGGCCTGATGAGTACACACCCCATCTGGTGTTTTGACGAGTATAATTCTTCGCCTGGTAGACCCCCTTCTGTAAGGCCTGATGAGTATACACCCCCATCTGGTGTTTGACGAGTACGAACCCTCTGTCTGGTAGACCCCCTTCTGTAAGGCCTGATGAGTACACACCCCCATCTGATGTTTTGACGAATACGAACCCTCCGTGCGGTAGACCCCTTCCGTAAGGCCTGATGAGTACACACCCCATCCGGTGTTTGACGAGTACGAACCCTCCGTCCGGTAGACCCCTTCGTAAGGCCTGATGAGTACACACCCCCATCGATGTTTTGACGAATACGAACCCTCTGTCCGGTAGACCCCTTCGTAAGGCCTGATGAGTACACACCCCCATCCGGTGTTTGACGAGTACGAACCCTCTATCCGGTAGACCCCTTCCGTAAGGCTGATGAGTACACACCCCCATCCGGTGTTTTGACGAGTACTAACCCTTTGTCCGGTAGACCCCTTCCGTAAGGTCCGATGAGTACACACCCCCATCCGGTGTTTGACGAGTACGAACCCTCTGTCCGGTAGACCCCCTTCGTAAGGCCTGATGAGTACACACCCCATCCGGTGTTTTGACGAGTACGAACCCTCTGTCCGGTAGACCCCTTCGTAAGGTCCGATGAGTACACACCCCCATCCGGTGTTTGACGAGTACGAACCCTCTGTCCGGTAGACCCCTTCTGTAAGGTCCGATGAGTACACACCCCCATCCGGTGTTTGACGAGTACGAACCCTCTGTCTAGTAGACCCCCTTCGTAAGGCCTGATGAGTACACACCCCCATCCGGTGTTAGACGAGTACGAACCCTCTATCCGGTAGACCCCTTCTGTAAGGCCTGATGAGTACACACCCCCATCCGGTGTTTTGACGAGTACGAACCCTCCGTCCGGTAGACCCCCTTCGTAAGGTCCGATGAGTACACACCCCCATCCGGTGTTTGACGAGTACGAACCCTCTGTCCGGTAGACCCCCTTACAGTAAGGCCCGATGAGTACACACCCCCATCCGGTGTTTGACGAGTACGAACCCTCTATCCGGTAGACCCCTTCGTAAGGCCGATGAGTACACACCCCATCTGGTGTTTTGACGAGTACTAACCCTCTGTCTGGTAGACCCCCTTCTGTAAGGCCTGATGAGTATACACCCCCATCTGGTGTTTTGACGTTACTGTATGATGTTCTGGTGAGTACTTACCCTCACCTGGTATGAGTCTGCATTTTGACCGTCTCTTGGGATGCTCTTTTTGGTATATCCTTTTTGATTGATGAATACGAACCCTCATCCGGTTTTCTGGCGACTTATGCGCCTATTCCATGAGGAATGATTGACTTTCTTTCTTTTTGACTTTTCTATTTTACTCATTCGGTTTTACCGGGGATTCTTTGTTGGTTGCCTTTTTAGGCAGGAATTTGCTGGGGACTTTGATTGTGCCTCTTGATTAGGCAATTGCTTCAGCAATGGTGAAGACTTTTATGCTTTTGGGCTTGTGTTATCTCTCGCATAGGTTGATTTCCCATTTCTCTGGGACATTAGCTCTTTGCTTATTTTTTAGCAAACAGAAGCTCTGTTGTAGGCTCACCGGTGATAGCTTTTCTTTTAGATGATTCATTGAGAGTTTGATTGCTCTGCCTGAAATCTCTTTTGAATTGCCCCCAAAGGGGGAAAATGGAGTTTTTGACTCCTTATTGCTTGAACTGACTTTTGTTTATGTTCTTATTCCTGCTAGGGGATGGGTTTACATGTGCGCCTCCTGTATATTTTCTCTTTTCTTTGTAGTGATCCTTGGGGAATTTTATTGGCTTCCTGTGGTTGGAAATTTCTTTCGGCTTTTTCATGCAGTGGTCTTTGTTAGAGGATGAAAGGTTTCTCTCTTTTTTTCTTTTTGTTGCCCCCCAGTGATGTGGGGGATTTTAACTCTGTTTTTTCTTTGATGGACTCTTATGTAGTCCTAATTCTCCATTGGGGAATGCAACGGAGACTCTTGCATGAGTGTGCTTGATGACTCATGTGGCGACGAAGTTGAGTCATGAGGTAATCTTTTTGATTTACCCGATCGGATTTTTCCATTGGCTTTTGTGTACCTTTATTGAAGCTATTTTTTCTGAAACTTCTTTATTCTGCTGAAGTAGCTTTGATTTCGCCTTTTACTTTCGTGACTTTTATTTGTCGCGAGTTTTTTTTTTTTTTTTTTTTTAAATCTGGCTTTTTGCTATATCATGTGTGCCTTTTGTTTTGCACGTAGGTTTTTCGAAATACAAATGGGAATAGCAACTCTTATTTATTATATAATTTTTGGATAGTACATTCAAATATTCTAGAAAACATCAGAAAATCTCCTAATCGTCTGCCTCGGGACTGGAATGGGTAGATGGTACTGGCGAAGGGAATCGGCGGAGTAGGCGGCGCTGGAATCTCGCCTAAGTCTGGACCAGGCTCTCTATCTGGCGGTCCGTCCTGTCTTGCCTAACAGTCAGCTGACTGAACTGCTGGCGTATAGACTGGAACTCTCCTTCCATATAGGCATGCTCCTCGTCTAAGCGTCGGTATAAACCGGAGAAATCCGGATCGCGTGATTGCTGCTGGGACTCTGAAGTGGTAGGGATGTCTTGCGGCGTGTTGAAATTGCGCATATCCCATGAAATCGATATGATAGGGTTCAAGATGAACCCTGCTCCCTCCCTGCTGAGGATATTCATGTTCGTCAGCACTCCTCCGTTGATAGGCTCTGGTCGAAGTTCAGCTGGGATGTCTTCTCCGTTCGTGCATCCCCAATATTCAGCTAGAGGGGTAAGGAAGGGAGCCACCATGATCGCTCCCGCTGGCCCCCGAGTACCGCATTCTTTTACAGCCTTCAGGAATGCATATCCTGGGTTGCATTGGTGTCCCTGATGCATGCAGTAGACTATAAATAGATCAGCCAGCGTGACCTTTCCCTGGCTTTCCTTCCTGCTATGAATGGTTCCAGCAAGCAATTTGTGGCAAATACGAAGAGGGGGATTGAAGGCTGCACCCTTCAGGTTAGATGGGAGATTGATAGCTCCAGTAATCTCCTTCCACATGCTAGTGGTGGTGAGAACAGTAGGTTTCTCTAGATATGCGGACCGATATTCCGGTGTTCTTGTATCGGCTCGCTGGCAGAATCCCATGATGACATTGAAGTCATCCAGTGCGGTGGTCCGATAGGCTCCATCCATCCAGTAGGAGACAGCTTGTGTTGGTGGCACCCCAGGAGTGGCGGATGGCATTTCCATCATGTTGACGGAGGCGAGAAACTCCATTGTAGCGGTGCGATGGATCCGAGTGGGCGGCTTGCGAAGTAGGAAGTCCCATCCTAGGTTGTGGATGAACCTCCTAACGTCTTGCTCCCAGCCGAATGTAGCTAGGATCCCGAAGTCTAGTCGCAGCATCGGGTACCAGGCAAATTGCTGGATATTTGCCAGTCGTTGTTGGTGTGCTTCTGCCATCATCATACTAGTGACAGGAGCTCTTCTAGCAGCAGTCCTGGTGCGTTTTCTTCTGGACGAGGCTTCTCCGTGTTCCATTGTAGGTAATACTTACTTAAGAATGCTAGAAATGTGTAGAAAGGGAGAAGAAGCAAGATAGAAAGCTTGGAAGGGGGTGCCGAAGCTCAAATTCGCGCCTAACATATATAGGCCGCGCAAGGGAGTTTGGGACGGCCGTCTGGGTTGGGACGGCCGTCCCAAATGGCAAAAATGGTCATGCTGGGACCCCCTCCTGGGACGCACGTCCCAAACGAAAAATGACACTTGGGACGGCCGTCTGGGCTTTGGGACGGCCGTCCCAAGCTTCTTAAGTGGGTTCTTGATTTTTTTTTTTTGAGTTAATTTTCGTGTTTTTGATGAAATTGAAGATAGGATTCCCTTCATTTATGCTTTAATGTATGTAATGCTTCATGATATGCGTCCTATGATCTATTTCAGTTAATATTTCGAAAGTTTTAACTGATGTGCTTTGACTTTGGGGTGCATTCTTTGGTGCTGTACCTTTATGTCCTCTTGTTTCTTGGTCAACAAGCTTAGCTGTACCGATTTGCAGTTTCGGAATTTTCTTTGCTATAGTCGAAGAGCAATCTTCTGTTCATAGGGCAACTGCCATATCAATGCCTTTCTTCCTTTCCTTAGGGATTTCAACCTTCCTATTGATCACTATGTTACCACATTCCCCTTTATTACTTGAATGCTTTAGAGTAAAATGGTCAAGAGAAGAGAAGGAAAAGGATTTATTGCAAAGGTTTGTGTTTTAGAGTGATATTTTTTTGTAATAAAGGTTTTTGTAAGAATGGTTAGCCAGGGTTGGTCGGTGTTTAGGCTAGTTTAGATAAACGTTTCATTCTTATGATGTGGCGTCGTTGTCTACTGATTTATGGCGCCTTTTTGTGATTGACTAATTTCCCTAAACCGCCCTTTCAGGTTTTTAGTCTAGGATGCTGTGCTTATGTCCTAACTTTTGTCTAGGTTTCCTCTTTTGTATTTATTTTTTTGGGAATACCTAGCGGACTTTTAATAACCCTAACTTTTGCCCAGGCTACCCTTTATTATTGTTCGGGTCTCCTGCCGGGTTTACCCTAATTTTTGCGCAGCCCCCTTTGTGGGTTTCCTGCCGGGTATTTTGCCCTTTTATTTTCTTGTCTTGGTCTTTGACCTTGACGGGCTTTCCTTTTTTGTATGCGTATTTTTTTTTGCACAACATTTGTCGAATTTTGGTTTTATCAAGATAAATTTTATTTGTGTTTCTAGTTAATCAATTTATTTTGACTTCGCCTTGCGGCGCTTTACTTAGTTGGACGCATTTGGAACAAAACATTTATCTAAACTTTGTTTATTAAAATGGGGTATAGATACATTTAGCAAGAAAAGAAGCAGATAGTAAGAATAGCATTCTTTTGTAATTTCAGGGAAATGTGTGCCCTAAAGATGCTCGGGGGACGGGCAAACCCCGAGGAGTGATCTCTAATAGTCACTAGATTTACATCCCTTAGAATCGGAAGAAGGACATCTAATGAATAATGCTACCCTTTGCGCTAGTACCCCTCCTTTTCGGAATACCATTTTCGAGGGGTAAGACTTCCCTGCTCTTCGTATGGTTTGATCTTTTGTAGGGTCATACCCTAATCCATACTTTAGCGGATTATCTTTGAAATCTGGTGGCTCTCTTATTCCTTGAGCGTTCTTTCCAAGCCCCTGTCCGGGGCGATATCCATATCTTTTCATCATATGGGCCACCTTCATGTTATTAGGGAATCTTTCGATATTGGCAATTTCGAGTGCTTGAAAAGATGTTTCAAGAGCCTCTTCAGCCGCATCCACATATGGTTGGATAGATGGTTTGCTTATTAGAAAGTCTTCTTCAGCTTGAACTGTGACCAGTTTATCATTTGTCACAAACTTGACTTTCTGGTGGAGCGTCGAAGGTATTGCCTTAGCGCTATGAATCCAAGGTCTACCGAGGAGACAACTGTATGCTGGTGTGATATCCATCACGTGGAAGTCTATGTTGAAAATAGTAGGTCCGATTTGGATTGGTAGACTAATCTCTCCTACTACTTCGCGTCTTGATCCGTCAAAGGCTCGAACTATTGTATTACTCGGGCGTATGTGGGCTCCTTGCACTGTTATCTTGTCGAGTGTGCTTTTAGGCATGACATTTAAGGATGACCCATTATCCACAAGAACTTTGGAAATGAGATATTCCTTGCATTTAACGGAAATATGCAAGGGCCTGTTGTGATCGGACCCTTCTAAAGGGAGTTCTTCATTGGTGAAGGTCAGATGATCATTGGCTGTAATATTACCAATGATTCCTTCAAACTTTTCTTGGGATATTGCATGCGGAACAAATGATTCATTTAAAACCTTTAACAATGCGTTTCTGTGCGGCTCTGAACTCATAATGAGTGATAACAAGGTTATCTTTGCTGGAGTACGATTGAGTTGATCAATAATAGAGTACTCACTTTGTCTTATGTACTGGAGTAGTTCATCTGTCTCTTCCTTGGATTGCTTTTCTTCTTCGGCTTTATTTTTCATTTTATCTTTGGGAATATTGTCTTGTAATTCCTTGGGGGAATATAATCTTCCGCTTCTTGTCATGCCCCCAATACCGGCTATGTTGGAGATGTCTTGATTGACTGGCGATTCTTCTGAGTATCTCCAAGGTACAGCTTTATTTGATTTATAAGGGAAAGGGCGTGGCACGAATAAGCGTAAAGGCGCTATTGCCTCTTTCCTTTTATCGATTGGAACTATTAATGGTGCTTGCTTGTTATCGACCGTCATAGAGATTTTGATGACGAAAGGCTTCTTTTCCATTTTTTCTGATTTGTGGAAAGCACATTAGTTAATCCTTTCTTTTTATTATTTTTATTATTAAATGAGGAGGGATATGTGAATGTATGCAACTTATGAATGCAATAGACAATTAAAGGGAAAAAATCTTTTATTAGAAAGTGTGTATCCTTCTATACAATGCTTTGAAGCAAGTGTTGACAAAAGCGGAAAAGCTTGAAGAACCCTATAGGTAAATTAGGCTTCCTTCGTAATTCGTCTTCAGCTGTTCTCACATGGCTTCCGAGTATCTTGATTTGCTCGTATACCGCCTGGCTCATATCTTCACTATATCGACGAGCCTCTTTTATCTTTTCTTCTTGATGAACGATCAAGGCATGCTGCTGATCAGACCTTTCTATTATTCGGTCCTTTTCACGGAGTAGTTGACCGTATTGAGCTAATCCCTCTTTTTCTTTCTCATGTAATTCCTCCAGGTCTATTCTGTATTTCTCAGCGATTTCCCACCATTTTTGTGTTTCTGACCGAGTATTCGCTAGGTCATCCTGTATCATCTTGATCATTTTTGTCTGTTCTACAAGTGCCTTCTCAAGACGTGCTATTTCGTCTTTCATGTCCTGGAATAGGCTATCTTGTTCAAGTCTCGGAATCTTCAATGCTTGCTTAGTCTCTTCCTGATAGTCAGCATAATCATTCTTGAGAAGCTCTATCTCGTGGTCCTTCTTTTTACATTGTCTTTTTAGACCATCTATTACAAGGGTTGTTTCTTGCTCTTTTCCTTCGAAGGTTCTTAGCTGGGCTTCCATGACTTCAACCTTTTTATTTAAGGCATTGACTTGTAATTGCAACTCTTCATTCACTAAAGTTGTAGTGATTGTAACAGATGGTTGGGGTATCCCTCTATTTTTCCTCCATTCTTCATATTCGTGGGATGTAGACACCTGGACCTTTCCGAGTTCTTTATCTCCCATATAGACCGGTCTTTCCCATGCTTTCCGGACATCAGATACTCCTTCAAAACTATGAGAGTAATGACATAGACTTAGTACTCTGAGCTCTTCTTGAGCTGGCACAGTCTGAGTTCTCATGAGTTGTCTCAGAGCTATTTTGGGAGAATAAGCTATACAACCTCTGAGGCCTAGTAGTGGTATACTCAAGTAATCTCCGCACCGTACCAGAATATAACCGGGTCTGAACCAAGGGCAAACCCATGATACATGTTCTATACTCCAATTCTCTAATTCGGTTTTCCATTCCAACGCTTGCCGATGTTGAAGAGGGATTTTAGAGAAACTTCTTAAAGGATCGGGGAATATGCCCATGTAACTTGAAGCGTAAAAATGAGTAACGCCCCATACATATAGTAATGAAGTGCAACATCTAAGTGTTTTCCCTGGTTTTTGTCGGCAAAAATCTACTGAAAGTAGGGTGTCAGCAAGAATTGCGGGTATAGGGCTCTTAGAGTATACATCCCAGGCAAAGAACGCATCTATTGCAGCATGATCCACAATGTTTATATGAAATGGGAATAATATGATTCCAAATATTGCCAGTGCTAGCGTTTTGTTGAAGGTAGACCAATCTTTCTTTTCAATTAGGGAAATCAAGTGGTCTTCTATTATTGACATTTTCCAACCTCGGATGTTCCCTTTTCCCTCTAGGATGGATTGATGGGGAGGCAATCGTATGATAGTAGCAACCTTGCTCACTGTCGTATATTCTCCTGAGCAGATATAAACCCCAACAGACTGAGGCCATCTAACCATGAGTTCGTATTCTTCTAAGGTTGGTACCAGGTCAAACTGCGAAAACTCAAAGCAGTGCAGATTTGGATTCCAAAAGTGGACCAATGCTCTAACAAACATTGGATCGATGCTGATCTTTAGGAGGTCAAGAATTCTTCCATAAGATTTCTCGAAACAAGCATAGACTTCCGGCGGCATATATGTACACAAATGCCTTAACTTCTCTACACGGCATAGAAGGATCCCCACTTTCTTTAACTGTCTATTACTGGATCCCTCCATTGTCTGGCAGAAATGAAAATGCATGATATGAGGATGAGTTTTTGTAAATGCGTGTATGCAAGTGTTTGTTTTTCTAAGTATTATCATGTTTTGTTCCTAATATGATTCATGGTAGTACTTGGTTTTTCTTGAAAAGAAAACTTACCTAATATGAATGTTTATGGATTTTGATGAAGAGAGTCCTATTTTCTTCCCTTTTTATTTTTTATGAAGAAAAGGTGATATGAATTATAAGACTTTTACTAATAATTTTTATTTTGTAACAAGGGTATTTTTATGGCTTTAACTTGTTTTTTTATTTTTTTTTATGACCCTTTATCTCTTCTGTCGGTTAGTGTGGCTACTTAGCTTACAAAGAACCTGAAACCAGGCTAGCTTAACTGAAGACTGTCCGAGATAAAGGTTTTTTTATCTTTTCACTTTTTATGATTTTTAAGGTTTTTCATTTTTTGTCTGTTGTATGATTATCCTATGCTAATGCATCAATACAAATGCAGCAAACAAATACACACACAATTCATTCACCCACGAGCAGAGCCACGCTTATTAAATCACGAGGTAGAGTTTTCCTGCAGAAATGTGCTTGGTTTAGGTGGTTCTAACTGTTCTCACCAGGCCAAAGGTCCCCAAGGTGCCCCCATTATAGGGACCTCTCAACTTTCAATCCTCGGGTCATGCACGGAACTCCGTGTCGACACCCTTAGACCAAAAGAAGAGAGTTATCACCTTGAGTTGGTGGTTTTCCGACAACGGTAGTAGCCCCGTGTGCCAACTAACCGATCGTATCTGCCACCCACTCCCTATAGGTATTCACTCTTGCCCCCGGGTATAGAGGGACTGTTGTGTGCAAGGGTTTTTGTGTGCAACTTATATTTCAAACAATTTGCAAAAATAATCATACAGCAGTTATTTAAAGCCATACAATAAAAACATACAAAAGGGTAAAGGCGTAATTTCAAATCTTTACTTAATTTGAATTTATCTGTCACTAAATGGGATCAACTCTCTAGCTTCCCCAGTGGAGTCACCATCTGTCGCCGCCGTCCCTTCCGACGTCCGGAGGACGTCTTGAAATGTTTATGCGAGCGGTCGCGAAAAGATGGTTTAGACTCGCGTATTTGTTTTAAAATATGTTCATTGCTTCAATATTGAAAAGCAAGGTTTTCAAAAAGGGGTTCTTATGGAGTCGCCACCAATATTTTGACCATAAACATTGGAAAAGGATGAAAAGGCATTGATTTTAATAAAAACCAGACTTGGCCATTATAACCAGAGTTAGGTAAGGGAGTTAGTTACGTGTGGGGAAGGTGTTAGCACCCCACAACGCCCCTTTCGGGTTCCCTATGACAGATTAATTCATTTAAGTAAAGACTACGAGAAATTACGCGATTACCCTATTTTATTACATAATATTACATGGCTATCTACATGATTTTATCCTATGTTGCATGCATAAAATGATGAATAAAGCTAAATAAAGCAATAAAAAAGATATTAAAATAACTATCTACATGATTTTATTCTACATGGCATAAACAATAAATAAAGCTAAATAAAACAATAAATAAAGCAATAAAAGAGAAGAGAATTGAAAAGAACCTCCGTAGCAAGCTTTGTATTGAGAATCTCCAACTCGTGAGGATGCGTTTTGGCAACCCCTCTCTCTACACAGACTCTCCTCACCAATACAAGATCGACTCCACTAAAAATTTAAAGAAGAATCAAATGCCGGAATATAATTCCCTAACCGATTGTTACCTATTTAAGGCAATCGGAAAGATCATTCGAGAAAGGGAGAGAAATAGACAAGTGCTCGAGTTTTAGAAAGTGTTTCGAGCTCTCCGGGATGTCCGTGGTTGTGAAAAAGTGACAAATGAGCCTCCTATTTATAGTTTTCAGCAGTTGGCGCACTTTGGGACGGCCGTCCGGGTTGGGACGGCCGTCCGGACTGGGATGGCCGTCCCAAATGGCAAATTTACACGAACGGGACCCCGGGAAGCCGGGACGGCCGTCCCACTTAAAATGGGTTTGGGACGGCCGTCCCACATGTGGGACGCGCGTCCCAACTGCTAAATTTCAGTTGGGACGGCCGTCCCAACCCTGGGAAGGTGGTCTCGGCCTGTTTTGTCCAGTTTTCGCGTTCTGGGACCCCGGGAAGCTTTCCTTTCCTTTTTTGGACATAGATTGATGCCGATGTGTGTCCGTTGAAGCTTTATCTTTATATAGGAAGTCTTCTTGGCCTTCATTAAGATGCCGGGCGAGCTTTGTCTTTGCGTAGGAGGTCTCTTTTGGCTTTTATCGTGTGAATGAGTGAACTCCGTCTCGTTGCAGGAGGTCCTTCTCGATTTTGGGAAGCCGGATGAACTTCATCCTCGAGTGAAATTCCTCTAGCTTATATCTTGAGAGGCTGGGCAAAATTAGGGGTCTACAGAGATTATCCCCCGGGGCTAGCCCGACCCCTGGGCATTTCAGGGCACATATTCCCTTATTAATTAATAAAAAATACACTTCTTACTATCTGCTTCTCTTCTTGTTATTTCATGACTAGACCTCACAATAACCTTGTCTAAGTAAACAAAAAAGAAAAAGAAGAATAAAAAGCGCGTCCAGGTAACCAAAATTTACCATTGCCATTACAATCAAGCTGGTCAATTAAAACCACAAAATAAGGCTTTACCTCGCCATAAATAAAGTCTTGTTTCACCAATATTGTGAAAAAACAAAAAAAAAGGAAAAGAAAAATCCCATAGAAGCCAAAGGCCAAAAGAAAAGGGCAAAATACCCGGTAGGAAACCCATTAAGGGGGCTACGCAAAAGATAGGGTCGACCCGGTAGGAGACCCGAACAAAAATAAAGGGTAGCCTAGGCAAAAGTTAGGGTTACAATATAAGGTCCACTAGGATTCCCTAAACAAAAACAAAAAAGGAACCTAGACAAAAGATAGGACCAAAACACAATATCCTAGTTCGAAAACCCAAAGGGCGATCTAGGGAAATAAACCAGCCATAAAAAGCAATGGAAATAGGCTAGGGCGCAAATCCAAACAAACGTTTGCTAAGACAAAAGCTTAAACACCTAGGCCTAACCTTAGCCAACCATTCTTACAAAAATTTTTCTAAATAAAATCAACCGTCTAAAACACAAGCCGTTGAATTTACCCTTTACTTCTTTTCTCTTGACCCTCACAACATTATTCTAATAATTAATTTGGGAATATGGAGGCGTATAGTCAACAAGAGAATTAAAACCCCTAAAGTGAAGAAAAAGGGAGACCAGCGTGGCAAAGCGTGCTCTTCGAAAAAAAAAAGAAAAAAAGGAGAGAAAAAGAAGAAAGAAAGAAGAAGGGAAAATTATTCTTCGGTCACATTAAGTTCGGAACGACACAACCAAGTACAGCAGAAAAAACAAAGATCAGAGGGCACTCGTCTCTACAAAACACACCAGTTAATCCTTCTAAAAAACTAATGAAATAGGCATTATAGGACATCAAACATGAAAACATTGCATGCATAAAATGTTTTTGAACAAGGTCCAATTTTCTTCAAATAAAAAATCCATCTAAAAAATGAGACCGTTGTCTCGTCCTTCTAGACCGTCGTCTCGATTTGCACTAAGAAGAGACTGTCGTCTCAACTTCCGAGACCGCCGTCTCGACTTGGAAAAAAATGAGACCGCCTTCTCGCTTGGCGAGAGGGCCGTCTCGCCAGAAGCCAAAGTCGAGACTGTCGTCTCAAAGTTCCAGACGACAGTCCCGAATCCCGCGAAACCGAGACCGCCGTCTCGACTTCCTAGACGGCGGTCCCGAATCCATCGAAAATCCTATATATAGGGGGCCTTGGAGGGGGTTCTCAAACACTCTCTCCTGCACTCCTACCTTCCTTTCTCCTATATTTGAGCATCCTACTACCAAAAATGCATAGAGGAGAAGCATCCAGAAAGAGAAGGGGTTCTTCTGGCCCCAGTAGCTCCACGACCCCAACTCCACAAGATCCAACGCAGCTCTCACCCTCACACCAGGCCCGCTTGGAACATATTCAGGGGTACACTTGCCACCCCATGCTGAGCCTAGACTTCACCATCCTCGCCGAGTTCGGGTGGGAAGATGAGGTCAGCGCCCACCTCGACAACATCGGATGGTGCTTCTTGCTCCAGTCTCCTCCCACTCACGTCTACCCACAAGCAGTGATGGAATTCCTCGCCTCCATTGCCTACTGCGAGCTCCCCGCCATGGTGTCGGGCCTCCCGCCGACAAGGATGGTGTCCTACTTTATGAACGGGTTGTACCGGGCAACGACCTTGGACGAGTTCAATGTGTCTATTGGATTCGTCCGGCCCGAGGATGTCCTAACTCGGGAATACCAGGACGCCATCTACGAGCACCCCGCTACCCTCACCACCGGCGAAATGTGGGAGGAACTCACCGGGATGCACACCTTGCCATCCCTAATGAAGGGATCCGCACTTACCCCTGCCCTCCGCATTTGCCACAAGCTGCTGGTTGGGACTGTCCACGGGAGGAAGGAGAGTCAAGGTAAGGTCACCTACCCAGACCTCTTCGCCCTCTACTACATGAGCCAAGGGCGCCGGTGCAACCCCGACTACTTCTTCGCGAAGACCCTCAAGGATTTCTGGAGCCGTCCCGTGGGAGCCATCCTCATGGCTCCCCTCATCACCCCACTGGTAGAAAAATGGGGGTGCAGCGGCAGGGAAGAACTTGCCTCCAACCTTCGACCCGAGACTATCAACGGGTCCATCCTGGTCAGCATGGGGATGTTGCTCCGCCAAAGGTCTTGATTGATCCTCCACCCCTAACTGGATATAGCTCTAGACCTCCGGGACATTGTGGCAATGCAAGATCTCCCTACACCCCTGGATTTCTTGCAACAAAAATAGCAGCAGTACACGGACGACTTTGCTGGCATCAACCGCAACCTCTACAGCTTGCGCCAACAATTCGACCAAATGTCCCTAAGACAGGACCAGATGTCCTTAAGGCAGGACGTCTTCGACACAAGGATGGAGACATTCAGCCAGATACAAGAGGGAATAAGGCAAGACCTGGCGATGTTTCGGCAAGAACACCTCGATGCAATCCGAGACCAGGCAGAATTTCAGAGCCACATGTACCGACAATTCCCTCCTCTCGGGTCGTCTCCTGGCTCAAGTCCACCATCTTAGGGATAGTACTCAAAAATAAATGCTGTAACCAAAAATTTTATCATAAATAAAAATTTTATTTCATCCATTTTTGTTCTCTTTTTTGAAAAAATAGTGTAGGAAAAAGAAATTATAAGTAAAAAGACTTACGCTCAATCCCGAAAAAGCCAAAATCCGAAATCGTGAGAAAAAAGATATAACCGCGGAAAAAGGCAGGATAAAAAACAAAACAAGTCAACCACATTGACCAAGAAGATTTTCGACGACCAACAAAAGTCGAACAAAAAAATAAACAAGACTACCCGGCAGCCACCAAGCCGGATGACCACCGGAAGAGTCAAAGTAATCCCCGGCACCAAACCAGACAAAGACAAAAGCAAAGACAAAAGAACGCATCACAACACCGGCGCATGAGCGACTGAGCAGTAAGCCGCCACCACCACCAGTCCTACGTAATGGACTGCACCAGCCTGATGGGGGGGGTTCATACCCATCAACCTGTGCACGAGGTGTGCCTGATCTACACACAAGCCGGATCAGTAAGTCGCAACTACCAGCCGGATCAGTAAGTCGCAACTACTCATCCAGTCCGATGCACAACGGACTGTAACTACCAGCCTGATGGGGGGTTTATACCCATCCAGTCCCACGCCCAGCGGACTGCAACTACCAGCCTGATGGGGGTTTATACCCATCAATCAAAGGATCGGCTACCGTCAGAAGGAGTATCCTGAGGTTCTACCACTTGTCAACCAAAAGGATCGGCTACCAACAGAAGGAGCATCCTGGAGGCGCATAACACACTTTTCCCCAAAAGATCAACCGCCGCAAGACGGAACATCCAAAGGGTAACCGGGCAAGAGGGTCAACTCCTTTACCCTCCAATCGATCTTCTTGGCACGACAGGCCAACAGTCGACTAGTCAGGTAAAGGGGGGGCAGTTGTAGACCCCAAATCTTGCCCAGCCTCAAAATAAGAGCAGAAGACCTCCTATTTGAAGATGGACGAAGCCTAAAAAGCCACTAGGAGAGACTATTAGGCCCCATGTTAGAGTAGGAAAGATTTTCTGTTTAAAAATAAGGATTTTTGCCTTCAGGAGTCGAGACCGTCGTCTCTTTTTTCGGGACTACCATCTCGCCATTGATGCAAGTCGAGACCGCTTTCTCGTTTGGCGAGACGATCGTCTCGCCACTTGCCAATGGCAAGACCCCCCTTTCGTTTGGCGAGAAAGCCTTCTCATCACTTGAAAAGTCGATACCACCGTCTCGCCAAACGAGACGGCAGTCTCGCCACTTTTGCAAGTCGAGACTGCCGTCCCGAATGGCGAGACGGCCGTCTTGACCTTGTCAAACGAGATGGCCGTCTCGACCTAACAGGCGCGAATCCCTATAAATAGTGAGTGCTCCCCCCCTCATTTCACACAGTTCTTCCACTTTCCCTTCTACACTTTCTTTAAATTCTCCTCCTAGAGTCCCTCCGAAGCATTTTCGGAGTTTTTGAGTGTCTTAGAGAGCTTTTTATAGTGTTTTCGAGAGATTTTCGGCGTTGTAAGAGCGAAGGGTTGCCAAAACGCACCCTATTTTCAAGAGAACTAATCAAAAAGCTTACTTCAGAGGTTTTCTCTCTCTCTCCCTCTCTTTTACTGTCTTTATTTTTATGATTAAATTGCATAATAGACATTAGGACCATGTAGTCATTATTTTAATTCTGCAAATAAAAGGGTAAAAGCGTCTTTTCTAAAGTGTATCTATAAAATAACTGGTCTATCATAGGGAACCCGAAAGGGGCGTCATAAGGGAACTAACACTTCCCTTACACGTAACTAACTCCCTTACCCAACTCTGGTTTTAACGACCAAAGTTGGTTTTTGAAAACCAACGCCTTTTCTCTTCTTTTTCGATGTTTCCTCTAAAAACATCGGTGGCAACTCCATAAGAACCCTTTCAAACTAGTTCTTAGGTAAGCCCGGTTATCGGACGACCTAAGAACACCTTTTTGAAAACCTCGCCCTTAGGTTCAGCCCAGTTATCAGACAACCTAAAGGCATTGTAACATCACCCATAAAAACGCGAAAAATGGAAAAGTTAGAACCATCGTGTCGCTCCGACCGCGTCTTTTTTACGGTGGCGACACTAACAGGCTATTATCACATGTTTGTGGAAGGATTTTCTAAAATGGTAGGCCCTTTGATACAACTAACTTGGAAGGATCAATCTTTCTCATGGACTGATAATTGTGAAGAAAGTTTTGTAGAGATGAAGAAAAGGTTGATGAGTGCTCCAGTGCTAGCTATTCCAAATACGGCTAAAGCTTTTGAAGTTTACTGTGATGCGTCTTATCAAGGTCTGGGGTGTGTTCTAATGCAGGTGAAGAGACCGGTGGCTTATGCGTCTCGATAATTGAAAGTTCATGAGAGAAATTACCCTACACATGATTTAGAGTTAGCTGTAGTGGTATTTGCTCTGAAGTCTTGGAGGCATTACTTGTAAGGATCGAAATTCCAGGTATACAACGATCATAAAAGTTTGAAGTACTTGTTCGACCAGAAAGAATTGAACATGAGGCAGAGGAGGTGGATGGAGTATTTAAAGGATTGTGATTTTAAACTCCTGTATCATCCAGGTAAGGCCAATGTAGTAGCTGATGCCTTAAGTTGGAAGAGAGTGCAAGTATCGACATTAATGGTGAAGGAGTTGGAAATGATAAAAAAATTACGGGATATGAATTTGGGGATACAGATGAACAAGGATCATATATGGTGTAATCGTCTGACGATCACCAATGATTTCTTGGAGGATATTAAAGGAGGACAAGTGGGGGATGAAGCATTACAGCATGTAGTGGAGTCGCTAGGAACAAATCAGGCCAAGGACTTTAAATTGGGTGCTGATGGTATTCTCCGCTTCAGGAACAAAGTGTGTGTGCCAGTGAAGGATGAATTGAGAAATATGATTCTTGAAGAAGGACATAAGAGTAGTCTTAGTATACATCTAGGTATGACTAAGATGTACAAGGACCTTAAGGAGACTTTCTGGTGGAGTGGAATGAAGAAAGATGTAGCAGAGTTCGTATCGTCAAGCTTGGTTTGTCAAAAGGCCAAGATTGAACACCAAAGACCGAGGCTATGCTACAACAATTGGATATTCCTCAGTGGAAGTGGGACAACATATCCATGGATTTCGTGACTCATTTACCGAGATCGATAAAAGGTCATGACTCAATCTGGATAGTCATCGACAGGTTGATGAAGAGTGCTCACTTCTTGCCTATCAACCACAGGTGGCCGATGGATAAACTGATAGAGTTGTACATTCGAGAGATTGTTAGGTTGCATGGAGTGCTAATTAGCATTATTTCAGACTATGATCCAAGGTTTACGTTGAGGTTTTGACAGTGTTGCAAGGAGCTTTAGGTACACAGTTGAGGATGAGTTCAGCATATCATCCTCAGACTGATGGACAGTCTAAGAGAACTATTCAGTCCTTAGAGGATTTGTTGAGGGCTTGTGTACTAGATCATCTGGGCAGTTGGAGTGAGATTTTACCTTTGGTGGAGTTCACGTTTAATAATAACTACCACTCTAGCATTGGGATGACCCCATATGAAGCTTTGTATGGGAGAAGGTGCCGAACACCATTATCTTGGTATCAAGATGGGGAAGCAATGACGATAGGACCAGAATTGTTGCAACAAACCACAAAGAAAGTTAAGTTGATCCAAGACCGAATGCGAGCAACTCAAAGCAGACAAAAATCTTATGCTGACAAGAGAAGAAGACCTCTTGAGTTTGAGGTGGGAGATCATGTATTTCTCCGAGTGACTCGATGACTGACGTTGGGAGGGCCATTAGATCGAGGAAGATAACACCGAAGTTTCTTGGGCCATATCAAATTCTCAAGAGGATTGGTCCGGTCGCATATGAGGTTGCATTGCCATCGTCATTGGCAAACTTACATAATGTATTCCACGTATCACAGTTGAGGAAGTACGTTCCAAATCCTACGCATGTGCTGGAGGAGGATGAAGTTCAAATTAGTGATGATTTGACCCTAGACGTTGGACTGGTACGAGTGCTAGACGTGCAAGTCAAAAGGATTTGTGGAAAGGATATTCGCACAGTGAAGGTGCTTTGGGATGAGGGAACGCAAGAAGCAACTTGGGAATTGGAGGACAACATGAAGAGGTTATATCCATACATGTTTCCTGGTAAGTACAATTTTCAAGGACGAAAATTTTCAGGTTGGGGAGAATGTAAGACCCAGGAAAATAATTATATATTTTAAGGTAGAAATTAGAAGTAAGGGAAGTAATTAAATTAAGAATTTAATAATATTATAGAGATGAAGAGTGACTCGTTTGGTTAGATCCTTGCCTTGAGATGTGGGGGTCATGGGTTCGATTCTTGTATGTGCATTAGAACAATTATAATTTTTTATTATTTTATAATTGTTTAGAAAATACTCATGTGTGTGCTGAATGTTGAGTATGCTTAGGGACTTATCAAATTTTAAATTGTCACGTTTAGAAATTATTGGTTGATGGTTGTTTTCTTATATGCATTGTGTGTGTGGGTACATTGTAATTTTTACTATCTGTGTTGATTAACAAGAAACATATGATGACTAATATGGTTTGGAGTAATACTTGAGTCTTGGGGGTTGTGAGTTCAAATCCTGACTAGAGTAAAAAGGAGGAAATAATGTATATTTTTTTGTAAATTGTGTGGTGTACCTTGGGAGGTGAACAGTTGAGACAGAAACATATGATGGCTAATATGGTCTTGGGGGTTGTGAGTTCAAATCCTGACTAAAGTAAAAAGGAGGAAATAATGTATATTTTTTTCGTAAATTGTGTGGTGTACCTTGGGAGGTGAATATTTGAGATAGATACATTGAATTTGTACATAGACACCAAATTAATTAAGAGAGTAAGTGGGCTGGAAATTGGGAGAGGAAGGGCTTGGTAAAGGAAAGCAAAGGGTCAGGAGAGCTAATTTAAAAATTAGGGTTTGGGAGACTGTAGAGTGGGGGTGAGAGGCAACGTGGATTGGGAGCCAAAGATATTAGGGCAAGCCAAGTGATCTTGTGGCAAGAATATCCAGGTAAGGGGTGCCAAAACTTGTTTCTTATTTTTTTTGAACCGGTTGATTTCTTGAGTTGTCAACATGGAATTGTGAGGAGAGTCTTCTTGCCATCAATCCTAGGTTAAACCACCATTTATCTCATTCCTACATGAATTGGAACCAAACAAGAATATTTGATAAAAAATTTGTATGGTTGTTCTAGTGTATTTTGGATACTCTAAAATGCTCCTTTCATATTTTAGAGTTTAGAAATAGATTCCTTGGATACCAAAATCTAGAGTTAGCCATAAAAATCACTTAAATTGGATTTTTCTAGAGGAAGATGATGAAAAATGTGTTGAGAGGTGTTGCTGGAAAAATTTGTACGTAAACAGAATATTTGGGAAATTATATAAAAATATCTACTTGATTTTTAATTCTGAAATTTTGGTTATATGTTTCTTCGTATGTCTAGTTCGTGGGTGATTTATTTCAGAATTTTCTAACAAATAGTTTTTCTATGAAAAATCTTGGAAGTGATTAGGTTTTGAGTTGGGCGAAATAGAGTTGCTATGTCCGCCCAACAACTTCAAAAAATCATATAAAATCGAGATTGAAGTGTTTTGAGATGAAATATTTATCGTAGTTGTGACTGTATGTATGTGATAAGTATATTTAATTTCATAATTTTATAATCATTATTTTATTTTATAAAAATTTATCTTTGAGTATTGCTCTGGTAGTGGAATCTTCAAAAAGATGTTATTCCTATTTTCATTTCATGATGCTACTGTTGTTGCTATTTTATTTTATTGTTGTTGCTATCTATATTATTTTGGTGTAGAATTTTTGGGAGCTATATGTTAAAATCCTTAAATGTAAGAAAAGAAATACTTGAATTGTGATATGATATAATTACATGATGAGTTTAGGTATGTTTGATCTGCGATGAGATGTTGTATGCATGTGTGTGTATATAGGTGAGGGAACAACATGAGTTCTTTGATAGCCGTAAAGCCAGAATGATTTCTTTACCTAGAGGACTTTGTCAAGTCATGGTAAAGGGGTTTCATTCCTCCGTAAGTCTTTAGCATGAGCTTAGCAAGAGTGCTCCATCCAAGGATTTGTCGAGCAGGTGGAGGTGTTGCTTGTAAGTTTATGGAAAGCAGGGGAAGGGACTTTTCCAAGAGGCGTTGGTGCGCAGGAAAAGTATGGGGGTTAACTATAAGAGAATTTTATACAGTTTGTTTTTACTTGGTGGTAATATGATAGAGACTTTTCCAAGAGGTGTTGGTGCGCAGGAAAAGTATGAGAGTTGGCGATGAGAGAATTTTATACCGTTTATTTTTACTTGGTGGTAATATGATAAAGTGTTATTGTTGTAGTGTTGAAAATATGTATTTGTGGATATTATGAATGAGTTTTGTTACATTATGATAATGTTAGGTGAATTATATGATGAAATGCATGATATATGATGGGATACATGTTTTGCTTACCCTTGCATGTTTGTGGTGTTAGTTTCCACCTGCGATGATCGTATGACTTATGTTATGCAGGAATAGATGTTGATGCAGATACTGTTAGAGAAGCTTAGCAGTGAGGAGCTCGTGGGGAAGCTTTTTGGGAGTTTTTTGAAGATATTTGAAAATGTCCTTTTGAATATAATGTAATAGTGTAGTGATTTTGAGTTTGCACTGGAAAGATTTGATATTAAGTTTCATTTTGATGGTTGAAGTTAGTTGTTTGGATGAACAAAATTTTATTTTGACAAATAAAGAGGTTTAGGATAAATATTTTATCAAGTGTTATTTGAGATAAAATAATTATGGAAAAAAAAATTACACGTGGCATCTCGAAAGGGGTGTTACAGTCTGCATGATTATAGGAAATTAAATCAAGCAACAAGAAAGGACCATTTTCCCTTGCCCTTCATTGATCAAATGCTTGAGCGTCTGGCAGGAAAATCTCACTACGGTTTCCTTGATGGTTTCTCTGGTTATTTTCATATTCATATTGCTCTTGAGGATCAGGAGAAGACCACATTCACTTGCCCCTTTGGTACCTTTGCCTATACAAGGATGCCTTTTGGCCTATGCAACGCTCCTGGTACATTCCAACGGTGTATGATGAGCATTTTTAGTGATTTTATAGAGAGTTGCATGGAGGTGTTTATGGATGATTTCACTGTTTATGGGTCTTCATTTGATGCATGCCTAGATAGTTTGGATAGAGTGTTACATAGATGCACTAAGACTGATCTTGTTTTAAATTATGAAAAATGTCATTTTATGGTGCAACAAGGGATAGTCTTAAGTCATGAAATCTCTAGTAAAGGCATAGAGGTAGATCCTGCCAAGATTGATGTTATTTCACAACTGCCTTACCCCTCTTGCATGCGAGAGGTTTGTTCTTTTCTTGGTCATGCAGACTTCTACAGGAGGTTCATAAGAGATTTGAATAAGAAAGCCCTTTTGTTATCTAGCTTGTTATAGAAAGATGTGGCATTCCACTTTGATGAGAAGTGCAAGGAGGCTTTTGATTGCCTAAAGACTGCTTTGACTACTACACCCATCATCCAGGCCCTTGATTGGACAACCCCTTTTGAGCTAATGTGTGATGCCTCTAATTATGCATTAGGGGCTATCCTTGCACAGAAAGTAAATAAGTTGCCTAGGTTGATTTATTATGCTTCTAGGGCTTTAGACACTGCACAAGTTAATTACACAACCACTGAAAAAGAACTCTTAGCTATTGTGTTTGCTCTTGATAAGTTTAGATCATATTTGTTTGGCTCTAGAGTTTTTGTTTATACCGACCATGCAGCTTTAAAGTACCTGTTGAAGAAGACTGACTCCAAGCCTGCGCTTGATCCGATGGATGCTTCTACTACAGAAGTTTGATTTGGAGATTCCGGATAGGAGTGGAGCACAAAATTTAGTGGAAAATCATCTAAGCAGAATAGAGGGAGCTATTGACACTTTTCCTATTCGGGATGACTTCCCCGAAAAGCAGCTCCTTAATATTTCTGTTTCTCACCCTACTCCTTGGTTTGCTAATATTGTTAATTATTTGGTTACTTTTGTTTTCCCCCCACTAGCATCTAGATCTTAGATTGATAAACTCAAAAGTGATGCTAAATATTATATATGGGATGACCCGTATTTATGGAAAATGTGTAGTGACCAGGTGATTAGGAGATGCATTCTAGATCATGAGATCGAGTCAATCCTTCATTAATGCCATGCTTCAATAGTTGGTGGGCATCTTGACTCCAAAGAGCAGCAAGGAAGGTGCTTGACTGTGGTTTTTATTGGCCCACCATCTTTAAGGATGCGTGGAGGATTTGTAGCACCTATGAGCAGTGCCATAGAGTAGGAGGAGCCATTACTTGGAGAGAACAGATGCCTCAACAACCTATGTTATTTTGTGAGGTTTTTGATATCTGGGGTATTGATTTCATGGACCCTTTCCCTGTTTCTTTTGGTTTCTCTTATATTTTGCTTGTTGATTATGTTTCCAAATGGGTGGAGGCTAAGGCCACCAGGACTAACGATGCTCGGGTTGTTGTGAATTTTGTTAGATCTCATATTTTTTACAGGTTTGGCATACCCAAAGCCATTGTTAGTGACTAGGGCTCCCATTTATGCAACAGATCCATGCAAGCTATGCTCCGTAAGTATGGGGTCATTCACAGAGTTTCTACTCCTTACCACCCCCAAACTAACGAGCAAGCTGAGATATCCAACTGTGAGATAAAGAGGATCTTGGAGAAGATGGTGCAACCTAACAAGAAGGATTGGAGTTGTAGGCTTGAGGATGCTCTTTGGGCGCACAGGACTGCCTACAAGGCACCTATAGGGATGTCTCCCTATCGGGTTGTCTTTGGCAAGACATGTCACCTACTAGTTGAGATAGAGCAACGAACACATTGGGCTGTGAAGACTTGTAGCTTGGCTCTTAATTGAGATGGAGAGGAAAGGAAGCTCCAATTGAATGAGCTTGATGAGATACGCCTAGAAGCTTATGAGAACTCTAAGTTCTACAAAGAGAAGACCAAGAGATTCCATGACAACTTAATAGCTGGGAAGGAGTTTCTTGTTGAGCAGAAAGTGTTGTTATTTAACTCTAGACTTAAGCTTATGGCTGGTAAGCTTCGTTCTAAATGGATTGGACCTTTTGCGGTTACAAATGTTTTTCCATATGGAGTTGTAGAGATCAAGAGTGAATCCTCCAACAAGAGCTTCAAGGTGAATGGTCATTGCCTAAAGCATTTTCATGAGAGCCTTTCACTTGTGGATATCATTATGGAGGATTGTGCACTAGAGGAGCCTACCATTGACCCACCATGATTAGGGGGTTCTTCTTTCCCTTCCACTCTTTTATCTTGCTTGTCCTATTTATTTAGTGGATATGATTGTGTTTACATTGAGGACAATGTCTGATTTAAGTGTGGGGTGGGAGATGTAGGATTGTAGGTTTATATTCTATGTTTTGTGTACAATTTTGCATATTTTTCTTTGATTTCTGGGTTTTGTATAGGTAGTAGGCACTTACTTCAATCTTGGATATGAGTTGCTTATGGATTGAAATCCTTGTTCTTCTTTGCATGTCAAGTTGATTTTGAGGTTTGAGAGGTTGATTTGGAAGTGACAGTTTACCCTATGTGGGAATGAGTGCTCAAATAGTTGTGTTGGTTCTTAGATGCTTCATTTGTGTATATATGAGTGGCTATCTTGCTTTCTTTTGTCTTTGAAGTAAAAAAAAAAGAAAAAAAAAGAAAAAAAAAAGAAGAAGAAAAAAAAAGAGAGAAATATGTTTGGGCTTGGGCATTGTGTGATGATTGAAATTGGTGGATTTACTTTCATGTGTATTTTTGACTCATTCCCCATTGCTCCTCTATTTTCTTTGGTAGCTTCTTACCCATACATTCCATACCTTGTCCTTAGCCCCATTACAACCTTTGAAAGTCCTTTTGATCTTTATGTGCATGTGTTTTTGGTTGTTGATTTTAGAGACTTGTCAAATCTATGTGGTGCTTGTTTTTCGTGGGTGTTTTGAGAGTAAATAGTAGCCTAAACACTTGAATGATACAATGCATATCTTGTTTGCTTTTCATTCACCTATTGAGCAGATTGATTTTCTTAACATGTTTTGAATTTTTTGGACGATGTCCATAGATGCCTGGTTTCTTAGACTCTTTGAGTGTTGAAGGTTGTCTATTTCTTTCGTTTCCCATGTTTCATTAAGGAGAATGTAATTCTGTTTATGTTTTTGTTTGTCGTTGTTTTTGTTTATGTCCTTTGCATGATTCTCTTTAATGTTTTTGGATTTATTTCCTTGTTTTGCTTCTTGACTTTGCCCAGGAGTGCAAAAGGCTAAGTGTGCGGTAATTTGATGAGTAATTATATTCTCATATTTTCTTACATTTCTGTACTTATTTTAATTAGTATTTTGGGTTTAACTATCTGTTATTTAGTGAATTTTTATTAATTGGACTTTATTGGGCCAATAATTCAGATTTTTATTAACTTAAATCTATCTTATCTAATTTTTGCTCATTATTATTTTTAGAACAGTTTAAAGCAATTTTGGGCTTGGAAGATTGGGCCAGATGCCATGCCAACTGTCCATTAGGATTAGGGTTTTGTTTTATTTGTTTATGATGTGTTTTGCGGGCCAGTGAGCCCAAACCTAGATTAAGATTAGGGTTTAGGGTTATTTATGTTAGTGATCACGTAGAGTTAAAAAAGAAAAAGGAGGCACATCAAAATGCACATCACGCAGAGGGGGACACACATCACGCAGGCGCATCCTCCGAACGCCATTTTTGTCTTCTACATTTTACATTCACGTTTGTTTACTCTTATGTCATTATTTTTAACACATTCTTTGTTTCAATTTTAATTATGTCTCTTCTTCTCCATTTCGATTTTTCTATGGATAGCTAAATCTTTGTATTGATTTTCTGAGGAGAAGGCAGTAGATCTTTGATGTTTTGTTCTTCTATTTCATTTGTTCTCTTAACTCTTCATCTCTTAATCTCAGTGTTGAATTATAATCTGTTTATGCTTAATAAACCGAATCCAATATCACAGTTTGATTAATCCTGTGTTAGAGATGAGATTATGAGATGTATGCAATGCTTAATTATATAAGGATAATTTTGGTTAATCTTCGCTTAGTTGGTTAATTTCGAGTTCGAATAAGGGTTAAAGCAATCTAATTTCGTAACCTAGGATAAGTGACATTGTATTCGAATCAGAAATCAATTGTTTTCTCACTAGTTTACTCAAATTCTATATATTTTCGTTAATTTCAAATTTAATTATTGCATTATTTTATTTTAAAACAATTTTTTATTCTTGCACTTTTAATTAAAAGTACTTTATTTTAATTTTATAAATTTTAATTATTTAAATTACTGTTTCCATTTAATTTTAATTGTCGTTAATATTCTATAGCAATTTGATTTTAATTATTTTGTATCAATTTATTTCATTTCACTCTTTCATTTATTCCCTTATTTACTTGTTATTTGATGTTTTAGAGAGAATGATATGTGATAATGAATATGTTCCTATAATTGTGTCCTTATGATATTTGATACTGGATTAGCTATACTTGTATTAATTTAGTAACTTATTTATTATTTTTTATCGGTATTTTGTGCGATCGAAATACTTGTTATTAGTTGGTGGATGATATCATGTTTGTATATGGAGTTGAATTTAAGTGGCCATTGATTGATAGAAGCATAATTTGGTGATCAACTTTGGTTAATGTGTGATTATTTACTTAGTCTTTTGAAATCTATTTTTTTTATAAGGTTCATGATTGTGTTAGAGCTTTGAGAGCACGAGAAAGTTAGATTTCAAAATGGATGAAGATTGGATTTTCTTTTTCCAATTCGAAATTAATTTCCCCTTTTATATGTGATGTAATGTTTTTTTATTTTTTTATATCTTGATCAAGACCACTGACTTTGTTATGCAACTCCTTAATAAATTTTTGTAAAATATTTATTGTGAATATTAAATTTCAAAAAATTTATTGTTTAAAGACAATTTACTTTTTAATAAAATTAATATAAAAATTCATAAAAAAAATTCTGAAAAATTTTGCAAAAAGTTCATAACATGAATCTCATAAAAAATATTTTTTTATTAATGGCAACACTATTTTTATATAATTATGGATGGTATTATATATATATATATATATATATATATATATATATATATATAATTTGTATAATAAATATATTTAATGATTTTTTTACACGTATATTTATTATAATTTAAGAGGTAAATCTTAACTACTTTAACATAGTTTCAGGACAAAATAAAGTTCTCTATGACTTTACATTTAATTAAGAATATAAAAAATGAAGGAAGGATCAATAAATTTTGAGAGGTTTATTTTTAAAAAAATAATCTTATAATCTTATAAATAACATGTTTTGATGATTAGATTAAGAAAATAAAATAAAGATAAAAAATTATAATTATCTAAAGGATTATAAAGTATTTGTATACCAAAGTTATCAATTATTACATTAAAAAAAATGAATTTTTTTTGCTAAAAAGGACCAAACCAATGTACACATCCATTTGTTTCTTATAGTAGTTGTACTTTTAATCATTGTTGAATCTAGTTTTAGTTCATTGAAAGAGAAACTAGAGAATAGAGAAATGGTATATGATTGCGAAATAAATATGTTATTTATCCTTTATTATTCAAAATTTACTTTAAAACATCCTAATACCATTATACTTGAACATAAATGGTCATACAAATGACTTGATCAATTACATTTTATTTGTTATATATGTAACTTATACTTAGGGATGAAAATTAAACCCGTACATGTGGGATCGACCAGTCTCAGCTCGAGTTTGATGGGAAAAACCGAGTTGACTAGAGACGAGCGGCGATTTGGGTTTTCCTTACTTTAAAAAGTCGGGGACGAGGATGAATAATACAATCCCCACCCCAACCTCGTTTCGACTTTATATTTAAATTTAAATTTTAAAATATTAATATTTTAAAAATATTTCCTTTTTTTATTACATATAAGATCATTTTTTTATATTTCACCATTTTTATTTTTCTTCTACCCACTTTTTAATTTTTTTTGTCTTTTTTAATATTTTATATTAATTAATTTATTACATTATTCTCTTTCTTACTTTTCAGTTTTTTATATTTTCTTAATTTTTCCCATCAATTTGTTTTTTTTAATCTTTTTAACTAATTTGATAAATACAATTTTTTTTCTTCTTTATCTTTTTTTAAATAGTTTATATAAATCTTATTAATAATTAATATTATTTTATTTATAATTTATATTTATTAAATTTTATTATGTCATTTTTTTATATTATTATTCTTATTTATCATTAAAACATAATTTATTGTTTTGTGTAATCGTTTATATTGATTTACTAGAATCATAAAAGACAATATATTTATATATATTAACATAACTAATTATATTATTATCAAATATTTTATTTTAAATTATTTATAATCGATTTAAATAATTGGTAATTTAAAAATATTTCATTATTTTAATTAAAATTATTTTTCTTATATATTTTAAACCAAAAAATGTATAGAATAATTTATAATTATTTATTTTTATTCTGATCTTACCTACTTTCTTGAAATTCAAAAATAATATTTTAAATAAATGAAATAGTGTATTATGATTTATTTATATATTAATTATCTATTTTTTATTAAAAGTTTTTTTTTCTTTTGCACATGACTAAATTATTCTCAAACATCAAATTTACTATATGCAACTAAATTATTTGTATTTATAATTACTATACATTTTATATAAGCCATTTGTGTATTTATTAAAATTTAATCCTCTCTTCTCCTAATCATTGGCAATTATGCACAAATCACGCCCAATCCAAACACACAACTAAATCAAAGAAGAGAGAAATAACAATGAACAACAGATCTGTTACAGTTGTTGATATTTTTTCATGTGAGTTTCAATCTATATCGAATGCCACATTGTTGTCATTTCGCTTTCTTTTGTCACTGCAACGAAATCTCAGTGTCATTCGCCCCATTTAATTTTGTTGCAAAGTCAATTTTGTATCCTACCTTCCGCCTAACCATTGTTGTCCCTACTCCGTGGAGTTCGCAAGTTTTGCTTTCAGCCACAGTTTCTCTGCATTTGTTTTATTTATTAAGTTTTGATTTGATTCATTCGTTTCCAATTAGAGTTGCGGCTGGATTGGGGTGGCGTAATTGTGAAAAAGTTTGATTTTTTTATTTGATGAATATCTTGTTGTAAGATGTGAAATTCTTGAATATGAAAGTTTGGCTTGGTTAATTTGTTGTTGTAATATTTTTGAATGTGAAAGTTTGGTTTTGATTTTAATTTTAATTGGTTGAATTTGGAGAATGAGGGGATTTTAGATGTGATTTTCGCTGCAATGTCTTATTTGGATTTTCAGGTTCATGGGATGTATGTAGTCTCTGCGAAACTTTGAGGAATTGCCGCTGAGAATGGCTGACGTAGCAGGTCTAGTTGACGTTTCGGGATCAAGATTCACTTCATTAGAGCTTATTGGGCAGGGATCGTTTGGGGACGTCTATAAAGCGTAGGTGTTCTCATCTTGTGTATAATCAAACTAACTTTGCGCATGAAAATAATAGTAATGCAGTTTGTTTATTTATTGGACCAATGAATAAAAAAATTCTTTAGATGTCTATTTGATAAATCCAAGATTTGATGATATTGTGAATAAAGAGCCATTAGTGCATCCAAGCCTTAGATAAACATAATTTGGATAATAGTTTATTATGGTAAAGGAAATGATGTCATGGAAATAATTTGGATAATAGTTTATTATTGTAAAGAACAATGTCTGATCAAGGATTAGTTTGAATTCTATGAAGTTGAAAAAATAAAATTATGGAAGTTGGGAAAGTAAAATTGAGCCTTATTTTTTATAACAAAATTTGAGTCTCATTTATTAGGAGTAAAATTGAACTCATCTTTTAATAGAAAAATTTAATTCCAATGTTTACCTTGTCTTGCTGAACTTTCATTTCATGTACTATGGTTTTATATCAGTTAAATGAAGCTAGGTGATTCCAAGTATTTTCTCCACAACTCTAGTTTACTTTTTTCTCGCTTGACTCTTCCACTAGAACTATATCGTATGCAAAAAATATGTGCATTGAGGCATTGTATCCTGGATTGGATATGCTGAATATGAATTTTCAAATTATGGTAAAATACAAGGGTTGTGTAAACCTATAGAACCCATACATCTATCCATGAATTGTCACAAACTTTGACTAAGTTTAATGGTTTTTATCTATTGCCTAATTCTATCCTCTTATTTTATAAGGATTTGTAACTGTCTTTATTTGCAACAAAGCACAAGATAGACTCTTAAGATAAAAAGAAGGATATATGTCCTTTCCAGATGAGTTTCACTTCAAAACTTTTCCATTATTATAACAAGTCCATGTTGGCTTTTTATTTTCTTTTTCTGCTTGTACTTGTTTAAAATTTAATGTGAGGTGTACAGTCTAGAGCATTACACACTGAAAATATAATTAGAAAAAGCATTGCTGGCTTCTTAAGATGACATGTCTAGTTCTGAGAGGGCTATACCTTGGTAGCAGATAAACATTGCCAAGCATATGTGTTGCATGCTTTTGTGCTTATTGGTAGGTAGTAGTTAATAGTTGTGTTTAACTAACTATCTTTTTATGGACATAACAAGGTTACTGAAACTATAATTTACAAGTCATGATCATTGGAAATTCTTATGTTGTGCAAAGTAAAACCGTGTCTGGTACTTACTTGAGCCCTGTTTGGTGAAAATATCCGAATAGAATTTTACTGGCAAGAACAAAAAGGATCTATTGTAGCAAGTTTGTGGGTATTCATTATATAATCAAGAGAAAGAAAATAATAAAAAAAGAATACATCTAGGAACTTCCACAAGATTATTTGCTTTTTGCTGTCAGTCATCACTGTAACATAACATAAATGTATAAACGACATTGTCAAGAACTAGTTATTATTCTTTGAACATCTTTTATTTACTGGCGTTGAGTTAGACATGAACAATGAGTTTTCTGTTTCTTTGTTGTATTATCTTATCTCCAGGTTTGACAGGGAGCTCAACAAAGAAGTCGCTATCAAAGTAATCGACTTGGAAGAATCGTATGTCTGTTCTCCCCCTTATATTATTTTTAAGAATGTTTTAATTCTTGGAACTGCTGTATTGGGCAGCCATATTAGGAGTGGTTACCAATTTTATAGCAATGAGAACCTTAGAATATTATGAAAACATATTTCATTACATTATAAAAGATTTCTTGTCTAGAAAAATCCAAGTCAATCCTGGATAGGGGCAGGGAACAGCCACCCCCAAAAACACTATAGCTGGATGACCGCAATTGTGGAGTCAAGCAAACAATATGCGTCATATGATAAGTACGCTAGCACTTGGGAACTCACCCTTAAAAGCTAGTTATTAAGGGGTAAAAATCAAACACTTAAATCCTTGACTGAGCATTTTATACTATTTGGGTCTTAGGACACCCCCATGATACCGAAGTCCCTATCATAATAATTTTGTTACACACATGTAAATATTGAAAAAATAGAAACATATCAATATTAATAATCACAATCCATTGTCATTCTGATAGGAATGGGTTGGCTAATAAGGAGGAAGACATATTGGTTAACAAAGAAAATGTTGGGCCCACGATTTGGTGTGTGTATGAGAGAAGAAATAAAAAAGGGGTCTTAAGGAAAGCTTGATAATACGTGGCAATTCTGTTAGGCAATTCTCTTAATAAAAGCATAGTGAGAATTAGTATGAGTCAGTTTTGTATTTTTCAAATTTACCTAGGTTGCTTCTCTACTGTGGAGCTTTGCTCTAGGTTTGTGACATTTTTCTTAATTCACACATTTAAGAAATACTTTCTCATCTATTCTTGATCTCTGCTCTGTTAACGAATATGTCTTCCTCCTTATTAACCAACCCATTCCTATCACATTCTCATATCATTCAAATTAAATACTAAAAAAGACTAGTTATCAAATTTAGTATGTTGCCTAGTGCCTATTACAATAAGAATTACTTTCTCCATTTCCTAGTTCTTTCTCATCATCGTTCTCTTTTTCCTCATCATCAATGATATGTTCTTCCTCCTCTTCAATATCTTCTGCCCTAGTGAATGTAATGTGTTGTATAGTGACTCTACCTATCTCACCAATCCCACTTGCATCCCTAACAACTCTCAAAGTCAAGCTATCATTGCCAAAAATCGGTTCATCTTCAACTGCTTCTCCATCTTCACCCATTTTCCCTATTTATGTGATGCATTTAGTAGTTCTTATTAAGTCTCACTTTAGCTAGAATTATGTACTTGTCATCTCGGACTTAGTCTTTGCATGTTCATTTGTCCTTTTTTCCATCTCTGTTGAGTTTGTTATGCTTATGGTGTTTTTGTGTCTCAAGAGAGGATTTTACCATTATTAGAGGTTCTCAGGGAATGTTTGAATGCATTATGGAGCTTGCAAAATTCAAAGAGTCAAAAAGGCTGAAGTGGAGTGACCAGGTTTGCCTCAACATTACCCACCCTTCAAAGGTTTCATAAACCAAAAAACCTTGGAAGAGTGGCTGAACACGAAGACTGGAAAAGTGAAATGGAGAAAAGAAACTCTTCTACCCAAATCTTATATGAATTAAATGAAACTGCTTATTGTTTTCTTATTTTTCAACTGAGTTGGTGTATGATGCTCTTCTCTGTCACAAAGGTGTCCTGTGCTGTATCATTCTCCTTTCCACTCTAAGTCGAAAAGCACATAGAACTGTTTAATTTATTTCATTGGAAATTTCCCCATATTCTTTACTGTTTAGAGCCTCTTCATCTTCTTTCTTAGTAAATTACATATGGGAAAAGGTGAAATGAGGGTGAGCTTAACTTGGGGAGAAGCATTTGGACTCCAGAAAGAAATAGGTCAGTAGATTTCTACACAAAAATCTGATGGTGCAATTTGAATTGCTCTGCAAATTCTCACTGAAAATTCCAAGAGCTTGATTTGTTCCTTTATACATGGCAATCTTGTTCAACAAGGTAAATTACAAGGAAGCAAAATTTGCTTCCTTGACTGAATTGGACAGTGCAATCTGCATGGAATTGGAGGCTGACTAAGAGACTCTGCTTATGATAAGAAAAACTTTCTTTCTATGAGGAAAGTAAAATGCACCACAATAGTTGATTCTGCAATGCAGTAACAATTAACAAATGGTGGATCTTCCACATCCTTGATTTTATTGTTCTCCGTTAGAAGGCTGAACATTATTATCAGAACTGAAGTATTTTATTTTCATTTTAATATGCATTTCATGCTTTTTGCACTGCTATGAAGTTGGTTTATATTGAGTATTTTAGTTAGAGATTTTCTGTCGTACAAGGTCACAAATCTTATGAACATCGTATTTTTGCTGTGTTGCACTCTGAATCTATATGATTTTCTTCCTTAATACTTCCTAACCTGTCTTTCCTCTCTTTTTTTCACTTCACAGAGAGGACGAAATTGATGATATCCAAAAGGTATAATTTGGTAGATTACTTCTACCTGACATTTGCTGTACTCAAATGTTTATGTTTTGATTTTGTTTAATATTTGCAGGAAATTTCTGTTTTGTCCCAATGTCGATGTCCATACATTACTGAGTATTATGCTTCCTATATCAATCAAACTAAACTTTGGATAATAATGGAATACATGGCTGGGGGCTCAGTTGCTGATCTAGTAGGTTACATCTGTTTCCTTGCTTCTATATGTTCAGTGCATGAGGATTGAAATTGATGTATGCTTTAATTAAACTTCCCCTGCGTATCCATGGACTGTGATATATTTTTTACTTCCTTTTTCATAAGAAAAGAGAATAGAAAAGACAATGAAATTGCAAAGAGTTAGGACTTAGGAGTATAAAGACCATCCTTTAAGAAAAGCTAGGAAAAGGCAACCAAATGCTTTGCAGAGGACAACTAAGAGAAAAAAATGGTTACTTGAATTCTTGGACTATAATTTTTTACTATAGAAAATAGTTACAAGCATATAGAAGAGTGTCCAAGGAGGAACATTAATGGTTGGGGGTACTCAGTACTTTAGGAGTTGACTGCAGGGGATGGGCTACGTTTAGACTCCAATGGACCAAAGAAATGATATCCATAAAACTGGACTATAATATTACATACTTGAATGAAGTTTGATGTTTTAATTGTAATTCCTGCTGGTTATAATATAACCTTGTTTTTGGTATATGGAAACAGAATTTGTGGATTGATGTTGGCGGAGTTTGTTTGTATGAGTATGCATGCTTATACCTTTTTCCTTTTACCTTCTGTCTCGTTATTTTCTTCTCAGTTGTTGTTCTAGGGAGCCTTTTTATACTTCTTTGTACTTTCCCTGTTATTAAATCTCTGTCATTAAAAACCGAAAAAACAAAGTTCATATTTTGAATAGTCAGTTTTTGTGTGGCTATTTATCATATTTATATCTGTTGACATTGATTTCTTATTTGGTTATATGTTTTATTTTTTCTGTGAAGTTAATTCTGGTCTTGCTTCTGTAGCTCCAAGCAGGTCATCCCCTTGATGAAATGTCAATTGCTTGCATTCTACGTGATTTGCTGCATGCTGTTGATTATCTGCACAGTGAAGGGAAAATTCACAGAGACATTAAAGGTATCCGCAGCAACCCCGCCACCTTTGAATTTGTACTTTGAATTTCTTATCCTTGTCCATATGTGGCTATGTTATGGGATTTTCTTTTTGTTTTATATTAGCTTTATAAGTGACAGTGTTTACTTGTCAATTATACAGCTGCAAACATTTTATTGACTGAGAATGGTGATGTAAAGGTACGTTTTATTCTGCTGGAAGAGGTTATATCCAATTTGTTTATTTTATATGATTTCATTGAGAAATGATGCACATAATCACTTGAGATGGGGACTTACATACATGTGAAATGTCACCAGGTTGCAGATTTTGGTGTTTCTGCACAATTAACAAGGACTATATCAAGGAGAAAGGTGAATGTATTTCATTGAAGTTAATTGAACATGGATGGATTATTAGTTTAGTTTTTTGTTCGTTACATTTTGATAAAAGTTTATGTCTGTTATGTTATGCTTGATCATCTTAATCTTAAGTTCTTAACATCATTTCAAGAGCAAAAAATTGTTCTTTTCTTCAATTGGATAATCAAATTGAATGTATAAGACTCCCAAAGTGAAGGAATGGTGGTGCCGAATATTGTGTCTTGGTGTAGTTTGAGTTGGGCAAACTGGGGTACAACTAGGCCAGTGTTTACATATGGAATACCAAGATAATCATACAAGAGGATATGCCTCCACCTTCAACCCAAAACCTTAAGGCAATAGATTTGCATATATTTTTCAGTTATAAGTTATTCAACTTTCTCATTTCTATTCAATATAAGACTGTAACTCACTTAAATTCCAACAATTTGCTTGTATCAATTGTATGTTCCTGTCAAAACCCTCACTGTATTTAAGGCTTTGTATAGTTGAAAAACCACCTGGAGTTCTACATTATTACTCTTCATCTTAGGCTGGATATGGTAACAACATTTTTTTTTATCGGAACAGACATTTGTAGGAACACCATTCTGGATGGCGCCTGAGGTTATTCAGAATACTGACGGATATAATGAGAAGGTCGTAATATATTTATTCTATATATCTTCTGTTATGTTTCTCTTCGGTTCTGTTTTTTCCACCTTTATTTTAGTTTCTGCTAATTATTGTTTTCTCAGAATCGTCACTGGAGTGTTCTGTTTAAATAGGCAGATATTTGGTCTTTGGGGATCACTGCTATTGAGATGGCAAAGGGGGAGCCTCCACTTGCTGATCTTCACCCAATGAGAGTGCTTTTCATCATACCCCGGGAGAGTCCTCCACAGGTTGTGTTCTTTGGTATCAGTATTTCAAGTTCTGAACAATTTCAAGAACTTACGCCCAGATGTTACTTTTTCCAGCATAACAATTGACATTTAATCCCATTTTCTTCAGTTAGATGATCATTTTTCCCGTCCAATGAAAGAATTTGTCTCATTGTGCTTGAAGAAGGTTCCTGCTGAGGCAAGTTTCTATGCTTTTCATACACTTATTATTTCATTTTCTTCAGTTCTATTGAGCATAGTTGCAATGAAAGGTTCTGCTTTATGAGTCGCTTTGTGGATTGTTGAGAGCATCCATAAGATGTAGCTTGTTATACTGAATATGCTTTTCTAGAACATATATTTTTTTGGGGAAAAAGGTAATAATAAGAAATATTAATTGAAATTTAGGGCTTAGGGTATGTTAATTTGCATCCTAATTTAGTCATAACAGAAATAACAGATTTATTTGTTTATATTTTTCCTGTTGAAATTTGTAGTTGCAACTTGGTGTGATGTATTATTTAGTTTTCCCTAATTAGAAGCTTTTTAGACTAGCTTGGAGTGGAACTGGTGAAGTTGATCTGTCTCTGTCAGGCTCTAAATTCCCCCCTTTTAATGGATTCAATTCCAGAGGCCAAGTGCTAAGGAACTTCTCAAGGACCGTTTTATTCGGAATGCTAGGAAGAGTTCAAAGCTTGCAGAAAGAATAAGGTGCGAATCATTGATAAAGGTCTCATTATATTTATATACGTAATTGTACCTGCTTTTGCTTTTGACTATTAATTTTCTCCATCCCGATTCTTCCATTTTATTTTTTATAAAGCTGATGTGAACATGACCTATGATAAGGGCCAGAGTAAGGGAAGCAAATGAAGCTCTTCAACAAGTATTGTTGGTTGACCAAATTGTGTTTTGGATTAATCAATTAATGGACTTTATTTTAGTTTTATTGCAAGTTGTAATAAGGGCCCAATTGGAAATTTAGTTATCAGTCTTTGGGAGACCAAGAGGGTGCATAACTGATTGACTTTTGGATGCTGCAATTTCAATTACAATCAATCATTAAGTAGTTTTCAATTCCTAGGTTAATAAATCATTATTAGCATTTATTTTCCTTTAATGAATATTTGTAACTCTGATAGCAAAGCTTCTTTATAAATTGAACCATTTTTATCAAAAATAACAAGTGGAATTTTATTCAGAAATATTAGAGTACTGATGTGAATCACAAGGGGTAATTTAGGATATTTAGGGTTAGAACCTTGTAATAAATTTAGGAATTAGAAAGAAGGTGGAAGGAAAGAATCAATCTTCCCAAGGGAGGCAACACACAAAGGATGTGACAGTCCTTTGATTAAGCCAAGTGTTCTTGAATCACTCAAGAACTTAGGAGAATCACTCTTACTAAGATAAAAGAGATAAATTCTAATATTTCTAAAAATAAAACTCAACTTGTTATTTCTGATAAAAATGGTACAGCTTATAAAGAAGTTTTGCCATCAGAGTTACAAATATTCATTAAAGAAAAATAAATGCTAATAATGATTTATTAACCTAGGAATTGAAAACTACTTAATGATTGATTGTAATTTAAATTGTGACATCCAAAAGTCAAATCAGCTATGCACCATCTTGGTCTCCCAAAGACTGATAACTAAATTTCAAATTGGGCACTTATTACAACTTGCAATAAAACTAAAATAAAGCCCATTAATTGATTAATCCAAAACACAATTTGGTCAACCAACAATACTTGTTGACGAGCTTCATTTGCTTCCCTTACTCTAGCCCTTATCATAGGTTATGTTCACATCATTCTCTCCCTCTTAAAAAGGATTTGTTCTCAAATTGGATTCGTCATCTACATTGAAAAGAGATAAGTCTGACAAATTGAATGTAGAACTAACATTATACTCACTTTTTATGGCTAAATAACTCTCCTTCACTTCAAATGTTTCACTCTTCTTTTTTTTCTCTCTTTTCTTGAAGAAATTTTTCTCTCATTTTCTTTTTATCCTCCTCTGCCATCAATTTGATGTTCAAACCTTTAAACCGGAGCTCTGAATACCAACTGATGATATGAATCACAAGGGGTAATTTAAGATCTTTAGGGTTAGAACCTTGTAAGAAATTTAAGAATTAGAAATAAAGTGGAAGGAAAGAATCACTCTTCCCAAGGGAGGCAACACACAAAGGATGTAACAGTCCTTTGATACAGCCAAGTGTTCTTGAATCACTTAAGAACTTAGGAGAATCACTCTCACTAAGATAAAAGAGATAAACTCTAATATTTCTAAAAATAAAACTCAACTTTATTTCTGATAAAAATAGTTCAGCTTGTAAAGAAGTTTTGCCATCAGAGTTACAAATATTCATTAAAGGAAAATAAATGCTAATAATGATTTATTAACCTAGGAATTGAAAACTACTTAATGATTGATTGTAATTGAAATTGTGGCATCCAAAAGTCAAGTAGCTATGTACCCTCTTGGTCTCCCAAAGACTGATAATTAAATTTCCAATTGAACCCTTATTACAACTTGTAATAAAACTCTGGAAAATTAGATTAACTGAAATATGATTTTTTATTATATCAATACAAAGAGATGATATAAGATATATACAGGAGACCTAAGCTATTTTAGGAAATATAATAACTCTATTTTATGCTAGGATCCCTTGATTTATGGGATTGTTCCTAATTATTCAAATCTGTACAGATTACAAGGAAATATACAAATTTCCTGATTTATTCTTTCCTAAAATACTATTTGATTTCCCACACTCACCCTCAAGCTGGTGAATAGATGTTTTCCATTCCCAGCTTGGATACAATCTTCTCAAAATTATGGCAGCCCAGTCCCTTGGTAAGAATGTCTGCAATTTGGTCTTGAGAGGACACATATGGAGTGCATATCAAACCATTATCAAGCTTTTCTTTGATGAAGTGTCTGTCTACTTCAATATGCTTTGTTCTATCTGTTGCACTGAGTTGTGGGCTATACTGATTGTTGACTTATCATCACAATAGAGCTTCATAGGTTCTTCTCACTTTATCCTCAAGTCTTCTAAGATGATTTTAAGCCATAGCAACTCACATATACCTTGTGCCATTGCTCGGAATTCTGCTTCAGCACTGGACCGAGCCATTACACCCTACTTTTTGCTTCTCCAAGTCACAAGATTTCCTCCAAGAAAGGTGCAATATCCTGTAGTTGACCTCCTATCCACAATTGACCCTGCAGAATCAGCATCAGTATAGGCTTCAAGCTTCACATTACCATTCCTTTTGAATAGAATCCCTCTTCCTGGAGTTCCTTTAAGGTACTGTAAAATTCTCTGGGTAGCTTGTAAATGGGTCTCCTTTGGGCTATGCATAAATTGACTAATTAAACTCACTGCATAGGCAATATCTGGTCTGGTATGTGACAAATATATAAGTTTGTCTACTAATCTTTGGTACATATCTTTTTCAACAGCAACATCTTCTTCTGCATTTCCAAGCTTTAGGTTTGGTTCTAATGGGGTACTAGCAGGTTTGCAA
Source organism: Sphenostylis stenocarpa (assembly GCA_963425845.1). NCBI lineage: Eukaryota > Viridiplantae > Streptophyta > Magnoliopsida > Fabales > Fabaceae > Sphenostylis > Sphenostylis stenocarpa. The sequence goes on along the minus strand of OY731402.1, from coordinate 13,016,779 downwards.
GCTGTCTTGCCATGCTGAGATATAAATATCCCTTTCTCGGAGTGGGCAACTTCAATTCCCAAAAAATATTTTAGTTTTCCCAAGGTCTTGGTCTCAAATTCCTTGCCTAAGCATTGGCTCAATAATTGCTGCTCTTCTTTATTATCTCCAGTTAATATTATGTCATTCACATACACCAATAATATTGTTACTCCTCCTGACTCGGAATGTTTAAAAAACAAAGTATGGTCCCCTTGGCTTTGTTTGTAACCCAGACTTGTCATAACTTTAGTAAATCTGCCAAACCATGCACGGGGGGACTGTTTTAACCCATATAATGCCTTTTTCAGCTTGCAAACAGTGTTGGCAGCAACATCTTTACCATATCCCGGAGGTATCTCCATATAAATTTCTTCTTCAAGGTCTCCATGTAGGAAAGCATTCTTAACATCAAATTGTTCCAAGTTCCAACCATAATTGGCAGCAAGGGACAATATCACCCTAACTGTGTTCATTTTGGCAACCGGAGCAAAGGTCTCCAAATAATCAACTCCATAGGTTTGGGTGAACCCTTTGGCAACTAGTCTTGCCTTATATCTCTCAATTGATCCATCAACCTTGTATTTCACTGTATAGACCCATTTACATCCAACTGGCCTCTTTCCTATTGGTAAGGTGACTAACTCCCAGGTGTTGTTCTTCTCCAATGTCTCCATCTCTACATCCATGGCTTGCCTCCATTTTCTGTCAGACAATGTCTCAGATAGGGTATTAGGTAGAAGTGCAGTGTTTAGGTTTACTAGGAAGGTTTTATGGGTAGGAGAGAAATTTTTAAAGGACATGTAATTTGAGAGAGGGTAGAGTGGTTGTTTGGTGCATTTTCTTGTTCCTTTTCTAATGACAATTGGGAGGTCAGGATCATTTTGGGTTTCAATTTCAACCTGCACAGCTGGAGAAAAAATTGTTACCTCTTTTTGTGGAGTCGAGTTGGATTCTTGAACATGGCTTGATCCTGGAATGGCCTTAGTCTTCCTTGAGTATACCAGCTTCTTACCAAATTTTCCAGCTTCAACATCTTCTTGATCAGCTTCACAATTAATTTCACTTTCTTGACCAACTTCCTTTTCTTGACCAATTCCTTGACTTGTTTCATTTGTTACAACTTCAATTTGATCTCGTTTAGGTTCAAATATCAAGTCTGGAAGAATGGAAAAACCAGAATTACTACTTTCAATATGATTTCGTTTAGGTTTGTTAAGGTTCCAACATAAAACCAATTGGCAATATGTGGAGTAGCCTAACATGTATTTAAACCATACCAAATGATATGAGGTAGGTGATGTGGGACTTTCAACACACCCCCTCCAACGAAGCCCGCCGGACCAGGCAAAGGGTACTTTTGACCCAACTAAAGGGCAACTTTTGGCCCATGACAATAACCGGAAAGATGTTAGGCTTTGGCTCTGATACCATGTTAAGGTTCCAACATAAAACCAATTGGCTATATGTGGAGTAGCCTAACATGTATTTAAATCATACCAAATGATATGAGGTAGGCGATCTGGGACTTTCAACAAGGTTCAAATGTCAAGTCTGGAAGAATGGGAAAACCAGAATTACTACTTTCCTTATCTTCCTTATCTTCCCTGAAACTCTTCCCCTGAAGATAAGGTTGATGGAAATAACCCTCTTGTTCATTGAAGGTAACATCCCTAGACACAAAGAATTTTTTGGATGGGGAGTGGTAGCATTTATACCCTTTTTAAGTGGGTGAGTAACCAACAAAGACACATTTTAAGGCTCGAGGATCAAGTTTCCCCCTGTCTGTACTATGAATATGGACATATGAGATGCACCCAAAAACTCTTGGTTTAACATTATTTGTAGTAGACAAGTTTGGATAGAAAGACGACAAAGCTTCCATAGGGCTTTTTGATCCTAAGACTCTAGAGGGTAGTCTATTGATAAGGTATGTTGTTGTAAGGACAGCTTCCCCCCAGAAATTTTTTGGGACACTTTTTTGGAACAACAATGTCCGAGTCTGATTTAATAGATGTCCATTTTTCCTCTCTACGACCCCATTCTTTTGTGGTGTTTTGACACAAGAGGACTCATGAATTATACCTTCTTTTTGACAAAAAGAATTAAGAACATGATTGAAGTAATCTTTGGCATTATCTGACCTAAGCCTCTTAATATTAACACCAAACTGATTTTTTATCATGGAGTGGAATTTTAGGAAGACAGAACTGACTTCTGATTTTTGTTTAAGTAGGAAAACCCAAGTGACCCTTGTACAGTCATCTGTAAAGGTGACAAACCATCGAGTACCAGACACATTTGGAATATTAGAAGGTCCCCATACATCAGTATGAACAAGATAGAAAGGGACATTGCTAATTCTATTACTTATTGGAAAAGATATACGCTTGTGCTTAACAAGTTCACACACCTCACAATGAAGACTCTCAACATCTAACTTGGTAAACAGATAGGGAAACATAATTTTGATCACTCCAAAAGAGAGATGTCCCAACCGACAATGATAAAGCATGATTTTTTCTCTCTTGGTCATCAAGGATTCAGATATAAAGGAGTGAGAGATTCTATTCTTGCTGGGCAGACTTGGATCTTCGAGATAATAAAGGTCATTTCATTCTCTAGCATGTCCAATCATCCTCCCCGAATCCTTGTCCTGAAATATACAATGATCGTTGAAAATACAACTTTACATGACAAATCTTTTATAAGTTTTTGTATAGACACTAGGTTCGTGGACAGCTTTGGGACATGAAGAACATCTTTTAAGGTTATTAAAGGATTGATTTGGATATTTCCTTGACCAGTTGCAGTTATAAGGGTTCCATCTGCTGTGGCAATTTTCTTGTTGCTGGGACATGGGGAATATGTGGAGAAGTGTTTGGCTAATGGTGTCATGTGATCTGTGGCTCCAGAGTCCAATATCCAATAATGGTTAAAAGGCGTATCTGAGATATTTAATCCAAAAGAAGGTGGAAACTTACTTGAGTATGTCAAAGAACACATACTTGTAGGTTTTTCCAGCTTACTAAGAACGATTTTCACCCTTTCTATCTCCTCTTCCCTTGACATTATAGCAAAAAGGTGCGATGCAATAGCAATGCAGGCTGTCGTCTTAGGATTAAGAAAAATGCAGCAGCAATGCAGGCTGCCGTCTTAGGGTTAAGAAAAATGCAGCAGCAATGCAGGCTGCCGTCTTAGGGTTAAGAAATATACAGCAGCAATGTAGGCTGCCGTCTTAGGGTTTATCGCACGCAGACAGAGCTTCCTAGATCGGAAGCTCTGATACCATCTGGAAAATTAGATTAACTGAAATATGATTTTTTATTATATCAACACAAAGAGATGATATAAGATATATACAGGAGACCTAAGCTATTTTAGGAAATATAATAACTCTATTTTATGCTAGGATCCCTTGATTTATGAGATTGTTCCTAATTATTCAAATGTGTACAGATTACAAGGAAATATACAAATTTCCTGATTTATTATTTCCTAAAATACTATTTGATTTCCCATAAAAACTAAAATAAAGTCCATTAATTGATTAATCCAAAACACAATTTGGTCAACCAACAATACTTGTTGAAGAGCTTCATTTGGTTCCCTTACTCTAGCCTAGGTCATGTTCACATCAAAAGCTAATACTATATCTCAGAAAAAGTAAATGATGAGACACAGCATTAATTGCTGAAACCCTTTTTCTTTGCAACTTTAATATTTGTCCATCAGAAGAATGAAAATTATAGATATTATTCCCCAGCTTGGGTGTGGTTGACAGGATCTTTGGCTTGTGATTATGTTATAGGGAGCGTCCAAAATACCAAATGAAGGAAGAAGACCAGGAAACACCTAGAAATGTCTCAAGAGGGATGCGGGAGGCATCAGATACTGTAAAAGTGGCAAGAGATGTAAGAGGTGAAGAAAATAATCGACCCAGGTAGGTTATAACTGTTGGCTACTAGTTTTTAGTTTACACATAGAATTTTTATGGACTGTTTCTAATTTGCAGTGATCAGGGTAAAACCCTGAAAAGTGCTGGATGGGACTTCAATATTGGTGGATCGCATGGTACTGGAACCTTTCGAAGTGTTTCTCGGCCACCTCAGTTTAGAGAGAAAAAGATTGAAGTTTCACATAATCAGCTAACCCAAAGAAAACCTCCAGAGAGTTGTTATCAAGGAGGATCTGCCAATAGAAGTGCACTTAATGAGCCACTTGAAAGTTCTGCTAGAAGAGATATTAGAGTTCCCCACCATGATGAGCATCTGGATAATCACCTTGAAGATGTAAATGATTCTTACTCTGTGTGTCTTTGTCAAATAAAATAACCTAATCAATTGAATGATATATTTAGAAGCCACGTCTTCACAGAGGAACTTTTGGTGTTTTGGTATTTATAAAACATGGGATGTATGATTAATGCTTAACCAGTCAACTCTAAATAATTACCTACTGAGCTTAGATACTTGAACTGAAACTTGTAAAATTTTCTGTACAGCCAATATTGCTACCCATTCAGCGGATATGAACAACAGTTAAATTGTCCGTAGTGGTATAATTATTTGGAGAAGTCATCTCTATAATATTATTTGAAAGAATTGTGGCGATCATGAACTATGTGAACTTGTTGAAGTTTCATTTTGAACAACCTGGGCAGCTTTTACCTTCTGAAATGTTCAATTTGCAGGATGAATTATCTGGAAACGGATCAGGAACTGTTGTTATTCGATCTCCAAAAGGGTCAAAGTCATCTGTATTCGGTGACCATAGCTCTCGGGTATGTTCAAGCTGTGTTACTTTGAGTAAAAACTGATAACTTCTTCTTATAGCTGTTCAGAAAAATCACAAACTGAGAATTTTAATTAAATGTAGTCTAGTAGCATCTATGCTTCATTTGATGATGCTTCTACAAGTGGGACTGTTGTTGTACGTGGCCAGCATGATGAGCCTGATTCTCCACAGCCACTAAGGTCACGATTGGGACTTAATGACAGAAATTCAAATGCCTCAATGGAAGATAGTGCGGCAAATCTTGCTGAGGTTCTATTTCTGTGATAAAAATTGTAAATTTAACCTGAGTATTGATTAATTTAGCACAAATCGGCCTCCCCCTTGCTTGTGTATAGGTTTCCCCCTTTCTTGTGGTACAATATATTATCATTTTCTTTTGCTATATAATTTCCTGAGTTACCCACCCAGTTTGTTTTGTCGGAGGTATATTCTTAAACTACTTCCTAAACACCTGTGTTCGAAAAAGTTTCACTTTTTGTTTAATTGTCATTAATTACGAGACTTGTTATATTTGTGATTACTTGTTCAAATTGATATTTTTCTTACAAACAGTATTTTCCCACATGTTTGTCTCCATAGGCAAAGGTTGCTATGCAAGGAGGGCTCAGGAAAGTGAGTTCTCGAGAGAGATTGGCCTGGGGAAAAGTCAACAATGAAAGACAGGAAGAGAAGAAAGATCGAAAGACTAGCAGCGCTGATTCTTCAAGGTACATCCGTAGCTATAGAGCTAGTAATTTTTCCGGTGCTGAATTAAAAGTGTTCTTATACATTCTTAGGGATTTATTTCTTTTTCAGACTTTACGGCGAATATGATGCACACACGGGCATATTAAGATCACATCATGCTAGTATTGATGAAGGAAGTTCTAAAATAATGTCTTCGTCAGTGCCATTATCTGTTCTACTTGTTCCTTCATTAAAAGAGGTAAATTCGTATATTTATTCCATCCTTCCATGTCTAAGGAGTGTGTTAGAGTAAACATTGTACTATGACTTCCTTTCATTCTAAATAAGTTTGTAATCCAAATATAGCATCCATCCTACATTGTTCTAATTGCTCCTCAAGATTCATAATTAAAATTGTTTCGTATATATATATATATATATATATATATATATATATAATTTTTAGTTTTGAGTATATGATGCACTGGCTTTACTTATTTATTGAAAATTGATTATTACTACTAATTGCATACATGATGAAGACTTGGCATCACAAAAACAAAGCGAAATTGTAAATGTAGAAACTTCTATGGTGTTTCTCTGGGCTCTAGGAAAAATGTTATGATTTGTGCTTGTTATGCAGGCCATTGCTGATGATCCAGAAGGGTCAATTGTGCGGGCAGTGATCAATTCTTTTATAAACATGGAGGGCACAAAACCTAAATCCTGTGATGTTTTCGTGAAACAGTTGCTTCACCGATTGGCAAGGTTTGCCTTCTACTCAAGTTCTTTAGACAAACCAAAAAAGGAAAATATATGCATCTCATTCTCTTGTGCAGTTCAAAGGAAGATTCACTGAAGGACCTGCGGGGACTAGCGGTCCAACTATTTAGCAAGACCAGGTCCACCGAAGAAACCCGAAATGCAGAGGCTGATGACCGGAATAAACAACAAAACAATAGCAATTTAAGTCCACTAGCAAGATTTCTTCTCTCGAGGTTTATGGAATTTATCATTTCCCCCGTTAATAACTATTCTTAAAAGTAGTACTAGTTATGGTTCATCTTTTCATAACACTCTCGTTCTATCTTTATATTCACATCATGTGGCATTGAATATGTTTGTGAACGATCTCTGGTTCTTTGTTTGACAGATGGCATGGCCAAACCTCACGGTATCTAAACTCATCTTGAGCCGAGTTAGAAGTTAACATTTTCTGTGCTGTCTCCATTTATGCATTTTTTTCCTGTTAATTGTACATATATTACTGTAAGAAATTGTTTTTCTATGTTCTATTAGTTTTGTTAATAATTTCTTTATTTTACTTATGTTTTTTGCTCATATTGATAGCGACAGCAGCGCTGTATAATTTAGAGGGTTTTCTATGTTACAAGCAAATTGTAACAGATACATTGTTTTGTATTTCTAGTAGTTGTCTCTTTGCAAATTGGGATAATAAGCCAATATACGAGTTAAAGTGACAAATATCTCATTGATTATTCTAGTTCCCTTTGATCAGTTACACTTTGTTTGGATGGGGTGACTGAAAATGAGGAATTGGAAAAGGAAAGAAAAGAATAGAATAATAGTTGTATGCGAAATTGTTTGGATTAGATAAAAAAAAAGAGTGAAAAGTGATTAATTTAAAAGAAGTAGAAAGAGATGGTAATTATTTCTAGGTAATATAATATGCCCTTCATTCCTTACTATGTAAATTTAAATATGCAAATCACAAAACCGGCTGGATAAATATGTTGATTTTAGGCTAAATTAACTTACATAATTGTTTATGATAAAAATATAATTAATTATGCATAATGGATTATTTAGATGTATGTAAATACTTATTCAAAATTACATATTTATTATGCATAGATCATAATAATCAATTATTCACCTGTGAACATCTTCCTAGCTAACCCTTGATTTCAACCTCAAAGATGAACAATAAGTTACGTAGATGATTGCTTGTTGGTACTTGCTTCTTATCTTTAAGATTCAGTTTTGCATTTTATCTTGAAGTATTCTTGGCTTTTGCCCAGCTCAAACAATGGAGAAGAGCATAATTATTATGGAAAAGTAAGAGCATCACATGCTATTTCTATAGAAGAAAAAAGGGGCATTTTAGATATTTTGCATTTATCAATCTCTCTTTGCATTGTTTTCACTTGCTTCACGGAGGGATTAAAAAAGTTGTGGCCCAAGTTGTGGCCGGCATCTCCTCACTTCTCATAAAATGCATAACAAATAATCTCAGATGAGCTAGAATCTCTTCCCTATTTTAACTAATGCTACAGGAAACACCTCAAAGCAGAAAAAAAAAATACTGTCTTCAACTTTGAAGTTTATTTTCTAACAAAAATGATTGTTTGACGATTCAAAATAACACTATAAATGTTGTGTTATTTTGAATTATCTATTGATTGTTTCTCACTGCCAATTTTTAAATATATTAACTTATATGATTCCAATAAACAGAACAATTGCACCAAGTGGAAATAGTTTCCAAATTATCATGACATAGTCAAACAAACAGAGAACTCAAAAAAATCTCAACATATTTATGATGACTTTCAATTCAGAAATCATTGAACTCAAAAAAAATCTCAGCATATTTATGATGACTTTCAATTCAGAAATCATTGTTTTGCGAACACTTGCAAGCCATTGTATTGCTCAACCTACAGGATATGTTTGTAGAGAACTATACCCTTTTGAAAAAAAAAAAAAAAACATTAGTAAGTGAACTGGAATAGAAGTTTGGTTCAATAGTGTCTTGTATTTGATTTTGTATAACCTCTTCAATTAAATATTAATATTATTTAACTTGAAAAATAAACATAATTAATTAATCCCGGCAAAGAGTTTTCATTTTTATTTATTTTTCATTCTAATAGCATTTGAAAAAGTCTTAAAGCATTATCATAAACATGTTTTCCTAATATATTTGTGATTGCAACAGTTGTGATGGATTTTATGATAGCCACTTCACCTAAACCACTTGTAGACAGGTTCCACTTGTCAAAACTCACAAGTCACACAACAAATTCAGTTTTTCATATGAAGCTCAAGTAGTTATGGAAGGTTTGCAGTGAGTGAACCACTTGATCAAACAGATCAATTCAAAAGTTTGTGTATTTTGTAAAACATATCTTACTTTCATTTACTTTTAACTACTTATAACTCTTCCCCACGCCTATATAACCTTTTTAACAACTTGCATGGCAAAGTTAACCACTTCCATATTATTGTGAATCTGTTAATCATATCAATAATTATATATAATTACAATAATTTACTTTTCAAGCACTATTAAAACAAGATTAAATATATCTATACACATAGTTAACCACTCAATTTATAGCAGGATGATTATCAGTACTCTTATTTCAATTAATATCTCGGTAATAAGTACATTATGCTTAATCAATTCTGAGTAGCAGAAAATCATATGCTACATTGCATCTCTTCAAGATAACACTAGAAATATATCTGTCTAAAGATTTTAGAAAAAAAAAAAGTAAAAACTGTTTTAAAAGATACAAATAAGTTGAATAGAGATTAATGTTTTTTTTTATTTCTAATTTTATTATATGCAATGTTTAGAGGTTAATATTAAGAATTTTTTATTATTATTTGAATTTGGTTTTTTTCTTCTTATAAAACAGTTTGAAGACATTTCAGTAAGGTTGGTTTAGAATACTTTCATAAAATAATATGAAAAGTGTCTTTATTTTTATTATTATTTAAACTTGTTAATATTAGTCAAAATTTATACTCCCTCCGAAGGATTTTTTTTTTTCAACTATGATTTATCATCTTTCTCTTTATTTTAATATCACATCAAATTTGTGACCTATCTTAATAATTATTTATTCTAATAGTTATTTATTCTAATAGGTTCATTTAATTTAAAATATTCTATATAGACACTCTCAAAACTTTTGGAATATGGGTTATATAAAGAAAAATATTAGTTACTCATGTGTACTCATCTCATTCATTTAATCTAATATTTTATTAATCTAATATTTTATTAATGTAAAATAAATATTATTACATTCTATTCTAACGTAGAATAGAAGATAAGATGACTATTTTTAAAACCTCTTGATTAATCATTTATCAAAATACTCATTTCTAGGTTTTATTTTGAGTATCCATATATATATATATATATATATATATATATATATATATATATATATATATATATATATATATATATATATAACATAGGCCTAAATTGTAATTGATTATAACTATTATTCCTCTGTTGAGTAAGTGGATGATACTATTGAAAGAAGTTGTGGTTAGTAGTGTTGTGACCCCACACTTCTCTTGGATGGTTACATAGGTCGACTTTGGGCTTAATAACTGTTGGAGATTAATACTATTAATTACAATAATTTAATTATGATAAAGATTTACTGATAATATAATCAATTTTATTTTGTTATTTATGCATACGTACAACATTTATATGATGAATATTTTCCTGATTTTGAGGGATATATTAGTGTATATGTTTATTACCTTGTATTCTATTTATACCTCTTATCTTTTCCAAAGTAAGAAATACACAACGTATTTTCTGCATGGTATCAGAGCTCGATCTGGACCATCCCTAACCTAGCGCATCCAACCATGAAAGAGAATAAGGCAGGAGGTTCGACCACCAGTTTGGTCGAAGGAACTGCTCTTCCTATCACTGGTCACAAATTGAATGGGTGTGTTTAGTTAAAATCTTCCTCGGAGACTCCAAGTGTCCAGTAGAGGGTGACTCTAACCTCAACAAATGGCAACTAGAAAACAGTTTAGTCATGTCAGTCATGGTTACTCAACACCATGACCAATGAAATTAGGGAGAATTTCATGTACTATGACAATGCCAAAGAGATGTGGAATACATTGAAGGAAACCTACTCAAATGTGGATAATACGTCTGCGGTATTTGAGATCAAGAGCATATTTCATGAACTACGACAAGTTGATTTCTCAGTCACTGAGTATTTTAATACACTCAGCCGACATTGGCAGCAACTAGACATATATGAAGACATTTAATGGAGTTGTGTCAAGGATAAGAACAAGTATAAAGAATTGGTGGAGAAAGATAGGATCTACAAGTTCATATTGGAGCTGAACACAGAACTTGATGAAGTTCGAGGGAAAATCCTTGGAATCAAACCTCTTAAAACAATCCGGGAAATATTTTCGGAAGTGAGAAGGGAGGAAAGCAGGAGGAAAGTACTGCTTGGAAAGTTAAGTGAGCCCCACCCATTGAAGGCACAACAATGACAACAAGGGGGAACCAATCTCATCCATCTAAAAAGAAGAATTGGCCATGGTGTGATCAATGCAAGAAATTGGGACATATTAAGGAGTAAATGGAAGCACTACAGAAAATTCTATGATATACTAATGTCATGTTCATGTTGGCCTTAGTTGGATTAGATGTATAGTGAATAGCCAGGCTGACAACAAACCCAATGTCGGGTCTGGTGTGAGTTGGGTAGATTAGCGTCCCAACTAGTCTTTGATATCTATCTTTATCAGCTGGTGGACTTTCCTCTTTATCTCTATTTATTAACTACCTTGCACCTAAGCATGTCAGTTTCTTGAAATAAGTCCAGTGTATATTTTCTTTGTGATACATAAATACCATCCTTCGTCTAAGCAACTTCCATCTCTAGAAAATATTTGAGCTAGCCCAAGTCCTTAACTTCAAATTCCTTGGCCAAAATTCCCTTCAAATGCTTGATTTGATCATAATTGTCTCCTGTGATAACGATATCATCAACATAAACAATGAACAGGGCTACCTTTCCTTTTGTGGAGTGTTTGACAAACATCATGTGATTTGATTGACATTGGTCGAATCCATCTTCTTTTACAACCCGAGTCAATCTATCAAACCATGCTCTCGGAGATTACTTAAGGCCATATAAAGATTTTCGGAGCCTACACACCATGTGTTGAGGTTTTTGATGACTCAAGTTGTGGAGGAATTTGCATATAGACTTTCATCTAGTTCACCACTTAGGAAGTCATTCTTGATGTCTAGTTGATAAAGTGACCAATCTAAATTTACAGCTAAAGAGAGTATAACTCGGATTGAATTGAGTTTGGCCACCGGTGCAAATGTCTCGTTGTAGTCCACTCCATATGATTGGGTAAACCCTTTTGCCACCAGTCGAGTTTTCTACCGGTTTATACTACCATCTGCATTGTATTTGATTGAGAATATCCACTTGTATCCAATCGATTTCTTCCCTTTTGGTAGGGTAGTAATTTCCCATTTGCCATTTTTAACCAAGACGACCTCGACTTCTTCTGTTACAGTTGTTGCCCATTTAGGTTGTTGGAGTGTCTCTTGAACATTTCTTGGGATATATATGCTATCAAGAGCTGCCACAAACGACTTATACCCCTGTGACAAATTTTTATAGGACACATAATTCCCAATGGGGTGTTGAGTGCAAGATCTCACCCATTTTCTTAATGCAATAGGAATGTCAATGTCATCAATAGGTTTGGGATTAGAAATGATATTACCTAAGGAAAACTCATTTTCTGAAGCTTGATTTGATTCATGACTTTGCTTTGGAGCTATACTAGACTCTATTTCCTTTCTTTCATGTGCAGTCTTAGCTGGTTCTATATTTGCCATTGTAATTTCCTCTGCTGTAGGTGTAATATTGGCTGGTTCTGCATTTGCAGCAGAGTGAGCTAACTCAAATCCCAAAATTTGGGATTCTGAAAATTGGGATTCTACCACTTCAATTAGATAAGTATGCTTCTCTTGAATACCAACTTTAGGGTAATAAGGTTAATTCTCAAAAAAGGTGACGTCCATGGTGTGGTAGAATTTCTTGGTTTTAGGTGAATAATATTTATACCCCTTTTATTGAGGAGAATAGTTGAGGAAAATGCATTTTCTGAATTTTGGGTCAAGTTTACTGCAATAGCCATGTGTGTTTTGTAGTAGTGTATCTTTTTTCATCTAAAATTAATTTGTGTAACTATAGGCTGTTTAAAGTGTACTACAATTTCTGTAGTTCTTTGATTTATGAAGCTTGAAAACATCCTCTCTCCTTGTTTAATTCAAACTAACAATCAAAGTAAGTTTCCCATTTAAGTTTGATTATATCTAGAAGGCATCTTAAATAAGATTAAACAATGGACTTCTCTGCTTAGAAACTTGGACCAAGATTGCTGTTGCAGATAGATAACTATTAGGAAAATAAATGCGTGCCCACACCACAACTGAAGCAGGTGTGAAAAATCAGAGTAAAGTGGTTCTGGCACAAAGTAGTGCAGAGTCTTTATTACTATCATAATAATTATGATATCATTACAACGATGTGAAACAGTTAACGGACTATTTATCTGCTACGTAAATTTTGTGTAGCAGAAAACAGCTGCTGCTTCACTCGTTCAGTGTTCACACTTGAAATACATAAAAAAGCAATACAAAGGAAGGCTCTTGGTAGAATTTTGCAACGAGAACATGACACATAAAATTAAGAGAGCTGTTCGCAGCCTCTAATTTGATGAGTTTGTAGGTTCACTAAACGTAAGGAACAGGTATTCTCTGTGTGTCAGAGCCAGTTACCATGTCATCCCACAGCAAATTTGAAAGTTGCATCGTTAATTCCCCAACACTTCCTGTCGAACATATAAAATTGAATAAACAAAAAAAGGAGAACACAGGAAAAAGAGAGACTCGACCAACATGAATTATGTCAAAACAGACTATCATAAAATGTTCATGTGCATCAAGAAAGAGAAGAAAGTAAGCAAAAGTTAAGACTTGAGCCTAATATGCCAAACAAAAAGCAGTTTATATCAGATAATTGCTGATAGTCTGTTATTAAAGTACCAACTTACCATTGCCAATGGGTTGATCATCCCAGATGATGATAGGCAATAGAGGAAGTGTGCTTCCCACAAACATCATTTCAGCAGCAGCTTTACCTTCTTCCACAGTTAGCTTTTTAGTTGCTACACCTTTCAGAAGCCCTTGATCAACCAACTTGGGTGCCAATTCAAGGAGCCTTTTTGCAGTGCAACCATGTAGGATGTTATCAAAAGGAGGCATGAGAAGTTCTTTGTCTTGAGTTATGAAAGCAACATTCACATTTGGACCTTCAGCAATATAACCTTCCTCATCCACCCATATAGCAGAAAATGCTCCTTGCTCTTCAGCTTCCATTACTGAAAGGACATTTGGAAGATAATTCACATTTTTAGTTGTGGCAAATAGAGGAGGCTTCATTGGCACGTTGGAAGTAATCACTTTAACTCCCTCTTTGCATTGGGAAAAATCATCCTCAATGACTACTGCATAGAATGCAGATATTGGACATCCTGCTGATGACAGCAAGAAATTCCCAGGACCTGCACTGAGCCAAAATCTTAAAGTTCCCTTCTTGCATTTTGATGCTGCAGTCAGTTGTATAATAATGTTGCGAAGCGTTGATAGAGGAAAGGGAGAGGATATCTTTGCTTTGGAGGCTGACCTTAGGAATCTATCAAGGTGAACATCCAATTCATAGAGGTATCTGGAAAGGACAAGCAATAGAAGAGCAAAGTCAGAATAATGTGCTTCTAATGCAAAAGAATGAAAATTTAAAGTAAAACCCAATGCTATGTTTCCCATGGGTATCCAACTAATGTAATTGAGTTGCATAGAGTAAACCGAAAATTAGCATTACCTACCCATCTAGAACAATGGATGTATCAAACACACCATGCCCTCTGTGTACCATGTGATCATCGATGGGGATTACCATCATTGCTGGATCAAGTGTGATACCTCCAAAAATACTAGAATACATAGCAGGGTATGGTTGTTTCTCCACTGAACTCCATATTTCATGAAGATTTTCAAGCAACTGAACAATGCAACCCAATGAAAATTGCAAAGATTAATGGAAAATACATAACTTTATGCAATTAATGATGGCAAAAAGTAAGTATTAAGTATAGATATGTCCAAATATGCTTTCAACTCTCTCAAGTCTCCATCATCATTAGTCAATGGACTGGACATTTGTGAGCAGTTTGATGACAGCCTAATCGTAGGTGACTCAATAAGCTTAATAATCATCAGTCTAATAATATATCCCAACTTATATAATCTATCTTTGTCACCTCACTAATCAACACGAGATATTGATAGCATGTTCAACTATTTTATACAAATCCTGGTGAATTGAAAAGAAGATTCAGAAAAAACTTTTGCTCCTTCCCTCTTTCTCCCTTATCTGGTTTGCCAACTCCAATTGTGAAACAATAAGCTTTGGGTTCTTCCACACAAACAGATTTAAACAATTTGACTCCATAATAACCAATAAATTCATAGACTTACTTGAAAAGGTTACGATGGTAAACAAAAAGCTTAAGAATCTTACCTCGGATGACGAAGAGAACACATGAACTCTAAAATCGTCGTCATTTTCAACCTCTGGGATAACCCAATAAAAAAACTTAAGTAAAAAGTCAAAGAAAAGAACAACAGTATCAACTTACACCATGTTAATTGAAAAGACCAAACCGCTAAAGTGTCAATAAAATTTAGTGGAATCACATAAACTGAAGATAATCAGATCTCAAACTCACCAGGGGCCTTCTGAGAGGTCATAGTGGGATTCCCTATGTTCAAAGCTTTAAGTCAAAATAGTTATCAAACAGTGAGTATATATATTTGGAATTGGAAATATGATGACAACAGTGGAGGTCACAAAAAAAATTAACTAATAACAAGAACACAAGAACATCGCAGAGAGCAATTTGAATTATTGTTTGTTTGGTTCTTGTTTTCCAGACGGATTAAACTCTAGTGTTGTTGTTTTTGCTGGGTTGTTCTTGGAGTGGTTATCTCACCGAACATCATTAAAGTATCAATGGACATGACATCTATAACAAAAGAAATGAAATTATCGATAGTGGACACGGGATATGTCTGTTGGATCAAAAAAATATATATATACTTCGTACAAGAGAATCTCTCCATACGTTATCTTTCCTGTCCATCAGTCATCAATCACTATCTATTTTTATTTTTTATTCTTTTGAAATTAAATAATTAAATAAAATAGGATTTTAAAAGACTTTCTAATTTTAATAAAAATTCTAATATATTCTATCAAAACCTGTTATATATAAGTACTGTGATATGAATTTTTTTTTAAATAATGAAATCCTTATTAATATTGTTTTATAATTTTAGAAAAAATCCATTAATTTTTGAAAATATGAATTATCAAAAATTACGTAACGACCTAAATGAAAATTAAATAAGTATAATTTTAATATTGAAATCAAATTTTTATTATGTTTATATATATATATTAAAAATGAAAAGATGATCATGTGATAAAAAATATAATAATCCGAATTCGAAGTCACATAATGTTTAGATGTAATATTTAATTAGAGTGAACGAGTTAAGTTAGAAGTCATCATTATATTTTTTTTTTATTTGAATATCATATTTAATAGGAAAAATTAGTAATCATTGCATTTTATTTTTATATTATTTTGTACTCGAAATGCATATGATTCTTCCTCTTTTTCATTAGTTCTCGGTTACTTTCATTTTGCCTATTCAACTTGTTTTGGTTTTTGTCCTTTTCGTTGTGCTTTTCTCTTGATTTGCACTTTTCTCTTATTACCATCATTTTTAAGATACCTCATTACTCTTTCACTTTGTTATTAGCATGATGTTTGTTTTGTTTTCTGTAGGTTCTTCGGAGCATGTGTTTCTTCTTATCTTGAAGGAGGTATGTTCCATAGGAGGTGAATATGTTAGACAAATGACATTTAGAAGGAGGTGAATAGATACACAAATTAAAAATGTTTTAAAAATTTATTTTAGATGTCTAATTACTTGTTAATTCAATTTTAATTATCAGATTGAATTTAGATAAAGCGAAAGCGCTATAATCAACAAGGTATAGGGAAATATTCAAGCATGAAGATGTAGGGAAAACAAAAGCCAAAAGTCATAAAGTGAAGAGAAGAGCACACAATAATTTGTACTTGGTTCGGGTATAGTCAACCATACATCCAGTTCTCAGTCACCTCTAACACAAGAGTGACCCCAATTCACTATCTTTAAAATTCAGTTTACAAATTACAATCAACTCAACAGAGGAACCAGTTGTTGAATTATTGGCAAACATACCAAATTATCAATCGTAGTATAGTATTTCGATTAAATAAAAGTCGATCCCACGAGGAACAGTTTCAAAGGAAATTTCTAATTATGCTTACTAAGTAGATTAAAACAGATTAGGTTTTGCAAATAAGAGTTGAATTGAAATTAAATGACAAAGAACTGTAAATTGTTGAGAAAATATCAATTAAAGGTACTTAGGATTGACTTCCTTCCTTATCCCTCTTTTGTAATGGCTATGTCAATTAAGAACGTCAATTAACCTAACAATGTTGATGCTACCTACTCAAATCATCCATGTTGATTCCTCACACATGAAATTCATAAGAAAACCTAATAAATGTTGATTCCTCACACAATTAAGGGATTTTCCAGCATTAGGGTTAGGGTGTTTAAGCACTTGATACATTCATTTCATTCTTGGCAATTAACGTAACAAATATTCTTACCGTGATCTAGGGTTCAAGATATATTTTCCAATCATACCTCAAACAATCAAGAATAAATCATTCAAAAGCATAAAGGATAAGAATAACAACATCAAAGCATAGATTAATATCTCAAAATATCACCATGATACAAAAGAGTTCAAAGGAAGTGCACCAAATCCTAAGAGAATGAAGTTCGCCACTCATGTTGGCCATTACAATGCTCCAATTGATGAAGTGAAGAATTGATGAAGATTAGACAAAACCCTAACAGTAGTCGTGCCTCCTCTCCTCCAAGACTGCTTGCTTTTCTCAAAACACAACTTATCTTTTTATAAGAGAATTTGGGTCGGGCCTTGCATCATTCATTCGCTTAAGCACTCTTCTTTATTTCAATTTTACTCCAATTATGCTGACAATTATGCTCCTTACTCTTGTATCAAGGTATTCTCAAATTCATCTTATATTGGGAGAAAAATATATTAGAATTAACATAAATTAAGTGTTTTTATAACAATTCAAGGCATAATTATATTAACTTTTTACCACTTAACACCAGTAAAGAGTAAACTAATTAAAAAGACAACCACCTCCTTAAAAACCCACTAAGGATGAACACTTCCCTAGAATCCCACTAGGGATGAACACCTCCTCTGAACAAATCAAATGATGAAAAACACCTCATTTGCAACCAACACACAAAGGATGAACACATCTCCAAACAAATCAAAGGGACGAAAATACCTCCTTAAAATCCCACTAAGCATGAACACCTCCCTTGAAAAAATCAAGGGATGAACAAGTTCTGACAGTAGAAACTCTAAACACAGAAACACACTGCTCAAGAGACAGTATGCACTCCTAAACCCTAAAAAGGGGATTTAACAACAACCACTTAAACCCTAAACAGGGAATTTAACATCAACTTCCTAAACCCACAAAGGATGATGACAATAAAATAAGAACAGTCACACTTGGATAATGGAGACAATAAATTGTAGAAGTCTGTAGAATGATAACTCCAAGAACAAAGTGTGATTGACAATGAAAGCGTAGAAGGCAGTATGAAAAAGTTTTCTCAGAAAACCTAAATGTGTTCTATTGTCATGCTCAAAATTCTTTTCTCAAAACTGATTGAATGTAAATTGAATTTTCGAATTCTGTAATAGTGTATTTTTTATTTTTCATCAAACTCATTTAAATAGTAAAATAACATCAAAAAATAGTCGTTGGACATTAATACTTTCATAGAGAAAAATCAAGATGTATTCGAAAACATTTATTCTTCAGAACGGATATATTTTTCAAATTTGAACTGCCAAAATCGATTATGTTACCAGTATAATCAATTATGACAGAGAGAAAATAGTTTTTCCATTTTTGATACATCATAATCGATTATGACAGTGAAAAATGTTGTGTTACGAAATTTTATCACACTTGTGCTTTGGAGGCTTATGCATAATACCACTTCATCAACTTGTACCTCCATATTCAGTATTATAAGACTCTATCTAGTCTTCAGGAATCATCTTGGGCTTGTTTGAATCTTGAATATTATTGACTTGAATCATCATCAAAATCATCTCTTGGGAATGTAGGGACATGTTTCACATTGTCATCAATCTTCCCCTTAGTGTTTTCAGTTCTAGGGCAATCCAACAGGCCATGTAGTGCCTTCAAAATCCAAGACTAATCTAGAACCTTCTTTTCTTGCATGAGGTTTCACATTGTTATCAATCTCCCCCTTATTGCTTTTAGAGTCTTCTAGCTTTGGAAGTACTAAAGGCATTTTCGCTTCCTTTATGAGATGGAGGCAATCTCTGTGGTTACTCCAATGGTAGTTTCTATCATTAACATTGTTTCGTCTTCTCGAAAATGCAAGTTGGGTAAAACAAGAGTAGACCAATGATCCTAGAAGCATAGTGTAGGTGGCCCCATTAAGGCTAGACCTAAGAATAGGATTGCTCCTATTCGTAATCCTGAGTATTATTGGGTGTTGAATGAAGTGCATCATTATAGGTGTAAGTATGTCTTAACGTTTGCCATAGAGAGATTTTGCAAATCCTTTGATATATGTGAATCATCTTATGCTCACATGATGATTGTCGAATTGTGTTCTCATTCTGAACGAGTTTATTCAAGCATCCATGGTGAGGGTTTCATCTTTGTCTATGAGTGTTTGATTAAAGGGTTAGAGATTTTGCTACCCTTTACCTATTGAACATACAAGGATATGGATGTTGAATATACAAGGATATGAATGTTGAATATACAAGGATATGAAGCTTGTAGATTTTGATGATGATTCAAGAATAAAGGACTTAGAGATTTGAAGACTTGTAATCTTATGTAATAGCTATGTTTTTATGTTTTTGAGTATGTAATATTAGAGTCCAAGATAGCCAGCACATAGACCATCCTTTAAAAGCTCTAAAAACTCATTTTTATCAAAATTACACTATGATAATTGATTATCACCCTGAATAATCGATTATTATAGCAAGAAAACCATTTTCAGGAAATCCTCTCTGTGATAATCGATTATCATTTAGGATAATCGATTATCACAGGCTGATAATCGATTATTTGGCCAGATAATCGATTATCCTGGCCCAGTTTTGTTCCCCTGCGAATATGGCTATGAAATAATCGATTATCACTCAAGATAATCGATTATTTGCGTATGTTATGTGTTTTGAAATTCAAATTTGGACCAAGTTTCGAAAACCCTATTACCAATTCTTCTATTTTTGAAAATCCCCAATTCCCAGACCATATTCTCTCTACTTAAGGTTCTCTAAGGCTCTCTGCAAATTAACAAACTTTTTTCATACAAAAGTTAAGAGTTGTGACTTCTAAAGAACTTTTTGTAAGGAAGAAAAATGGGTTTTTGAAACCTAGTGTGGGCTAGAAGCGATAAGAATCACTGAGTGGGTTTCTTGGTGGATTGTGTGTTGTGCCATCTCTAGGAAAAACTGTTCTTCATCCTTTGTGGATTCAAAGGAGGTGTTCATCTCTTGTGTGACTCAAGAGAGGTGTTTTCTTTACCTTATCTTTTTCAATTTGTAATCTGTTTGTAAACTGTGATTATAGTGACATCGTTAATCCTTTGTTTGAGTGATTAGCAACTAGACGTAGGGTCTTTTGATCCGAACGAGTATCAATCAATTGTGTAATCTTCTATCCCTTATCTATTTACTTTACACAGCATTTTAATCAGTGAAATTTGGGGAAAAATTTTAAAACCCTAATTTTTGTTTAAGAAACCAATTCACCCCCCTCTTGGTTTTTGTCCATAAACGCAAACATTCCGCTGCGTGATTCTAACAAGTGGTATCAAAGTTTGTTTTGATAGTCATTCAATTTTCGAAAATGGTCGGACAAAATCAAACATTTGCCGATGGTGCTTCTATCATTAGACCCCCACTTTTTGCGGGGCAAAATTATCCTTTTTGGAAAGTAAGAATGCAAATATTTTTGGAGTCTATTGATAGGGGTGTATGGGATACAATTTAAAATGGTCCTTTTATTCCTAAAATTACTGAAAATGGAGAAGAGGTACTAAAGCCATTTTCTAGATGGTCGGCTGAAGAAAATAGAAAAGCCCAATATGATATTAGGGCTAGAAATATAATTTCATTTGCTTTAACCCTTGATGAGTTTTATAAAATATTCGTTTGCAAGAGTGCTCAAGAAATGTGGGAAATGTTAAGAGTAACCCATGAAGGTACCGATGACGTTAAAAGAGCAAGAAAGAATTCATTGATTCAAGAATATGAGATGTTCCGAATGCAACAAGGAGAAACGATTTTTGACATTCAAAAGTGTTTCACACATATTGTGAACCATTTCACCGGACTAGGTAAGATTTTTGATATTGAAGAATTAAATGTAAAAATTCTCAAATCTTTGGATAGGAAATGACAACCAAAGGTGACGGCCATCACGGAGTCACAAAATCTTGCTACCATGTCTATGGCGGCGCTCTTTGGAAAGTTAAGAGAGCATGAACTTGAACTCAGAAGGCTAAATGACGAAGAAGGTCAACATCAAAAGAGGAACCTTGCCTTCAAAACTGAAATTTCCAAGAGTAAGAACAAGAAGGAGGAAGAAGACTCGGAAATTGAAGATGATGAAAATTTGAGTCTCATGATAAAGAAATTTACAAAGTTCATGAAAGCCAAAGGGAAGCAACCCTTCAAAGGTAAGGGAAAGGTAAGAGAAAGTATTTCCTTAAATATTAAATGTTACGGTTGTGGTGAAATAGGACATGTAAAAACCGATTGTCCAAACAAGAAAAATGAAGATCATAAAGGCAAGAAATTCTTCAAAAAGAAAGTCTACATTGCTTGGGATGATAGTGACTCAAGTTTGGAGTCAAGTGATTTGAAAATTGAAGCAAACATTTGCTTAATGGCAAATGACAACATCTCATCCGATTTTGAGGTTAGTGATTTCGACTCTTCCTCAAGTGATGATGAAAATGATTATGATGTTTTACAAAATGCATGTGGAGAATTTTTTACTATTTTTAAGGACTTGAAAAATGAATATAAATCTGTGAAAAAGTATTTGAATAAATCGGAAAAAGAGGTGGATTCCTTGAAAACGAAAATTGCATGTTTAGAGGAAAATGATAATAAAAATATAGCATGTGCATCATGTAAAGAGTATGAATATGATATTGACATACTTAGCCACTTGCTTGATAAAGCTAAGAAAGAATTAAGTGATAGTTATAAGGATAAGGCTAATGTTCAAAATAAAGAAAACTGTCATGTTCCATTGAAAAAGCCTAAAATTAAAAATAGAAGAGTATGGGTTGAAAAAGGAACTAAATCTTCACAAAATAAAAATGTATCATTTTCAAATATTGCATCTAATGCATGCTTTTATTGTATGAAACATGGTCATACTTCAAATAGGTGTAGAATTAAGCATTTTGGTGTTCCTAAAGGAAAATATGTTTGGGTTCCTATAGTGAAATGATTTGATTGTCTCTAACCCCAAGGACCCAAAAGTTATGGGGACCTAAGATTACTATGTTCTTGTTTTGTAGGAAACTTCCAAATCCAAGAAGTCTATGTGGTATCTTGACAATGGATGTTCAAGACATATGACCGAAGACAAAACAAAATTTGTGAGTTTCAAAGCCAAAGAACAAGGATATGTAACCTATGGGGATAACAACAAAGGAAGAATACTTGGAACCGGAAACATTGGTGGTGCAAATACTTTGGAGATAAAGGATGTGCTTCTTGTTGATGGGCTAAAGCATAATCTCCTAAGTATAAGTCAACTTTGTGATAAAGGATTCAAGGTAATTTTTGAAAGTAAGTTTTGCACCATTCATTTAAAGGATTCCAAAAATATAGCATTGAAAGGCATTAGGCATAATATTATCTATTTGATTGATTTGGATTGTGTATCTAACACTAGTATAACATGCTTAGTTTCTAAGGAAGAAAATCCATGGTTATGGCATAAGAGAGCAACTCATATAAACATGCATCAATTGAACAAACTAATATCAAAGGACTTAGTTGTTGGTTTGCCTAAGTTAAAATTTGAAAAAGATAGATTATGTGATGCATGTCAAAAAGGTAAACAAGTGAAATCATCCTTTAAATCTAAGAATATTATTTCCACATCAAAACCTTCAGAACTTTTACATTTAGATTTATTTGGTCCATCTAGGATAAAAAGTTTTGGTGGAAATTACTATGCTCTTGTAATTGTTGATGATTTTTCTAGATATACTTGGACATTTTTCTTAACATTAAAAAGTGAAGCTTTTAAGGTCTTTAGGAAGTTTGCCAAGCAAATTCAAAATGAGAAAGACTTAAGAATTAAGGTGTTAAGAAGTGACCATGGTGGAGAATTTCAAAATAAATGCTTTGAAAATTATTGTGAGGAAAATGGTATTTTGCATAATTTTTATGCACCTAGGACTCCCCAACAAAATGGTGTAGTAGAAAGGAAAAATAGGTCACTAGAGGAACTTGCTAGAACAATGTTAAATGAATCAAATGTTCCTAAGTATTTTTGGGTTGATGTTGTAAGTACTGCATGTTATGTATTAAATAGGATGCTTATTAGGCCAATTATAAAATCCACTCCTTATGAACTGTTAATGGTAGGAAACCTAATGTTGCTCATTTAAAAATATTTGGATGTAAATGCTTTGTTTTAAATAATGAAAAAGATAACTTAGGAAATTTTGACTCAAAAGCCGATGAGGACATTTTCTTAGGTTATTCACTAACTAGCAAAATATATAGAGTTTTCAATAGAAGAACTTTGAATATTGAAGAATCTGTACATGTCACCTTTAATGAAATTGTAGACCTTAAGGGAAATCCTCTTGAGTCAAATAAAGAATTTGCAGGTGATGATGAGTACATAAGAGAGGCTCTAGAAGAAATGTACTTGAATGAGAATGAGTCATCTCAACCAACTGAATTGACAAAAGAGTGGCAATCTCCAAGAGGACTTTCAATGGACAATATAATTGGTGATATCTCAAAAGGGGTAAGAACTAGAAATATGACAAATTTTTGCATGTCTGTAGCTTTTGTCTCATAGGTAAAACCCAAAAGTGTTGAAGAAGCTCTTAAAGATGATCAATGGTGCATAACAATGCAAGAAGAACTTAATCAATTTGAAAGAAATCAAGTCTGGGAATTAATTCC
Source organism: Sphenostylis stenocarpa (assembly GCA_963425845.1). NCBI lineage: Eukaryota > Viridiplantae > Streptophyta > Magnoliopsida > Fabales > Fabaceae > Sphenostylis > Sphenostylis stenocarpa. The sequence continues at coordinate 12,992,990 of OY731402.1, read as the reverse complement.
AAGAGAAAAATCTCATCAAGTGATTGGAACAAAATGAGTATTTAGAAACAAACTTGATGAAGATGGAAATATAACAAAGAACAAAGCCAGACTTGTTGCCAATGGTTACTGTCCAGAGGAAGGTATTGATTATGATGAAACTTATGCTCTTGTTGCCAGGTTAGAGGCTATACACTTACTTCTTGCTTAGGCTTCATTGATGAAATTTAAACTTTATCAAATGGATGTTAAAAGTGCATTTTTGAATGGGTTTATCAAAGAGGAAGTATATGTGGAACAACCTCCTGGATTTGAAGATTTTAAATATCCCAATCATATTTTTAAATTGAAGAAAGCTTTATATGGTTTGAAACAAGCTCCTAGGTCTTGGTATGAAAGATTAAGTAGTTTTCTAATTTCAAATTACTTTTCTAGAGGAAAAATTGATTCCATCCTGTTTATTAAGAAGTTTAAGGAACATATTTTGTTAGTTCAAGTATATGTTGATGATATTATTTTTGGATCAACTGATAATTCTTTGTGTGAAGGATTTACTAAGATAATGCAGGGTGAATTTGAAATGTCAATGATGGGAGAATTAACATTCTTCCTTGGACTTCAAATTAAACAACTTAAAGATGACATTTTTGTGTCTCAAACCAAATACTGCAAAGAGATTCTCAAGAAATTTGGAATGGACACTTCAAAAGAAGCTAACACACCCATGGGAACATCATGCTATTTAGACAAGGATGAATCAGGTTTGGAAATTAATCAATCTATGTATAGAAGTATGATAGGTTCACTATTATACTTAACTGCAAGTAGATCTGATATTATGCATTCTGTTTGTGTGTGTGCTAGATTTCAAGCATGTCCAAAAGAATATCATTTAATTGCAGTAAAACGAATCTTAAAATATTTAAAAGCAACTACAAGATTTGGATTATGGTATCCATCTGAAGCTTCTCTTAGTTTAATAGGATATTCTGATGTTGATTATGGTGGATCTAAGATTGATAGAAAGAGTACTAGTGGAACATATCACATGTTAGGATCATCTTTAGTATCTTGGCATTCTAAGAAACAAGCATGTGTTGCTTTGTCCACAACTGAAGCTGAATATATTGCAGCTGGTAATTGCTGTGCATAAATCCTATGGATGAAGCAACAACTAAAAGATTATAATATTTTTCTAGATGATATTCCTTTGATGTGTGATAATACAAGTGCAATCAATCTTACTAAGAATCCAGTAATGCACTCTAGAACTAAGCATATAGAGATTAGACATCATTTCTTAAGAGATCATATTAGTAAGGGAAATTGTAAAATTGAATATGTTGATATAAAGCATCAATTAGCAGATATTTTTACCAAACCTTTTCCCAAAGATAGATTCTATGATCTTAGAAGAGACTTAGGAATATTAGAGATAATCTAAACTCTACTTAACTAATCAATATTTACATTTTGTACAGTAATAATCGATTATAAAGGGAATTAATCGATTATCCTGTGTCTATAACATTGAAAATTTGTTAATCTCTCTAAAATAATTGATTATCTTGGATAATAATTGATTGTTGAAGTTTAAACAAGTGAAATATGTGAAATCTTTCTGTAATAATCGATTATTTGGGGTAATAATCGATTATCTGGCTCAAAATTGCCCAAAACCAGTATTTTGCCACTAGAATAATCGATTATCCAGCCTGGTAATCGATTATCTATGCACTTGAAGAAATAATCGATTATCAGAGGTTGATAATCGATTATCCTGCGACGTTGTAGGTTCACTAGCCGTTTGTAACGGCTATTTTGGCTCCAATTCTCCTCCAACTAGCCATTTATGACTGTTAGGATGTTTCTCTATATATAGGAAGGCTTCAATTCACATCTACACACCTCCAAACCTTGAATCAAAGCTTTCTACAATCATTCAAGCTCTCTTGTCTCCTCAAAACCTTATTCTTCTAAAAAACGTGTTCATCTTATTCTCTTTCTAATCTAAATGGCCTCATCATCTCGTAGTAAGATCCCAACAAGGAGAAGATCCGCTCTTGCTTTTCATCCCCGTCCCAATTCAATTGAAGGGTGGATCTCCGACGATGAAGGAAGACATGAATTCCTGACTTTCTGGAAAGAAAGGGGCATTATCACTCCCAAATATATTATTGGTGATCAATTTATTAATAGGGGTTTCAACTTCCCAAATCTCCTTGAGCAGCAAGGTATCCTTCCATTCATAGAAATGCAAGGTACTTACTACCCAAATTTAGTTAGGGTCTTCTATTCACGCTTTAAATATAGAGATCATATCGCCACTTCTAGAGTCAAGGGTGTGACGATCATCCTTGATGATGATATTTGGGAAAATGTTGCTCATTTTCCTTTAAGGGAGGCTACTACCAATGTTCTTGCGGATTTAGAAGATTTTAATAGAATTATGGCTTACCGCTCCTTTCTCCGCAACCCCTCTATGGAAATTGGCCGCCAACCTTTGGTCGGACCTTTAAAGAAAGAAGAACGCCTTTTGCTGCATCTTCTTGTCTGGATTTTATGTCCTCAGGCAACCAACCATGGCCAATGTTATTCTACTGACCTTCGCATTATTCATGTCATCATGAATAATGAGCCCATTGATTGGCCAAGCTTAGTTACTTTAACAATGCTCAAGGAGAAGCGTCACCCAACATTCAAGATTCCATACGCTCTCCTAATATCTAGAATTCTTGAATACAAGGGCATAAATGTTGAAGGAGAACAACGGGCCTGGACCCTAAATTCAAACAGAATTCTAGACGGCACGCTCACTCAGCTACAGATGGTGAACGTAAACGGAATTTACGTTCATAAAGATGATGCTCCTCACATGGCCAACATGGTTCAAGATTCTGATGATGAGGACATGTCTACTGCTGAAATGCCTGCTGAAAACATTCATACTGCTAGGACGTCATCTGCTCATCCTACATCCCGCCCGTCTATGGAAGATATGTTGTTTGATATGAATCAAATAATGCAAGAGTTCTTCTCTATCTCTCAAGAACGACATCAGGAAATTATTCGACGTATTTTGGATGTAGATGATAGGGTATGTAATTTAGAGGACATATTTGATGCCCAATTTAACAGTGATGAAAGTAAAGAGTTTTAATCTCTTCAACATATTTCTTGTTTGTAATTAATTTGCTTTATGGAATAAAATTTTTATTTTTGCTTTGATTGAGGGGGAGCTATTTTCTATATTATGCACTTAGTGAGGGGGAGCTTTCATTTTTTATCATAATCAAAATAGGGGGAGAAATTATTTAAAGCCTCTTATGTTTATTGATTTTAAATGTTGTCTGGTATGTTTAATGTTTTTATTAGGTGTGACAGATAAAACAGGTTATTACAAAGGGCTTTAAAGGAACTTTTGATCATCATCAAAAAGGGGGAGATTGTTGAAAATACAAGGATATGAATGTTGAACACACAAGGATATGAAACTTGTAGATTTTGATGATGATTCAAGAATAAAGGACTTAGAGATTTGAAGACTTGTAATCTTATGTAATAACTCTGTTTTTATGTTTTTGAGTTTGTAATATTAGAGTCCAAGATAGCCAGCACATAGACCATCCTTTAAAAGCTCTGAAAACTCATTTTTATCAAAATTACACTATGATAATCGATTATCACCCTGAATAATCGATTATTACAGCAAGAAAACTATTTTCAGGAAATCCTCTCTGTGATAATCGATTATCACTCAGGACAATCAATTATCACAGGCTGATAATCAATTATTTGGCCAGATAATCGATTATCATGGCCCAGTTTTGTTCCCCTGCGAATATGGCTCTGGAATAATTGATTATCACTCAAGATAATCGATTATTTGCATCTGTTATGTGTTTTCAAATTCAAATTTGGACCAAGTTTCAAAAACCCTATTCCCAATTCTTCTGTTTTCAAAAATCCCCAATTCCCAGACCCTATTCTCTCTACTTAAGGTTCTCTAAGGCTCTCTGCAATTTAACAAACCTTTTTCATACAAAAGTTAAGAGTTGTGACTGCTAGAGAACTTTTTGTAGGGAAGAAAAAGGGGCTTTTGAAACCTAGTGTGGGCTAGAAGCGGTAAGAATCACTGAGTGGGTTTCTTGGTGGATTGTGTGTTATTCCGTCTCTAGGAAAAGTTGTTCTTCATCCTTTGTGGATTCAAATGAGGTGTTCATCTCTTGTGTGACTCAAGAGAGGTGTTTTCTTTATCTTATCTTTTTCAATTTGTAATCTGTTTGTAAATTGTGATTATAGTGACATCGTTAATCCTCTGTTTGAGTGATTAACAACTGGACGTAGGGTCTTTTGATTCGAATCGGTATAAATCAACTGTGTAATTTTCTATCCCTTATCTATTTACTTTACACAACATTTTAATCGGTGAAATTTGGGGGAAAATTTTAAAACCCTAATTTTTGTTTAAGAAACCAATTCACCCCCCCTCTTGGTTTTTGTTCGTAAACGCAAATATTCCACTGCACGATTCTAACATTACCGATTTTGAGTGTGAAATGTTATCTATTCTTAAGGTAGTACCAAACCAACTACATCCCGATAGTTGGGCATAACTATAAGTCTTCCAAATTACCTTTTTTTTCTTTGATTGTTGTCTTTTATTAATTTCTTTATGTATTTTTACCAATTAAACAAGTCTCAACATGGTGGATTTTTTATCGTGTATACTCGTCTTTCAAAAATTCCAAAACCCAATTTTTTCGAGTGAAATGTAATACAATAAATCCTTTGAGGTCTTTATTCTACTATTCAAATAAATCATTATGTTTCCTGCTAAATTGGACAACCCCTATAAAGTTTAAATCCCGCTCCGAGCATTTTCTTTTTGCCAAGGATCGGTGTCAATAACTATATTGAAATAATCGCCTGGGCCTATGAGTTGTAAGAGTCTATTGGCTTACTTATGTCAAGGATCAAATGTATCGATTTAATGATGAGATTTGGTTTATGTTAGATCTTTCGACGAGGGATTCACTAGGGAGAGATAACACCAATGAGGCATGAGTCCAACCCACATAGGGGATTTGTAGACCTCAAATCTTGCTCGGCCTCAAAATAAAGAGCAGAAGACTTTCGTTCGAAGATGGGCAAGGCCTAAAAGGTCCCTAGAATTGATCAATAGGCCCCATATTAGAATAGGAAGGATTTTTGTACGCGAAAAATAAGAAATTTCACCTAAAGGGCCGAGACCGCTGTCTCGTTTGGCTAGAACGCCGTCTCGCCATCGGCAAAGGTCGAGACTGTCATCTCATTCGACGAGACCGTCGTCTCGCCACTTGCCAATGCGAGAATTTCATCTCGCCAATCGCCAATGGTGAGACGGTCGTCTCGCCACTTGCCGAAGGCAAGACCGTCGTCCCGTTTGGCGAGACGACGGTTCCGACCTTGTCAGGTAGGACGACGGTCCCAACCTGACAGGCGCAAATTTCTATAAAAGGGGGGGACGTCCTCACCCTTTGGACACAATTCTACAATTTTTCCTTCTGTACTTCTTTCAAATTACTCTCCTAAGACCCCTCTGAAGCATTTCCAGAGTTTCTTAGTGTTCTTAGAAAGTGTTTTGTAGTGTTGCGAGGAAGAGCGATCAACATTGTAGAGCGTGGGGATTGCCAAAAAGCATCATCTTTCAAAGAACTTACTATAAAAGCTTGCTTTGAAGGTTCCTATACACTCTCTTCTCTACTTTACTATTTTTTTAGATAATATTGTTGTGCATTAATCATTTAGAGTCATGTAGTCAATATTTTAATTTTTGCAATGAATAAATAAGGGTAAAAGCACAATTTAGAGTTATTATTTCTTTATAAAAACGGTCCGTCATAGGAAACCCGAAAGGGACATCATAGGGAAGTTAATATCTTCCCTACACGTAACTAACTCCCTTACCCAACTCTGGTTGTAATGGCCAAAGTTGGTTTTTCTAAACCAATGCCTTCTTTTTTTTCCTTTTCCAATGTTTTCGGTAAAAACATTGGTGGCGACTCCTCGAACCCCTCAAAAACCTCGCATTTAGGTCCAGCCCCGTTATCGGACAACCTAAAGGCATTGTACCACACTTTTTAAAAAATGCGAGTCGAAAGAAACCATCACGTCACTCCGACCACCTCTTTTGACGGCGGTGACAGATGGCGACTCCACTGGGGAAGCTAGAGAGTTGATCCCATTTAATGATGGACTAGTTTTAGGAAATAAAACTTAAAATTGTGCCTTTAACCTTCCTTATTTTATAACATGTTTTATTTGCTTGGCTTTAATAACTGTTGTTTGTTTATTTTATGCAATTGTTTGAAATACAAATTGTACACAAACCCTTGCACACAACAGTTCCCCCTATACCCGGGGGCAAGTGGGATATCCATAGGGAGTGGGTGGCAGGTACGATTTGCCGTAGTGAGGGCCATGAACCCACCGGTATGGTCGGAAACCACCACTCAAGGTGATAACCTTCCTTTCTTGGCCCAAAGACTGACTAAGGCCTTAGTGTCATGCATAGTCCGAAGGCTGGGAGAGTGGGGACCCTATAATGGGGGCACCTTTGGGGCCTGGCCTTGGTGAGGAAATTTGGAACTACCCTGAATATGCACTCTTCTACTTGTTCGCAGATGAGTGAATTGTGTGTGCATCTTTTTGTTGCATTTGATTATTGCTAGCATAAACATACAATAGAAAAAATAGAAAAACCTCAAAAAATCTTTTCATAATAAACACCCTTATCTCGGACAGTCTGTCTTTTAGCTAGCCTGGTTTTAGGTTCTTTGTAAGCAAAGTAGTCATGCAGTCCGATAGAAGAGATAAGGGACGCTAAAACCATTCTTTTGCAATAAACCATTTTATCTCGGACAGTCTACCTTTTAGCTAGCCTGGTTTCAGGTTCTTTGTAAGCTAAGTAGTCACGCAGTCCGATAGAAGAGATAAAAGGTTATAAAACAAATAAATCGAATAAATCAATTGAAAAAAAATAATGAAATTTAATAAAACGATTTTGAAAAAGTCGTATCATTCATATCGCATCATTTCATAAGCGGAAGAACCAAGAGAGAAAATAAATGCATAAGGAAAGTATACATACGTATCATCTTAATAAATCTCTCAAAAAATGGGTCTTTGGAACATTTTTTGGGAAAATTGTTGGGCCAAATCCACTATGGGTATTTGCCTCCTGTTCTTCACTCTTTCCTCTTCGTTTTGATATGTTGTGCATCTAAATTCGACGTCTCAGTCAAAAGTTATCTTACTTTGAACATTTGCCGTCTCTTTTATCATAAATGGTCCTTTTGTACTAGTGCATGCATAAACACATTCATCTTAGGGGCACTAGATATCCTTAAAACAAAGGCAAAAGAGACCCAAGTATATTTGTAACCTTCCGCAAATAATGGACAAGTGTGCTAAGGTATATGGTGACTTTCGTTATGCTTGTCAAATCAATGATGAGGAAGTAACCATTATACCAAGGTGGGTATGGTGTTACATGAAGCGTAAGCTTTAAGAATATACCAAAGTCATGTCTTAAGGTATATCTCATAATAATCGATCATTTCAAAATAAAAAAAAAATACACATTCTTAAATTCATATGCATTCCAGAAAGTAGCTGGTATTCTTCATACCCTCACCTGCATATAGAAAAAACACAAAATCCCAAACATTATCATACATCATAAAACATGATAATGTTTAGGAAAAAACAAACACCTACATGCATGCATCCACCAAACTTCATCCTCATAACATGCATCTAGTAATAGGCAGTTGAAGAAAGTGGACATTCGTCAATACCATGTAAAGAGGATAGAGCATTTGCACGGGAAGTCAAAAAAGAAAAATGCATAGAAATTTTAACCCACTTATGGTTTCCTTTAGGTTTTCCACTTTTAAAAATGTGCTTCGAAGCATTGCATTGAGGAATGTACACCTTCTGGATGAAATAAATAAAATTGTCTTTTTTATCATCCCCTCGACTGTCTATTGCATTCATAATTTGAATACATTCATACATTCATCCTCACTTTAACAATAATAACATAATAAAAAGAAAGAATTAGTCGATGTGTTTTTCACGAATCGAAATAAGATGAATAGCAAACATTTTGTCATCAAGTTTTCCCCAACGGTTGACCCGCCTAAGAAGGATAATAAGCCTCAACTGTTGGTCATCTGAGTAAATAAGGAAGAGAGGGCAAGGATGCCATTACATTTGTTCACGCCTCGAATCAAATAAATTTGTACCGTGGAGATACCCAAAAACATCACCCATTAACAAGGATATCTCCAGCATAGCCGGCATTGGGGGGCAGGATTAGAAGTAGAAGAATCTACTACCCTGAGGAGCTACAAGACAATGCTCCCAAGAATAAGGAAAAAATAAAAACACCGAAGAAGAGAATAAGGAAAAGATTCCCCAACAATATGAAGGTGACCCACATGATGAGGAAATATGGACACTGCCCAGGCCGAGGGCTCGGTAATAACCCTCAAGGAATAAGGGAGTCACCAGATAATCCTTTGAAGCATGGCCTAGGGTATGACCCTACAAAGGATCAAGCTACACGAAGAAAAGGGAAGTCTCCCCTCTGCACCTTGAATCAGATTTTCCCAAATGGAGGGGTTCAAGCGTCAAAAGCGACTTTAGTCATTAGGTGTTCTCCTTCTAATTCTTAGGGTTTGTAAATCCAATTAATATTAGAGATTACTCCTCGAGGATAGCCCGACCCCCGAGCATTGTATGGCACATATTTCCCTATTAATTACAAAGAATGTCATTCTTACTATTTGCTTCTCTTCTTGCTATTCATATCTAAACCTCATTAATGACCATGTTTAAGCAAACGTTTTCAAAACGTGTCAAAGCAATCAAACTGCGCCATTGACCAAAATAAAAGTCAAATCCATCATCACTGATTGATTAGAAACACAAAATAAAGTTTCACCTCATCATAATAAAGTCGTGTTTCGCCAATGATGTGCAAAGAGAAAATAAAATCAAACGAAGCCCATAGAAGCCAAAGGCCAAAAAGAGAGGGCAAGATACCCGGTAGGAAACCCACCAAAGGGGGCTATGCAAAAGTTAGGGTAAACCCAGTAGGAAACCCGAACAACAATAAAGGGTAGCCTAGGTAAAAATTAGGGTTACAAAATAAAGTCTGCTAGGATTCCCAAAACAAGAAAAGAGGAAACCTAGATAAAAGTTAGGATATAGCACAACATCTTAGGCTAAAAACCCAAAGGGCAGACTAGGGAAGTCAATCAGTCATAGCAAACATCATAGAATAAGACGTCACTCCATAAACAAAATGTTTGTTTAAATTAGCCTAAACATTCTAACCAACCTTGGCTAGCCGTGCTTACAAAAATCATTTTTTGTCAAAATAAAACAATTCTAAAACACAAGCCTTTGAATAAATAACTTTCCTTCTTTTCTCTTGACCCTTACCACTACAACATTCTAGTAATTAGTAGGAAAATGTGAAGATAGTAATTAATAGGAGGATTGACACCCCCAAGAAAAGGGAGGGGCGCACTGACATGGCAAGTTACTCTACAATCAACACAATCATTTTTCGGTCATGGCAAAATCAAGACTGTAAAATCAGTACATCCTACCATGTCGACGAAAACACATAATGGCAGAAGCACGTCAAAAGCAAAAGCACATTTGATTAATCTTTTTGAAATATTAATTGAAATAACATTGTAGGATGCATATCGCAAACATTTCATGCATTTGATAGGATCCTATCTCTAAAAAAAAATGAAAATAAAAAGAATAATTCCTGCTAGGAGATTTTTAGGCAAAAGTTAGGATAGCCCGTTAGATCGAAAACCCGCAAAGGGTGGTCTAAGCAAAAGTTAGGGCATTCATAAAAAAAAAACCCGCTAAGATATCCTAGGAAAAAATTAAGGCAACCCGCTAGATCGAAAACCCCAAAAAGGCGGTCTAGGAAAAAGTTAGGGCTAAACCAAAAAAATAAATAAATGAGAGGGGCCCATCAGCATATTCAGCAGCAGAATGCCAGTTACTTTTCTAGATGCATCAAATAAAAGGATAGATTGCATTTAGGGCATCCACACATAAGTAATCGCACAAAACGACTTTGTCAATGTCAAAAATGAAAGAAATAAAAATCACTTTAGATAAATAACAAAAAACGAAAAGCATTCATGCATATAAGGAGACTAGCTCCATGTTTGTGATTGAAAACAGGATCACCGAGACTGAGCCTCCAAATAATGCCCTCAAGAAAACGGAGCAAGTCGTCAATCAAGCGACTCAGCAGAATAAGAGTTTCCGAAAATCAAGAGCTCCAGCTACCATCCTTCTACCCAGAAAAAGAAGGCACATATAAGAAGTCTCCAAACATTGCTCTCCCTCAAGAAAGAAGAGCGAGTTGTCATCATCAAATAGCTTAGAAGAAATAAGAAGCTTCCAGAAGCCAAAGCTCAAGTCATCATTCTTCTACCCAATAAGAGAGGGAACAATCATCAGACATCATAAAAGAAAAGCCGGCGGAAAGGCTTTGTTATCCCCAAGCGGATTCTTGTCTACTCCAGAGGAAACATAAATATTACCCCATGACTGAGCATCGCCACTACATGAGTCATCAAGCACACTTACCCAAAGTCTCCTCCACACTCCCCAATGGAGAATAAAGACTTCAAGAGTCCATCATCATCAACAGTCAAAAGAGTCCAATCTCCATACCATCAAGGGCTCAACAAAAAGAGAATAAAAAATCCCCAACAGATATCCAAAAGAAAGGACCGCAACAGAGAAGACCAAATAAAAATTCCCAAGTGAATCTCCACAGAAAAGTCTACAAAATGGAATTCCCATCTCCTAGTGGAATAAGAGCTTCACAAGTTTAGCTCGCATCAACATCAATCAAGGGGCCAAGACTTCATCCCTAGAAAAGAAAAATCTGATCCCCAGGAAGTCAACTAATTCCCTGGTGAATCACCAAAAAAAAGAAAACTTCATCCCTAGTGGACCCCCTAAAAAAGAAGGAAAAAGCATGCATGCATAAAAGAGACTAAAAAGTAAAAAGGCTTACGCATTATCCCTATAAAAAAACCATATTTCAAAATCGCGATAAAAAAGAGATAAATCACGAAAAAAGGCGAAATTAAAATCCTAACTTTTAGGTAAACAGAATGCCCATTCCCCAATGAAATAAGAGCATCGCAAAACCAGCTCACACCAGTACCTAACAAGGAGTCAAAACTCCAGGGGGCAAACCAAAAACAGATCCCCGGGAAGGCAATCAATCCCCATTGGATCATTAAAAAGAGAAAAATCATCCTCAGTGAGCCTACGACAAAGGAAAATTTCAGACTCACATCCCCAGAAGGGTCATTCGCCTATGCATAGGCAAGATATGGCAAATAAAGAGCCAACATCCCCAGAATGGGATATCAGCCTATTCAGAGGCAAAACAGTGCAAGCACGAAACCTTCACCTCTATTTAAATCATCTGCCTACTCAGAGGCACCATCATCAAATCCTCAAATGGATATCTACCTACTCAAGAGGCACCATCAAAACCAACAAATCCTCAGTGAATTCCTGCCTACTTCAGAGGCATTTAACAAAGAATCCCTAGCAATCAACAAGCTGGATGACTATTGGAAAAAGCCAAAAATCAAAGAATCCCCGGCACACCAGATGACTGCAAAAAGTGAAAAACATTTATCAAAGCAAGAATCACTCCCCATCAACTTGCGCATGAGCCAAAGCAGTAAGTCGTAACCAGTCCTACAAAGTGGACTTTCACACTAGATGGGTGTGCGTACTCATCGGACCTTACAAAAGGGGGCTTACTAGACGGGGGTTCATACTCGTCAAACACCAGATGGGGAAGTGTACTCATCGGGCCTTACAAAAGGGGGCTTACCGGACGGGGGTTCATACTTGTCAAACCAGATGGGGGTGCATACTCATCAAGCCTTACAAAAGGGGGCTTAAACCGGATGAGGGTTCGTACTCATCAACCAAATGGGTCAGCTACTACATCAAAGGAGCATCCCGGAGGATCATATTTAGCATCCAGAAGGTCGGCTACCACAACTAGGAAAGCAACCAAAGGACAATCGGGCAAGAGGGTTAACTCCTTCACCCTCCAACCGATCTTTTTGGCATATTGAGCCAACAGTCGGCTAGTCAGGTGAAGGAGGGGCAGTTGTAGACCCTAAATCTTGCCCGGCCTCAAAATAAAAAGCAGAAGACTTTCGTTCGAAGATGGGCAAGGCCTAAAAGGTCCCTAGAATTGATCAATAGGCCCCATATTAAAATAGGAAGAATTTTTGTACGCGAAAAATAAGAAATTCCACCTAAAGGACCGAGACTTCTGTCTCGTTTGGCGAGACCGTCATCTTGCCATCGGCTAAGGTCGAGACCGCCATCTCGTCACTTGCCAATGGCAAGACCGCCATCTCCCAATCGCCAATGGTGAGACCACCGTCTCGTTTGGTTGGACGGTCGTCTCGCCACTTGCCGAAGGTGAGACCGCTGTCCCGTTTGGCGAGACAGCGGTCCCGACCTTGTCAGGCGAGATGACGGTCCCAACCTGATAGGCGCAAATTTCTATAAAAGGGGGGGGGGGGGACGTCCTCACCCTTTGGACACAATTCTACAACTTTTCCTTCTGTACTTCTTTCAAATTACTCTCCTAGGACCCCTCTGAAGCATTTCCGGAGTTTCTTAGTGTTCTTATATTTTTCAAAATTTAGTTTTCGTAGTTGCACTAGTAAAAAATTTCTATAATTTTTTTTGTTAGAAATTTGTTTAATAAAAATATTCACTACGTTATTTCAAGCTCATTTTTTTATTATTTTGAATAATAATTTTATATTTTTCAGAATTTAGTTTTCATAGCTACACCAGTGAAAATTTTCTACAATTTTTTTTGGGAATTTTTTTAATGAAAATTTCTAGTGCAGTCTTCAAAGCTCCTTTTTATTTTTCTAGAAGTTTGGAGTAATATTCTTAACTTACACCAATCGAAAATTTCAATAATTTTTTTTGTTTCGAATTTTTCAATAAAAATTTTTACTGCACTCTTTCCAGTGAATAAGTTTGGAGTAATATTCTTACCTTACACAAATCAGAAATTTTTCAATAATTTTACATTTTAGGAATTTAGTTTTCGTAGTTATACTAGTAAAAAAATTCTACAAGTTTTTTTGTTGGGGATTTTTCTTATTAAAAGTTTTCAATGCAGTCTTTAAAGTTCTTTTTTATTTTTCTAAAAGTTTGGAGTAATATTCTTACGTTACACCAATCGTAAATTTCAATAATTTTTTTGTTGGGAATTTTTTCAATAAAACACTTTTCCAAGTTTTTTTTAATTTTTCTATTTGTTTTAACTAATAATTTTACATTTTAGGAATTTAGTTTTCGTAGTTACACCAGGTAACAAATTTCTACAAGTTTTTTTATTAGGGAATATTTTTATTAAAAAATTTCTAATGCACTATTTTAAACACATTTTTTTTATTTTTCTATTAGTTTTTAGTAATATTCTTACAATTTAGGAATTTAGTTTTCATAGTTACTCAAGTCAAAAATTTCTACAATTTTTTTTAAAACAAAACATTTACAACCAAAGATTTTCAAATGAGATACATTTGGTTTTCTCCCTTTAAATAGATCATAAAGAGTGATTTTCAAAATACGTCTAATGAGCATTCTTTTTAAAATATACCATGCAGTACTTATAGCATCTGTCTAAAAGTATTTAGGAAACTTGGATTCATTCAACATTGTTCTACCTAGTTCCTCTAGGGATCTATTTTTCTTGTCTACTACACCATTTTGTTGGGGCGTTCTAGGTGCAGAAAAATTATGTAAATTATCATTTTCTTCACAAAAATTTTCAAAAAACTCATTTTGAAATTCTCTACCATAATCACTTCTTAACACTTTAATTCTTAACTCTTTTTCATTTTGAATTTGTTTTGCAAACTTTCTAAAAACCTTAAAGGCTTCACTTTTCAAAGTTAAGAAAAATGTCTAAGTAAATATAGAGAAGTCATCAACAATCACAAGTGCATAAAAATTTCCTCCAAAGCTTTTAATTCTAGATGGTCCAAAAAGATCTAAATGTAAAAGTTCTAAAGTCTTTGAAGTTGAAACTATGTTCTTAGTTTTAAGAGATGATTTTACTTGTTTACCTTTTTTACATGCACCACATAATTTATCTTTTTGAAATTTTAACTTAGCAAACCAACAACTAAGTCTCTTGAGATTAATTTGTTTAATTGATGCATATGAATATGAGCTGCTCTTTTATGCCACAACCAAGGGTTTTCTTCTTTAACAACCAAGCATGTTATATCAACATCAGATCCACAATCCAAATCAATCAAATAAATATTGTTATGCCTAATACCTTTTAATGCAATTTGTTTAGAATCCTTTAGATGTATGGTGTAGTAATTGCTTTCAAAGATTACCTTAAGTCCTTTATGTTAGAATCGCGCAGCAGAATGTTTGTGTTTAGGGACAAAAATCAAGAGGGGGGGTGAGTTGGTTTCTTATAAAAAATTATGGTTTTAAAAATTTTTCCAAAATTTTACCGATTAAAATGCTTGTAATGTAAAGAGATAAGGGAAACAAAATTAGACAGTTGATTTATACTGGTTCGGATCAAAAGACCTTACGTTCAGTTGTTAATCACTCTAAAAGAGGATTAACGTTGTCACTATAATCACAGTTTACAACAGATTACAAATTAAAAAAGATAAGGATTAGAAAACACCTCTCTTGAGTCACACAAGAGATGAACACCTCCTTTGAATCCACAAAGGATGAACAACAGCTTTTCCTAGAGACGGCACAACACACAATCCACCAAGAAACCCACTCAGTGATTCTTATCGCTTCTAGCCCACACTAGGTTTTCAAAAGCCCCTTTTTCTTCCCTAAAGAAAGTTTTCTAGCAATCACAACTCTTAACTTTTGTATGAAAAAAGATTGCTCTTTTGTAGAGAGCCTTAGAGAACCTTAAGTAGAGAGAATAGAGTCTGGGAAATAATGATTTTCAAAACTTGAAGTATTGGGAAAAAAGTTTTCGTAAATTGGTCTAAATTTGAAATTCAAAACTCATAACAGACGTAGATAATCGATTATCTTGAGTGATAATTGTAGACCCCTAATTTTGCCCGGCCTCTCAATAAAGGCTAAGAAGGCTTCCTATTTGAAGATAAAGCTTCGGTGGACGTCTAATGGCATCAATCGACTTCCGAATAAAGAAAGGAAAGCTTCCCGGAAGTCCCAGAACACAAAATCTGGCCAGAATAGTCGAGATGGTCGTCCCAGAAGTCGGGATGGTCGTCCCAGCAAGCCCAGACGGCCGTCCCACATGCCAGACAGCCGTCTTAGCCTGTTTTGATGGTTGGGACGGTCGTCCCAAATCTCAGACGGTCGTCCCGGCTTCCCCGGACACCCATCCCTGTTTTTCAGCCCCCAGACGGCCGTCCCAAAGTGCCAGGCTGCGAAAACTATAAATAGGAGGCTCATTTGCCACTTTTTCACACTCCAGACACTTGTCTTCTCTCCCTCTTTCGAATGAACTCTCCGATTTCCTAAAAAAGGTAACAATCGATTAAGGAATTGTATTCCAGCATTCGATTCTTCTTAAATTTTTAGTCAAGTCGATATTGTATTCGGGGAAGAGAGTCTTTGTAGAGCGAGGGATTGCTAAAACGCATCCTCACAGTTAAAGATTTGCAATACAAAGCTTGCTACGAAGGTTCTTTTCAATTCTCTTCTCTTTTATTGCTTTATTTATTGCTTTATATATGCAATGTAAAATAAAATCATGTAGATAGCCATTTTTAAATATTGTATAAATAAAATAGGGTAATAGCGTAATTTCTCGTAATTTTTACTTAATGAATGAATCCGTCATAGGGAACCCGAAAGGGGCGTTGTGGGGGTGCTAACACCTTCCCCACATGTAACTAACTCCCTTACCCAACTCTGGTTATAATGGCCAAGTTTGGTTTTTCTTAAAATCAACGCCTTTTTATCCTTTTCCAATGTTTACGGTCAAAACATTAGTGACGACTCCATAAGAACCCTTTTGCGAAAACCTTGCTTCTATTAGAGGATAGTTCAGTTGTTGAGCACCTCAGAAGTAATGAACATATTTAAAAATAAAACGTGAGTCTAAACCATCTTTTCGCGACTGCTCACATAAACATTCGAGATGTCCCTAGACGTCGGAACGGACGGCGGCGACAGATGGCGACTCCATCGGGGAAGCTAGAGAGTTGATCCCATTTAGTGATGGATAAAATTCAAACTAAGTGAAGATTTGAAATTACGCCTTTACCCTCTTCCGTATGTTTTATTGTATGGCTTTAATAACTGTTGTATGATTATTTTCTGCAAATTGTCTGAAATATAAATTGCACACAAAAACCCTTGCACACTACAGTCCCTCTATACCTGGGGGGCAAGAGTGAATACCTATAGGGAGTGGGTGGCAGATACGACCGACTTGTTGGCACACGGGGCTACAACCGTTGTCGGAAAACCACCAACTCAAGGTGATAACTCTCTTCTTTTGGTCCAAGGATGTCGACACGGAGTTCCGTGCATGACCCAAGGACTGAAAGAATGAGAGGTCCCTATAATGGGGGACCTTGGGGACCTTTGGCTTGGTGAGAACAGTTTAGAACCACCTAAACCAAGCACGTTTCTGCAGGAAAACCCCACCTCAAAAATAGCGTGGCTCTGTTCGTGGATGAATGAAATTGTGTGTGCATTCGTTTGCTGCATTTGTATTGATGCATTAGCATAGGGTAATCATACAACAGACAAAAATAGGAAAAATCCTAAAAATCATAAAAGTGATAAGAATAAACCAACTTTATCTCGAACAGTCTTCAGTTAAGCTAGCCTGGTTTTAGGTTCTTTGTAAGCTAAGTAGCCACGTTGACCGACATAAGAGATAAAGGGTCATAAAAAACATAAAAATGATTAAAACCCATAAAAATGCCTTTCACAATAAAAAGATTCTTGGCAAAGTCGTATCATTCATACCACATCATCCAATAAGTGGTAAAACTAAGAGAGAAAATAAATGCACTAAGAAAAATATGCATAAACATCATCATAATAAAATCTCTCATATATAAACACATTCATTGTAGGATGTATTAGATATTCTTAGACAATAGCAAAAGAGACCCAAGTGCGTTTATCACCTTCCTAGAAGAGATAAGTGCGCTAAGGTATGTTGGCAACCTTTGAAAAAAGGAAGTTATCACACTAAGGTGGGTATGGTACCCTTAAAACATAGGCTTTTGAGAAGATACCAAAGTTATTGTCTAAGGCATATCTATTTCATACTAATCATTTGAAATAAAAAGCTATAATAAAAATCGTTAAAATCATTTAGAAAGTGGTTGATCTTCCGCTCGTCCTCACTCGTGCTCAGAAAGCTAAAAAGATGGAACAGCTAGAGGAGAAAAACCGAAAGCTCACCACTGAGCTTAATACACTGAAAGAACAAATGGCTCAAATGTTGGAAATGATGCGTCAGCAGAATCTCCACAAAGAAGGTCCTCAGAGCGGACAGGCCTCTCATCAAGAAGAGGAAGAGGAGCCTAACGGTGAACAAGCCCAATCTAATACAAGGGCAGTACATATTCATGCGCCGGAAATATCGAAACAACAAATTACTGCCCTTGAGGAGAGGTTAAGAGCCATGGAGGGGCATAACTTTGATGTTAAAGAGGCAGTTGATATGTGCCTCGTTAAAAACATCCAATTCCCTAACAAATTCAAAACTCCGGACTTCCCAAAATACATGGGAATAACTTGCACCAAAAGCCATCTTACAATGTACTGCCGTAAGATGGCTGCCGTAAGATGGCTGCATATGCTGACAATGAGAAGCTCCTGATCCATTGCTTTCAGGAAAGCCTGGCTGAGTCAGCCCTAAATTGGTATATGCAACTAGAAGGAGGGCAAGTCCAAACCTGGAGACATCTGGCGGATGCTTTTCTTCGTCGTTATAAATACAATATTGATCTGACCCCTGAAAGAGCAGATCTACAATTACTAAGCAAAAAAGACGACGAATCTTTTAAGGCATATGCCCAAAGATGGAGGGAATTAGCAGCGCAAGTGGAACCTCCTCTATCCGACAAGGAAACCACATCCATGTTCGTCAATTCCCTGACTGGTCCCTATTATGACAAAATGATAGGGAACACATCAACACTTTTTGCAGATGTGGTAATTATAGGAGAAAGAGTGGAGCAAGGATTAAAAAGCGGAAGAATTACACAACATACTTCCTCCAATTCCTCCACTCCCAACGTTAAAAAGAGCTTTGGAAAGAAGAAGGAAGGAACCGTGAATGCAATCAACATTGCTACTCCTTCTTCTTCCTCACAGCAGACCAAGTCACGCAGACAAGAGAGGAAATTCACTCCAATACCTACCTCCTATGGAAGTCTGCTTTTGAAATTATTGGATGACAAACTCCTCGTGCGCATCCCTCCCAAGAAAATGGAGCCACCATATCCAGAATGGTATAAGCCAAACGAAAAATGCAATTATCATTTGGACGCTCCGGGACACTCCGTGGATAACTATGTGGCCTTAAAGCATAAGGTCCAAGATTTAGTAGATGCGGGATGGATTACCTTTGACGCATCTACTCCAAAAGTGGATGACCAGCCCTTATCTAAGCCCGAATAAAAGACAGGATAAGGAAGATCAGCAAATTATGGCTCATCATTTTTGCCATCTCTAAAAAATAATAAAAATAAATACAAAAAATATAATAAATACAAAATATTAAAAAAGCTTCTGATGTATCTCTCGTGATCCTCACCCATGATCACGAGATTTTTTATTAAAGTGGGCTTTGTAAATATTTCTTTCTATCAATACAACGAGGCATTTTTCATAATATTCATATTCTTTTTCATTCTTTTCCCTCTCACACATTTAATAAAGAAATATAAAACAAAGCAAAACCATACAGTCATGTCTGTGATTGAAAACTCTCTGGAAGATCTGAAAGCCGAAGACGACTGGATTGAGTCAGACAGTGAGGAGGGGACCATTTCTCCGGACATGCAAAGACTATTGGAAAAAGAAGCTCAATCAATACAGCCCCATCAAGAAAAGACTGAGGCTATCAATTTGGGACAAGAAGATAATAAGAAAGAAGCAAATATTGGTACCCAAATTGACAATGATGTCAGGGAAAGGCTAATACAATTACTAAGAGAGTATGTGGACGTGTTTGCATGGTCCTACCATGATATGCCTGGAATCGATAAAAGCATAGTGGAGCATAGATTACCACTAAAAGAGGGATTTCGGCCAGTTAAGCAGAAGCTCAGAAGAGTAAAGCTAGAATGATCCTTGAATATTAAGGAAGAAGTAGAAAAACAGTTGGATGCCAATTTTCTGATTGTGTCAAAATACCCCGAATGCTTGGCAAACATCGTGCCAGTTATAAAGAAGAATGGAAAAATCAGAGTATGCGTAGATTCAGGGACTTAAATCGTGCAAGTCCAAATGATGATTTTCCCTTACCACATATTGATATGCTGGTAGATCACACCGCTACTAATACTCTCTATTCTTTCATGGATGGATATGCATTAAATTGGTTGTTGAGGATAGAGAAAAAGCGTCCTTCATTATGCCGTGGGGTACATTCTGTTGTAGAGTAATGCCTTTTGGACTCAAGAATGCACAGGCTACTTATCAAAGGGCTATGGTAACATTATTTCATGATATGATCCACAAAGAAATTGAAGTATATGTGGATGACATGATCGCCAAGTCCAAAAATGAGATGGATCACCTCTAATACTTAAAGAAATTATTCAATCGGCTTCGGAAATACCATATCAAGCTCAATCCGGCTAAATGCACGTTCGGAGTACGATCAAGAAAACTCCTTGGATTTATTATCAGTAAAAAGGGAATTGAGGTAGACCCTGATAAAACAAAAGCAATTGTAGAAATGCCCCCACCAAGAACAGAAAAAGAAGTCAGAGGGTTCTTGGGCCAAATAAACTATATCGCACGGTTCATCGCGCAATTAATGGACAAGTGTACGCCCATCTTCAAGTTATTGCGTAAAAACCAACCGAAAGTTTGGAATGATGAATGTCAACAAGCTTTCGAAAAAAATCAAAATGTGCCTAACCAATCCCCCAATATTGGTGCCACCTGTGGAAGGAAAGCCCCTAATTCTTTACCTTTCAGTACTCGACGAGTCCATGGGATGTGTACTCGGTCAACAAGATGATACGGGTAAGAAAGAACAAGCCATATATTACCTCAGTAAGAAATTTCTAAACTATGAGACTCGTTATACACCACTCGAAAAAACATGTTGTGCATTGGTGTGGGCAACTCAGCGACTTTGTCCAAAATGGATCCAATCAAATACCTGTTTGAAAAACCCGTCTTGACCGGAAAGATAGCTAGGTGGCAGATACTCCTTTCAGAATTCGACATTATTCATGTCACTCAGAAAGCTATTGTCGCCGCCGTAAAAAAGAAGAGGCGGTCGGAGCGACACGATGGTTTCGACCCTCTTGATTTTCGCGTTTTTTATTGGTGGTTACAACGCCTTTAGGTTGTCCGATAACCAGGCTGAACCTAGGGGCGAGGTTTTCGAAAAGGCGCTCTTGGATTGTCCGATAACCGGGCTAATCCAAAAGCTAGTTTTTAAAGGTTTTGTGGAGTCGCCACCGATGTTTTTACCGCAAACATCGGAAAAGGAGTTAAAAGGTGTTGGTTTTCGAAAAACCAACTTTGGTCATTAGAACCAGATTTGGGCAAGGGAGTTAGTTACGTATAAAGGAAGTGTTAGTTCCTTTATGACGCCCCTTTCGGGTTCCCTACGATAGGCCAGCTTTATGTAAATGATTAAACCAGAAAAATACGCTTTTACCCTTTTATTTGCGGAATTAAAATTATGACTACATGACCCTAGCTTCTATTGCATAATGAAGATTAAAGCAGTAGAGTAAAGAGAGAAAGTATAGAAACCTCTGAGGCAAGCTTTTCTATTTAATTCTTTAATAACTTGGGTGCTTTTTGGCAGCCCTTCACTCTACACAGCTTCGTAAACATCTCGAAATGCTCAAAAATACTCTTAGAGACGCTCAGAAACTCCGGAAATGCTTCGGAGGGGTTCTAGAGAGAGAAATTCTAGAGAGAAGGAGGAGAAACTGTGTGGAAATGAGGGAATGGAGGCCCCTATTTATAGTTTTTCGCGCCTGACAGGTCGAGACCGCCGTCTCGTCTGACAGGGTCGAGACCGCCGTCTCGTCAAACGAGACCGCCGTCTCGCCATGCCAAAATGGTGAGACCGCCGTCTTGCCAAACGAGACGGCGGTCTCGCCACTTACATGAGGCGAGACAGCGGTCTCGATTTCAAGATGGCGGTCTCGTCCCCTAAAAGGCGAGAAACCTTATTTTCGTGCCGAAAATCCCTCTTATCCTAGTATGGGGCCTAATAGTCTCTCCTAGTGGCTTGTTAGGCTTCGTCCATCTTCGAATAGGAAGTCTTTTACTCTTTATTTGGAGGCGGGACAAGATTTGGGGTCTACAACTGCCCCCCCCTTTACCTGACTAGTCGGCTGTTGGCCTGTTGTGCCAGACAGATTGACAGGAAGGTAAAGGAGTTGACCTACTTGCCCGGTCACCCTTCAGATGCTCCGTCTTGCGGCGGTTGATCTTCTGGGGAAAATGTTGTGTTGTGCACCTCTAGGATACTACTTCTGACATAGCCGATCCCTTTGGTTAACATGTGGTAGAACCTCAAGATACTCCTTCTGACGGTAGTCGATCCCTCGGTTGATGGGTATAAACCCCCCATCAGGCTGGTAGTTGTAGTCCGTTGTGTGGGACTGGATGGGTATGAACCCCCCATCAGGCTGGCTGTTGCAGTCCGTTGTGTGGGACTGGATGGGTATGAACCCCCCATCAGGGTGGTACAGTCTACTGCGTAGGACTGGTGGTGGTGGTGGCGGCCTACTGCTCGGGTAGCTCATGCGCCGGTTGGGCACTCCTTGTGTGCTGGTTGATAGGTATGAACCCCCTATCAGGTTGGTACAGTCCACTGCGTAGGACTGGTGGTAGTGGCGGCTTACTGCTCAATCGCTCATGCGCCGGCTCCTTGGGGAGTGATTTTTGTGTTGGTAGATGTACTTGGACCTCTTTGAATGGTCATCCGGGTTGTGCCGGGGATTTTGTGTTTTATCCATCTTTGTTGGTTGTTGGGGACTCTTTGTTTCTAACTTTTTGGTGGTGATCGTCTGACTCTTGCTGGCCGGTTGGATGAGTCCTGCTTGTTGTTCGACTTTTACTTGGTAGTCGAAGTTTTGTTGATTAAGGTGAGTGGCTTGTCTTTAATCTAGCCTTTTTCTCGCGGTTCTATCTCTTTTTTCTCGCGATTTCGGATTTTGGCTTTTCTTATTGAGCGTATGCCTTTTTTCCTTTTTAAGTTTTTTTGTTACGCTGGCTTTTGCAAAAGGTGGCAAAGAGATGCATGAAACAAAATTTTATTTATAAGGAGATTTTATCACAACCACGTTTTATTTTGGCAAGTACAATCCCTAAGGGCTATCATCTGGAGACGATCCGAGGGCGAATTGCTGGTAGAGGTGATACCGGAAGTCCGCCTGCTCTCGGACTTCGTCGCGGTATTCTTGTTGGAATGTTGTCCATTCCCGCCGCATCACCTGCTGGTGCTGATACATCTCCTCCTGCCGAGTGTTGTAGGCTTCTTGCCGCACCGTCATCTGGTCGAGCTGCCGGCGCAGATCGCTCATGTTGTGGTTTATGCCGACGAAATTATCCGTGTACGGTGGTGGTTGTTGTTGTTGCTGCTGCTGCTGTTGGAATTCAGGAGGTGTGGGGATATCTTGCATCGCCACGAGCCCCTGGAGATCTAGTGCGAAATCTAGCGAGGGATGAAGGGCCAACTCGGTCCCACGGCGGATCAGCATCCCCATGCTGACCAGGACTGACCCGTTGATGGATTCGGGTCGCAAGTTGGAGGCCAGCTCTTCCCGGCCAGGACATCCCCATCTTTCTGCCAGGGGAGTGATAAGAGGAGCCATGAGGACGACCCTTGTTGATCTATTCCCGAAGTCCTTGAGGGCCCTTAGGAAGAAATAGCCAGGGTTGCAGCGCCGCCTCTGGCTCATGCAGTAAAGTATAAAGAGGTCAGGGAGAGTTATCTTACCCTGACTCTCCTTCCTCCCGTGGATGGTCCCCGCCAGCAGCTTGTGGCAGATGCGGAGTGCTGGGGGAAGCGCGGAGCCCCTCATCAGTGTAGGCAGCGTGGTTGCCCCTGTGAGCTCGTGCCACATTTCAGAGGCGGTGAAGTTGGCGGGCCGAGAGCAGATGGCCTCGCAGTATCCCCGAGTCAGTACGTCCTCGGGTCGGACGAATCCAATGCCCACACTGAATTCGTCGAGGGTGGTAGTCTGGTATTCCCCACCCATAAAATAGGTTACCATCTTGGTGGGCTGCAGGCCGGGGACCATGGAGGGGACCTCAGCGTAGGAAACGGAGGCCAAGAACTCGAGTACCGCCTGTGGGTACACATGTGTGGGTGGAGGTTGCATCAGAAAGCCCCACCCGATGCTGTCTATGTGGGTCCGGACATCGTCCTCCCACCCAAATTCAGCCAGGATGCTGAAGTCGAGCCTGAGCATCGGGTGCCACGGATAAGTCCGGATATTCTCGAGGCGGGCCTGATGCTGTGGTGACAGCTGAGAAGGGTCCTGGGGTGGCGGTGCCGCAGAACTGCTGGCACCAACAGTGCTCCTTCTCTTTCTTGAGGCGCTTCTACCGAACATGTTGACCAGGAAGTGTTTGGGAGTGTAAGATCTGAGAAATGGAAGTTCTGGAGGCAAGGAGAGTTGTGAGGAACCCCCCAAGTGCGCCCCCTATATATAGGAGATTTTTCAAATTCGAGACCGCCGTCTGGGAAGGCGAGACGGCGGTCTCGAGTCTCCTACAAGTCGAGACGGCGGTCTAGATCATCGAGATGGCGCTCTCGTTGGTCAAGACGGCGTTCTCGAATTGCCGGGGGACCGAGACGGCGGTCTCGTTGGTCGAGACGACATTCTCAAATTTCAGGGTTTTTGTTTTTTTTTTTAAGAGAAAATAGGACCTGGTTCAAAAACATTTTATGCATGCAATGTTTTTATGTTTGATGTCCTATAATGCCTACTTTGATTAAATTTTCAGAAGGATTTAACCGACGTGTCTTGTAGCGCCGAGTGCCCTCTAATCTGTGCTTTCGTACGTGCTGTACCATGCCGGACTTTTTGTGACCGAAGAGTCATTTTGTTTTTCCTCTTTTCTTTCTTCTTTTTCTTTTGTAGAGCACTCTTTGTCATGTAGTGCCCCTTTTTCCTCACTTTAGGGATTTCAATCATCTTGTTGACTATACGCCTCCATATTCCCAAATTAATTATAAGAATATTATTGTGAGGGTCAAGAGAAAAGAAACAAAGAGGCAAATTCAATGGCTTGTGTTTTAGAGGGTTAATTTTTATTGATAGAGTTTTTGTAAGCATGGTTGGCTAGGGTTAGGCCTAGGTGTTTAAGTTTTTGTCTAAGCAAACAATTTCCTTTCTTTTTTGTACTTGCGCCTTTTGGTTTTATCCCTATTGCTTTTTATGGCTAGCTGACCTCCCTAGATCGCCCTTTGGGTTTTCGAACTAGGATACTGTGTTTTGGCCCTATCTTTTGTCTAGGTTCCTTCTTTTCGTAATTTTTGGAGAATCCTAGCGGACCTTATTTTGTAACCCTAACTTTTGCCTAGGGTACCCTTTATTGTCGTTCGAGTATCCTACCGGGTTGACCCTATCTTTTGCGTAGCCCCCTTAGTGGGTTTCCTACCGGGTTATTTGCCCTTTGCTTTGGCCTTTGGCTTCTCTGGGCTTTTCTCTCTCTTTTTTTTGTGTATTAATTTTTGTTCACAATATTGGCGAAGCATGACTTTCTTTTATGGTGAGGTAAAGTCTTATTTTTATGTGCTTCTAATCAACTAGCTTGACGATAATAGCAATGGTAAATGTTGATTATTTAAATGCGCTTTTTATTCTTCTTCTTTTTTCGTTTACTTAGACAGGGTTATTCATGAGGTCTAGTCAAAAATAGAGAGAAGAGAAGCAGATTGTAAGAATCATTCGTTATTAATTAATAAGGGAATATGTGCCCTAAAATGCCCGGGGGTCGGGCTAACCCCGGGGGATAATCTCTAACAATCATGGGGTTTACATCCCTTAAATGAAGAAAAAGTTCTCCTAATGACTAAGGTGGCTCTTGACGCTTGCACCCCTCCACTTCGGAAAATTTGCTTGAGTGTGCGGAGGGGAGACTTCCCTTTTCTTCTTTCCGCCTGGCCCTTAGTAGGGTCATATCCTAGGCCATACTTGCAAGGATTATCTTTGAATTCTGGGGGTTCCCTCATGCCTTGGGAATCTGCCCCCAGTCCTTGGTCAGGATGGTAACCATGCTTCATCATCATGCGGGCTACTTTTGTGTCTTTGGGAAGTCGCTCTACGCTGGCAATTTCGAGCGTTTGAAAAGATGTTTCAAGGGCCTCTTCAGCCGCATCCACATAAGGCTGGGTGGACGGTCCATTGATCAGGATATCATCTTCTGCTTGGACCGTGACCAATTTGTCGTCCACTATGAACTTGACTTTCTGGTGGAGCGTTGAAGGTACTGCCTTGGCGTCATGAATCCAAGGCCTGTCGAGGAGACAGCTATACGCTGGAGTAATATCCATTACATGGAAATCGACGTTGAAGATAGTGGGTCCAACTCTCCCACTACTTCTCGTTTAGATTCGTCGAAGGCTCGAACGATGGTGCTGCTTGGGCGCAGACGGGTTCCTTGGATAGTCAACTTTTCTAGTGTGCATTTGGGCATCACGTTCAAGGATGACCCGTTATCCACAAGAACTCTAGCGATGAGGTACTCCTTGCATTTGACTGAGATGTGCAAGGGCTTGTTATGGTTTGTCCCCTCGAGGGGGAGTTCTTCCTTTGTGAAGGTGAGGTGATCGCTTGCCGTGATGTGACCAACGATCCTCTCAACATTTTCTTGGGATATGATATGAGGTACATGCGCCTCGCTCAAGACCTTCAGCAGGGCATTTCTATGCGGTTCCGAGCTCATTATCAGAGATAACAATGTTATCTTTGTAGGTGTGCGATTGAGCTGGTCTATAATGGAATACTAGCTTTGCCTTATAAACTGGAGTAATTCCTCTGTCTCCTTCTTGGATTCCTTATTTTCTTTTTCTTCTTCGGTCTTTTTATTTTTCCCTTTATTTTTGAGGACATCTTCCTGTGTGTCCTTGGGGGAGTAGACTCTTCCACTTCTAGTCATGCCCCCAATGCCGGCTATATTTGTTATTTCTTATTTTATTGGTGGAGATTCTCCATATCTCCACGGTACAACTTTATTTGATTTGTAGGGGAAAGGATGTGGCATGAATAGTCGCACTGGTGTCCTTGCCCCCTCTTCTTTATTCTTGAGGACCAACGGCCGAGGCTTATTTTCCTCTTGCGGCGAGTCGACCATTGGGGTAAGCTTTATTAGGAGCGGCTTTCTCTCCATTCTTCTGATTTGGAAGACGTGTTAGTTAATCCTTCCTTTTTATTATCTTTATTTATTAAGCGTGAAGGAGGGGAAATTAAATATGCAAATGAATGTTTATGCATGCAAGTAGACAGTTGTAGAATAAAGAAGAATTTCATTTATCCATTCAGAAGGTGTACATTCCCCTACTCCATACTACGAAGCAACTTTTGGCAAAAATGGAAAACTTTAAACAAACCCACAGGAGGGTCTTGATCTCTCTGTAGTTCTCTTTCGGCTTCCCGGACATGACGAGCAAGTGCTTCGCTTTGTTTTCGGACCGCCTGGCTCATGTCTTCACTGTACTTCTGAGCCTCTTTGATCTTCACCTCTTGATGAACGACCAAGGCTTGTAGTTCATCGAGCTTCGCAATGGCTCGGTCTTTCTCTTGTAGTACCTGGACGTACTGAGCTAGCCCGTCTTTTTCTTTGCAGCGTAGCTCAGCGAGACTTCTGTTGAGTCTCCGGTTGGCCTCTCGCTCTTGGCGTATGTCTAACCGAGTCTTGGTGAGCTCTTGCGACAACTCCTTGATCGTTCGAGCCTGTTTTGCTGATTCGGCCTCAAGGCGTGCTGACTTGGCGGTTATTTCTTGGAGTTGGCTATCCGAACTGGTTCTGGCAGTTTTGGATGCTCGGATAGCTTACTCATTGGAGTCAGCACATTGATCCTTGAGGCGCTCTATTTCATGATCCTTTTTCTTGCCTTGCCTTTGCATACCGTCTATTGTGAGGATGGATGCTTGCTCTCTTTCCTCAAGGGCCCTCATCTGGGCTCCCATGATTTCCATCCTCTGGGTCAAGGCATCAATTTGAGCCTGCAGCTCTTCATTATTGGTGCTCGTAATGGGTGTGGTGGATGGTTGAGCCATCCCTCATCTTTTCCTCCATGCCTCGTAGTCACTGGTGATAGTCACCCGAGCTTTTCCTAGCTCTTTGTCTCCCATGTAGACTGGTTTCTCCCATGCTTTTCTCACAGCTAGTGAGTTGGCGATTGTGCATGGGTCTCCGAAGAAACACAGTCCTCCGAGTTCCCCCCGAGAAATGGTAGTTTGGGTCCTCATGAGCTGTCTCATAGCTACTCTAGGTGAATAGGCTATGCAACCCCTGAGTCCTATCAAGGGTACGTTCGGGTAGTCTCCACATCTGATGAGAACTGGGCCAGGTCGGAACCAAGGGCAGACCCAGGACACACTATTGGCGTCCTTTCGTTCCAAATCGTCCCTCCATTCTGAAGTCAGGCGTCATTGGAGAGGGATTTTGGAGAAGCTTTTTAAAGGGTCGGGGAACATCCCCATGTGTCTAGAGGCATACAGGTGCGTGACGCTCCACACAAACAGTAATGAAGAGCAGCAGCGAAGTGTTTTTTCCTGCTTTTGGTGGCAGAATTCCACCGAGAGCAAGGTGTCGGCAAGGATTGCAGGCAGGGGACTCTTTGAGTTTACGTCCCAGGCAAAAAAGGCATCCATGACGGCTTGATCTACTGTGTCGAGGTGAAAGGGGAACAAGATCGTTCCAAAAATGATTAAGGCCAGGGTTTTGTTGAAGGCGATCCACTCTGCCCTTTCCGCCAAATAGGACAGGTGGTCTTCCAACATTGATACCTTCCAACCCCTGGTGTTCCCTTTTCCTATCAGGGTACTCTGCCGGAAAGGTAGTTGAATGAGGGCAGCGACCGGTGCTGCAGGAGTGTATGCCTCGTGGCGGATATGGACCCCGGCTGATTTGGGCCATCTCAACATAGTCTCAAACTCCTCTAAGGTGGGCACCAGGTCGAACTGCGGAAATTCGAAGCACCGCAGACTAGAGTTCCAGAAATGGATTAATACCCTGAGGAACACCTGATCGACACAGATCTTTAATAGGTCGAGAATCCGTCCATAGGACTTTTCAAAGTCGGCGCGGACCTCCGGTGGCATTATCGCGCAAAGCCGTTCCAACTTCTCAGTATGATATCGGGGAATATCCACCTTCTTTAGTTGTCCACTAGTCCCCTCCATTTTTCTAAAATCAAAATGTGTGTTTTATGAAAAATGATGCTTATTTGAATGAATGTGAGTGTTTATTTTCTGTTTATCATGTTTTGTATGATACGTATTTTTTTGAAAAATAAACTACTTATATGAATGATTTGGGATGTTTATGAATCAGGTCCCATTTATTGTTTTGGAAACAAATTTTATTTAGTATTTTATTTTTATTTATTTGTTCATTTTATAGCCTTTTATCTCTTCTGTCGGAACTGCGTGGCTACTTAGCTTACAAAGAACCTGAAACCAGGCTAGCTAAAAGGCAGACTGTCCGAGATAAAATGCGGCTTTATGTGAAAGGATAGTTAGCGTCCCTTATCTCTTCTGTCAGAACTGCGTGACTACTTAGCTTACAAAGAACCTGAAACCAGGCTAGCTAAAAGGTAGACTGTCCGAGATAAGGGTGTTTTATTTGCGAAAGTTTTTTTTTGTGATTTTTGTTTTGTTGTTTGTTTATGCTATGCAACAGACAAATGCAGCAAACATATGCACACACAATTCGATCATCCACGAACAGGCAAGAATTCGTTTTTATCACGAGGTAGGGTTTTCCTGCAGAAAAGTGCATTAGCGAGGGTAGGTTCTAACTGTTCTCACCAGGCTAAGGCCCCCAAGGTGCCCCCATTATAGGGTCCCCACTCTCCAGCCTTCCGACCATGCTTAGCACTAAGGCCATAGTCAGTCTTATTGCCAAAAGAGGAAGGTTATCACCTTGAGTGGTGGTTTCCGATCACACCGGTGGGCACAAGGCCATCACTACAGCGAACCGTACCTGCCACCCACTCCCTATGGATTTCTCACTTGCCCCCGGGTATAGAGGGAACTGTTGTGTGCAAAGGGTTTGTGTACAGTTTGTATTTCAAACAATTGCGTAAAATAAACAAACAACAGTTATTAAAGCCAAGCATTAAAACATGTTATAATACAAGGTAAGGGCAAAAGCGTTATTTCCTTGGTTTATTTATTTTTTAAGTCGGCCCATCACTAAATGGGATCAACTCTCGAGGCTCCCCCAGTGGAGTCGCCATCTGTCGCCGCCGTAAAAAAGAAGAGGCGGTCGGAGCGACGCGATGGTTTCGACCCTCTTGATTTTCGCGTTATTTATTGGTGGTTACAACGCCTTTAGGTTGTCCGATAACCGGGCTGAACCTAGGGGCGATGTTTTCGAAAAGGCGCTCTTGGATTGTCCGATAACCGGGCTAATCCAAAAGCTAGTTTTTAAAGGTTCTGTGGAGTCGCCACCGATGTTTTTACCGGAAACATCGGAAAAGGAGTTAAAAGGCGTTGGTTTTCGAAAAACAAACTTTGGTCATTAGAACCAGAGTTGGGTAAGGGAGTTAGTTACGTATAAAGGAAGTGTTAGTTCCTTTATGACGCCCCTTTCGAGTTCCCTATGATAAGCCAGCTTTATGTAAATGATTAAACAGGAAAAATACGCTTTTACCCTTTTATTTGCGGAATTAAAATTATGACTACATGGCCCTAGCTTCTATTGCATAATGAAGATTAAAGCAGTAGAGTAAAGAGAGAAAGTATAGAAATCTCCGAGGCAAGCTTTTCTATTTAATTCTTTAATAACTTGGGTTCTTTTTGGCAGCCCTTCACTCTACACAGCTTCGTAAACCTCTCGAAACGCTCAAAAATACTCTTAGAGACGCTCAGAAACTCCGGAAATGCTTCGAAGGGGTTCTAGAGAGAGAAATTCTAGAGAGAAGGAGGAGAAACTGTGTGGAAATGAGGGAATGGAGGCCCCTATTTATAGTTTTTCGCGCCTGACAGGTCGAGAACGTCGTCTCGTCAGACAGGGTCAGGACCGCCGTCTCGTCAAACGAGACCGCCGTCTCGCCATGCCAAAATGGCGAGACCGCCGTCTCGCCTTCGCAGGTGGCGTGACCGCTGTCTCGCCAAACGAGACGGCGGTCTCGTCCCCTAAAAGGCGAGAAACCTTATTTTCGTGCCGAAAATCCCTCCTATCCTAGTATGGGGCCTAATAGTCTCTCCTAGTGGCTTGTTAGGCTTCGTCCATCTTCGAATAGGAAGTCTTTTACTCTTTATTTGGAGGCCGGGCAAGATTTGGGGTCTACAGCTATCAAAGGTAGTCCTTTAGCAGACTACTTGGCACATGGACCAACTGACGAATATCAATCCCTCCAAGATGATTTTCCAGATGAGCACATAATGCATATCCAACATGAAGAACTTGAAAATAATAAGAGGATCATGTTTTTCAATGGAGCTTCAAACTTACTGGCACATGGGATCAGAGCTATTTTAATATCTCCCGAAAAGAAGTATATCTCAGTAACAACCAGACTAAACTTTGATTGCACAAATAATATGGTGGAATACGAAGTCTATGCTCTAGGTATTCAAGCAGCTCTGGATCATGGGGTGACTAGACTCAAAGTATTCGGTGACTCATCCCTTGTCATTTACCAACTCAAGGGTGAATGGGAAACTAGAAATTTCAAATTAATCCCTTATTTGGAGCACATCCGTAATATGACCTCAAAAATGGAAAACATCAGTTTCGAGAACATCCCTCGGGAAGATAACCAGATTGCAGATGCACTTGCAACATTATCATCCATGTTCACATTAGGACAGGAACATGAGATGCCCATCATCCAAGTCAAAAGGCACGACAAACAAGCCTTTTGTATGATGATAAACAGTGGAAAAGATGAAAACCCTTGGTATCATGACATAAAGCGATACTTGACAAAGGGTGAATACCCCGAGGGAATCAGTGACAATGATAAAAGGATCATTCGGAAAAGGGCCATAGGGTTTATGTTGATAGGAGAAACCCTTTATAAAAAGAACTTTGATTCTACTTTGCTAAGATGCGTCAATCTCGAAGAAGCCCAGGCATTGATTAAAGAAATACATGAAGGAACCTTCGGGACTCATGCACCAGGGCATATCATGGCTAGGAAAATCCTCAGGGCAGGATATTTTTGGTCCACAATGGAAAAGGACTGTCATCAGTATGCCAGAAAATGTCACAAGTGTCAAGTACATGCGGACAATGTACATGTGTCCACTGGTACCTCTCAATGTTATGGCTATCCCTTGGCCATTTGCTATGTGGGGCATGGATGTTATCGGACCTATTGAGCCTAAGGCATCCAATGGCCATCGATTCATTTTGGTAGTTATCGATTACTTCACTAAGTGGGTAGAAGTTGCATCTTATGCACATGTGACTAAAAAGGTAGTGGTCACCTTTGTCAAGAAAAATATCATATGTCGATATGGCATCCCACATCGTCTTATTACTGATAATGGAACCAACTTGAATAATAAGATGATGGAGGAACTATGCCAGGACTTCAAAATTCAACACCATAATTCCTCTCCTTATCGGCCCAAAATGAACGGCGCAGTAGAAGTAGCCAATAAAAACATCAAGAAGATAATTCAAAAGATGGTTAAGACCTATAAGGATTGGCATGAAATGTTGCCTTTTGCTCTTCATGGTTATCGAACGTCTATACGAACCTCAACAGGAGCTACTCCATTCTCCCTTATATATGGTATGGAGGCCGTATTGCCAATAGAGGTCGAAATACCTTCTTTGCGAATTATAATGGAAGCAAAATTAACAAAAGTCGAATGGGTTCAAAATCGATACGATCAATTAAACCTTATCGATGAAAAGCGGTTGAATGCTATATGCCATGGACAAGCCTATCAAAAGAAGATCAAAAAGGCTTATGATAAAAAGGTTCACCCTCATACTTATCAAGAAGGGGATCTAGTGATAAAAAAACTGCTTCCAGCCCAGAAGGATAAAATTGGAAAATGGGCAGCAAACTACGAAGGACCCTTTGTGGTTAAACGAGCTTTCTCAGGAGGGGCACTTATCCTCACCAATATGGATGGAGAGGAACTTCGACACCCAATCAATTCCGATACGGTGAAGAAGTATTATGCTTGAAGACATTGCTCAAGACCCATCAGGAATGAAAACCCGCAAAGGGCATCCCTGGGCAAAAGATAGGGTCTATATCCCTCGCTAGGATACATCCTAGGCAAAAAGTAGAGGTAATAAAAAAATAAAAAATAAAAAATTAAGAGCAATGGTTACCTCAGTCGAAAACCGAAAGGCGGCTAAGGTAACATTCTTCCAGAAGCAAGCAGTCTGCATAGTCTTCACTCTGAGCTCAAGCATCTCAACTGAAGCAATTAGGGGAACCAGGGGGCAGATATCATGGACATGACTGTTTAAGCCTATACAGTATAGCCAACCCTAACCAGCCATTCTTCTAAATACCTTTTGAAATCCTTCTATAAAAGAAATAAAATTTTGCTCATTTATCAATAAAATTCCCTTTTATTTCCTTTCTCTTGACCAAATATTATGGAAATGCCTCTTTATTGATAAATCATAAATATGGGCAAAGACCTTTAATCAAAGATCAAACATGCATCTAAAAAAAAAGGAAGCATAAAAAATAATGAAAGAATAAATGTCTGCTAGGATATTCTTAGGAAAAAACTAGGGTAGCCTGCTAGATCGGAAACCCCAAAAGAACGGTCTAGGCAAAAAATAAGGCAAAAGCCCCCTAAGATATTCTAGGCAAAAATTAAGGCAGCCCGCTAGATCAAAAACCCGTAAAGGGCGGTCTAGGAAAAAGATAGGGTTAAAACTAAAAAAGGAGCCCATCTTCATAGTCATAAAAGAGGAGCCCATCGGCGTATTCATAAGAAGCCAATGGGAGAAGGCCAGTTACTTTCTAAATGCATCAAAAATAAATAAACAAATAGATTGCATTTAGGACATCCACACACAAAGTAGATGCACAATACGACTTTGTCAAAATCAAGAAAAAAAAAATTTCTTCAAATAAAGAATAATAAACATGCATATAAGAAGGATAGTCTCCATGCTTGTGATTGAAAATAGGAGACGCCAGAATCCAGTCTCCAAACAAAAATCAAAATCGCAAAAAAAAAGGCAAAATCAAAACCACTCCAGCAAAATAAAGAGCTTCAAGGAAACTAGCTCTAACCTTCTATTCCAATAAACGAAGGTGCATCGGAAAAAGGCCAACGGAAAGGCTCGATGATCCCCAAATGGATCCTTGCCTACTCCAAAGGCAAAACAAAAAATTACTTCATGACTCAACATCACCACATGAGTCGTCAAACATAGTCATTTGAAGCTTCAATCAACATCCTTCCATCCAAGAAAAAGGAAGTCATCAACATGAAAAAGCCAATGGAAAGGCTTGATCATCCCCAAGCGGATCATGCCTACTCCAGAGGCAAAACAAAAATATTACCTCACGACTCAGCTTCATCACCACATGAGTCATCGAGCACATTCATCCAGAATCTCCACCACTTCCCCAAAGGAGAATAAGGACTACACAAAGATTAACCAAAGAAGATATAGAGTCAAGATCTCCATATCCTCAGGGGTTCAACAAAAAGAAAGAAAAGAAAAACTTTTCATTCCCCAATAGAGGCCACGAAAAATGCCGAATAAATATCTCCAAGTAGAGCATTTCAGAAAAATCTACAAAAAGAGGAAAACAAGAAAATTTCCATCCTCCAGCTTAATAAGAGCTTCACAAAGCTAGGAGCCAAGACTCCATCATAAAAAATCAAATCAAAGATTGGATCCCCAGGAAGCCAATAAACTCCCCGGGATCGCCAAAAAGAAAAGAGAAAAAAGAAATCTCTTCATCCAGCAGATAACAAAAAAAAAACCAGTGTGCATAAAAGAAATTAAAAAGGCGCACACATTTAAAAGCCAAATTTTCAAAATCACGAAAAAAGAGATAAAATCGCGAGAAAAAGGTAAAAACCCATTCCCTAGAGGAATAAGAGCATAGGCAAAGCCAGCTCAAAATAACAGCATCCAACAAGAAGTCAAAAACTTCATTCCTCCCTAGGGGGCAAGTCAAAATAGATCTCCGGGAGAGCAATCAAATCCCCGATGGATTATCAAAAGGAAAAACTACCCCAGTGAGCCTACAACAGAGGCAAACTACAAATTCATATCCTCAGGGAGTTAATCACCTATAACACCCAATATGAATATCCCCAGTGAAATGCAAAGCCTTCACTCCCAAGAAAGCCTCTGCCTACTCAGAGGCAAGCAAAGAGCCAATATACCCAAGAAACGGGAATTCAACCTATGCAAGCCCAAAGCATAAAGTCTTCACCACCATTGAAGCATCCGCCTAATCAAGAGGCACAACCAACAGAAATCAACAAATCCCCAGTGGATTCCCGCCTAAATAAGAGGCAACCAACAAAGAATCTCCGGCAAATCCGGATGGCTAAACAGAAAAGCCAAAAACAACGAATCACCGGCAAAGCCGGATGGCTAAACAAGAAAAGCCAAAAATAAAGAAATCCCTGGTAAAACTAGATTACTAAAACAGAAAAGCCAAAAAGAAAAAACAATCACTCCCCATGGAATGGGCGCATGATCAGAAACAGTAAGCCGCCAACACATCTCCAAAACCAGATAACCATAGGATTGACTACCAAAAAGTGCATCCTGAGAGCCTTGCAGAACGGGGCTCGTTCAGAACCTTGCAGAACGGGGTTCATATCAGGTGGGGGTAGGTACCCATCAGAGCCTTGCAGAACGGGGTTCGTACCAGGTGGGGGTAGGTACCCACAAGAGCCTTGCAGAACGGGGTTCGTACTAGGTGGGGGTAGGTACCCATCAGAGCCTTGCAGAACGGGATTCGTACCAGGTGGGGGTAGGTACCCATCAGAGCCTTGCGGAACGGGATTCGTACCAGGTGGGGGTAGGTACCCACAAGAGCCTTGCGGAACGGGATTCGTACCAGGTGGGGGTAGGTACCCATCATAGCCTTGCAGAACGGGGTTCGTACCAGGTGGGGGTAGGTACCCATCAGAGCCTTGCAGTACGGGGTTCGCACCAGGTGGGGGTAGGTACCCATCAAAGCCTTGCAGAATGGGGTTCGTACCAGGTGGGGGTAGGTACCCACCAGAGCCTTGCAGAACAGGGTTCGTACCAGGTGGGGGTAGGTACCCACCAGAGCCTTATAAAATAAGGTTTGTACTGGATGAGGGTAAGTACTCATCAGAATCTAGCAAAATGCAGATTCGTACCAGGTAAGGGTAGGTACTCACCAGAGCCTTGCAAAACAGGGTTCGTACCAGGTGGGGGTAGGTACCCACAAGAGTCTTATAAAATAAGGATTATACCGGATGAGGGTAGGTACTCATCAGAATATAACAAAATGCATATTCGTACCACGTGAGGGTAGGTACTCACGAGAGCCTTGCAAAACAGGGTCCGTACCAGGTGGGGGTATGTACCCACCAGAGCCTTATAAAATAAGGTTTGTACCGGATGAGGGTAAGTACTCATCAGAATCTAGCAAAATGCAGATTCGTACCAGGTGGGGGTAGGTACCCACCAGAGCCTTGCAGAACGAGATTCGTACCAGATGGGGGTAGGTATCCACTAGAGCCTTATAAAATAAGGTTTATACCGAATGAGGGTAAGTACTCATCATAATCTAGCAAAATGCAGATTCGTACCAGGTGAGGGTAGGTACTCACCAAAGCCTTGCAAAACAGGGTTCGTACCAAGTGGGGGTAGGTACCCACCAGAGTCTTATAAAATAAGGTTTGTACCGGATGAGGGTAAGTACTCATCAAAATCTAGCAAAATGCATATTCGTCCCAGGTGAGGGTAGGTACTCACCAGAGCCTTGCAAAACAGGGTTCGTACCAGGTGGGGGTAGGTACCCACCAGAGCCTTATAAAATAGGGTTTATACCGGATGAGGGTAGGTACTCATCAGAATCTAGCAAAATGCAGATTTGTACCAGGTGGGGGGTAGATACTCACCAGAGCCTTACAAAATGGGTGGCAAAAAAAACCTTACTTTTATTAGAGGATAGTTCAGCTGTTGAACACCTCGGAAGTAAGTACCCACAAAGAACCTTGCAGAACGGGGTTCATACCAGGTGAGGGTAGGTACTCACCAGAGCCTTGCAGAACAAGGTTCGGACCAGGTGGGGGTAGGTACCCACTAGAGCCTTATAAAATAAGGTTTATACCGGATGAGGGTAGGTACTCATCAGAATCTAGCAAAATGCAGATTCGTACCAGGTGGGGGTAGATACTCACCAGAGCCTTACAAAATGGGTTGCAAAAAAAAAAAAAAACTTACTTTTATTAGAGGATAGTTCAGTTGTTGAGCACCTCGGAAGTAAGTACCCACAAAGAACCTTGCAGAATGGGGTTCGTACCAGGTGAGGGTAGGTACTCACCAGAGCCTTGCAGAACAAGGTTCGGACCAGGTGGGGGTAGGTACCCACAAGAGCCTTATGAAATAGGATTCGCACCAGATGAGGGTAGGTACTCATAAAAAAGTAGATTCATACCTAGTGGGGGTAGGTACCCACAAGAGTCTAGCGAAATGCAGACTCATACCTGGTGAGGGTAAGTACTCACCAGAGCCTTATAAAAGAAGGTTCAAACCAGATAGGGGTTGGTACCTATCAAAAATATTTATCATCCAGAGGATCAGCAAACTTCAGCAAAGGAGCATCCGAAGGATGACCGGGCAAAAAGGGTTAACTCCTTCACCTAGCAACTAACTTTGTGGGCACATTAAGCCAACAATTAGTCAGGCAGGTGAAGGGGGGCAGCTGTAGACCCCTAATTTTTCCCGGCCTCTCAATAAAGGCTAAGAAGGCTTCCTATTTGAAGATAAAGCTTCGGTGGACGTCTAACGGCAT
Source organism: Sphenostylis stenocarpa (assembly GCA_963425845.1). Classification (NCBI taxonomy): domain Eukaryota; kingdom Viridiplantae; phylum Streptophyta; class Magnoliopsida; order Fabales; family Fabaceae; genus Sphenostylis; species Sphenostylis stenocarpa. The sequence goes on along the minus strand of OY731402.1, from coordinate 12,955,513 downwards.
CAATCGACTTCCGAATAAAGAAAGGAAAGCTTCCCGGAAGTCTCAGAAGACAAAATCTGGCCAGAACAGTCGAGATGGTCTTCCTAGAAGTTGGGATGGCCGTCCCAGCAAGCCCAGACGGCCGTCCCACATGCTAGACGGCCGTCTCAGCCTGTTTTGATGGTTGGGACGACCGTCCCAAATCCCAGACGGTCGTCCCAGCTTCCCCGGATGGCCATCCCTGTTTTCTAGCCCCCAGACGACCGTCCCAAAGTGCCAGGCTGCGAAAACTATAAATAGGAGGCTCATTTGCCACTTTTTCACACTCCAGACACTTGTCTTCTCTCCCTCTTTCGAATGAACTCTCTGATTGCCTAAAAAAGGTAATAATCGGTTAAGGAATTGTATTCCAGCATTCGATTCTTCTTAAAATTTTAGTCGAGTCGATATTGTATTCGGGGAGGAGAGTCTTTGTAGAGCGGGGGATTGCCAAAACACATCCTCACAGTTAAAGATTTGCAATACAAAGCTTGCTATGAAGGTTCTTTTCAATTCTCTTCTCTTTATTTATTGCTTTATATATGCAATGTAAAATAAAATCATGTAGATAGTCGTTTTTAAATATTGTATAAATAAAATAGGGTAATAGCGTAATTTCTCGTAACTTTTACTTAATGAATGAATCCGTCATAGGGAACCCAAAAGGGGCGTTGTGGGGGTGCTAACACCTTCCCCACATGTAACTAACTCCCTTACCCAACTCTGGTTATAATGGCCAAGTTTGGTTTTTCTTAAAATCAACGCCTTTTTATCCTTTTCCAATGTTTACGGTCAAAACATTGGTGGCGACTCCATAAGAACCCTTTTGCGAAAACCTTGCTTCTATTAGAGGATAGTTCAGTTGTTGAGCACCTCGGAAGCAATGAACACATTTAAACATAAAACGCGAGTCTAAACCATCTTTTCGTGACAGCTCGCATAAACGTTCGAGATGTCCCTAGACGTCGAAATGGAAGGCGGCGACAATAATTGATTATTACAGAACCATTTTCGCAGAGGAGAAGTTTTGGACCAAGATAATCAATTATCTGGCTTGATAATCGATTGTTCTAGAACTTTCAAACTGGGATAATCGATTATTCCAGCAAGGTTTTCAAAAAACAGGTTTCAAAGCATGATAATCGATTATTCTGAGTGATAATCGATTATTACAGAGTTGTTTTGATAAAAATGAACTCTCAGAGGATGGATTATGTGTTGGCTATCTTGGACTCTAATTTTACAAACTCAACAAGACAAAACAGAGTTATTACAAGTAAATACATATGATTATAAGTTTTTAAGTTCTCTGTTCCTGAATCATCATCAAAATCTTCAAGTTTCATATCTTTGTATGTTCAACAATCTCCCCCTTTTTGATGATGATCAAAATTTTCTTTAAAGCCCTTTGTAATAACCTATTTTTACTGTCACAGCTAACAAAACTATTAAACATACCAGGCAACATTATGATTGTTAAACATATCAGGCTTTAAAATATTTTCTCCCCCTATTTTGATTATTATCAAAAGAAATAAAAGCTCCCCCTCAACATTTGCTTTAAATAGAAAAGTAAACAACTCCCCCTTAAACAATGCAAACATAGAATTTTATTCAATGATTCAATGTAGTAAAAACAAGATAAAATAATTAAAACTCTTCACTCTTATCACTGTTGAATTGTGCATCAAATCTATCTTCTAGATTACATACACGGTTGTCCACATCCGAAATTCGTCTTATAATTTCTTGATGCCATTCTTGAGATATAAAAAATAATTCTTGCATTCTCTTATTCATATCAAACAACATGTCTTCAATGGGAGGACGAGATGTAGAGTGAGCAGCAGATGATGTTGCAGTAGTAGGAACATCAGCAGCAGGCATGTCCTCATCATCAGAATCTTGAGCAATGTCAGCTATGTGAGGAGCATCATCTTTATGAACGTAAACTCCATTTACATTCACCATCTGCAGTTGAGTAAGCATGTTGTCAAACATTCTATTAGAATCTAATGTTCAAGCCCGTTATTCCCCTTCAACATTTACACCTTTGTATTCAAGAATCCTGGAGATGAGAAGAGCGTAAGGAATCTTGAACGTCGGGTGACGCTTCGTCTTGAGCATTGTCAAAGTGACAAGGCTGGGCCCATCAATTGGCTCGTTGTTCATGATAGCATGGATTATGCGAAGATCAGCAAAAGAACATTGTGCATGGTTGGTGGCTCGAGGACATAGAATCCATACAAGAAGATGTAATAACATATGTTCTTCTTTCTTCAAAGGACCGGCCAAAAGTTGTCTGCCAATTTTCATGGTAGGTGATGTGGACATAAAGGCCCAAGCTCATAACGAGAAGGATCAAGACCAAGATCCAATCAAAAACTTAGGTGGACCTATGACAAGAGGCAGACTCAGAAAAATACAAGAGGCATTGCAATACAAAGTGACCAATTTGCTAAAGGCCCAACTATTAAAAGATCCAAACATGGAGGAGTCTAAACCTATCACATGCATAGAATATTTGGAGAGCTAGGAGGTCCAACTAAAAGATTTAGTTTTTATTATTATTATTATTTTATTTGCTACAGTGGGGATTTGAACCCAAGACCCAAAGCTTATGATGTCTTCACTAAACCATCTGGACAACTTAACTTTGCTTGGGATATTAGGATTTTAATTTATCTTTATTTCCTACAATGAGACAAACTCATAAACTTAAGTTGTATTAAGCATTTGGGAATTCAGAAGGAACGTACGTAATATTCAGATTACTTTGTGAGTTGTTGTTCTGCTAGGGTTCTTCCTTGCATCACTTGATCTTATCAAGAATTATTCGATTATTGTGGCGATCCTTCTTGGCTTATCAAATATTTTTATTTATGGTGCCTACGGTATCTTTTATGTTTTTCTGTTTTCTATTTCCAATCAAATCAACTCTTAAAACCTAACCCTAAATTGTTTTCCTTCTATTTGAGTGTCGTCATTTGGTATCAGAGCCAGGTTCAAAAGCGGTACTGTTCATCGGTACTGTTCATTGTTACTATTCACGCACTGTTCATTGTTACTGTTTACAGGCACTATTCATTGTAACTGGTCATGTTACTGTTCATTGACACTGTTCACGTACTGTTCATTATACTTGTTCACGTGTACTATTAAAAAAAATGGTTGTGTTATGCAATTTTGATATTGAATTTCATTTAGATATATATATATATATATATATATATATATATATATATATATATCAAAGTTGTGTTTGAAATTAGTTTTCTGAGAAAAGAACAAAAAAGGAAAAGAATCAAAAAAGGAAAAGAATCAAAAAAGGAAAAAAATCAAAAATGGAAAAGAATCAAAAAAAAGAAAAGAATAAAAAAAAGGAAAAGAATCAAAAGAAGAAAAGAATCAGAAAAAAAAAATTATATATATATATGTGGTAGTTGTTCTCTTTTTAAATTTCAGTGCACATTAGCTATTTGATAAAATTCCTAAGTGTCAAACGTTTTTGTCTAATCTTTGCTTTTCCATAGTTTAAATTTGTCTTGCTTGTTATTAGTAGTAAAATTGTTCTTTGCTACTTGTTCTTTGTTGGTACTACAATTCTGTTTTATTCCTTGTGATTGCTACAATTGAAAGTGATTCTTGAACTATAGATTGTTTGATTCTTGTAAGAACCATAAGTCAGAGAACGAGTAGAAAAAGGCAAGATTGCATATTATACAAAAGCCAAATTGAGAGTAAACACAAGTGGTACATCTTTGAGTGCAAACACGTGAGAAGAGTGGTGAGGTCCTATTACTTCATTTGTTTGGTCCTTTTTTTTTTACTTGAAAGATGGCAGGTGCAGGTGGTGGTACCCCTCCTCTAGGGGGTGACAATAGATTATTGATTGATGCCATTATAGCCCAAATGCAAAGAATGTTGACAGAACATACCGAGGAGTTGTATGGGAGAATTGAACAAATAGAAAATCAAGGAAATGATGATGATGGTGGAGGTAGAAGGAGGAGAAGGAGAAATAATGAAGGTGATGTTAGAGATAACAGAATTGAAGGAGTAAAGCTGAACATACCCTCTTTTCAAGGAAAGAGTGATCCAGAAGCATATTTGGAGTGGGAAATAAAAATTGAGCAACTGTTTGCATGCCATAATTACACAGAAGATAAAAAGATGAGGGTGGCAGCCATGGAATTCACTAATTATGCTCTCATTTGGTGGAACCAATTACAAAGGGAAAGGGTGAGATATGAAGAACCCTTGGTGGAAAGTTGGGAAGAAATGAAGAGGTTGATGAGAAGAAGATTTGTTCCTTCTCATTATCAAAGAGATCTTTACAACAAGCTCCAAAGACTCATACAAGGTAGTAGAAGTGTTGATGAATATTACAAAGAGATGGAGGTTTCCATGATTAGGGCTAATGTTATGGAGGCACGGGAGGCTACTCTGGCCCGATTCCTACATGGGCTAAATAGTGATATAAGGGATGTTGTGGAGCTGCAAAATTATGTTGAGTTGGAGGATTTAGTACATCAAGCTTCTAAGGTGGAACAACAATTGAAGAGAAAGGGTGTTATGAGGAGGAGTTCATCTAATTTTCACTCTCCTAGTTGGAAGGACCAAAATAAGAAGGAGGGTGGATCATCAATAAGCAATTCCAATGTTATAGCTCATAGAAATCAAAATAAGTCTGATGAGGCACTTAAGAAAACAAGGAGTAGTGAGGTTAAGTGTTTCAAATGTTTGGGAAGAGGTCACATAGCTTCTCAATGTCCCACTAAGAAGACTATGTTACTTAAGGAGGATGGAGAAATAATTAGTGAATCTTCTTCATATTCTCCATCTATTGATGAAAATGAGCATGAAGATGAAAGAGAGTTAGAAGGAGATTTGTTCATGATTAGAAGGATGTTGGGTAGTCAATCAGTTGAATTGGATGATTGTCAAAGAGAAAATATTTTTCATGCAAGGTGCCTCATTCAAGGGAAGTTGTGCTCTTTGATCATTGATGGTGGGAGTTGCACTAACGTGGCTAGTGCACGGTTGGTTTCAAAAATGAATTTGGAGACTAAGCCACACCCGCGACCTTACAAACTTCAATGTCTTAGTGAAGATGTGAGATGACTGTGAATAGGCAAGTTGAAGTGGGTTTTTCCATAGGGAAATATGAAGATTCTATTTTGTGTGATGTGGTGCCTATGGAGGCTTGTCATTTACTTCTTGGGAGACCATGGCAGTATGATAGGAGAGTTATGCATGATGGTTTCACTAATAAGTTCTCTTTTATGCATAAAGACCGCAAAACTACTCTTGCACCTTTGGTTCCAAGAGAAGTTAGTGAGGATCAACTGAAAATGAGAAAGAAAAGAAAAGAAGAAAGAAAAGAAAAAGAGAGAGAAAAGAGAAAAGAAAAAGAGAGTGAAAAGAAAAAGGAAAAAGAGAAAGAGAGGAAAAAATCAAATCTGTTTATAAAAGAAAAAGAAGTTAAAAGAGTTATGCAATTGAGAAAGCCAATACTTTTACTTTTGAGTAAAGAAAGTAAATCAAACAGTCCATGTTTTACTAACTCTCTTCCAAAATAGGTTTCTTCTTTGTTGCAGGATTTTGAAGATGTTTTTCCCAAAGAAGTGCCTATAGATCTACCCCCTCTTAGGGGTATTGAGCACCAAATTGACCTTATTCTAGGAGCTTCATTGCCTAATAGACCAGCCTATCGAAGCAATCCCCAAGAAACCAAGGAGATTCAAAAGCAAGTTGAAGACTTAATGCAAAAGGGGTGGGTTAAAGAAAGCTTGAGTCCATGTGCAGTCCCAGTCATTCTAGTCCCTAAGAAAGATGGAACTTGGAGGATGTGCACAGATTGTAGAGCTATCAATAACATCACGGTAAAGTATAGACATCTCATTCCTAGGTTAGATGACTTGTTGGATGAATTGTATGGTGCTTGTATCTTCTCTAAAATTGACTTGAAAAGTAGATATCATCAAATTAGAATTAGAGAAGGAGATGAGTGGAAAACAACTTTTAAAACTAAATATCGGTTGTATGAGTGGCTAGTTATGCCTTTTGGATTAACTAATGCTCCAAGTACTTTTATGAGATTGATGAACCATGTCTTGAAAGAGTTTTTAGGCAAATGTGTAGTGGTGTATTTTGATGATATTCTGATATATAACACTAATTTTGATTGGCATGTTGAACATTTGTGTGTTGTCATGAATGTGCTTAGAAAGGAAAAATTATTTGCTAATCTTGAAAAATGTACCTTTTGCACTGATCATGTTGTGGTCTTGGGATTTGTTGTGAGTTCTAAAGAGGTACAAGTTGATGAGGAAAAGATTAGAGCCATCCAAGAGTGGCCTACCCCTAAGAATGTTAGTGAAGTGAGAAGTGTAACATCCTAATTCTCGGTACCTCTAAAACTTTTGTCAAAATTTTATTAATTAAATTATTAGGAATTGGGGAAAGTGACTATACAGTTTTATGTTTATTAGATTATTTGTGATTTTTTGGAAATTTTCTGGAATTAAAAAAAATATATAATAATAATAATAATAAAATAATAATATATCTAAAAAGTTAGATTTTTACTTTTAAAAAGGCATTCTCTGCAACTTCCCGTAACTTCTTTCTTTCTCTCATTTCTCGCTTTCTCTCAAATCCTCCTCACTTTGAAGTTTGATTTTGAGGGGAAATATTGATTTTCTTGAGAAACGCCAAGAGGTAAGTTTGTTTCTCTCAATCTCCTCTACATTTCTACAGTTTTATTTTTCAAAACGGTGCATTTTTAACTTTTTTCCTCACTTGGCTAAGCTTGAATGGGAGTAGAAAGAGTGTTATTGTAGGTTTTACACCTAGGACACTAGAATAATACTTAGAATTGAGGATTAGAAGTGATTAAGCTAAAAACCTTAAGCACCTTAATTCGTAAGTCATTGTTCATTGAATTTTGGGACTTTTGAGAACATAATTAGGAATTGGTATCTTCATAAAAGTTGTAGCCCTTTAAGTTATAGAAATTTATAAACTTGTTTCACATCAAACGGATATTTGTAGCTCAAGTTATGTTCATTTTACTGTCAAGTGTTATAGTTGTGAAGTTAAGAGGTTGCCCTGTTTCAACAGCCTCGGTTTTTGAATTACTGGGATTGATATGTGTGAAATTAGGACTTTATTCCTTAATAAAAGTTGTAGGAAATTATATTTTCGAAATTTAGAAATTTGTTTCATGTCAATAGCTTATGTGTAGCATGAGTTATAGTCAAATTACCAAGACATATTCAGAGTGTTATTGTAGTTGAGCCATGTTGGAAACAACCACTGTAAACTGAAAAACTGCATTTATTCTACAGGGTATTTGAATTTATTTCCTTCATCAATATTGTAGGTAATTAAGTTATTGAAATTTTGGCTCTTACCTCATGCCAAAACAGCTTATATAACTCTAGAAAATTCTGAAATACTGAACCTTGTCCATATTTGTTATTAGGATTCTTCCTACTCTAAGTGTATTACTTCCATTACTCTCTTCTACTTGTATTAATTCCATTAGCATCAATTTAGGCCCTAGAAATGATTTTATAACTCAAAGAACCATAGTCTTGAATTTTAGAATTTTAGACTATGAAGGAGGTGAGATTTTAGAGGTCTAATATGGTTGGAATTAAGGATTTAATTGGGGTATTTAATTGGCATGTAGGAGGCTACTTAGAGGTGCAAAGAGGAGACCCAAAGACTTGATAGATTATTTGATCAAGAGTTACTCTTCACCAAGTTACAACATAAGGTAAGGGGTAGGATAACTTTTATAATTCACTTTTGCTTGAAATAGCATTGAGAATAAGTCCCTTTACTTCTAAGCCAATTAGAAATTTATTTGGAATTATTTGAATGTTATTTCTATTTTTATGAATTTTTAAAGTTTTAAGATTATGTGAATTTTATGGCTTCTAAATGGAGCAACTTGAGTGTATGGAACCTTGTATGATTATAAGGCATCCATGAATGTTGTTTGAATTGATTGCTTAATCATTAGTAATTTTATATGATTTATTGATGAATTTAGATTGAGAATTAGCCTATTTCTATGTTTAGTATTATGATAATTGCTTTAAATTGATTATTGAGATATATTGTATGTATGTTATGAAGCATGATAAGTAGAAAATTATTGTGGAATGTTTTTGTTAAGATGGATTAGCATATAGAATTGCATTGTATAATTTGGTGGAATGGAGGAAAGGTGTGAGAAATGAACTATGTGAGAAAGAAAACTATTTTTTTGATATATTAAATTGAATTTTATAATTTAATTATGAAGTGAATTTTTATATTTTTATTTAATTAATAAATATTTTTCAAAAGTATTGGAATAATTTTGATCTAGGAGAAAACAAGTAATTGTAAGTGAAAATGAATTTTTAATAATTTTGAGGAAATTATTTGCAATTATTATTATTATATAAGAAAAATAAATTAAAATTGAGAAAATTATGATTTTGAGTTATGATGAATATGATGAGGTGGAAGGATGGTTTGGTGAAAACTAGAAGTGTTACGGGCTGTTTTTGGTTATTTTGCAGGTGTTAAAAAAATTTTGGGAATGTCCAGATTTACGGGGAAACTCGTCGGATTTTTCTTAAGAAATAACCTAGTATTATTTTGAAGAAGTTAAGATGTGATTTAAGTATAATGAGGTGAAACAAATTTGAAAGAGTGTGAAGAAGTTATGATAAGTCATGCATCATGTTCATGAGTCAGAGATTGAGTGTATGAGGAGGATATGGAAAATCAGGGTCGATTCCATGTTAACCTCGGGGATGATTGAGTGTGATCGAGCTCATATGTGGCTCAAGCTCGCTACCTAAGCTGTGAGACTCTCACTACCAAGCTTGATTATCCTGACTAAAGCCCCAGGGTTTCTCATGATCAGTTGAGCTGGACAAGTAATTATGAGTATACTACCACAAGGCGGTGAGAGGTTCCAGTGAAACTCCTGATCCTTCTCGAAAAGAAAAAAAAACAAAACAAAAAGAGAAAAGAGAAAGTGGTTTTGGGATCCCCATGGTCTTGCATACTAGGATGTGTCCTAGAAAAGATTAGTGGATACATTGCATTCATAATATCATATCATTTGTGTGCTGATTACTAGTATGTTTGTATGTGTAATTTCTAATTAACTCAATGTTATTTGCATGCTCTAAGTGAATATAAAGTTGTCTTACCCTTTTTGTGCATGTATTGTTATTATGAAATGTTTGCATAGGTGACGTTGAACACAACTCATCCCCGGTATCATCTCCAAGTAAAGTTTAAATACGATCACTGCAAGTATTAAGTAGAGGACTTGATCGAACAACACTACAGTGCTACAAGAGATACTTCATTTTAGTGGACGTACGAAATATATCTCCTCTTTAGTTAGGTTGTATAGTTAGTTTGTCTAGTTAGTTTGTTTGCTCTGGTCTTGTGAACCCTTGTTAGGTGTATTTTGGGATGACTTTGTGTATATTTACTATCTAGTTATACTTGATACTTATGAATGATATGTATATTAATCACTAAGTGTATGTTCTAATTATTGTGTACCTTACTTCTACAAGAGTGTATTGGTAATCAAATACTAAGAGGAACCAATAATAATTAATAAATCATAATAAAGTGAATGTTGGTATTAAAGGTGTCACAAGAAGCTTTCATGGGTTAACTAGTTTCTATAGGAGGTTTGTTAAAGATTTTAGTACTTTGGCTACACCTCTTAATGAAATAGTCAAAAAGCATGTTGGGTTTAAATGGGGTGAAAAACAAGAAAAGGCATTTTCTGAACTTAAGCACAAACTATCTAATGCCCCCATTCTTGCATTACCAAATTTTGCAAAATCTTTTGAAATTGAATGTGATGCATCTAATGTGGGTATTGGGGCTGTTTTGCTACAAGAAGGTCATCCAATTGCTTATTTTAGTGAGAAGTTGAATGGGGGTACCCTAAACTATCCCACCTATGCTAAGGAATTGTATGCCTTAGTGCGTGCTTTACAAACTTGGTAGCATTACCTTTTACCAAAAGAGTTTGCAATTCATAGTGATCATGAATCTCTGAAATACTTAAAGGGACAAGGTAAGTTAAATAAGAGGCATGTCAAATGGGTTGAGTTCTTGGAGCAATTTCCATATGTCATCAAGCATAAAAAGGGAAAAGGAAATGTAGTAGTTGATGCACTTTCTAGGAGACATGCATTACTTTCTATGCTTGAAACTAAATTGTTTGGTCTTGAATCTTTGAAAGACATGTATGTGAATGATGTGGATTTTGCTGAAACTTTTGCTGCATGTGAAAGGTTTTCTAAAAATGGTTACTTTAGGCATAATGGATTCTTGTTTAAAGCAAATAAATTGTGTGTGCCTAAGTGTTCCATTAGAGAGTTGCTTGTGAGTGAATCACATGAAGGGGGTTTGATGGGTTATTTTTGGGTTCAAAGGACTTTAGAAATTTTGCAAGAACATTTCTTTTGGCCTCATATGAAACGTGATGTGAATAAGTTTTGTGATCACTGCATTGTGTGTAAAAAGGCTAAATCTAAGGTTAAACCTCATGGGTTGTATACTCCTTTACCTATTCCTGAATATCCTTGTGTTAGAAAAGTAGTTTTAAATCAAGAGGGGGGGTGAATTGATTTTTGAAAGTTTTTCGCAATACACAGATTATCTAATTCGAAAATTAAGATTACTTATCAATTCACAAATCACAAAGCAATCAAACAGTTTAAGTGCAGCAGCAGAAATTAAAGAGAGAAAGGTTAGGAAAGATTTCACCGGTAATTTTATACTGGTTCACCCAATACCAGGGCTACGTCCAGACTCCAGCCAAATTCCAGCTGGGTTCCACTAGAATAGATGTTTTACGAGACTCACCCTCTTACACCTATTCTAACTCTCCACCAAGAACCAAATTCCAGCTCTTGGAAACCTTTCCACCAAGAACCAAATTCCAGTTCTTGGCAACTTTCTACAACAGCTGCAGAAAACTTGTACCCAAATTCCAGGTACAACACAATACAAAGTAATGAAAAAGAATTTACAAAGAAGAGACTTAGAAAGCTCAAACCGGATTACACCAATCCACAGTAAGTTTCTTCTTCAAGGATGCAAAGTGCCTCAAGAAAGATTTCAAAAGAAGTTCACAAAAACAGTTGTGTATCTTTCTTGAAAAATGCTAATAGTTGTTTGTATTGATTGCTTGAATTGTGTAAAAACTGATATTCAATCTCTGTTTCAAAGTTTCAAGCAAAACTGTTTTTAAAAGAGTATTTTCAAATCTGCTGCATTAATTAATCTGTTGAAAGTTTGTTTTAATCGTTGAAATAGCAGTTACAATCTGTTAAAAGTCCTTTCAACCCATTAATGCGTTCTTGATCTTTAACGAGAAAATGTTTTAGTTGATACTGACCACGTTTTTATCGGTTAAAGCGTTTTACAAACATTTTCAAAATATAAAACAATCGATTGAATCGCGTATTAATCGATTGTTATGTTTAAAAACCTTCTTATAAAACTTTCTAAGTTATTTTAGTTGATATAAAGTCGTTTCAATCGATTGAAAAACTGCACATATATTTTCAAGTCATTTTAATCGATTGAAAGTTTGTTTTAATCGATTGAAAAGATTTTCTAAGTTATTTTAATCGATTGAAATACGTTTTAATCGATTGAAATAAGTCTGATCGGTCATAAATCAATTCTGATCGATCATAACCAACTCTGATCGGTCATAATTTCATTCTGATCGATCATCCTGACTTCCAAAGTGGTTTTAATCGATTAAAACGTGTTTTAATCGATTAAAAGCAATCTGATCGCTCATATTTAAAATCTGATCGATTATATTTCATTCTGACCTGTTATATTCGAATTCCAATTGGTCATAAAGAGTTTTAATCGATTAAAAGGTTTTTGTATCAATTAAAATACTTGTAAAAACACTTTTTAAAACATTCTAAGTGTTTTAAATTGATTCTTTCAAACCTTTATCAGCTTAATAACTTGTTTAAGAAAATTCTTTGCCAAAATGCTTTTGTTTTTTATTTGTTTAAAACTTATTTTTGAGGCATTTTGCAAATTGAGTGAAGAAGCTTTATGCGATGGAAAAGGTAAAGTGGTTTTACCTAAGCTTTCGTTTAGACACACTAAGTCTTCAGCTCCTTTGTTACGAGTGACTTGTTTGACTGCTGCAGAGTTGACCCTTGACTTTATCTTTGACTTCATCAAATCAATGAGATCTTTGCTAGGATCACTTTCACCTTGGACTGACATTTCTATGGACTTTATTTTAGGGCTACCTAAAACAAAGAATGGAAAGGATTCTGTGTTTGTTGTTGTTGATAGGTTTTCTAAGATGGCACATTTCATACCTTGCAAGAAGGTAGATGATGCTTGTCACGTGACTCGATTTATTTTTAAGGAAGTAAGGCTACATGGGCTGCCGAGGAGCATTGTGAGTGATAGGGATTCAAAATTCCTTAGTCACTTTTGGAGGACCTTGTGGGGTAAGATTGGTACTAAATTATTGTTTTCTACTACTTGTCACCCAGAAATTGATGGTCAAACTGAGGTAGTCAACAGAACTTTAGGCACATTGCTTAGGACTATTTTAAAGAAAAATCTTAAGACTTGGGAAGCATGTTTACCGCATGTTGAGTTTGCTTATAATCGGGTTATCCATAGCACCACTAATTGTTCACCATTTGAGATTGTGTATGGATTTAATCCTTTGACTCCTCTTGATTTGTTGCCTTTGCCTAACATTTCTATGTTTAAGCATAAGGAAGCACAGGCTAAAGCAGAATATGTGAAGAAGCTACATGAGCAAGTAAAAGCTCAAATTGAAAAGAAGAATGAGAGCTACGCGAGGCAAGCTAACAAGAGTAGGAAAAAGGTGGTGTTCCAACCTGGTGATTGGGTTTGGGTACACATGAGAAAGGAAAGGTTTCCTGAACAAAGAAAGTCTAAACTTCAACCTAGAGGAGATGGACCATTCCAAGTCTTAGAGAAGATCAATGATAATGCTTATAAGATTGATCTACCAGGAGAGTATAATGTAAGTTCCTCTTTTAATGTTGCTGACTTGACTCCTTTTGATGCAGGAGATGAATTCATATATTTGAGGACAAAGGCTGCCCAAGAAGGAGGGAATGATTGGACATAAAGGCCCAAGCTCATAACGAGAAGGATCAAGACCAAGATCCAATCCAAAACTTAGGTGGACCTATGACAAGAGGCAGACTCAGAAAAATACAAGAGGCATTGCAATACAAAGTGACCAATTTGCTAAAGGTCCAACTATTAAAAGATCCAAACATGGAGGAGTCTAAACCTATCACATGCATAGAATATTTGGAGAGCTAGGAGGCCCAACTAAAAGATTTAGTTTTTATTATTATTATTATTATTTTATTTGCTACAGTGGAGATTTTAACCCAAGACCCAAAGCTTATAATGTCTTCACTGAACCATCTGGACAACTTAACTTTGCTTGGGATATTAGGATTTTAATTTATCTATATTTCCTGCAATGAGACAAACTCATAAACTTGAGTTGTATTAAACATTTGGGAATTCAGAAGGAACGTACGTAATATTCAGATTACTTTGTGAGTTGTTGCTCTGCTAGGGTTCTTCCTTGCATCACTTGATCTTATCAAGAATTATTCGATTATTGTGGCAATCCTTCTTGGCTTATCAAATATTGGTATCTTTTATGTTTTTCTGTTTTCTATTTCCAATCAAATCAACTCTTAAAACCTAACCCTAAATTGTTTCCCTTCTATTTGAGTGTCGTCAGTAGGATTGCGAAGAAAGGAACGATATGCCAGAATGCGATTGAAATCCTTTAAATCAGTGTAGACCCCAAATCTTGCCCGGTCTCAGAATAAAGTCAGAAAGCGTCCTATTTGAAGACGGCCGAAGCTTAACAAGTCATTAGGAGAGACTATTAGGCTCCCGTACCAAGATAGGAAGGTTTTTTGGCCCGAAAATAAAGTTTCTCGCCCTGAAGGGACGAGACCGCCGTCTGGAAGGACCAGACCGCCGTCTCGTCTCAGCGCCAGGACGAGATCGCCGTCTCGATTGTCCAGACGGCGGTCTCGTTACCTGCAAAAGTCGATACGGCGGTCTGGGTTTCCCAGACGGCGGTCTCGATTTCTGCCTAGTCGAGACGGCGGTCTGGGTTTCCCAGACGGCGGTCTTGACCCTCTGCCTAGTCGAGACGGTGGTCTGGATTTCCCAGACGGCGATCTCGACCTGTCAGGCGCGAAAAACTATAAATAGGGGCGTCATTTCTCCCTTTTCCACACAGAATCAACATAGCTCTCCCTTCTCTCTAGACTTTCTCTCTCTAAGAATCCCTCCGAGGCATTTCCGGAGTTTCTGAGTGTCTTTAGGCATAAACTGAGCGCTCTAAATCTTCTTTAGAATCCCTCCGAGGCATTTCCGGAGTTTCTGAGAGTTGTAAGAGTGAAGGGTTGCCAAAATGCACCCTCTCCTTAAAGAAATATAAAAGCTTGCTTTGGAGGTGCATATTCTCCCTCTCTATTTTTATTACTGCCATTTAAATTACGCAATAGAAGTTAGGGTCATGTAGTCATAAATTTAAATACCGCATAATAAAAGGGTAAAAGCGTAATTTTCCAGTTTAATTATTTATTCAAAGTAGCCGGCCTATCATAGGGAACCCGAAAGGGGCGTCGTAAAGGAACTAACACTTCCTTTACACGTAACTAACTCCCTTACCCAACTCTGGTTCTAATGACCAAAGTTGGTTTTCGAAAACCAACGCCTTTTTTAAAACCCCTTTTCTGATGTTTATGGTAAAAATATCGGTGGCGACTCCATAGAACCCAAATTAAATAAGTCCCTGGGTTAGCCCGGTTATCGGACAACCCAGGGATACTTTCGAAAACCTCGCCCCTAGGTTAGCCCGGTTATCTGACAACCTAAAGGCGTTGTAACTACCCATAAAACGCGAAAACAAGAGGGTCGAAAAAACCATCGCGTCGCTCCGACCGCGCCCCTTTTTGGGAGGCGGCGACAGATGGCGACTCCACTGGGGAAGCCTAGAGAGTTGATCCCATTTAGTGATGGGTCGGCTTAAAAATAATTAAACCAAGAAAATAGCGCTTTTACCCTACCTTGTATTATAACATGCTTTATTGTTTGGCTTTCAAATAAGCTGTTGCTTGTTTATACTTACGCAATTGATTGAAATATAAATTGTACACAAAACCCTTGCACACTACGAGTTCCCTCTATACCCGGGGCAAGTGAGAAAACCATAGGGAGTGGGTGGCAGGTACGGTTCGCTGCAGTTAGGGCCTTGTGCCCACCAGTGTGATCGGAAACCACCACTCAAGGTGATAACCTTCCTCTTTTGGCAACAAGACCGACTCTGGCCTTAGTGCTAAGCATGGTTGGACGGCTGGAGAGTGGGGACCCTATAATGGGGGCACCTTGGGGGCCTTAGCCTGGTAAGAACAGTTAGAACCTAGCCTAACCAATGCACCTTTTCTGTAGGAAAACCCTACCTCGTGATAAAAAATGAAGTCTCGCCTATTCGGGGATGATCAAATTGTGTGTGCATATGTTTGTTGCATTTGTATGTTGCATAGCATAAACAAACAACAGAACAAAATCACCAAAAAATATTTTACAAATAAACACCCTTATCTCGGACAGTCTGCCTTTTAGCTAGCCTGGTTTCAGGTTCTTTGTAAGCTAAGTAGCCACGCAGTTCCGACAGAAGAGATAAAAGGCTATAAAATAAACAAATAAACATCAAATAAAATAACTTTTGACAAAGTCAACTCATCCATACTACATCATATCATGAGTAAAGAAAAAACCAAGAGAGAAAAGAAAAATGAGAGCGCATTCAGCATCATTTAAAATCTCTCATGCATAAAGAATACTCATGCTAGTTTAAGCACTCAACATGCATTAATAAAACTTTTTTGGACATTCTAGAAAGTGGCTGGTCCTCTCCCTACTCGTACTCGTGCACAAAAAGCAAGGGCGATGGAAAAATTAGAGGAGCAGAACCGAAAACTTTCTGCGAAAGTCGATACCCTCCGGGAGCAGGTAGCCCAACTGATGGAGGTCATACGCCAAGGCCAAAACAAGGATGGCGAGGGCCAAGCTGAAAATGTCCCTCCTCATGAGGAAGAGGAAGAGGAATACTTCTTCGGCGGGAAGGATGCTAATACCACACACATCCTTACCCCAGAAGTGTCCAAACAACAACTCTCCGCCTTGGAGGAGAGGCTGAAGGCGGTCGAAGGGCATAACTTCGACGTCAAGGAGGTAGCTGACATGTGCCTCGTGAAGGACATCCGCTTCCCTCCCAAATTCAAAATCCCGGACTTCCCTAAGTACGCCGGGATGACCTGCCCAAAGAACCATCTTACGATGTATTGTCGTAAGATGGCCGCCCATGCTGACAACGAGAAACTCCTGATCCATTGCTTTCAGGAGAGTCTGGCGGACACGGCTCTCAACTGGTACATGCAGTTGGAGAGAGGCCAGGTCCAAAACTTGAAACAGTTGGCAGACGCTTTCCTTCGTCGTTACCGATACAACATCGATCTGACCCCCGACAGGTCGGATCTTAGAACTCCGAGCAAGAGAAACGACGAGCCCTTTAAAGCGTATGCCCGAGAGGTGGAGGGAATTGGTCGCCCGGATCGAACCTCCCTTGATGGATAAGGAGACGGTGACTATGTTCATAGACTCACCGACCGGAGCGTACTACGACAAGGCGATAGCCGATACCTCCAATCTCTTCTCGGACATAGTCACTGTAGGGGAAAGAGTGGAGCAAGGGCTGAGGAGTGGCAAAATAGCACGACCCTCTCCCCCCAACACATCATCCAAGAAGCCCTTCAAAACGAAGGAAGAGGTCGTGCACGCCATTAATTTCGCAACCCCTTCCTCTACCTCTCAGCACTAGTGCAGAATATGGCTTTTACGTCACCCAATTGTCGTCGCATGCACGTATATTCGACGTAAATAAAACGCGGTGGCAATTTTGTAAATATGGGACAAAAAATTTACGTCGCACACCCCAATAGGAGACGTAAAAAGTCATCTTTTACGTCGCACTGGGAGGCGCGACGTAAAGATGGCCTTTACGTCGCGTACGGGGGACGCGACGTAAAAGCCTTAGCTTTTACGTCGCGCCCCCGTACGCGACGTAAAAGGCCATCTTTTACGTCGCGCCTCCCAGGTGTGACGTAAAGATGACTTTTACGTCGCTTACTACACTGCGCGACGTAAAAAGTCTATTTTATTTCCCTCCCGACCCACTTCCTCGTCTCGCGCAACCGGGGTTTTTGAGAACGACGACGAGAACAACGACAACAGCCTACCTCTGCACACCATTTGCGAGCGGTTTTACAGTGAAAAACATCTACATTGTCGTGTCATTTGACGAACTTCATCTTTCTCCCCGATTGGATTCGAGTTTGAAATCAGTTTTCGTCTACACTCGAGGTTAGTGTTCATTGTCATTGCTATATGTTTACATTGAATCCGTGATTGTTTTTGGGGATCTCAATCACGTTATAGTATGAATGTCTCCACTGGATTGTTATTGGAATGCAGTTATTTGTTTATTTGTTTGAGTGCATTCGGTTTACACACTCCATTGTTGTTGGAACGTGCTTTGTTGTTTGTATATTAATTTTTTTTACATATAATTTTTAAATCTTTAGGAGTGACGAAACTTTATAACATAATATGAATCGAAGTTGGATGAATGCACGTCGTATTAGTGAAGAGTACGAAAAGGGAGTTGAGGAATTTCTGAAATTTGCTAGTGAAAATGGAAAAGCTATGAAAGGGACATATTATTGTCCATGTGTTCGTTGTTTGAATCAAATTCGTCATAAACTTGAGGATATACGTGATCACTTGTTTGTTTATGGTATTATTAAGAGTTATACAATATGGACATGGCATGGAGAAATATTAGACATCCCAACTGTGTCAACTACGGACAATTTTGATGAAGGGATGGATGATAATCTAGAGGATATGATACGTGATATTGGTGAAGAACATTTTATGAAAGCACATCTATATGATTCTTTGAAATCTGATTTTGCGCAACAATTGTACATAGGATGTAGTTTTACAAGATTATCGAGCAACTTTAAAATTGTTTACTTTAAAAGCAAGAAATGGATGGACTGATAAAAGTTTCACCGAATTATTGGAGTTGTTGAAGGAGATGCTTCCTGAAGATAATACATTACCTATTCGTAACTATGAGGCAAAGAAGATATTATGTCCAATGGGTTTAGAGTACAAGAAAATACATGCATGTCCTAATGATTGTATATTGTACAGAAATGATTTTGCTAAATTAAAGATGTGTCCGACATGTGGTTTGTCGAGGTTCAAAACCAAAGTTGAGGAAAGTAGTGGTGAGGAAGAACTAGATGGTCCCCCTGCTAAGGTGTTATGGTATTTGCCAATTATACCTAGGTTTAAAAGATTATTTGCCATAAAAGAAGATGCAAGAAACTTGACATGGCATGCAAATGGTAGAAAATGTGACAATCTTCTTCGACATCCAGCTGATTCTCCACAATGGAAAAGGATTGATGAAACCTTTCCAGAATTTGGTGCAGAGCCAAGAAACTTGAGAATTGGATTAGCTACAGATGGGATGAATCCTTATGGAAATTTAAGTAGTAAACATAGTTCATGGCCGGTTATGTTGATCATTTACAATTTGCCTCCTTGGTTATGCATGAAGAGAAAATATATGATGTTATCTATGATGATTTCAGGACCTCGACAACCAGGAAATGACATAGATGTATATCTTAGTCCTTTAATTGATGATTTGAAGATGTTGTGGGAAACAGGAGTGGATGTATTTGATTCATATCACGAAGTGAATTTCAGGTTGCGTGCAATGTTATTTTGTACTATAAATGATTTTCCAAGCATATGGTAATTTGAGCGGTTATAGTGTGAAAGGTCATTTAGCGTGTCCTATATGTCAAGAAGACACAAGTTATATCCAATTGAAACATGGACAAAAAGCTGCGTACAATAGGCATAGAAAGTTTCTAGTTGCTAACCATCCATATCGTAAAATGAAGAAAGCATTTAATGGATGTCGGGAGAATGCGATTGCATCAGTACCACGCAATGGTGAACAAGTATATGAGCAAGTGAAAAATATTAATATTGTGTTTGGAAAGACCCAAAAGAAATCCAATGAGAAAAACATTTGGAAGAAACAGTTCGTATTCTTCAATCTTCCTTATTGGTGTAAGTTGGAAGTTAGACACTCGTATAGATGTGATGCATGTTGAAAAAAATGTTTGTGATAGTGTAATTGGGACATTGCTTAACATAAAAGGAAAGACAAAAGATGGAATAAAAGCAAGACAAGATTTGGCGGACATGGGTATACGTTCGAATTACATCCACAATCAATTGGAAAACGCACTTACTTACCTCCAACTTGTCATACTCTATCAAAGAAAGAAAAGAGAAGCTTTTGTGAGTGTTTACGTGAGGTCAAAGTGCCACAAGGATACTCCTCAAATGTTAAGAGTCTTGTGTCTATGCAAGAGTTGAAATTAGTTGGTTTAAAGTCTCATGATTGTCATGTGTTGATGCAACAACTTTTACCGATGGCTATTCGAAACATCTTACCAACTTCGTTAGAATTGCTATTACTCGGTTATGTTTGTTTTTCAACGCCATTTGTAAAAAGGTAATTGATCCAAAAAAGTTAGATGAATTAGAAAATGAAGCAATTGTAATAGTGTGCCAGTTAGAAATGTATTTTCCCCCTTCATTTTTTGATATCATGGTGCATTTGATAGTCCATTTGGTAAGGGAAATTCGATTATGTGGTCCAATTTTTCTTAGATGGATGTATCCTGTTGAGAGATACATGAAGATCTTAAAAGGATATGTGAAGAATCGATGCAGAGCCGAAGCTTCTATTGTGGAAAGGTACATTGCGGAAGAAGCCATTGAGTTTTGTCAAGGATATATGTCAAAATCGGAACCAATAGGTATTCCTAAGATGAGACATGATGGAAGATGTGAAGGTAAGGGTACTCGAAATTTGAAGATTAAAAATGTTAGTCGGAAAGAAGTTGACCAAGCACATTTATACATATTGAACAACACCGATGAAGTAATCCCTTACATATCACAACACATAACCGAAATAAAGGCAACACATCCACGAATGAATGAAAAATGGGTATTGAATGAACATAACAAAAGTTTCCTTTCTTGGTTTAAAAAAAGGGTATATGTTGAGATTAATGCTTCAGAAACACTTTTGAGACTTGCTCGTGGGCCTAATAGTGATGTCATTACATTTGGTGGGTATGACATTAATAACTATTGTTTCTACTCAAAAATAGAAGATGATAAAGGTAGAGTACAAAATAGTGGGGTCACAATTCAAGCTGAATCTATGCATTTTTCTAGTTCTAAAGACAAAAATCCTATCACAGCTTCTATGAGTTATTTTGGGGTCATACAAGAGATATGGGAAATTGATTATGTTACTTTTAGGGTGCCTGTCTTCAAGTGTAAATGGGTTGAAGGGAATACGGGTGTGCGAACAGATGACCTAGGATTTACTTTGGTTGATTTGAGTAAAGTTGGGTATAAGGATGAACCTTTTATTTTGGCATATCAAGCGAGACAAATATTTTATGTCAAGGATCCATGTAATGAGAGATGGTCAATTGTCCTAGAAGGAAGAAGCATGCACGGAATTCATGAAGATGAGTCTCTAGATATACATGAAACACCTTCATTTTCAAGTAGACCATTTGATGACATAGTTGACAATGAAGTTGATGACATACATGCAATTCGAAGTGATCATGATGAAGGGATATGGGAAAACATACCAACATAATAGGTGTTTATCTTCACATTTTCTAGTTCTTTTTATTCAAACTTATAAAGTATGTTGACTTCATATTGTTTTGTTTTTCAGGATATGTCGGATTCCACAGTCTGGTACTGGAAGTGGTAGTGGCAGTGGCAGGAGCGGAAGTGGTGATAAAGGTAGATCTGTCACTCGGTTAAAGGGGTTGACAAGAAGGAGGGTAGCTAGAGAGAAAACTCAAGTTGAAGTTGATCCACGTTCGGTAAGGCATCTCGGCCCAAATGCTGCTAAGTTTAAGAGCTATTTGGGACTACTAGCTCGACACCATGTTCCGATTACTACTCCATCTTGGGATGATGTTGAGGAAACCGAGAAGAACCTCATGTGGCAGGATGTTCGGGTATTTCTATATTTGTTGAATACTTTATATATCATTATTAATTGAATTTAACATTTATTGGTCATTTCATAGCAAAATTTTGATGTTCCTAACACTCGAGGTGATGAGGAAGAAGATTTTATCCTCCATTGCCATTAGATGGAGGGACTTTAAGACTTTCTTGACACGGGAGTATGTATTTGGAAAGTTTCGAGATGAATCTCCCTGTCTAAAGTATCAAATTAGTGAGGAGGATTGGTTACGGCTTTGTGCCAGCCGAATGGACCCCTCTTGGCGGGATAAAAGACAAGCCGCCCAACAACGTCGGAGGTTGAATGATGCACCTCATGTATTGTCACGAGGAGGGTATGCATTATTGGAGCAACGTCTCATGAAATCCAGAGAAGAGTCGAGCAGGAGTTGATTCTACCGACCTTGCATCTCCACCCCTCGCTATCGGATGTGGAAGGCAGCCGGACAAAATCTCGATGGACAAATGACTTCGAGTCTCGCACGAATCATTGCTCGAGAAAATCGTAAGTTATAATGTCAATTTGAATTGATTTTAATTTGAAAGTTAGTGTATGACTTAATTATTGTTAATGTGTTGTAGGATGATTTAGTTGAGCGGCATCGACCAAGGATCATTTATTCCTCATGGTCGACAAGATATATTGGCAGCAGACCATAGGAAAACCAGATTACTCGGGACGTGTGCGTGGTGCTGGTGGAACCTGGGGCCTTCGTGATTACTTTGGTCCAACATCACGAAGGACCACTCGCTGACTCTTGCAGACCAGGAGGCCTTGCATAAAATGGAGATGCAGTTTGAAGAAAAGTTAAATCAAATAAGGCAATCCTTGCGAGCAAGAGTTTGATGAGAAAATTGAATCTCTCGCCCGCTCTCAGCAACAGACTCAAGGAACACCTCAAACAATTGAACATGATATTGTTCGAGTCAGCACTAAAGGGAGTTGTGCTGCTACTACCGTTGATCCTTCAGGAGAATATACTCGGATCGATGCATCACACCAAGTGTGAGTTATATGTTGAAGATGACCCCCGCGTCTAGTGGTCGTTGGTCGAGTTTTTGAGGGTGGCTTAACCATCCATGGTGTCCCTCTACAGACCGGACTGGACACGAGTAGTAGTTGATGAAGTTAATGATGCTAATGCTCCAAGTGCCTTTTCCTAATGAAGAGATTCAATTAGTGGGGCAGCAAGCGGGACATTCTTGGCTTGGCCAAGACGTTTGGTTATGCCACTATCGACACGAGACCAAGGTAATATATATATATATATATATATATATATATATACATATTGTCTATTTACTTCTTTTCTAGTATTATAATTATATAAATGTTTAATTAATTGTTATCATTTGTTTAGGAGGACTTGCGTCGTGCTAAGCATAAAAAGCAACCTATTATTGATGAGGATCCGACAGAATGTGATGATGATCCCATCTCTATGTTGTTAGCCGTATTACCACGGTTGAGGAAGAGACCGTGTCAGATACAATGGGATGTTAGAGTGTTTGGAATTGACAATTCCGAGTGTTCCATTGTACATTTCCTTGCCCGATGCTTTAGAAATTGCTGGGGAAATTGCATGTTAAACATTTCCATCATACAATTGTGGGCAATGTAAGTCATTTTCATTTATGTTTCTAAGATTATAATAATTATATTCAACTTATAATTAATTGTTTTAGGTACCTTGACAATTTGAGTGTGGAACAAGAAAAATCCGAAGTATACGGATTTATTGAGCCTCAATCCATCCAAAAATCCGGAAATACAAAGGTTGGAATCCAACAATATATGCAAACATGGATGAGTGACTCAAGAAGACATATATATTTGGCTCCATACATTGAAGGGTTAGTATTTTGATTTGTATTTTAATTTATATTTTTGTAACTAATTTTTATGTCATACAATGTAGGTCCCATTGGCAGTTAATTGTAATCATACCCCGGGATTACACTCGTGGTATGGTTTTGTTCATTACATCGGAAACCGAGTCAAGAAATGAAAAGCTTATTACAAGGGTAACTTTATCTTTTATTCATTAATTATGTTTTTAAATTGTGAATACATATTGAATAATATATGACTTTTTTTCACTTAGAATCGTGTACTGGAACTAATGTTCTAAGTGGAAAACCTAGAACAAAGACATTGCAGCTTCATTTATCCTAAGGTTAGAAACTTATTTATATAAGTGAATACCATAATTATTGTTTATATTTCAATTTTGAAAATAATATTATGTTTTTTTCATCATTTCAGTGTAATAAGCAAACTGACTCGTTTGAATGTGGTTACTATGTAATGTATTGGATGAGAGCCATAGTTTGTGCGGGTTTAATTGATTCTTGGACTGGAGGTAATTACTTTTAACATTAGTTAAGTTTATTTAACTTTATTCATGTTGCATGCTTACAAGAGTCAAATTCATGTTTCAGTGTATTTCAAGATCCATCTCCATTACCAGAATCCGAGATTACGTAAATTAGAGAACAATGGGCAAAATTTTTTGTTCTACAATTCTAGTACATTATTTTTTATGTTCTTGTTCATATTATATTGTGTGTATTATGTAGTTTAGTTTAGTTTGTATAGGTAGCTTAGTTTGTATAGGTAGCTTAGTTTGTAATAGATTTTTTAGTTTGTATGTTTGTATTATTTTGTTTTATTATGTAGTTTGAATTATATAATATTATATTTTTAATTTACTAGCAAAAGAAAACTGCTTCTGACTGTCTGGTTGTAATTTTTGCGGGTTTTAGTTGTAAAACGAGTAAATAAACCCAATTTAAAAAAACAAGTAAATTTACGTCGCATATTGGTATATACGACGTAAATTTACGTCGCATATTGGTATATGCGACGTAAATTTACGTCGTATATACCAATATGCAACGTAAATTTACGTCGTATATACTGTATGCGACGTAAATTTTCTGTTTTTTTTTTTAAATTGAAAAGGTTTTTACGTCTGTTTATTGTATATGCCACGCAAAATTACGTCGTATCTTCATAACTGACGTAAATCTACGTCGGGTAAAAGGGTCCGACGTAAATTTACGTCTCCCGCTTTTACGTCGGACTTAAATACGACGTAAAAAGCCCTAAATACCTGACGTAAAAGCCCCTTTTTGCACTAGTGCAGGCAGGGCGGCAACCACAAAGGAGGGAAAGGAAGTTCACTCCTATCCCCACCTCCTATGCAAAGCTGCTGCCCCAACTGTTGGAAGCCAGCCTCCTGGCCCGCGTTCCTCCCAAGAAGCAGCTGGAGCCTCCCTACCCCGAGTGGTACAAGCCCAATGAAAAATGTAGCTACCACTCGGATGCACCAGGGCATTCAACCGACAACTGCTTGACCTTGAAGTATAAGGTCCAAGAATTAATTGACGCTGGTTGGATCACCTTTGACGTCTCTGCTTCCAGCACAGATGACAAACCTCTGTCAAAGCCAGAGTAGCAGAGAGGGAGGACTGGGAGGATCAACCCTAGGATTTTTTTTTAAGCTTTTCCCTATATCTCCTGCGGTCCCCGCCCGTGGCCGCAGGAATTTTGATTAAAAGGGCTTGTAAATACATTCTCATTTTCATTAATATATGAGGCCTTTTGTCATATTCATTCTTTTCCCTCTTCTATTTATTATTCTTTCAAAAATAAATCGAATAATAAAATATATGACTAAAACAGAACCTAAAACGCATCATGTCTATGATTGATTAATCTCTGTGGACCCTGGAAACGGAAGACGAATGGATTGAGTCCGACAGTGAGCAGGAGACCATTTCTCCGGACATGCAAAGGATGCTGGAAAAAGAAACACGCATTATACAACCGCATCAGGAAGAAGTAGAAATTGCTAATCTGGGAAAAGAGGATGAGGAGAAAAGAGTAAACATCGGCACCCAAATGGAAAGCAACATGAAAGAGGGGTTGATACAGCTTCTGAGGAAATATGTGGATGTATTTGCTTGGTCGTACCATGACATGCTAGGGCTTGACACGAGCATAGTGGAACACAGATTGCCACTAAAAGAGGGGTGCCGACCTGTAAAGCAAAAGCTCAGGAGAATTAAACCCGACTGGTCCTTAATGATAAAGGAGGAGGTGCAAAGGCAATTGGATGCCAATTTCTTGGTGGTCTCCAAATATCCAGAATGGTTGGCCAACATAGTACCTGTCATCAAAAAAGACCGGGAAGGTCAGAGTTTGCGTGGATTATAGGGACCTCAATCGAGCAAGTCCAAAGGACGACTTTCCCCTACCACATATAGACACGTTGGTAGACCATACCGCTACTAACACGTTGTATTCCTTCATGGATGGGTACGCGGGGTACAACCAGATCAAACTGGTTGTTGAGGATAGAGAAAAAACCTCCTTCATTACACCATGGGGTACCTTTTGCTACCGAGTGATGCCATTTGGACTGAAAAATGCGGGGGCAACCTATCAAAGGGCTATGGTCACACTATTCCACGACATGATCCACAAAGAAATAGAAGTATATGTGGACGACATGATAGCCAAGTCTAGAAATGAAATGGACCACATTCAATATCTCCGAAAACTTTTCGATCGGCTTCGGAAGTATCAACTTAAGCTAAACCCGGCAAAATGTACTTTCGGAGTACGATCAGGAAAACTCTTAGGGTTCATTGTCAGTGAAAGAGGAATCGAGGTGGACCCCGACAAAACAAAGGCAATTTTGGAAATGCCTCCACCAAAAATGGAAAAAGAGGTCAGAGGCTTTCTAGGCCGAATCAACTACATTGCCTGTTTCATCGCGCAGTTAACAGATAAATGCATCCCCATCTTTAAACTGTTGTGCAAGAATCAGCCAACGGTGTGGAACGAAGAATGCCAACAGGTGTTTGATAAAATCAAAACCTGTCTAACCAATCCACCAGTATTGGTACCACCCGTTGAAGGGAGACCTCTGATCCTATATTTATCAGTTCTCGAAGAGTCAATGGGATGTGTGCTCGGCCATCATGATGAAACCGGAAGAAGGGAACGGGCCATTTATTATCTCAGTAAGAAATTCTCAGACTACGAAACCCGTTATACACCATTCGAAAAGACTTGCTACGCATTGGTGTGGGTCACTCAACGTCTCAGACAGTATATGGCCCGACATACAACATGGTTGGTCTCCAAAATGGATCCAATCAAGTACCTATTTGAGAAGCCCATTCTGACTGGAAGAATAACTAGGTGGCAAGTTCTCCTCTCAGAATTTGACATCGTTCATGTCACCCAGAAAGCTATTAAGGGAAGTCCCCTAGCGGATTATCTAGCCCATGGATCCACAGATGAATACCAGTCCTTACAAGACGACTTTCCCGATGAGCACATCATGCATATCGAACATGAAGAGACCAAAGAAGAGATGTGGACCATGTTCTTCGATGGGGCTTCCAACATACTTGGGCACGGGGTAGGAGCTATTTTGATATCCCCCGAAAAGAAACACATTCTTGTAACATCCAAGCTTAATTTCGATTGCACCAACAACATGGCTGAATACGAAGCATGTGCACTAGGAATTCAAGCAGCTTTAGATCATGGGGTCACCAAACTCAAAATATTCGGTGATTCATCCCTTGTCATCTACCAACTTAAAGGTGAATGGGAAACCCGAAATGCCAAATTAATCCCATACCTAGAGTATATCCGCGAGCTAGTCTCGAGAATGGAAAGCGTCACTTTTCAGTACATCCCTCGGGAAGACAATCAAATTGCCGACGCCCTCGCCACTCTATCATCCATGTTTGCCTGGATCAGGAACATGAGATGTCAATCATTCAAGTTAAACTACATGTTAAACAAGCTTTCTGCATGGCAGTAAATAGCGAGCGCGATCAAAACCCCTGGTACCATGACATCAAGCGGTACCTCATGGAGGGCGAATACCCCAAAGGAATTAGTGACAACGACAAGCGGACCATTCGCAAAAGGGCCATAGGGTTCATGTTGATTGAAGGAACCCTCTACAAAAAGAGCCCCGATTCCACTCTCTTAAGGTGTGTGGACCAAGAAGAAGCCCAAAAACTGATAAAAGAAATCCACAAGGGGACTTTTGGAACCCACGCACCCGGGCATGTCATGGCAAAGAAAATCCTCAGGGCAGGGTACTATTGGTCCACGATGGAAGCTGACTGCCACCAATACGCCAAGAAATGTCATAAGTGTCAAGTATACGCCGATAATATTCATGTGCCGCCCGCACCTCTCAACAACATGGCTACACCATGGTCATTTTCTATGTGGGGCATGGATGTCATCGGACCCATCGAACCCAAAGCATCTAACGGTCATCGCTTCATATTAGTAGCAATCGACTATTTCACCAAGTGGGTTGAGGCGGCATCATACGCACATGTAACCCGGAAAGTGGTGACCGCCTTCATCAAGAAAAACATTATATGTCGGTACGGCATCCCTCATAGGCTCGTTACTGATAATGGGACTAATCTCAACAATAAAATGATGGAGGGATTATGTCAAGACTTCAAAATCTAACACCACAATTCTTCTCCGTACCGACCAAAGATGAACGGTGCAGTAGAGGCAGCCAACAAAAATATCAAGAAAATCATTTAGAAAATGGTGGTTACCTACAAAGACTGGCATGAAATGCTTCCTTTTGCCTTGCATGGTTACCGAACGTCGATACGGACCTCCACAGGGGCTACCCCGTTTTCCCTCGTATACGGAATAGAGGTCGTGCTACCAGTAGAGGTCGAAATACCCTCTCTGCGAGTTGTCATGGAAGCCAAATTGACAGAAGCTGAATGGGTCCAGAATCGGTACGATCAATTGAACCTAATCGAAGAAAAACGACTGGACACCATATGTCGGGGACAAGCTTACCAACGGAAAATCAAGAAGGCCTACGACAAGAAGGTCAATCCCCGCACTTTCCAAGAAGGAGATCTAGTAGTAAAGAAACTGCTTCCAGCCCAAAAAGACAAAGTCGGGAAATGGGCAGCTAACTACGAAGGACCCTTTGTGGTCAAGCGAGCCTTCTCAGGAGGAGCCCTTATCCTCACCAACATGGATGGAGAAGAGCTCCAATACCCTGTCAACTCAGATGCGGTGAAAAAATACCATGCCTAAAGACATTGCTCATGACCCGTCAGGATGAAAACTCGCAAAGAGCGTCCTGGGCAAAAGATAGGGTCTATATTCCTCACTAGGACACGTCCTAGGCCAAAAAAAAAAAATGATGATGAAAGAGCAATGATTACCTTAGCCGAAAACCGCAAAGGCGACTAAGATAATACCTCAGCAAGCAGACTTCGCATAATCTTCACTCTGGACTCGGGCATCTCAACTGAAGGGACCAGGAAAAACGGGGAAACAAAGATCACCAACATGATTGTGGCACCCTCACACAGTTTAGCCAACCTTGGCCAGCCATGCTTACAAATTCTTTTGTAAACCCCCGTGTAAAAATAAACCATATGGTTATATCAATAAAATTGTCTTTTTCTTCTCTTTACCTACCTGTGTAAATGCCTCTATATTAACGAAACATGAGCATGCATAAAACAAGCAATTAGAGAAAGCATAAAAACAAAAGACGAACATCACCAATCAGTGCCATCCCAAGTAAAAAGTACAGGGTAGCCTGCTAGATCGAAAACCCGCAAAGGGCGGTCTAGGCAAAAGATAAGGCTTTCGTAAAAAGGAAAAAGCCCGTCAAAATACCTCACACAACAAAAACCCGCTAGATCGAAAACCCGCAAAGGGCGGTCTAGGCAAAAGATAGGGTTAAAACAAAAAGTGCAAAAAGAATAATCACGAGAGAACAAGAAAAGAAGGAAAGTACTTGTCACTTTCTAAATGTCCTCAACTAAAATAAAGTTGCATCAACAGCATCCATACACGAGTAGTCGCACAAAAATGACTTTGTCAAAAGTAAAACAAACAAAAAATACTGTAAGCAAATAAAAAGCATTCAGCCTCATGCTTGCATTCATGAAAAACAACCAAAAAAGGTATCTCGGTATGACTCCCGCATCCTTCGCCTTCTTTTGCAAAAGCCAGCATAACAAAAAAGAAGCTTAAAAAAGAAAAAGGCACACGCTCAATAAAAAGCCAAAATCCAAAATCGCGAAAAAAAGAAGTAAAACCGCGAGAAAAAGGCAGGATTAAAACAACTACCTTAACCAAACAAAATTTCGACTATCAAGCAAAAGTCGAGCACAACAAAAAAATCCCCAGCAACCAACAGAGCTGGATGAACAAACCCACAAAATCTCCGGCGCAGCCCGGATGAACATTCAAGAAATCCCAAAACAA
This sequence comes from Sphenostylis stenocarpa, assembly GCA_963425845.1. Classification (NCBI taxonomy): domain Eukaryota; kingdom Viridiplantae; phylum Streptophyta; class Magnoliopsida; order Fabales; family Fabaceae; genus Sphenostylis; species Sphenostylis stenocarpa. Next base: position 12,925,848 of record OY731402.1, on the reverse strand, counting down.
TCTACCAACACAGAGATCACTCTCCAGGAACCCGGCGCATGGTCAGAATCAGTAAGTCGCCATCACCGCCAAAGGATCAGCTACCGCAAGAAGGGGCATCCAGAGGCACCAAACCGGACGAGGGTTCGTACTCGTCAACCAAAGGATCAGCTACCGCAAGATGGAGCATCCGGAGGTCAAACACCAGATGGGGGTGTAAACTCATCAAGCCTTACAAAAGGGGGCTTACCGGGCGGGGGTTAGTACTCGTTAAACACCAGATGGGGGTGTAAACTCATCAAGCCTTACAAAAGGGGGCTTACCGGGCGGGGGTTAGTACTCGTCAAACCAGATGGGGGTTCGTACTCATCAGCCGAAGGGGTCAGCTACCGCGTCGAAGGAGCATCCCAGAAGCGCACAACACAACATTTCCCCAGAAGATCATCCGTCGCAAAAATGGAGCATCTGAAGGGTAACCGGGCAAGAGGGTCAACTCCTTTACCCTCTAGTCGATCACCCTGGCACAAAAGGCCAGCAGTCGACTGATCGAGTAAAGGGGGGGCAGCTGTAGACCCCAAATCTTGCCCGGCCTCAGAATAAAGTCAGAAAGCGTCCTATTTGAAGACGGCTGAAGCTTAACAAGTCATTAGGAGAGACTATTAGGCTCCCGTACCAAGATAGGAAGGTTTTTTGGCCCGAAAATAAAGTTTCTCGCCTCGAAGGGACGAGACCGCCGTCTGGAAGGACCGGACCGCCGTCTCGTCTCGACGCCGGAGCGAGACCGCCGTCTCGATTGTCCAGACGGCGGTCTCGTTACTCGCAAAGTCGAGACGGCGGTCCGGGTTTCCCGGACGGCGGTCTCGATTTCTGCCTAGTCGAGACGGCGGTCTGGGTTTCCCAGACGGCGGTCTCGACCCTCTGCCTAGTCGAGACGGCGGTCTGGATTTCCCAGACGGCGGTCTCGACCCTGTCAGAGGAGACGGCGGTCTCGACCTGTTAGGCGCGAAAAACTATAAATAGGGGCGTCATTTCTCCCTTTTCCACACAGAATCAGCATAGCTCTCCCTTCTCTCTAGACTTTCTCTCTCCAAGAATCCCTCCGAGGCATTTTCGGAGTTTCTGAGTGTCTTTAGGCATAAACTGAGCGCTCTAAATCTTCTTTAGAATCCCTCCGAGGCATTTCCGGAGTTTCTGAGAGTTGTAAGAGTGAAGGGTTGCCAAAACGCACCCTCTCCTTAAAGAAATATAAAAGCTTGCTTTGGAGGTGCATATTCTCCCTCTCTATTTTTATTACTGCCATTTAAATTACGCAATAGAAGTTAGGGCCATGTAGTCATAAATTTAAATACCGCATAATAAAAGGGTAAAAGCGTAATTTTCCAGTTTAATTATTTATTCAAAGTAGCCGGCCTATCATAGGGAACCCGAAAGGGGCGTCGTAAAGGAACTAACACTTCCTTTACACGTAACTAACTCTCTTACCCAACTCTGGTTCTAATAACCAAAGTTGGTTTTCGAAAACCAACGCCTTTTTTTAAAACCCCTTTTCCGATGTTTATGGTAAAAATATAGGTGACGACTCCATAGAACCCAAATTAAATAAGTCCCTGGGTTAGCCCGGTTATCGGACAACCCAGGGATACTTTCGAAAACCTCGCCCCTAGGTTAGCCCGGTTATCGGACAACCTAAAGGCGTTGTAACTACCCATAAAACGCGAAAACAAGAGGGTCAAAAAAACCATCGCGTCGCTCCGACCGCGCCCCTTCTTGGGAGGCGACGACAATCAGTAAGGACATTTGCAGCATCATCTCTTATAGGAAAATGAGCAACATTTTCCCAAATATCATCCTCAAGGATGATAGTTACACCCTTGACTCTGGAAGTAGCAATATGATCCCTATATTTGAAACGAGAATAGAAAACCCGAACTAAATCCAGATAGTATGTACCTTGCATCTCGATAAAAGGAAGAACACCTTGTTGCTCAAGAAGATTGGGAAATTGGAATCCCCTATTTATGAATTGCTCTCCAATAAGAAATTTAGGAGTAATAATACCCCTTTCTTTCCATAAATTCAGATATTCTTGTCTTCCATCATCATCAGAGATTCCCCCTTCAAGAGAATTAGGGTGGGGATGAGAAGCAAGAGCGAATCTTCTCCTTGTTTGAATCTTTCTTTGGGAAGATGAAGCCATTTAGAATGAAATGAGAGAAAAGTAAAAGATAAGGAGTTTTGAAGAGAAGCAAAGCTTTGAGGTAGACAACAACACAAGAATAAGTTGTAGAATCTATGCAAAAATTCTTAAAGAGAAGTTTGGAAGTGTTTTGATTTGATTTTGAGCCCTCCTATATATAGGAAATGATCCCAACGGCCATAAACGGCTAGTTTGACAAGAATTAAAGCAAAAAGAGTCGTTACAAACAACTAGATTATCTCCAACGTCACTAAATAATCGATTATCACCAGTGATAATCGATTATTTCTTCATCCCTGCCCAGAAAATGCATGGATAATCAATTATCACTTAAGATAATCGATTATTCCAGAGAGAAATTACTGATTTGGGTCAATGAAGTACAGATAATCGATTATTACCCCAAATAATCGATTATTACAGAAAGATTTTTCATGAACCACTCATTTAAGCTTCAATAATCGATTATTACTCAAGATAATCGATTATTCCAGAGAGATTGACAAATTTAACATGTATTAGACACAGGATAATCGATTATTACTCAAAATAATCGATTATTCCAGTACAAAATGCAAAGATTTTACAGTTAAGCAGAGTTTAGACTATTTCTAATATTCCTAAGTCTCTTCTAAGTTCATAGAATCTATCTTTGGGAAGAGGTTTGGTAAATATGTCTGCTAATAGATGCTTTGTGTCTATATACTCAATTTTACAATTTCCTTTAGAAATGTGATCTCTTAAAAAGTGATGCCTAATCTCAATGTGTTTGATTCTAGAATGCATAACAAGATTCTTTGTGAGATTAATTGCACTTGTATTATCACACATTAAAGGAATGTCACTTAGAAAAATACTATAATCTTCTAGTTGTTGCTTTATCCATAGAATATAAGCGCAACAATTACCAGTTGCAATATATTCAGCCTCAGTTGTGGATAAAGCAACATAGGCTTGTTTCTTAGAATGCCAAGATACTAGGATGATCCTAATAAATGACAAGTACCACTAATGCTTTTTCTATCTACTTTATAGCCTCCATAATCAGCATCAGAATAACCTAATAAACTAGGAGAAGCTTCAGATGGGTACCATAAATCAAATCTTGTAGTTCCTTTTAAATATTTTAATATTCTTTTTACTGCAGTTAGATGAGATTCTTTTGGACAAGCTTGAAATCTAACACACACACATACAGATTGCATGATATCAAGTCTACTTGCAATTAAACATAATAGTGAACCTATCATACCTCTATACATAGATTGATTTATTTCCAAACCTGATTTGTCCTTATCTAGATAGCAAGACATTCCCATTGGAGTGTGTGCAGCTTTTTCAGAATCCATTTCAAATTTATTGAGAATCTCTTTGCAGTATTTAGTTTGTGACATAAAAGTGTCATCTTTAAGTTTCTTAATTTGACGTCCAAGAAAGAAGGTTAATTCTCCCATCATTGACATTTCAAATTCACCTTACATTATCTTAAAAAATCCACAAGGAATTATCAGTTGATCCAAAGATAATATCATCCACATATACTTGAACTAACAGAATATGTTCTTTTACTTTCTTAATAAATAAAGTAGAATCAATTTGTCCTCTAGAAACAAAAACTACAGACATACAGAAATTTGTCATATTTCTAGTTCTTACCCCTTTTGAAATATCACCAATTATATTGTCCATTGAAAGTCCTCTTGGTTATTGCCACTCTTTTGTCAATTCAGTTGGTTGAGATGGCTCATTCTCATTTAAGTACATTTCTTCTATAGCTTCTCTTATGTACTCATCATCACCTGCATATTCTTTATTTGACTCAAGAGGATTTCCCTCAAGGTCTACAATTCATCAAAAGTAACATGTACAGATTCTTCAATATTCAAGGTTCTTCTATTGAATACTCTATTTGCTTTGCTAGAAAGTGAATAACCTAAGAAGATGGCCTCATCAGCTTTTGAGTCAAATTTTCCTAAGTTATCTTTTCCATTATTTAAAACAAAGCATTTACAACCAAATATTTTTAAATGAGAAACATTAGGTTTCCTTCCATTTAACAATTCATAAGGAGTTAATTTTATGATTGGCCTAATAAGCATCATATTCAATACATAACATGCAGTACTTACAGCATCAGCCCAAAAATATTTAAGAACATTTGATTCATTTAACATGGTTCTAGCAAGTTCCTCTAGTAACGTATTTTTTCTTTCTACTACACCATTTTATTGGGGAGTTCTAAGTGCAGAAAAATTATGCAAAATTTCGTCTTCTTCACAATAATTTTCAAAGGATTCATTTTGGAATTCCCCACCATGGTCACTCATTAACACTTTAATTCTTAAGTCTTTCTCATTTTGAATTTGCTTAGCAAACTTTCTAAAAGCTTTAAAAGCCTCACTTTTCAATGTTAAGAAAAATGTCCAAGTAAATCTAGAGAAGTCATCAACAATTACAAGAGCATAGTAATTTCCACCAACACTTTTTATCCTAGATGGACCAAATAAATCTAAGTGTAAAAGTTCTAAAGGTTTTGATGTGGAAATAACATTCTTAGATTTAAAAGATGATTTCACTTGTTTACCTTTTTGACATGCATCACATAATCTATCTTTTTCAAATTTTAGCTTAGGCAAGCCAACAACTAAGTCATTTGATATTAGTTTGTTTAATTGATGCATGTTTATATGAGCCGCTCTCTTATGCCATAACCATGAATTTTCTTCCTTAGCAACTAAGCATGTTATATTCGTATTAGATACACAATCCAAATCAATTAAACAAATATTGTTATGCCTAATACCTTTTAATGCTATATTTTCAGAATCCTTTAAATGAATAGTGCAAAACTTACTTTCAAAGATTACCTTAAATCCTTTATCACAAAGTTGACTTATACTTAGGAGATTATGCTTTAGCTCATCAATAAGGAGCACATCCTTTATCTCCAAAGTATTTGCATCACCAATATTTTCGGTTCCAAGGATTCTTCCTTTGTTATTGTCCCCATAGGTCACATATCCTTATTCTTTCTTTGTGAAACTTGTAAATTTCTTTTTATCCCTAGTCATGTGTCTTGAACAACCGTTATCAAGATACCACATAGACTTTTTGGATCTAGTAGATGCCTACAAAACAAGAACATAATAATCTTAGGTCCCCATAACTTTTGGGTCCTTGGGGTTAGAGACAAGCAAATCATTTAACTATAGGAACCCAAATATATTTTCCTTTTAGAACACCAAAATGCTTAATTTTACACCTATAGGATGTATGTCCATGTTTCATACAATAGAAGCATGCATTAGATTTAATTCTTGAAAAAGATACAACTTTATTTTGAGAAGATTTAGATCCTTTTTCAATCCATACCCTTCAGGTTCTATTTTTAGGCTCTTTTAATGGAACATGACATTTTAATTGAGATTGCACAATGACTTCATTCTTACTATTGTTACTTAATTTTTTCTTAGCTTTATCAAGTAAGTTTCTAAGTATGTCACTTTGATGTTCATATTCTTTACATGATGTACATTCTATTTGTTTATTTTCTTTTTCCTCTAAAGTCACTATTTTTTATTTTAAAGATTATACTTCTTTTTCTGATTTATTCAAATTCTTTTTCAAAGATTTATATTCAGTTTTCAAATCTTTAAAAGCAGCAAATAGTTCTTGATATGCATTATGCAAAACATCATAGTCATTATCATCATTTGAAGAACAGTCGAAATCACTTACCTCACAATCGGAAGAAATATTATCATTTTCCATCAAGCAAAGATTTGCTTCAACCTCCAAATTGCTTGATTCCGAACTTGAGTCACTATCATCCCAAGCTATATAAGCTTTCTTTTTTAAAAATTTATTGCCTTTATAATCATCAATTTTCTTGTTTGGACAATCGGATTTCACATGCCCTGTTTCACCACAACCATAATATTTGAAATTTAAAGAAGAACTTTCTTGTACCTTTCCCTTACCTTTGAAAGGTTGCTTCCCTTTAGCTTTCATGAACTTTGTAAATTTATTGATCATAAGACTCAAGTTTTCATCTTCTTCATTTTCAGAGTCTTCTTCCTCCTTCTTGTTTTTGCTCTTTGAAATTTTGATTTTGAAGGCAAGGTTTTTCTTTTGATGTTGGCCTTCTTCATCGTTTAGTCTTTCAAGTTCAAGTTCATACTCTCTCAACTTTCCAAAGAGAGCTGCCATAGTCATAGTGACAAGATTTTGTGATTTCGTAATGACAGTCACCTTTGGTTGTCATTTCCTTTCCAAAGATTTAAGAATTTTTACATTTAATTCATAAGTATCAAAAGTCTTACCAAACCCTGTGAGATGATTCATAATATGTGTGAAACGCTTTTGGACGTCAAAAATCGTTTCTCCTTGTTGCATTCAGAACATCTCATATTCTTGAATCAATGAGTTCTTCCTTGCTCTTTTCACATCATCGGTACCTTCATGGGTTACTCTTAACATTTCCCACATCTCTTGAGCACTTTTGCAAACGAATATCCTGTAAAACTCATCAAGGGTCAAAGTAGACGAAATTATATTCCTAGCCCTAACATCATATTGAGCTTTTCTATTTTCTTCTACAATCCATCTAGAAAATAGTTTCGGTACCTCTTCTCCATTTTCAATAATTTTTGGAATAAAAGGACCATTTAAAATAGCATCCCAAACACCCCTGTCAACAAACTCCAAAAATATTTTCATTCTAACTTTCCAAAAGGGATAATTTTGTCCCGTAAAAAGTGGGGATCAATTGATAGAAACACTCTCGACAAAGGTTTGGTTTTGTCCGACCATTTTCGAAATTTGAATGACTATCAAAGTTAGCTTCGATACCACTTGTTAGAATCGCCCAGCGGAATGTTCGCGTTTAGGGACAAAAACCAAGAGGGGGGTGAATTGGTTTCTTATAAAAAATTAGGGTTTTAAAAATTTTCCCAAAATTTTACCGATTAAAATGCTTATAATGTAAAGCGATAAGGGAAAGAAGATTACACAGTTGATTTATACTGGTTCGGATCAAAAGACCCTACTTCCAGTTGTTAATCACTCTAAAAGAGCATTAACGATGTCACTATAATCACAATTTACAACAGATTACAAATTAAAAAAGATAAGGATTAGAAAACACCTCTCTTGAGTCACACAAGAGATGAACACCTCCTTTGAATTCACAAAGGATGAATAACAGTTTTTCCTAGAGACGACACAACACACAATCCACCAAGAAACTCACTCAGTGATTCTTATCACTTCTAGCCCACACTAGGTTTTCAATAGCCCATTTTTCTTCCCTACAGAAAGTTCTCTAGCAATCACAACTCTTAACTTTTGTATGAAAAAGGATTGCTCTTTTGTAGAGAGCCTTAGAGAACCTTAAGTAGAGAAAATAGAGTATGGGAAATAATGATTTTCGGAACTTGAAGTATTCGGAAAAGAATTTTCGTAAATTGGTCTAAATTTAAAATTCCAAACTCATAATAGCCGTAGATAATCGATTATCTTGAGTGATAATCGATTATTACAGAACCATTTTCGCAGAGGAGAAGTTTTGGACCAGAATAATTGATTATCTGGCTTGATAATCAATTGTTCCAGAACTTTCAAACTGGGATAATCGATTATTCCAGCAAGGTTTTCAGAAAATAGGTTTCAAAGCGTGATAATCGATTATTCTGAGTGATAATCAATTATTACAGAGTTGTTTTGATAAAAATGAACTTTCAGAGGATGGATTATATGTTGGCTATCTTGGACTCTAATTTTACAAACTTAACAAGACAAAATAGAGTTATTACATATAAATACAGATGATTATAAGTTTTTAAGTCCTCTATTATTGAATCATCATCAAAATCTTCAAGCTTCATATCTTTGTATGTTAAACACTTTATCACAAAGCTGACTTATACTGGGAAGATTGTGCTTTAATCCATCAACAAGGAGCACATCCTTTATCTCCAAAGTATTTGAACCACTAATGTTTCCAGTTCCAAGGATTTTGCCTTTGTTGTTGTCTCCATAAGTTACATATCCTTGTTCTTTCTTATTGAAACTTACAAATTTCTTTTTATCATCGGTCATGTATCTTGAACATCCACTGTCAAGATACTACATTGACTTCTTGGATTTAGAAATTTCCTACAAAACAAGAACACAAAGATCTTAGGTCCCCATAACTTTTGGGTCCTTAGGGTTAGATATAATCAAATTATTTAACTATGGGTACCCAAATATATTTTCCTTTAGGAACACCAAAATGCTTAATCCTACATTTATTAGAAGTATGTCCTTGTTTCATACAATAAAAACATGCATTTGGGGATTTTATTTTTGAAAAAGATTCAACTATATTTTGAGGAGGTACAGTTCCTTTCACAACCCATACTCTACGGGTTCTTTGATTTTTATTTTTTTTCAAAGGAACATGACTATAAACTTTAGTTTTTACAAACTTTTGATTTTCATCCTTTTTACAATCAACCATATTTTTCGTAGCTTTTTCTAATAAATGCTCAAGTAAGCAAATGTCAAATTCATAGATCTTACATGATGCAAATTCAATTTGTTCATCTTCTTTTTCTTTTAAAGACACAATTTTCGTTTTTAAAGATTCTACTTCCTTTTTTTATTTATTCAAACTATTTTTCAATGTTTTATTGTCAGATTTCAAATGTTTAAAAGCAGTAAGCAGTTCTTGATATGCATTATGTAATTCATCATAATTATTTTCATTGTCACTAGAAGAACAATCAGAATCACTTACCTCATAGTCGGAAGAGTAATTATTATTAGCCATCAAGCAAATGTTTGCTTCAACATCTGAATCACTTGACTTCGAACTAGAGTTACTTTCTTCCCATGTAATGTAAGCTTTATTTTTAAAGGATTTTCTTTCTTTTGAATCATCACCTCTTTTGTTGTTAGGACAATCTGCTTTCACATGCCATCTTTCACCACATCCATAGCATTTGAAGATTGATGAAGATCCTTCTTTTTCTTTTCTCTTTCTTTTGAACGGTTCTTTTTCTTTTGATTTCATGAACTTAGTGAACTTTTTTATCATGAGACTTAAGTTCTCATCTTCTTCACTTTCAGAATCTTCATCTTCCTTCTTATTCTTGCTTTTTGAGACCTCAGTTTTAAAAGCTAAGTTCCTCTTGTTATTTTGACATTCCTCATCATTTAACCTTCTTAATTCAAGCTCGTGCTCCCTCAATTTTCCAAAGAGAGCTGCCATTGTCATAGTTGCAAGATTTTGTGACTTCGTGATGGCAGTCACCTTAGGTTGTCATTTCCTGTCCAAAGATTTTAAGATTTTAACATTTAATTCATCAGTATCAAAATTCTTACCAAGCCTAGAGAGATGGTTGACAATGTGTGTGAAATGCTTTTGGACATCAAAGATCGTTTCTCCTTATTGCATTTAAAAAATTTAATATTCTTGAATCAAAGAATTTTTTCTTGCTCTTTTCACATCGTCGGTTCCTTCATGAGTCACTCTTAGTATTTCCCACATCTCTTGAGCACTTTTACATACTAATATCCTATAAAACTCATCAAGGGTCAAAGCAGATGAAATAATGTTTCTAGCCCTAACATCATATTGAGCCTTTCTATTTTTCTCAGCAGTCCATCTAGAAAATGGTTTTGGTTCCTCTACTTCATTTACAATCATTTTAGGAATAAAATTATCATTTACAACAACTTCCCAAATACTCCTGTCAACAGACTCCAAAAATATTTGCATCTTAACTTTCCTGAAAGGATAATTTTGACCAGCAAAAAGTAGAGGTCTATTAATAGAGGCACCCTCAACAAAAGTTTGGTTTTGTCCGGCCATTTTTTAAAATTTGAAAAACTATCAAAGCAAGCTCTAATACCACTTGTTGGAATCGCACAGCGGAATATTTGCATTAGGACAAAAACCAAGAGAGGGGTGAATTGGTTTCTTATAAAAACTATCTCTTTTAAAAATGTTTTGCAGGATTTTACCGATTAAATATAGTACTTGAAAAGTAAAGAGATAAGGAAAGAAGATTACACAAGTATTTATATTGGTTCAGCTCAAAAGACCTTACGTCCAGTTGTTAATTACTCTAAAAGAGGATTAGCTCAGTCACTAAAATAATAGTTCAACAGATAAACATATTACAAATAGTAAATATTAGAAAACACCTCTCTTGAGTCACACAAGAGATGAAAACCTCCTTTGAATCCACAAAGGATGAAGACAACTTTTCTAGAGACAGCACAACACTCAATCCACTAAGAAACCCACATAGTGATTCTTATCACTTCTAGCCCACACTAGGTTTTGAAAGCCATTTTTTCTTCCCTACTCAAAGTTCTCTTAACAATCACAACTCTTAACTTTTTGAGTATGAAAAAGTTTTGTCCCTTTGTAAACAGCATGAGAGTCCTTTAAATAGAATTTTAGGGTTTTCGAAAATTAGGTCTGAAATTTGAAATTCAAATTCATAACTGACACAGATAATCGATTATCATTAGTGATAATCGATTATCATAGAGCCAATAAAAGAAAATCAAGTTTGTCCAAGATAATCGATTATCCCGAGTGATAATCGATTATTCCAAAGCCAATTTCGAATTTAAACCCATAACAGTCATAGATAATCGATTATTCTAGAGCCACTTTAAGAAAACTAAAGTTCACCCAGGATAATCGATTATCCTGAGTGATAATCGATTATTCCAGTGAGACTTTGATAAGAATGAAACTTTTATGGACAGACTAAGTGTTGGCTATCATGGACTCTATTTTTACAGACTCAAGATGGCAAAAAGAGTTACTACAAGCAATTTTAAATGAATATAAGTCTTCTAATCTTGAAGTCTTTTGTTCTTGAATCATCATCAAAATCTTTAGTCATCATATCCTTGTATTTTCAACATACCAGTCAGAAATTTTTACAATTTTTTTTGTTAGGAATGTTTTTAATAAAAAAAATCACTACACCCTTTCAAGTTCATTTTTCTAATTTTTATATTTGTTTTGACTAATAATTTTAAATTTTAGGAATTTAGTTTTCGTAGTTGCACTAGTCAGAAATTTCTACAAGTTTTTTGTTTGAGAATATTTTTATGAAAAATTTTCAATGTACTCTTTCCAATTTCGTTTTTAAAATTTTTCGGGTAGTTTTTAGTAATATTATGACAATTTAGGAATTTAGTTTTTATATTTAGACCAGTAAGAAATTTTTCAACTTTTTGTGTTGGAAAATTTATTTAATTAAAAATTCTTCTACACTTATTAAAGCTCTTGATTCATTTTCTAGTAGTTTTGAATAATATTCTTATATGTTAGAAATTTAGTTTTCGTAGTTACACTAGTTAGAAAATTCTGCAATTTTCTTGTTAGAAATTTCTTTAATAAAAATATTCACTACACACTTTCAAGCTCATTTTTTTCTAATTGTTTTGAGTAATATTTTTAAAATTTTTGGAATTTAGTTTTCGTAGTTACACCAGTAAAAAATTTCTATAAGTTGTGTTTTGGGAATTTTTTTAATAAAAATTTCCAGTGTAGTCTTCTAAGCTCTTTTTTATTTTTATAGACATTTGGAGTAATATTCTTACCTTACACCAATCAGAAAATTTAATAATTTTTTTTGTTGGAAATTTTTCTACAAAATAAATTCACTGCAATCTTTCAAGTTCATTTTTTTATTTTTCTATTTGTTTTGACAAATAATTTTACATTTTAGGAATTTAGTTTTTGTAGTTACACCAGTAAAAAAATTCTACAAGTTTTTTTTGACCAATTTTTTTAATAAAAAGTTTCAGTGCAGCCTTCCAAGCTCTTTTTTATTTTTCTAGAAGTTTGGAGTAATATTCTTACCTTACACCAATCAGAAATTTCAATAAATGTTTTTTGGTTGGAATATTTCAATAAAAAAAATTTACTACACTCTTTCAAGTTCATTTTTTTATTTTTATATTTGTTTTTACTAATAATTTTTTATTTTAGGAATTTAGTTTTCATAGTTATACCGGTAAGAAATTTCAACAATTTTTTTTTGTTAGGAAATACTTTTATTAAAAATTTCCGAGTGCACTATTTCAAACTCATATTTTTTATTTTTCTAGTAGTTTTTAGTAATATTCTTACAATTTAGGAATTTAGTTTTGTATTTAGAGCAGTAAGAATTTTTTACAATTTTTTGTGTTAGGGAATTTATTTAAATAAAAACTCCTGTACACTTATTAAAAATCTCTTGATTCATTTTTGTAGTAGTTTTGAGTAATATTTTTAAATTTTAGAAATTTAGTTTCAGTAGTTACACCGATCAGAAATTTCTGCAATTTTTTTTGTTGGGAATTTGTTTAATAAAAATATTCACTACACTCTTTCAAGCTCATTTTTTTTCTAATTGTTTTGACTAATATTTTTATATTTTTAGGAATTTAGTTTTCGTAGTTACACCAATAAGAAATTTTAGCAAGTTTTTCTGTTTGAGAATTTTTTTTAATAAAAATTTCAACTATAGTCTTTCAAGCTCATTTTTTTTTATTTTTTAGTTGTTTCGAGTAATATTCTTATATTTTAGGAATTTAGTTCTCCATCTTTACTTTTGTCGTCATCCTTAATTTCTTCTCCTTTCGTAACTTCTTCTCCATCCATAATAATTTCTCCCTCATTAACTTCTTTCCATCTCAAACTTCTTCCCCATCCATAGTTTCGTCTTTACCCTTAACTTCTTCTCCATCCAAAACTTCATTTTCTTCCTTACCTTCTTCTCCTTCCTTCACTTCTTCCACATTCCAAACTATTTCCCCATCCTTAACTTCTTCTCCTTCCCTAACTTTTTCTTCATTCTTAACTTTTTCTCCTTCCCTAACTTCTTCTCCATCCTTAACTTATGCTTCCTTAACTTCATCTACATCCCAAATTTCTTCTCAATCCTTAACTATAATTTCCTATCCATCCAAAAGTTCTTCTCATTCCTTAACCTCTTCCTTCTTAATTTCTTCTCCATACTTAGATTCTTCTCCATTCCAAACCTCTTCTTCATCCCAAACTTCTTCCTCATCCATACTTTCTTCTTTATCCTTAACTTCTTCTCCATCCAAAACTTCTTCTTCCTTAACTTCTTCTCCATCCAAAACTTCTTCTTCCTTAACTTCTTCTCCTTCCTAAACTTCTTCTTCCTTAATTTCTTCTCCATACTTGGATTTTTCTCCATTCCAAACTTCTCCTCCATCCCAAACATCTTCTTCATCCTTAACTTCTTTTCCTTCTTTAACTTCTTCTTCTCTTTCCCTAACTTCTTCTCCTTTCTTAATTTTTTCACCTTCCCTAACTTCTTCTCCTTCCTTAATTTTTTCACCTTCCCTAACTTCTTCTCCATCCATAACTTCCTCTCCATCCTTACTTACTTTGTCATCCCTAATTTCTTCTCCTTCCCTAACTTCTTCTCCATCCGTAATCATTTCTCCCTCCTTAACTTCTTCTCCATCCCAAACTTCTTCCCCATCCATAGTTTCTTCTTTACCTTTAACTTCTTCTCCATCCAAAACTTCTTCTTCTTCCTTAACCTCTTCTCCTTCCTTCACTTCTTCTCCATCCCAAACTATTTCTCCATCCTTAAATTCTGCTCCTTCCCTAACTTTTTCTTCATTCTTAACTTTTTCTACTTCCCTAATTTCTTCTCCATGCTTAACTTCTTCTGCTTCCTTAACTTCATCTACATCCCAAATTTCTTCTCCATCCTTAACTATAATTTTCTATCCATCCAAAAGTTAATCTCCTTCCTCAACTTCTTCCTCCTTCATTTCTTCTCCATACTTATATTCTTCTCCATCCCAAACTTCTTCCTCATCCATACTCTCTTCTTTATCCTTAACTTCTTCTCCATCTAAAACTTATTCTTCTTCCTTAACTTCTTCTCCTTCCTAAACTTCTTCTTCCTTAATTTGTTCTCCATACTTTGATTCTTCTCCACTCCAAACTTCTCCTCCATTCCAAACTTCTTCTCCATCCTTAACTTCATCTCCTTCCTTAATTTCTTCTCCTTCTTTAACTTCTTCTTCTCTTTCCCTAACTTCTTCTCTTTCCCTAACTTCTTCTCCTTCCCTAACTTCTTCTTCATCCTTACTTTTTTCGTCATTCCTAATTTCTTTTCCTTCCCTAACTTCTTCTCCATCCATAATCATTTCTCCATCCCAAACTTCTTCTCCATCCCTAGTTTCTTCTTTACCCTTAACTTCTTCTCCATCCAAACTTCATCTTCTTCCTTAACTTCTTCTCCTTCCCTCACTTCTTCCCCATCCCAAACTATTTTTCCATTCTTAACTTCTTCTCCTTCCCTAACTTTTTCATCATTTTTAACTTTTTCTCCTTCCCTAACTTCTTCTCCATCTTTAAATACTTCTGCTTCCTTAACTTTATCTACATCCCAAATTTCTTCTCCATCCTTAACTATAATTTCCTTAAGTTCTTCCTCCTTAATTTCTTTTCCATACTTAGATTCTTCTCCATTCTAAACTTCTTCTCTATCCCAAACTTCTTCCTCATTCATACTTTCTTCTTTATTCTTAAGTTCTTCTCCATCGAAAACTTCTTCTTCTTCTTTAACTTCTTCTCCTTCATAAACTTCTTATTCCTTCATTTCTTCTCCATACGTCGATTCTTCTTCATTCCAAACTTCTCCTCCATCCCAAACTTCTTCTCCATCCTTAATTTGTTCTCCTTCTTTTAACTTCTTCTTCAGTTTCCCTAACTTCTTCTCCTTCCTTAATTTCTTCTTCTTCCCTAACTTCTTCTCCATCCATAACTTCTTCCCATTCCTTACTTTCTTTGTCATCTCTAATTTCTTCTCTTCCCTAACTTCTTCTACATCCATAATCATTTCACCCTCTTTAACTTTTTCTCCATCCCAAACTTCTTCCCCATCCATAGTTTCTTATTTACCCTTAACTTCTTCTCAATCCAAAACATCATCTCCTTCCTTAACTTCTTCTCCTTCCTTCACTTCTTCCCCATCCCAAACTATTTCTCCATCCTTAACTTCTCCTCCTTCCCTAACTTTTTTTTCATTCTTAACTTTTTCTCCTTCCCTAACTTCTTCTCCATCCTTAACTTCTTCTACTTCCTTAACTTCATCAACATCCCAAATTTCTTCTCCCTCCTTAACTATAATTTCCTATCCATCCACAAGTTCTTCTCCTTCCTTAACTTCTTCCTCCTTAATTTCTTCTCCATACTTAGATTCTTCTCCATTCCAAACTTCTTCTTCATCCCAAAATTCTTCCCCATCCATACTTTCTTCTTTATCCTTAGCTTCTTCTCCATCTAAAACTTCTTCTTCTTCCTTAACTTCTTCTACTTCCTAAACTTCATCTTCCTTAATTTCTTCTCCATACTTCGATTCTTCTCCATTCCAAACTTCTCCCCCATCCCAAACTTCTTCCCCGTCCTTACTTTCTTCGCCATCTCTAATTTCTTCTCTTCCCTAACTTCTTCTCCATCCATAATCATTTCACCCTCCTTAACTTCTTCTCCATCCCAAAATTCTTCCCCATCCATAGTTTCTTATTTACCATTAACTTCTTCTCCATCCAAAACATCATCTTCTTCCTTAATTCTTCTCCTTCCTTCACTTCTTCCCCATCCCAAACTATTTCTCCATCTTTAACTTCTTCTCCTTCTCTAACTTTTTCTTCATTCTTAACTTTTTCTCTTTCCCTAACTTCTTCTCCATCCTTAACTTCTTCTGCTTCCTTAACTTCATCGACATCCCAAATTTCTTCTCCATCCTTAACTATAATTTCCTATCCATCCAAAAGTTCTTCTCCTTCCTTAACTTCTTCCTCCTTAATTTCTTCTCCATACTTAGACTCTTCTCCATTCCAAACTTCTTCTCCATCCCAAACTTCTTCCCCATCCATACTTTCTTCTTTATCCTTAACTTCTTCTCCATCTAAAACTTCTTCTTCTTCCTTAACTTCTTCTACTTCCTAAACTTCTTCTTCATTAATTTCTTCTCCATACTTCGATTTTTCTCCATTCCAAACTTCTCCTCCATCCCAAACTTCTTCTCCATCCTTAACTTCGTCTCCATTCTTAACTTATTCTCCTTATTTAACTTCTTCTCTTTCCCTAACTTCTTCTTGTTCCATGATTTTTTCTCCTACCCTAACTTCTTCACCGTCCATAACTTCTTCTCCATCCTTACTTTCTTCGGCATCCCTAATTTCATCTCCTTTCCTAATTTCTTATCCATCCATAATCATTTCTCCCTCCTTAACTTCTTCTCCATCCCAAACTTCTTCCCCATCCATAGTTTCTTCTTTACCCTTAATTTCTTATCCATCCAAAACTTCATCTTCTTCCTTAATTTCTTCTCCTTCCATCACTTCTTCCCCATCCCAAACTATTTCTCCATCCTTAACTTCTTCTCCTTCCCTAACTTTTTCTTCATTCTTAACTTTTTCTCCTTCCCTAACTTCTTCTTCATCGTTAACTTCTTCTATAATTTCCTATCCCTCCAAAAGTTCTTCTCCTTCCTTAACTTCGTCCTCCTTAATTTCTTCTCCATGCTTAGATTCTTCTCCATTCCAAACTATTTCTCCATCCCAAACTTCTTCCCCATCCATACTTTCTTCTTTATCCTTAACTTCTTCTCCATCCAAAACTTCTTCTTCCTTAACTTCTTCTCCTTCCTAAACTTCTTCTTCCTTAATTTCTTCTCCATAATTCAATTCTTTTCCTCCATCCCAAACTTCTTCTCCTTCTTTAACTTCTTCTTCTCTTTCCCTAACTTCTTCTCTTTCCTTAATTTCTTTTCCTTCCCTAACTTCTTCTCTGTCCATAACTTCTTCTCCATCCTTACTTTCTTCGTCATCCCTAATTTCTTCTTGTCGCCGCCGTCCATTCTGACGTCTTGGGACATCTTGAACGTTTATGCGAGCGGTTATGATATGATGGTTTAGACTCATCTTTTTGTAAAAATATGATTATTTCTTTCTAGGTGCTCAACAACTGAACTAACCTCTGATAAAAGTAAGGTTTTCATAAATAGGGTTCTATGGAGTCGTCACTAATATTTTTACCATAAACATTGGAAAAGGATAAAAAAGGCGTTGATTTTAAGAAAAATCAAACTTGGTCATTATAACCAAAGTTAGGTAAGGGAGTTAGTTATGTGTGGGGAAGGTATTAGCACCCCCACAATGGCCCTTTCGGGTTCCCTATGACGGATTAATTCATAAAATAAATATTAAGAGAAATTACGCTATTACCCTATTTTATTCTACAGTATTAAAATGATTATCTATATGATCCTATTTTTCTATTGCACATAGAAAGCAATAAATAAAGCAATAAAAGAGAAAAGTAGTGAAAAGACCCTCCGAAGCAAGTTTTATTACAAATCTTCAACTTTGAGGATGCTTTTTGGCTATCCTCCTGCACTACAAGGACTCTCCTCTCCCGAATACAAGAAAACAATTTTAGACTATCGAATGTCGGATATCTCGAAAGAGATTTCCTTAACCAATTGTTACCTTATAAGAAATCGGAAAGATCATTCGAGAACTAGAAGTATATGAGAGAGTAGAGAGAGGTGAAATTGTTTTGAAAAAGCTTCAAATGGACCCCTATTTATAGTTTTTCGCTGCCAGGACTCCGGGACGGTCGTCTCAGCCTCAGAAAGGTGGGACGGTCGTCTTAGCTGCTTGGGATGGCTGTCTGGCCCTTGGGACGACCGTCTCAGGTGAGAAAATGAGTTGGGACATGCGTCTAGCCCTTGGGATGCGCATCTCAGCCACTTGGGATGGTTGTGTCGAGTGTTTTCTTCAAATTTTGTGTTTTATTGCTTCAGAAAAGCTCTCCTTTCTTCAGAAGGAAGCCGGTTGATGCTGTTAGATGCCCACCGAAGCTTTACCCATCTTCAGAGCGGAAGTCTTCTGATCTTTATTGAGAGGTCGGACAAGATTTGGGGTCTACAGCTGCTCCCCCTCACCTGCCTAACTGTCTGTTTGGCTTAATATGCCTACGAGATCAATTGGCAGGTGAAGGAGTTAACCCTCTTGCCCAGTCATCCTTTGGATGCTCCTTTACTGAAGTTGTTGATCCTCTGGATGATGAATGGTTTGATAGGTACAAACCCCTATCTGGTTTGATGAGAATGAACCCTCATCTGGTCCGAACCCCTTTCTGTAAGGCTCTTGTGAGTACAAACCCCCACCAGGTTTGAGTCCCCTTTTGTAAGACTCTTGTGAATACCAACTCCCACCAGGTCCGAACCCCCTTCTGTAAGGTTCTTGTGAGTACAAACCCCCACCAGGTCTGAGTCCCCTTCTATAAGACTCTTGTGAGTACCAACCCCCACCAGGTCCGAGTCCCCTTCTGTAAGACTGTTGTGAGTACCAACCCCCAACAGGTCTGAGTCCCTTTCTGTAAGACTCTTGTGAGTACCAACCTCCACCAGGTCCGAGTGTCCTTCTATAAGACTCTTGTGAGTACAAACCCCCCACCAGGTTGAAGCCGACGAGCCCTCTTTTGTAAGACTCTGCCTGTTTGAGGAATCCCCTTCTGTAAGACCCTCATGGATGATAAGCCCCCTTTTGTAAGGCTTATCAGGTGCGAACCCCCTTCTGTAAGGTTTTGTCGGTTGATGACCTTGAAACCCCAGGATGCTCCTTTTGGTAGTCGATCTTGTGGCTGATGAGTACGAACCCTTATCTAGTTCTAAGTCCTTTATTCTTGACTGAAAATGTGCTGGCGGCTTACTATTTCTAGTCATGCGCCAACTCCATGGGAAGTAGTTATTTGAGAATTTTTTTTTTTTTTATGGGTGGTCATCCGGCTTGCCGGGAATTTTTTGTTTTTGGCTTTTTTTTGATAGCCACCCTCCCTTGGTAATCACTATTTGAGCAAAACCATGAGTATCTATGTAATATGAATACACACCTCTAGTAGGATCTTCTGTGTCTCTCCAATATGTCAAAGATGTAAAGCTACCATTTACAATGCATCTTCGAAGTCTAATCCCAAGCAACAAATTGTCCCCAGGAAGATCAAAACTCTGCCATAAAAGATTCTCTTGGTTGCTTTCTTCTTTCACAACAAGGTTTCTAGTCTCCAAAAGCTGCATAATAGGCTCTTTGCAGTTATTGATGTATTGGAAGACTAGATTATGGCCCCTGAACCATTCAAAATAAAAATATTTCCTCCATCACTGACATTCAAAACTCCTGAATAGTTTCCAACTGGAGTATCTCTATTAGCTATCTATTAGGTATTTTCGAGGGGAAGGAGATTCTCACAAGACCTGAATAAACTATAAGAGAACATGACTCTCATCCGTTGGCAATAAATTATGGATCTTTCATACACTACAAGAAAATCGCATATTTTCGATGAATTTGTAGTCGTCGAAAAATGAGTCATTACCGGCAGAAATTATAGATAGATATAAAGTATTTGTGGAATTTGGTCTTACTGACGGATATATCCGTCGGTAAAATAATAATTAGTTACCGACGAATATATTTATCGGTAAATTCGTCGGTAAATTAATAATTAATTACAAATGGATATATCCGTTGATAAATTCGTCGGTAAATTAACAATTATTTACCGACGATTATTTCCATCGATGAATTCATCGGCAAATTAACAATTAGTTACCGACGGATATATCCGTCGGTAAATTAACAATTAATTAACGACGAATATATCTGTTGGTAAATTTGTCGATAAATTAACAATTATTTACCGACAGATATTTCCGTCGGTAAATTCATCGGCATTAACAATTAGTTATTGATCGGATATATCCGTTAGTAAAATTATATAAAAATTACTTAATATATTCTAATAAATTAATTATTCACCTAATTATAAAATTAAATTTTTTTATTTAATAATTTAATTTAATCATAATTAGATTAATTTATAATAATTTATTAAATTAAATAATTTTAAAAAATAAATATTTAATTATATATAAATATATTTGTATTTATATATTTACATGAATATATATTCATTTGTATATAAATATAATTTATTTGTAAATTATTATAAAAATATTTAGTAGCTTAGTGGTTAGAGTATCACTCTCCAACCCTAAGGTAATCTACTTATTGTAATGTTATGTAGTGAACTTTTCCAATTTACTTCAAATTTACACTTTAATTCTTAACAAATTCTGTTAACAGCAAATTTGCACCTAGTAAACGCAATAATTTATAAGTAAATGTTCAACGGTATAATATATTACGAAAATTGAGTTATTATAATTATGAAAAGTCAAACCAAATTAATTAAATGTCAAGACCATTATATTATTAAGAAATTCACGTGAATCATTTCTTAGATTATATTTTTTTATAGAATACAAGTAGTTTCTTATTAATGATAACTCCTACTTCCACGGATAAAAATATGTATATGGTATATGGTATATTTTGAAGAGAATATATAATTATGTTAAAAATTAATTATTATATGAATAACTAATTTTCGTTTTCAAATTCAATTTTTTAAAAATTGTTTGAAACTTTTGAGCTCTGAATTTCATCTTTACTCAATTTTGAAATACCTTTATAACTCATTTTGAAAATCAAGAAAAAAAATTGTAAATTAATTTTGTTTTAAAAATATTTAAAAATATTTTTATTAAATTCATATTTATTATATTACATTGTAGGAGTTCATCACATATTAGTTTATATTTTTATTTTTATTTTTCGTAAAGACTATAAATATTTTTCATTTAAGTCTATCAAGAAATTAGAAATTTGGAGCAAAATGAGTGTTGCAACAATAAACATAAAATTTGAAACTGAATCCTTGGATGAGTGAGTTCAAGGATTAAGTAAACATAGTCATGTCATCTGACAATAACTTTTCTGAAAATAACTGCAAAAATTAAGTGACTCAAAAAGGGTCAAGTCACTTGGTCAGAGTCTCACTAAGCCCCTGTTTGTTTGAACTGATTTGCGACGAAATACTGTTGACGAAGACAGAAACACGAGATTCACCCACATTTGGTTGAACAGATTTGCGAAGAAATGCAGGCGAGGAAAAGGGGGAGAGAGGAGAGAGACTTTCTTCGCTAATCTGCGAAGAAAAGCGAAGAAAAGAGACGAAAGTCTGCTAAATCTCTAACTTACCCTCTTCCATATGATAGCGGTTAAATCTTAACCGCTATTATAATAGCACTTGTAATAGCGGTTAAAACTTAACCGCTATTATATATCACTTCTAATAACGGTTAAAACATAACCGCTATTATATATCGCTTCTAATAGCGGTTAAATCTTAACCGCTATTATATATCACTTAAGATAGCGGTTAAAGAAGAATCGCTATTATATCCTCCAATTATGATCGATCATTTTTTAAATTTAATCGATCAGAATCATCTTTCGCTCGAGCGACAAATAGTCGCTCAAGCGAAACACAACCCGAGACTGAAGAAATTAAAATATGGTTGTATATGATAGCGGTTCCATTGGAACCGCTATCTAATATACACTTTAGATAGCGGTTCCACTGGAACCGCTATCTAATATACACTTTAGATAGCGGTTAAAGAGGAACCGCTATTATATCCTCTAATTATGATCGATCATTTTTTAAATCTAATCGATCAGAGTCATATTTCGCTCGAGCGACAAATAGTCGCTCAAGCGAAACACAACCCGAGACTGAAGAAATTAAATTATGGTTGTATATGATAGCGGTTCCACTGGAACCGCTATCTAATATACACTTTAGATAGCGGTTACAGAGGAACCGCTATTATATCCTCCAATTATGATCGATCATTTCAAATTATGATCGATCAGGATCGTTTTTCGCTCGAGCGAGATATAGTCGCTCGAGCGAAATGCAACCCGAGACTGAATCTTAAAATATTTTTTTGAATATTATGTTTTTTAATTTGCTATTAGAGAAAACCTTTCAGAATTCAAAATGTTAAATAATTTTAAATATTAAAATTAACTTTATCAAAAATTAGGGAAACAAAATTTATCCAAAAGAGTTCAAAATGTATAAGAGTATTCTCAATTTTGAGTTTAATTATATTATTAATTCTTAAAGTAGAAAATTATATTGTAGTTATTTTATCTCAAGTTAATGTGATGAGACGATCATCAACATTTCAACATTCGGAGTCAGATATATGGGACATCTTCGTCTCTCCCGAGTTGTTCATGTTCTTGAGTGGAAGTGATTGAATGATCTGAACTGGAGGACTTGATCGCAAAAGATGAATAACATTATAATTATTTATTTGAAGAGCATTAGTGTACATAGGTTTATAATTTTAGTAATGTTTCATTTAATTATTATTCTATTTTCACTATATTTTATATTTGTTTTAAATAATAATGTACAATTATATTATTAGTTTTCATAATTATTTGTTATTATCAATCAATATTAATTATTATTTTATATTTTATAATTATTTAATTATTAGTCAAATAATTTATTTAATATATCAACATTATTTGAATATGGATATGCAATGTACATAATTTTGTAATTGTTTATTTATATAATTTTTAATAACTATCTAAAAAAAGTTAATTTTTTAAATTTGTTTCCAATTACAAACACTTTTAATTTTGTTTTTTCTTTTAAATATATAATCAATGTTAAAATATGGATAATTAATTAAAAATTTATATTTATAATCATTTGAACCTTATTTTATACAAAGGGTAAAATGGTAATTTTCTTAAATAATCAACATAAAATTATAATTTTTATATCTCATATCAATCAAATCATTCACAATTTCCCATAAACTTTTCTTTCACTTTTTAATCATCTCCATTTCTCTTCAAATCCCTCCTTTTCCACTCTCTCAATTCCACTCTCTCAAATCACTCCAACCAAACAAAGCCTAATAGATTAGTTTTGTTACCTATCTCTTTCTACAATACTAACACGAATATTACAAAAGTGCACATCAAATAAACAACAATAGTTCATGCACGCACATTCAAAACTAAACATATTTAGTAATAATCCTGAAACTGTACAAACACCAAAAGTATGGTGTTAATTTTAATTGATTTAGGTTTACTATCTTGCCTCTAAGGTGATGGACATTTCATTTGAGCTGAATTCACACTTGCTGGATGAAGAAAAATCTTCATGGTGTGGATAAAACGCAGGCTGCTTGGGCCTGGGCAATGGCCTCTCACCATTCAGCATTAGCACCACACTTGACATGTTGGGCCTGTCTTCTGGTCTCTCTTGAACACATAAGAGTCCTACATGAACAATTTTCAACACTTCACTTTCTATGACTGAGTCGTCTAGTGTTTCATCAATCAGCTCCAAAGGCCTCCCTTCACTCCACAATCTCCATGCCTGGACAAAAATTAAAACTAATCAGTGAGGTTGAGTTCAATCTATATACTAAATGATGAAATCACTATTCACTATTCACATTTTATGCTTACATGCCCAATAAGGTTAAGTTGATTGAGTGGATCAAGAAATTTTGTGTTCTTCCTCCCACTAACTATCTCTAGTACAATAACACCAAAGCTGAAGACATCTGATTTCACTGAAAAATATCCATACACTGCATACTCAGGAGGCATGTAACCACTGCAAGACAACAAGCGTAACATGAATTTAGATAAACAAAAAGTACACAACATACTGACATAATTAAAGTATTAAAGCATGTTTAAGCATGCTTACTGAGTTCCGACAACCCTTTTTGTATTGGCTTTAGTGTGATCACCAACAAGCATTCTTGCTAATCCAAAGTCTGATATCTTTGGATTCATGTTATTATCAAGAAGAATATTGCTTGCTTTGATATCTCTGTGAATGATCCTTAGTCTAGAATC
This sequence comes from Sphenostylis stenocarpa, assembly GCA_963425845.1. NCBI lineage: Eukaryota > Viridiplantae > Streptophyta > Magnoliopsida > Fabales > Fabaceae > Sphenostylis > Sphenostylis stenocarpa. The sequence goes on along the minus strand of OY731402.1, from coordinate 12,901,802 downwards.
ATGATGAAGATAGAGAAGTCCTCTAGCAATGCCACTTATAATTTGGAAGCGTTTGTTCCAATCCAATAATTTCTTTCTTGTGGTATCTGCACATTGTTGCCTAATTTATGTTAGCTGATAATAAAATGACTTTGGCAGAATACAAAAATAATCTGTATGAGAAAAAGCCTCAGACCAAAAATGTAAAGATCCAAGCTCCTATTAGGCATGAATTCATAGATCAAGATTCTCTCCTCGTCTTGAACACAACAACCTAGAATCTTTACAAGATTGCGGTGCTGAAGATTGGCAATCAACACAACTTCATTTCTGAACTCGTCTAATCCTTGTCCAGAAGTTTTGGAAAGCCTCTTAACAGCTATCTCTAGTCCATTTGCCAGAACACCCTGATAAATAAATATGGACAGATATTCAAAATATGTTGAGTAAGTGTACCATTGGTGTAGGATATAACCATGCGTTACCTTGTAAACTGGTCCAAATCCACCTTCTCCCAATATGTTACTGGTACAGAAGTTACGAGTGGCATTATCAATGGTTGATAAATCAAGGGTTGGCAAATCAATATCTTTCTTCCCGTGTTTCATAGTGTGAGATATCTGGTCGATTGTATTTGTCTTTCCTGATATAAAAGCAGCAAATTGTAAACAAGGGACAGTCCATCAGTTGTTTTATGATTAAAATATACTTTTGGTCTCTTATTTTAGTTTTTTTTTTTTTTTTTGCAGTTTTGTCCTTAAGGTTTTGGTCTCTAAAAGTGTCTGTTAGTCCAAGTTGATGTTTATATCAGTTCAACATACTGACTTAGCGTGGTAAAGAGTCAAAGATGCCACATCGACCAAATTTAGTACAAAAAAACTAATGGAAAAACCATTTTAGTCTGATAAAAACACTTAAAACACTAAACTGGAACTTTTAAACTTAAAGACCAAATTTAAACCAAAATATAAGATGACGAACCAAATCTGTATGTTAGCCTTGTTTTATTATGGTGGTTGGCAATTCTTGCAGAGCACATTACATAAAAATTCACCTAATCTAGAAGTTTACCTTGCTTCTCAAGTTTTTTCCGTATGTATATGACTGATCCTAATATTATGACTATGATGAACGTAGCAATTGCTGTCAAAATCACAACAAGCTTCTTGTTAATGTGCCTTTTATGCCAAGTATTGTCTGTTAAAGAAGAGTAATATTAGAAAACACAATAAGCAGTATGGGGAAGAATAGTAATATGAACAAGTTCAGTGGGTTTCATTGTACGCAAGTGTTTCCATACATAGCTAAGGTGCAATGGTGTAAAATCTGATGACATGTATAACATCTCATAATTGCAACAATCTTTACTTCATGCACAAGGTTGTTATGCAATGATCACACAAACCTGAGGGTTATGAACTATTTTTCTCTGTTTCAATGGAAAATTTAGAAGTACGAGTACCTATATCCGAAGCAGCAATTCGTATGTAAATGTCTTGTCCTTGGGAGATATGTTTTCCCATATCCACAATGTTACCAAACCAAAGTAGGCAGCCACTCCCTCCACCTCTCACATCTAAGTTTGTGTATGCTGTGCAAGAGCAGTTTTGCAAACACACTCTCTCACATTCAGCAAGGCTCATGCTTGTGTCAAACCAGGAGGAAGATGTGTCTGGCAATCTCATTCCCTCATACTTAACAAATCCATCTTCATTGTCGCAACTCAGATTCATTCTCCGAACACACCCATCAGACCAATCCAATGATCTCCACTTTTCTGTGAACTTGGGAAGAAAACCCTCCAAGCATTCACATATGGGGTTTCTATTAACATTGCAAACAGAATTTGAACCACACAAGGCATAGTTTTCACACTGTTCCCTGGGGCCTGAGGCAAACAGCTCCCAACTCTTTGTCCTCTCTGACCATGTGAAACGTTGATCGCTACCTGCTTGGTTGATCACAAACCTTGTAACAACAGAACGTTCCAAGAGTTCGTACTCATAATACACTTCCTCCTTGGTTAACACAAAATAGTAATTGAAGAACTTATGCAACAGTTGCCAAGGAACTCCTGAAAATTGATAACCATTCCACGAACCTGCTCTATACAACCAAGTCCCTCCCTTTGTAGTTACTCTCTGAGGAAAACCATGAGGATCAATATACAATGAAAATTCCCCCAGAGCAGGATCTTCTGTGTCCCTCCATGATGTCAGAGAACTATGTGCTCCTGTCACAAAACTGCTTTTGAGTTTCATCCCGGGAAGTAAAGTGTCACCAGGATAATCAAAGCTTTCCCACACAACCTTCACTGGGGCATTAGTACCACCATCTTTCACAACAAGGTTGCCAGAGTCCAAGAGCTTCACAATAGGCTTCTGAGCAGTGGTTGATGCATTGGATGACCAAACACTTGCACCAGTGCCATCAAGTACATCAAGATCCCCCTCATCACTGACTTTGAAAACCCCTGTGGAGTTATCCAATGGGGTGTTTCTGTTGGCCACCCAAACAATTGTTCTAGGTGATATATTCTTGTAACATATGCAAAAGTAATGTCTCTGGGAACTTCCAGTGCTAAAAAATCCTGCTTCAAAAGTTCCAGATGCTGAAACCAGGGTTTGATTGTGATGCAAGGGCTGATTTGGAGTGATACTGCTCAGTGCAGTGATGGTGGGTATGAAGGAAGAAAGTAAGAGAGAGCTCCACACTATCACCTCATAGCTATCCATATAATTTATTCTCTAACTTACGTATTGTAATTTGTATCAGCATCTACTTATTCAACTTATATTAGACGATGGTCTTGCCAAAAGCTCAGTGCTGCCTAAATTTTCAAAGAAGACTATGACTTCAATTCCACATATGAACGCGGGAGTCTTCATCTGCATTAGAAAATATTAGAAAAAAGTATCTTTATTTTTAGTGGTTGGAGCGACTTGCACTAATAATTTGACTTCATCACCCTCTGATTTCTGGTGTGGATGTAACACTCTTTTAACTGCTCCAACTCAACTGGGGTCATCCAACAATTTCTTCAAGCGAAAGACTTTGACATATCTGAAGCGTGGCTTGGTTTCAGATGCTTTTTTGCAGAAACATGTTGACACATCATCAAAACACTTTCTTAATATTCATAACAAATTACGAACTTTTGGGACCTAGAATAAATCATTAGTTGTAATAATTTACCACTATGTAATAAAATAATGTCTCTGCTCTAAAGAATGAAATAATAATATCTTGCTTCACTTTTTTAAAGTTATACTGAGTACTTTCTAGATTATCCTTAGTTTAATTATATTTTTTTCTGTTACTATTTAAATTCTTTTAAATATTTTATGATTTGTATATGTATATGTTACCTAAATTTAGAGAAAGAGAAAAAGCTTAGAGAGATTCAACTATAATCATGTGTTGCTTCTTTTCAAGGAGACAATTTTACTTGAATTGTATAAGATTATTATGAGTGCAAATCTTCTCTGTAATTGCATGTTGGGTCCAATCATGATTATATTATATATAATTGTATACTTGTATAAGCCAATAATAAATACACACATGCACACCCAGAAGCATATAAGACAGATTACAATCAAATAATGCAAGCATGACGACTTAAAGCACTAATATCTCCAATTTTAGATTAAAAAATTAATTCAAAATATCTGAGTTCTAAATCTCCACTTCTGATAGCATTTAGCCATAACAGAAGTCTTTGTTGGGAAATCATATAACAAGCCAATTACAAAACTTAACCCTGTACATAAATCTCTATTTTCTTACTATCATCAGAAATAAAGCCACCTCATAAAAGCTGTAGCTTTATAAGCTATATTGCTTCCAACCTCGCCTAAAATAAAGATTATCATTTATTTTAATCTAAGTCACAGAAATACATAAAAAATATTAAATATAATATTAAAATATAATAGATATCTGGAACAAACTATATTCTTATTGGTAATGATATGTAGTGACGGATCTTTTTGGGAGGAAAGGGAGATCGTGGTCCCCTAAAGTTTTGTAACTCTCATGTAATTTGTGATTTTGGCTCCCCCAAATTTAATCAACATTTAATATATTTACTTGTATATTTACAATTCTATCCTCTCAGTCCCTCCTTAGTTTTGTAACTCTCATATAATTTATGATTTTGTGTCCCTCAAATTTAATGATCATTTAATACATTTAAGTATATATCTATAATTTTATCATTTCATCTTCTTTCTTTCTTTTATATTTATTTATTATTTTATTAATAATATATTATTTGGCCCCTTAAGATCAATGGTCAAAATCCATCACTCATGATATGAAAAATACATGCAGATTAAGTGGTACAAGTAAGGATTCGGTGGTTCATTTAGGTATCCAATTCTTTAGTTTTAATGACGGTAAGAGGGGTTAGGTTTGATTTGATCTTAATTTGTCTAAAAAATTTATCAGTTTTAAAAAAAATTATATATTAAAATAAAAATAAAGAAATTATAATTAAAAATATTATATTTTTTTATATTATTAAAATATGTATATATATTATAATATCATAATTTAAATTATAAAAATAATTAATTATTAATTATAATTAGTTATTTTAATAAATAAATCTAATATTTTTTTAATTTACTAATAAAAATATTAAATAATAAACAATAACTTAAAAGTTATTTATATAATTAAAAATATATTTTAAAAATATATATAAAAAAGTTTTATATAAAAAAAATGATTTGTGGGATAAGATTATCTTAATTATGACAGACTAACTTGTACCGTTTCATTTTGTGTTAACTAATTTGTCATTCTAATTTTAAAATAAGAAAGATTCATGTACTTTCATAATTGTGAATTTCTCAAGAATGCAAGTGTGGATTAACTTGATATGTTGATTTGTTTTGCATAATAGTTGCACAGAATTGGTTCCGCTTATAAGTTTGCACCATATTTGTTCTGATTTCAACTGAAGTTGTGGGTTAACCCATTTAAAATCCTTGTTCCATTTACAATTTCAAATTGGTAATGCCTATTATTTCATTTATTTCGTACTCGCTATTCTGGTTATTCTAAAGTGTTTAATTTCATTCCTCTAGTTTGTATTTTATTATTTTCTCATTCTCGTTCTAAATCATTCTATTCAAATGTCATTATCAGTATTTTTTTTTTTTGGCTTTTTATCCATTCTCTCAATGCTTGTCTTCCTAGTTGTTTGATACATTAGCACATATTATACAAAATTGAAATCAAATATTCCTACTCTAAATATATTATTATATTGATATAAAAATATAACAATATTATTTTATGGTTAAATCCCAGTTAAATATTTAAATTTTGAATTTATTTTTCCATGGGTTCATTGATCGGTGCGTATTTAAAAACTATGGAATTATCTAGGAGAAACTTGTCTTATTATTACAACAGATAACCCAAAGTATGGAGTAAGACGAATTTGGTAGGTAGAAAGAGTTTTCTAGAAAAATCTATAACTGGCATGAATGCAAAGTCAGCAATCATTCTTGGTCATTCGGAGGAGATCAAACAGAGGCCGGTACAAAGACAGTGGGAAGAACTTGGTAAGTAGGCCACAAATTACTTTAAGCTGCAACTTCTCTTTGCTATGGTTTTCTGAATACGTGGTATAAATGCTATTCCCACTATACACTGGTTATACATCTCTCCCAAATGGCAATCTGTGGCACATTTTCGATATAGTCTGATGCCTTGAGGTAGTATAAGATGAATGAAATGTTTAAAATCCCTCCAAATTTAGTAATTTGGAACAAATTAAGATGGATGAAAAATTAAGAACAAATCAAAGTCGACATAAAAATTATGCTGAGAAGAAAATGTGACTGATAGACAAATGACATCTAAAAAGAGGTGAATAGATGCACAAATTAAATTATATGTCAAATTAAAAATTTATTTAAGATGTCCAATAATTTGTTAATTCAATTTTAATTATCAGATAAAATACAGATAAAGCGGAAGCGATATAACCAGATAGATAAAGGGAAGGAAAGAAGTAGATGTTATCACAGAGGTATAAGGAAGAGAAGAGCACACAGTAATTTATATTGGTTCGGGTATAACCAGCCCTATATCCAGTTCTCAGTCACCTCTAACACAAGAGTGACCCCAATTCACTATCTTTAAAATTCAGTTTACAAATTACAATCAACTCAACAGAGGAACCAGTAAAGAGTAAACTAATTAAAAAGACAATCACCTCCTTAGAAATCCACTAAGGATGAACACCTCCCTAGAATCTCACTAGGGATGAACACCTCCTTTGAACAAATCAAAGGATGAAAAACACCTTCTTTGTAAACTAATTAAAAAGACAATCACCTCCTTAGAAATCCACTAAGGATGAACACCTCCCTAGAATCTCACTAGGGATGAACACCTCCTTTGAACAAATCAAAGGATGAAAAACACCTTCTTTGCAACCAACACACAAAGGATTAACACCTCCCCGAACAAATCAAAGGGATGAAAACACCTCCTTAGAATCTCACTAAGGATGGACACCTCCCCGAACAAATCAAATGGATGAAAATACCTTCTTAGAATCCCACTAAGGATGAACACCTCCCTTGAACAAATCAAGGGATGAGCAAATCCTGGCAGTAAAAACTCTAAACACAAAAATACACTGCTTAAGACATAGTAAAAACTCTAAAAAAGGATTTAACAACAATCACTTAAACCCTAAACAGGGAATTTAACATCAACTTCCTAAGCCCTAAAAAGGATAAAGGTAATAAAATAAGAACAGTCACACCTGGGTAATGGAGACAACAAACTGTAGAAGCCTATAGAATCATAACTCCAAGAACACAGTGTGATTACGATGAAAGCGCAGAAAGCAGTATGAAAAAGTTTTATTAGAAAACCTAAAAGTGTTTTGTTGCCTTGCTCAGAATTCTTTTCTCAAAACTAATTGAATGTGAATTGAATTTTCGAATTCTGTAATTGTGTGTTTTTTATTTTTCATCAAAACTCATTTAAATACGAAAATAACATCAGAAAATAGTTGTTAGTCATTAATACTTTTGTAGAGAAAAATCAGGATGTATTCAAAAACATGTATTCTTCAAAACGGATATATTTTTCAAATTTGAACTGTCATAATCGATTATGTTACCAGTATATTCAATTATGATAGAGAGAAAATCGTTTTTCCATTTCTGATGCATCATAATCGATTATGACAGTGAAAAATGTCACGTTACGAAATTTTATCACACTTGTGTTTTTGAGGCTTATGCATAATACCACTTCATCAACTTGTACCTCCATATCCAGTATTCTAAGACTCTATCTAGTCTTCAGGAATCATCTTGGGCTTGCTTGAATCTTGAATGTTGTTGACTTGAATCATCATCAAAATCATCTCTTGAGAATGTAGGGACATGTTTCACATTGTCATCAATCTCCCCCTCATTGCTTTCAATCTCCCCTTTTTGATGATGATCAAGGAAACTCCTGAAATGAATTAAAATGTTTGACTCTATATAGTCAGCTGAAGATTAGCACAGATTTGCACAGTATAGTGTAACACAGATTAGCCCAGATTAGCACAATATATTTAAACTCCCCCTAGATATGTTAATAACAAATTTCATACAGATTTTAGGAATAAATTTTTCCTAACTCATCTGAGCAAAACTTCTCCTAACTCATCAGAATTAGGAATAAACTTCATACAGATTTTAATTCATCAAAAAATATCTCCTTGTTTCATTGATAATCATAAAAAAAATTCAAGATAAAAAAATATCCCCCTGTTTTACGTAGATAAAAATCCCTCCCTGTTACATTGATAATTAAAAAAAATATTATAAGAGAAGAAAATCTTCCTCTGTTTCACACAGATTAATATCATCAAAATCTTTCTCTGTTTCATTGATAATTATGAAAAATATTGCAAGGGAAATTTAGCACAAATTTGCACAAATTAGCACATAAACCAAGGTAGAGAAGATAATGCATCACAAAGTGTCATAGAGAAGAACATCATATTAAGGAGGCAATATCTAAGATACCAAAGGCAAATGAAGAGAGAGAAAGATAGGGGAATGAAATGATTGTAGAGATAATAGAATGGAAGCAGTAGTTTCCCCCAATTGCAGTCTTCTTATTGAGGCGACTTTCAAATTTAAATTCAAATTCACTCATATTCCAAATTTCAAATTCAAATTGCAACAAATTTCAAATTCAAATTCCAAATTTCAAATTTCAAAAATCTTAAACTTTCAAATTTCAAACTTTAATAATTTCAATTTTTCATAAATTCAGATTTTCAAAATTCAAACTTTCAAATTTCAAAGTTGGTCAATAATTGAATTTATATGATAGATAAGTGCAAATATTCAATGCAGAGGCATGAGAGACAAGAATAAACTTATCTTTGTAATATTTTTCTATTCATCTAGTTTGTTCTTATACACCCATTTAGTTCCAATAACCTGCATTGATTTCTTATCCTTGATAATCACCTGCAATATCAACATACAAATCTAGGTACCCTTTCATCATCTTTGGGTCCTTAAAAATTTAGTAGAATATGCCAAAAGATTAATGATAAAAGAATAGAACCATGATGTAATTTTTTTTTCAAACTTTCAAAAGTTTTCTGTCATAATCAATTATCACAGTCTTCATTGGAAGGCTGGTATAGGACTTATCCTCATTTTGTCTCCTTTTATTTAATTGGGGTCCAAAATATTTTGATTTTTTATTTTGATTATTTTCAAAATCCTTCAAAAATATGAACTTGTGAATAAGCGTAAGGAAATTAAAAATTTCTAATATTCTCACTATTTTTCTCAATTCATACCTAAGTTCATTATCAAATTTTATACATTTCATTCTTTAATCTGGATGATAAAAGAATGCAAAGTATTTTTCTAACTCTTTAAAGTTAGAGACACATTCTTCTACTTGCATATTCCTTTTTTCTTCAATTGCATAAACTCTATTTTTTTCTCTCCTCACATTATTGGGAAAATATTTTTTAAAATTTTTTATTCTAAAACACTTCCCAAGTAAAGATTGTTCTTCCTCCTTCTAATGATCTTTTGGTACTATACCACCAATATTTAGTCTCTCCTATTAACATAAACACAACATACACTACAACAGAAATGGGCTTATGCGACGACACTTTAGATAGCGGTTAATAAAAATCACTTTTAAAAATACATATTAGATAGCGGTTAGGAGTAAACCGCTCTCTAAAATATGTTTTAATAGCGGTTCAGAAAGAACCGCTTTCTAAAATAATTTATAATAGCGGTTGTGTGATAACCGCTATCTAATATCATACTTTTAAAGAGTGGTTGACACGTGGAATCGCTATCATAACTTTAGATAGTGGTTACTTCGTGGGATCGCTATAATAAATGTAGTTTAGATAGCGGTTATTTGGCCAACCGCTATCTAAAGTCATATATTTTTTTTAACCCTACACCCACTTTCTTCAACCTCGCGCTCTTTGTGTCTGCGTTTTTTTGCCGCTCTCTGCGCTTTCATTCTCGCTCTTTGTGCTCTCTTTCTCGCTGTCTGCGTCTTCCATTAAGCTAAAGGTACGTTCTTTGTATTTTCAATCTTTCTGATTCTCTTGCTCTCATTGAAGCATATTACAATGTAATATATTTGTGTGTCGCCAAGTTCGCGTTCCAGTCTCCATTCGCCATTGTTGTTGTAGGACGTGCTTATTGGGAGGTTTACAATAGGTTATTGCATTATATATTTTTTAGGGTTTAGGGTTTAGACTTTGTCTACATTGTGATCTGAAATTGTGTTTTGAAATAGAATATAGGTTGGCTAGGATATATAGATGGTTTAGTGTGACCGTGAAATATTTTGTATTAGAGATTAATGGAAGACGATCCTTTTATGAGCATGCACCCAACATTGTTTGGTAATTCTATACTGGATGATGGAGATTTTTATGCAAGAAATGACCATAAAGAGGGTGTGTGATTAAATCCATCATTTCATACCATGAAAGGAATTAGAAAACATGGAAGTGGTTCAAAGAAAGGACGAAGGTGTGACAAATATGTATTTTAATTATTATTTGTATGTTATAATCTCAATAACGTGCACTAGAAAATTCATTTTATGTTATGTTTTACTAATTGTCTTTTTTTTTTTGCAGAGATGACATCTTCAGATAACATGGAAGGGGTTGAGTCTCCTAAATCTGCTAAGTTGAAGAAGAAGAAGAATACTAGAGGATTGACCAAAATGAAATCGGTGAGCAAATCAAGGAAGTTAGGACAAAAACTACCGGTAAGGATAAGATGTGATTGTTCGATAATGTCTTTTCTTGTTGTTTTCTTTTTCTAACAACTTGCTTCATAATGTATAGGTTGGATGGAACTCCAAGGGCCAGCCAATAGATCCTAACAGATCTAAATTTGCACACTTCATAGGATATGTGACTAGAAGTACAATGCCGATTAGTTATTCTGATTGGAGTAATGTACCTAGCTTGCTCAAGGATAACATATGGGAACAAGTTGAGGTAGCTAATCCTTTAAATCTCATTTATTTATATTTAATTACCCAATTTTGTAGTGCTAGTGTTATGATATTGTGCATGGTTTATTGTGTTTTTTTTGTAGCAAAGCTTTGAGGTACAATTGGAGCACAAAGAGTTTATTTTGTCTTTAGCTGGACGAGATTTACGTTCCTTCCAGACACGGTTACGAAAGGAAATTTGTGGTCCAGATGGGAACTTTGTTTCTCAACCTCCTAATATTCAATTACTTGAGAAGTATTGGGGAAAAGAGTTTTATGATGTTGTGGGGAAGGAGAACATACTAGAGGTTATCCGTCGTGAGTGGCTAAGTGCCTCTAGCATTTGCTTGTACATCAGGTAATAATAAATACTTAATTTCTATTTGTTCAGGTTGGTTACTTTATGTTGATATATATTGGACTTAATTCATTGTTGACCTTCAATTATATTATAAGGTATTTTTGTGACGCCTACTTGCATGATACTGATAAAGAAAGTAGGTTCTCTTTCATATCTCCATATGAGCTTGATGAGAAGCTCAATGTCAACACACATCAACATATAGCAGACATGTTGAAGCTTCATTTGGGTCAAGATCACTTGGTATTTGCTCCTTATAATGTTGGGTAAGTTATTCTTGTGTGATTGATCAATTCCTTTCAAATATTCTAAAATTTGCTGATTATATATTTTTATTCCTCACTTTGTATTGTGTTCAATAATTTTAGTTTGCATTGGATTCTTATTGCTATCAATACTCGGGATGAGACATTGTATTATTTTGATTCATTACACCGTCACTATAAGGAGAGAACACATATGCTCAACATTTTTAACAAGTAAGTAAACTTGTTTTCATATGGGTCAGTGTACAGGTATCAAGTGTACCCCAATTCATGTTTTCATACATGCTTATATTTCACTTGGCAGTTATTCTAAACTATTTTTATGTTTTTTGGTCTACAAAGTGTCCTAAGCAAAACAACTTAAATGATTGTGGATATTACGTAGTCTTATTCATTGGAGATGCATTACAGCATGGACAAACTACTATTCTAATTAACGTAAGAACCATTTTTCATTATGGCTATGTTTATATGAAAGAATAATGTATTGTCATTATTTATCTAATTTGGTATTTAAATTTTGTGATTCTTTTATATCTATGTTTGCAGTATTTTCTAGAATCTCGCATTCTACCTTTCCGGACAATAGAATTGAGCAACTACAAAAGGAATGGTGTGCATATTTTTATCATACATTTTTTAATGACAAAATTAGTACCATAGACTCTTAGCGATTTTTTTAATCATTTCAATTATTTTATGTACATATATACCAATTTTGTTTCATGCAAATTTTAGTTTTTATTTGTCAAATTTTGAATTGTTTTCTATAATTCTGTGAATATATATTGTATACTTGGCTAGATTTTGTTAGATTATTTTGATATATACCCTGAAATTGTGGTCTATTAGGTACAAATTATGAGAAAAAAAATTTGGATTTTCAAAATTTAAATAATTTTTTTTAAAATTGGGACTTTAGATAGCGGTTCCCAGAGCCGCTATCTAAACATACTAAAAGAAGGCGGTTCTAGAATTAACCGCTCTTAAAAGTATATATATGATAGTAGTTCCACGTTAACCGCTATTATATCTTATTTATGATAGCGGTTAACTAACCGCTATCTTAACTTCTTTCTTTTATTAGCGTCTCATTTAATAACGTTTTTAACCGCTATTATAGAACATGTGGAAAGCTATTACATATATTTTCTGTTGTAGTGATAATTCACCTTCTAGTTATTAGAATAATTCATAATTTGAAATATATTCTTCAATTCTTTAATCCACAATTCAGCTTTTTTTAAGCTATAACCTCTGGAGAATTATGGAGGTTTGTTCCTTCTAAATTCAACTTAACCTTGTGATTTAATGTTTCTCTCAAGCCTTTGGTTCCTTAATAATGCAGTGGTCATATCTCTAGTATCTTGTATTGATTTTGTCAACTCATTGTTTCTCTTATTATTTATTATTTGATATTATATAAGTTAGTAGTGTTCATAAAATTTTATAATGAACTCATTTCATAGGTCTCACATGAAATGTTGTTTTGATACCATTAAATGTGATGTCCCTTTTTATTAAGTTATTAATTTAGTTATATTTTAAGAGGTGATTATTTTATATTAAATCTTAACAAAAGTAAAATATGAGATAAATATTTATATATTTATATGTATAAATATATGAACTTTACAAGTTTACATTACTTTCATGTCATAAATAATTATTAAAATTGACAAACATTTTTTTTCACTAAAAATGATTGATTTATCAATTATATTTGTCTTTTAGCTTTAAGTTAATATTTTTAGTTGTAACATACACAAAATATAAAACAGGGAAATAAAAACAAATATTATAAAAAATATTATTATCTCAAAATAATATACAAAATCAACTTTTCAATTTCATCTAACATATTTTATTTATTTTATAGTACGAAGATTTGAATTGATTTGTGAAATGACTAATTAGAATAAATAAGCCTAAAATTAATAACTCTTTAAGTAATATTTATTGATTTCAATTTTTAATATCCAATCATCTAAAATATCATCAAATCATCATAAATAAAATATTATTCTTTAAGAAAAATTTAAAAACAATCAAATATTATACATATAAATTAATAAACAAAAACCAATATGCAATTGGAGATAAAATTAATAATAAAAATAAATAAATAAAGAATATCAAAATAGAGATAAATAAAATAAAATAAATAAATATTAGTATATAAGTGAAGATAAATAAATATAAATAATAAATAAAGCCAAAAATTTATTAAAGAGATAGATCTAGTTACTTCACCCTTAATTTTCATAAATGTTAGTTTTTAGAAATTTTAATACTTTAGTAATGTATGTAGTATATTCTAAAAACTAATTAAAAAAAAAAGACATAAAGATTAAAGAAAGTGTATGTGTAAAAGAAAAAAAAAACATTACATTAGACCATTGAGATTAAGCCTACAATTGAGGGGATTGAAGTATAAAAATTGAGAACACAAACGTTCCATATAGAAGAAATACACCAGTTGAAGCTTCAACTGGAAAATTAATAATAATAATAATAATAATTCTGATTTTAATTCTAACGATCAAACATAAACGTAATCTCATACTCGATAAACATCTTATAAACTGAATGCGAAAGCGTACTCGAATTAGCCATAATGATGATATTCTTTGTAGAGCACTATATTGATCTTATGGTCTTCCACCTAAAGAGCACCTGTATTTCCCTCTTGATTTTCTCTCTTGATGGGGATAGAAAGAAAGGAACAGGAATGAAAATTATGTTCTGTCTATGTGCTCCCAGAAGGGGACTATGACCCCTTAAAATAACCAAAATTAGGTTAATTACTTAAGTTTTAGTATTTCTAATTTGGCCCCTCATCAAATTAGAAATTGTTCTATAATCTCTACACAATTTTATTTTCATGACATATGTATTTAGCCAAACTTTTTAATTTAGTTAGATCACTTTATTATTTGACTTAATAAATAATGACCCTAACACATTTAAATTATGTATCATATATATACATGACCCAAAATTTGCCAACAATCCCCCACTGGTCACAAATATATATGTCCTTACAACCTTACAAATATGTTAGACTTTATGAGCTCAAAATTGCCATTATATTCCTTTAGCATACTCCAAAAGTCTTGTTCATTAATCATATCAGGATATAGAACCAAACCAGCTTTTCATTTCATCATCGCAATTAAAACCCACAATGATTACTCATCCTAACATAACCAAATGACATGGATTCATCATGAAATGTGTAACATGAAAAATTACATGAAGGTGATCTGTACACGTCTATTTTTTACTGGTTCAAACTTTAACTTATCGAGATCGATATAATATCCTTAATGTACAAAGTGTAATGAATGAACAAAAAAACCGCATATCTATAGATAACCAAATATGTCCAAAAATAAATGTATACATATATGAAATTAAACATAGAACATAAAATATATGAAAGTGACTAACTCCCATTAAACCACAAATTTCTCAAACTGTAAAACACCCATGTGAGCAACATGCTCATGAAAGACCTTGGGCGGAAGTCCTTTAGTTAGATGATATGTTATCATGGAGTTTGTCCTTAAGTGTTCTATGGAAATCTGTCCACTTTGTACTCTTTCCTTAACAATACAGATGATTTATTGTCACAATATAACTTAAGTGGTCTTTCAATGCCTTTCACAATTTGCAGCCCTATGACAAAATTTCTAAGCCATATTCCATGATTTGATGCCTCATAGCATGTTACAAATTCTTGACATCCTACAAAATGCGAGTCGAGAAAACCCGGCGATCTCCAGCTGGTCGACCTCCTATATGTGAGCATATAATCTTTTATTCTCTTTAAATATCTTATGACCCTTTTTGCTGCTTTTCAATGGTCTATTCCTGGATTGCTTAAATATCTGCCTAGAACCCCAATTATGTATGTTATGTCTGGACGCATACATACTTGGGCATACATCAAACTCCCTACAACTGATGCATAGGGAATCTTTTGCATTTCCTCGATTTCCAAATTCCCCTTTGGGCACTGATTGAGACTAAACTTGTCTCCCTTTAAACTTGTGATACACATAATCATCAACAATATTCATCTTGAAGCCAAATGAGTTTCATACCTTCTGATAATGGGACAAGTTCCCAAACCTTATTGTCTTGCATGGACTTATACTTATCATATTGCTTCAATCCACTTTTGAGATTTAGAACCTAGTATAGCTTGACGGAAGTTAACTGGGTCATCTTCCATTATATCATTATTTTCCTCATGTTCCTGAAGAAATACCATGTAATCATCCAAAATAGCACTTCTTCTTTCTCTAGTGGATCTCTGCAAAGTTATTAGCTCATGATGCATAGGTTCTTGAGGATCTTGAGTTTGTTCTTCATGAACAACCAAATCATCTTGAGTAAGGGGTTCATCAACAATGCCTTGTGGAGTTCCGAACTTACTTTATCAAAAGTAACTATTTGAATCGGTTCTAAAATTGTTACCGATTCTTCCTCCAAGATGAAGTTCTTAATCTTATTCTTCCCCCCAAACTCAATATCCTCAAAAAACGTAGCAATTCCCGTCTCAAAAATTATCTTTAATGTGGGATCATAAAATTTATATCCCCTGGATCTTTCAGCATAACCAATAAAATAACTACTTACTATTCGAGAGTCCAATTTCTTTTCATTTGGCTTATAAGGTCTTGCCTCAGCTGGACAATCCCACACATGGAAATGCTTCAGACTAAGTTGTCGCCCAATCCAAAGCTCATAAGGTGTTTTGGTAGCTGTTTTAGTTGGTACTCTGTTTAGAATATAAGTTGTCGTATTTAGTGTCTCTCCCCAAAGTGATTCTAGTAAGGTGGAATGACAAATCATACTCTCTACCATATCTTTAAGAGTGTAACACAAGCCCAAAAGTCACGATTTGATTGTGACCTAAGCACTTGTGCCATAATGCACCTGAGTGAGTATTTTCAATTTTACATTTAGTACCACGTGATTATGTATTAAGGGTTTCATTATAGGTGGCCACAATATCAAGTAAATACTGATTATCATAAATCAAAAGTGAACCAGTTCCAACAATATCTGAATTAAAAGACAAACTGAACTTATTGTTTCCAAATGAACACAAATAACCTAATTTGTCCAAATAAGAAACTGAAACTAAATTCCGTCTAAATGACGGCACAACAAAAGTGTCTTTCAAATCCAAATAAAAAAACCAGTACTCAATAACAATTTAAAATGCCCTATAGCTTCCACCTCTACCGATTTGTCATCTCCAACATAAATCCATCTTTCAGAATCAATTGGCTTCCGGTAGTTTAGGCAACCCTTTCTTTTCACGCCAAGCATGATATTTAACACATTTCTTCTTTACGTGAACAGTCTTATTGCAAAAGAAACATTTGTTTTCTTGAGTTTGTTTCTTTTGTTATGGACCCTTAGCAGCTTCTTTCTCGAGATCCTCTGATCTCTTTCTTTTGCCCTTAGCCTTAGAGGTGCTTGCAAAATGAGCACTTTCTATCTTGTATTGCTTTAGTCTTTCCTCTTCTTGTACGCAATATGAAATGAGCTCATTAAGAGACCATTTATCCTTTTGACAGTTGTAAGATACCTTAAATTGATTAAACGTTGCAGGAAGAGAAATCAACACCAAATGAATGAGCAAGTCTTCTGAGAGTTCAAGCTTTAGTGCCTTGAGTTTAAAAACAATATTAGACATGCTCATAATGTACTCCCTGATATTTCCTTTGCCTTGATATTTCATGGAGATCAAGTTCTGAAGAAGAGTGCTTGTCTCCGCCTTATCGCTTTTTGCAAAGCGCTGCTCAATTTCAGCAAGAAATTCTTTGGCACTTGTGATGTTTTCAGAAACAGTGCCCCTAAACACCTCCGGGATGTCGCGCTTAATGATAATTAGACTCATGCGATTTGAGCGATCCCACTTCTCATAATCTCTTTTACGTTCGAGAGGTACTTGAATCCGTAGGAGTATGGGGTTGCTCGATCCTTAACGCAAGATCCATATCCATGCAACCAAGAATAATATCAATGTTCTCTTTCCAATCCTTAAAATTTGTTCCATTGAGGACCGGCACAGAATTTAAATTGGTAGATACAGAAGCAATTGTAGCTGAATTTAGAACACGAGAAATAAATTAATTATGCTCACATTATATAAAAAATAAATAATATATATTCAAATAGTGGTTTAACCCATCTCAAGACACCCAATGCACCATCAATATCAAGTCTTTGGACGAGTAATATTAAGCTGCTAGAGGTATCTTGTTGTAATAATCAAACATTGACAATAAAGCACGTCCAACAACAAACCAGTCTTTAGATTGATTTATCATCGCCAAAGCAAATCCTTATAATTATCACATGTTTATCATTACAAGTGTGTATGCAATTCGGCCAAATATTAATCTTCCTTTGGGCCGACTAATACTTGCATGAATATACACAAACACTAGCATTTAATATTTTTCATGAACTGCCCAATTCAAGAGAGGTTACTTTGGTGACTTCTTGACTCAATTTTCTCACAAAAAATATTAAACTACCAAAAAATTGAATATTTTATTTATATAACAAAACCAAATATTTAATATTTGCAAACTAATTCAAAAGAGAATCATCTCGTTAGAATTCTACTAAGGATGAACACCTCCCTAGAATCTCATTAGGGATGAACACCTCATTTGAACAAATCGAATGATGAAAAAATGCCTCATTTTCCACCAATACATAAAGGATGAACATCTCCCTAAATTCTCATTAGGGATGAACACCTCATTTGAACAAATCAAAGGATGAAAAAAGGCCTCATTTTCCACCAATACATAAATGATGAACATCTCCCTAAAATCACACTAAGGATGAAACAGATATAGTTCTGAGTCTCTTTAGCATACTGCTCTAAACCCTAAAAGGGGATTAAACAGTAATCATTCAAACCCTAAACAGGGGAATTTAACATCAAATTTTCCTAAAGACAATAAAATAAGAACAGTCACACCTATGGAAACATTCACCGTTTACCTAAGATTCTCTGTGTTGGGAACTCCACAAACACCACCCCAATTCCAAACCCATAAAATTAAATAAAAACAAAAGATTCAAAAAAGAACAGAGAACCCAATACAAGAAAAATTGAAATTTGAAACATTGTTTCTTTCTCAGTAAAACTTGAAACTTAAACTGAAACAAAAGGGAAGAAGAAGAAGAAGAGGAGGAGGAAGAAGAAGAAGAGGAGGAGGAAGAAGAAGAAGAGGAGGAGGAAGAAGAAGAAGAGGAGGAGGAAGAAGAAGAAGAAGAAGAGGAAGAAGAAGAAGAAGAAGAAGAAGAAGAAGAAGAAGAAGAAGAAGAAGAAGAAGAAGAAGAAGAAGAAGAAGAGGAAGAAGAAGAAGAAGAGGAAGAAGAAGAAGAAGAAGAAGAAGAAGAAGAAGAAGAAGAAGAAGAAGAGGAAGAAGAAGAAGAAGAAGAAGAAGAAGAAGAAGAAGAAGAAGAAGAAGAAGAAGAAGAAGAAGAAGAAGAAGAAGAAGAAGAAGAAGAAGAAGAAGAAGAAGAAGAAGAAGAAGAAGAAGAAGAAGAAGAAGAAGAAGAAGAAGAAGAAGAAGAAGAGGAAGAAGAAGAAGAAGAGGAAGAAGAAGAAGAAGAAGAAGAGGAAGAAGAAGAAGAAGAAGAAGAAGAGGAAGAGGAAGAAGAAGAGGAAGAGGAAGAAGAAGAGGAAGAAGAAGAAGAAGAAGCAGCAGAAGAAGCGGCAGAAGAAGCAGCAGCAGAAGAAGCAGCAGCAGCAGAAGAAGCAGCAGAAGAAGCAGCAGAAGAAGAAGCAGAAGCAGAAGCAGCAGCAGAAGCAGAAGAAGAAGAGGAAGAAGCAGAAGAAGAAGAAGAAGAAGAAGAAGAAGAAGAAGAATTCATAGCTTCCTCCACGGTTCCATCAACAAAGCAGAATCAGATTAAGGATGTTACCCCCAAACATCAACAAAGCAGAATCAGATTAAGGATGTTACCCCCAAATTTAAATTTTAGGGTTCACGAAAATTAGAGATTATTCTCCACTTAGGGTTCATAAAATTAAACAGACATGAATCAAGTATAGGCGGCTCTGATACCAATTGTTGGAAAATTATTAATAATAATAATAATAATCCTGATTTTGATTCTAACGATCAAACATAAACGTAATCCCATACTGATAAACATGTTGTAAACTGAATGCGAAAGCGTACCTGAATTAGCCATAATGATGATGTCTTTGTAGAGCACTATATTGATCTTATGGTCTTCCACCTGAAGAGCACCTGGATTTCCCTCTTGATTTTCTCTCTTGATGGGGATAGAAAGAAAGGAATAGGAATGAAACGAAACTTACGTTCTGTCTATGTGCTCCCAGAAGGGGACCATGACCCCTTAAAATAACCAGAATTAGGTTAATTACTTAAGTTTTAGTATTTCTAATTTGGCCCCTCATCAAATTAGAAATTGTTGTATGGTCTCTACACAATTTTATTTTCATGACATATGACTTTAGCCAAACTTTTTAATTTAGTTAGATCACTTTATTATTTGACTTAATAAATAATGACCCTAACATATTTAAATTATGTATCATGTATACATGACTCAAAATTTGTCAACACAATAATGATGAAGATATGTACACAACCATTGGCCGCAAATTTGTTAGTGGTATTTTGGGCCCAACAATGACCCGATGATGCCTTTTGGATCTATGTGTTGCATGTTAAGTGGTAAAAAGTTGATATAATTATGTCTTGAATTGTTATAAAACCATTTAACTTATGTTAATTCTAATATATTTTTCTCCCAATATAGGATGAATTCGAGAATACCTTGATACAAGAGTAACGAGCATAATTGTCAGCATAATTGGAGTAAAATTGAAAGAAAGAAGAGCACTTAAGCGAATGAATGATGCGAGGCCCGGCCCAAATTCTCTTATAAAAAGATAAGTTGTGTTTTGAGAAAAGCAAGCAGTCTTGGAGGAGAGGGGGCATGACTACTATTAGGGTTTTGTCTAATCTTCATCAATTCTTCATCAATTGGAGCATTGTAATGGCCAACATGAGTGGCTAACGTCATTCTCTTAGGATTTGGTGCACTTCCTTTGAACTCTTTTGTATCATGGTGATATTTTGAGATATTAATCTATGCTTTGATGTTGTTATTCTTATCTTCTATGCTTTGGAATGATTTATTCTTGATTGTTTGAGGTATGATTGGAAAATATATCTTGAACCCTAGATCACGGTAAGAATATTTGTTACGTTAATTGCCAGGAATAGAATGAATGTATCAATTGCTTAAACACCCTAACCCTAATGCTGGAAAATCTGTTAATTGTGTGAGGAATCAACATTTATTAGGTTTTCTTATGAATTTCATGTGAGGAATCAATATGGATGATTTGAGTAGGTGGCATCAACATTGTTAGGTTAATTGACGTTCTTAATTGATTCAGCCATTACAAAAGAGGGATAAGGAAGGAAGTCAATCCTAAGTACCTTTAATTGATATTTTCTCAACAATTTACAGTTCTTTGTCATTTAATTTTAATTCAACTCTTTATGCAAAACTCATTCTGTTTTAATCTACTTAGTAAACATAAAATTGGGAATTTCCATTGAAATCGTTCCTCGTGGGATCGACTTTTATTTAATCGAAATACTATACTGCGATTGATAATTTGGTACGCTTGCCAATAATTCAACAAGTATTTATGGCGCTGATTCGTCGAGAACGGTGTTCTTTGAAAATTCTTTGTTTAACTTATTGAGTATTTTATTTTTATTTCTGTTTTTATTATTATTATTATTATTATTATCATCATCATCGTTATTATTATTATTTAATTTTTAGTTTGTGCTAATATTTTCTTGAATTACTCTTTTGACTTATGCGTTTAAGAGGACAAGTATCTTCGAGCATTTAGATATTTTTATTAAACATTAAACATAGTTATATTTTTATTAATTTTATAATCATAATTTTTTAAGGTTATAATTTTAAATATAATTTTTTAACTTTATATTTATAATTTATATAATATATATAATTTAAAAATAATTATTTTTTTTTAATTTTAAGTTGCTATATTTTTTTATTTATAATTATTTAATATATATTTGAAAAACCAATTCATTATTTAACTTTATATTTTTAATATATATTTTTTTATAATTTTTTAATATATATTTCTCATTAGCGATCGATTTTAATTCGGTCACTATTTCAATTTATGATTCGGTCGCTAAATCAGTTGTTAAATGATTTTTTTATTTTAGTATGGAATAGCCACCGATTTAGCGATCGAAATTTTGCGACGCAAACTATTGGTCGCTAAATAAAAAAGTGAAACCAAATCATATTTTGGTGGCTAAATCGGTCGCTAAATTGCGACTTAATTAACTTGGTCGCTAAATCGGTCGCTAATTGTGACCGAATTAAATTGGTCGCTAAATCGGTCGCTAATTGCGACCGAAATTAAATCGTACGCTAATTTCGGTGGCTAAATGTGTTTTTTCTTGTAGTGGAAATGAGTATGAATGTCACTATTTTTCTTATTGTTGGGGTATTGCTATTGTTGTCCTACGAGTATTATTGGGGTGTTATTGTTAAAAAAAAAAGTGTAAAGAAAAAGGAAAAGCAAAGCTTAAAATTTTGCAAAGCCAAAAAAATGATACATGCAAAAGAAAAAGAAAAAAAAGAGGCAAAAGGGGGTAATACACTACTAGAAAAATGTCAAATAGTAATCAGAAATCGATGATCGAAAAATTTAGTTACTATCGTGTGACCGAATCGAGTAACCAAATTATTATTTTTTAGTCTAGTAATCGAAATAGTAACCGAATTTTCGGTCACATAAAATCGGTTACTATTTCGAGTCACTTTATTATTTAATTTATTTTTTTAATTAATCTATATTTAATTTATGTAATTATTAATTTTTTTTATATTTAGTAACTCGATTTAGTGACTAAAATTTCAGTCACTAAAAAAATAATTTTTACACCGATAACTATTTTTCATTTATATAAATAATTTATTTAAAATATTTTAAATATAAATTTACTTAATAATTTAAAATAATTGATAACATTTTTAATAACATTATAAATATTTTAAAAAAATTGTTTACTAACTTATTAAATAATTTAGTAATATAATTATTTGATTTTATTTTTTTATTTAGCATGTGAATAAAAAAATTAAAATTGATTATTAAATTAGTCACCGAATCGATCATCGATTCGATCACTGATTCAGTCACTTAGAATCGGTCACTAAATCAATAATTAAATTAATTATTAATTTAGTCTCTTTTTATATATATATATATATATATATATATATATATATATATATATTACTTGTATGTTAATAAAAATGTATTTCAATGTATTTATAAAAAATTAAAATTATTTTAATTACTGAATTGATATTTTAAATTTATATTAATATCTTGAATAATTTAATAGTTGGATATATATATATATATATATATATATATATATATATATATATATCACTTTAATTTTTTTAATTAAAATTAATTTCATAAAAAATTAATATTTGAAAATTAAAATGCAAAAAAAAAAATATATATATATATATATATAAATTTATTTATTTTTTAAAGATGATATATTCAATGTATGTTAAAAAAGTTCAAGCCAAACTGTTTTTATAGAAGATTTTCAAAGCTAGCTGGTTTAATTAATCTGTTAAAAGATTCTTTTAATCTGTTAAAAGTGCAGTTTTAATCTGTTAAAACTTCTTTTAATCCACTAATACGTTCTTGATTCTTTAACGATTTGTTTTAACTGATACGACAACGTTTATATCAATTAAAACACTTTACAAAAAATCTTCTAAGTTGATTTAATCGATTGTTTCGGATTCAATCGATTGAAATACAACAAAACTTTCTCCTAAAACTTTTCAAGTTATTTTAACTGATAAAAATAAGTTTTAATCGATTAAAGCGTTGTGCAGAAACTGTTTTAATCGATTGAAAAGAGATTTAATCGATTAAAATAGTTATGATCGGTCATAAATGCATTCGACCGATCATAATTGAAACCATATAATAGCGGTTCAAGGGTTAACCGCTATCTAAGTCATATTTTAAGAGTGGTTCCTGTGTAACCGCTATCTAAGCGTCATCTCGCTTGAGCGACAACATTCTCGCTCGAGCGAAACGCCCTGCACAAAATTAGTACTCTCGGGTTGTATTTCGCTTGAGCGAGTCTATCTCACTCGAGCGATAGTTGATTCTGATCGATTATATTTTCGAAATGATCGATCATATTCGATAATTTTTTCAAATAATTAATTATAATCGATTAGTTTTCTAAATTATTGATTAGAATTGATTAGTTTTTCAAATAATAGATTAGAATTGATTAATTTTTGAAATATATACTAAAAAAATATAATTAAAACTATAAATTAGTTAAGAATATTGACTATTGTAAAGATAAAGTAGAAACATGGGAGGAGATGAGGATGATAATATAATGATAGAACTTACAAAAATGTAGAATTGAGAAGTGTGAAACAAATAAAAATAAGAAAATAGATATTTAATTACACTTTTAATAAATTTAAGATAATACTAGTTTTGATTTTTATTTTTAAATATTTATTTTAAATATTTAAAACAGAGAAACTATAATTTTAGTTTCTAGCTACTTGAATTTAAAGAATTAAATTTATTATTATTTAATCTTTTATTTTGTAGAATTAAACTCAATATAATTGTTAAAAATACTTTGTAGAGGCATTTGAGAAAGCTTTTGTCAAAATACTTTGTTTTTAATTGTTAAAAACATTTGTAGAGGCATTTTGCAAAACATAATTGAGATGATATGATAAGCGGTTCCACCTTAACTGCTATCTAAAGTATAATTAAGATAGTGGTTAATGGTTAACTCGCTATTAGAAGTGCACTTTTAAGAGCGGTTCCTGTGGAACCGCTATCTAAAATGTATTTCGCTTGAGCGACAATATTCTCGCTCGAGCGAAACTCCAACTGCACGTAATTCGCATTCTCGGGTTGTATTTCGCTTGAGCGACACTACTCTCGCTCGAGCAAAATATGATCCTGATCGATCATAACTTGAAATGACCGATCATAATTGAGAGGATATAATAGCGGTTCCCTCATAACCGCTATCTAAAGTGCATATTAGATATCCGAGGTGTATTTCGCTTGAGCGAGACTACTCTCGCTCAAGTGAAATCCGATTCTAGTCGATTATATTTTCAAAATGACCGATCATATTTGATAATTTTTTCAAATAATTAATTATAATCGATTAGTTTTCTAAATTATTGATTAGAATTGATTAGTTTTTCAAATAATAGATTAGAATTGATTAATTTCGAAATA
This sequence comes from Sphenostylis stenocarpa, assembly GCA_963425845.1. NCBI lineage: Eukaryota > Viridiplantae > Streptophyta > Magnoliopsida > Fabales > Fabaceae > Sphenostylis > Sphenostylis stenocarpa. Next base: position 12,877,237 of record OY731402.1, on the reverse strand, counting down.
TATACTAAAAAATTATAATTAAAACTATAAATTAGTTAAGAATATTGACTATTGTAAAGATAAAGTAGAACATGGGAGGAGATGAGGATGATAATATAATGATAGAACTTACAAAAATGTAGAATTGAGAAGTTTGAAACAAATAAAATTAAGAAAATAGAGATTTAATTACACTTTTAATAAATTTAAGATAATACTAGTTTTGATTTTTATTTTTAAATATTTATTTTAATTATTTCAAACAGAGAAACTATAATTTTAGTTTCTAGCTACTTGAATTTAAAGAATTAAATTTATTATTATTTAATCTTTTAATTTTAGTATTAAAATTTTAAATTATATTTTATTAAATTAAAATAATTACAATATATATTTTCTCCTTTGAGAATGAACAATATAATTAAACTCAAAATTGACAATATTATAATACATTTTTGAACTCTTTTGGATTAATTTCTTTTTCCTAATTTTTTATAAAGTTAATTTTAATATTTAAAAGTATTTAACATTTTAAATTCTGAAAGGTTTTCTCTAATAGAAAATTTAAAAACATAATATAAAAAAAATAGTTAATGTAAGTTTTAATTATGATCGGTCATAATCGCATTCGACCGATCATAATTGAAACCATATAATAGCGGTTTCAGTTTAACCGCTATCTAAGTGAGCTTTTAAGAGCGGTTCCCCTTCAAACCGCTATCTAAAATGTATTTCGCTTGAGCGAAAAATTCTAGCTCGAGCGAAATGCCCCCTGCACAAAAGTGACATTCTCGGGTTGTATTTCGCTTGAGCGACTCTAATCTCGCTCGAGCGATGGTGCAACCAGTTGTTAGTAAAGATATGTAAAAATATAAACATATAAATATATATAAAAATATGTAAAGATATAAACATATATCTTTAATATTTTGTAAATGTAAATATAATTTATATATATTTTTAAATCTTTTTCTAATATTTATTTTTAAAAATATAATATTATTTTTAAAATTTAATATTTTTTTTCAAATATATAAATATATAAAGATATAAATGTATAAGGATATAAATAAATATATAAATATATCAATATATAAATATATCAAAATATAAATATATCAAAATATAAATATATCAAAATATAAATATATAAATATATAAATATATTAATATATCAATATATCAATATATAAATATATATAAATATATATATATATATATATATATATATATATATATTTATACAAATATATCAATATATCAATATTATCCCCTCATATATTAATATACATTATTAGCATAATTTTAATTTAATTAAAAATTAGAATACAAATATACTATACTATACTAATATACCATTATATTATTTTCATTGTATATAAATTACAAAATTAATAATTTGTATACTATACTATACTAATATATTATTTGTATACTATACTAATAGTATAATATACTATATTATAATATTATTTGTATAGAAAACTAATATATTTATATATAAATATGAAGATATAAATATATAAAAATATAAATATATGTAAAAATATATAAAGATATATAAAGATATAAATATATCAATATATAAAGATATAAATATATCAATATATAAATATATCAATATTTAAATATATATTAAAATATATAAATATATTTTTATTTATAAATTTTATATTTATATATTTGTACGGATATACATTTATTTGTATATAAATATAATTTATTTGTAAGTTATTATTAAAAGATCCTAGTAGCTCGATGGTTGGAGTTTCAAATGATTCGGTCACCGATTCGGTCACTAAATCGGTCACCAAAATCAGCGACCAAGGAAATAGTGACCGATTCCAGTTGGTCACTGAATCGGTCACTGAATCGGTCACTGAATCGGTCACTGAATCGGTCACTGAATCGGTCACTGATTCGGTCACTGATTCGGTCACTAAATCGGTCACTAAATCGGTCACTGATTCGGTCACTGAATCGGTCACTGAATCGGTTACTAAAATCAGTGACCAAGGAAATAGTGACCGATTCCAGTTGGTCACTATTTCGGTCACTATTTTAATTAGTAACCGATTTTGCACATTTAGTGACCGAATTTTCGGTCACTATTTGATGTTTTTCTTGTAGTGATAACTTGTGAGATTATTAACTCATTGTTATTGTGTTAGGGACAAAAGCATAAAGTTTGAAACCTGACTTGAGGAATTGTTAATCAAGAATAATTCATATGAGTTGAATTTCTCAAATATTTTTGTATATCCCAGAAAAATCAATAACTCTTTCTTAGCCCAGCCCCATTACAAGCCTCAAAAGACCTTTTGATTTAAGTCTTGTTTAACAATTGTTGATTGCTTAAAGATGATTATCAATATTGGATTGTCTAAATGAAGTGATTGAATGAGATAAACACTTACCTGTGAGAATTAGAGATGAGTATATATAACTCTATTTGAGAGATCATGCTTCTCTGAGGATAGTTGAGGACTAATTATTCTTTGTTGGTTTTTATAACTTGAATGCTTATGTGTCCTATTTTCATTTGGAGTTGTGAGCATCACCCCTAAAAATTTTTATGTTGTGGTTCTAGAAGAGAAAGAGATAATAGGTGATGATTTTGTTTTGGAAAAACTACTTTGCTTGGGACAAGCAAGATTCTAGGTTGGGGGGAGTTGTTAAGTGGTAAAAAGTTGATATAATTATGCCTTGAATTGTTATAAAACCACTTAACTTATGTTAATTCTAATATATTTTTCTCCCAATATAGGATGAATTCGAGAATACCTTGATACAAGAGTAAGGAACATAATTGTCAGCATAATTGGAGTAAAATTGAAAGAAAGAAGAGCACTTAAGCGAATGAATGATGCAAGGCCCGACCCAAATTCTCTTATAAAAGATAAGTTGTGTTTTGAGAAAAGAAAGCAGTCTTGGAGGAGAGGGGGCACGACTACTGTTAGGGTTTTGTTTAATCTTCATCAATTCTTCACTTCTTCATCAATTGGAGCATTGTAATGGCCAACATGAGTGGCTAACGTCATTCTCTTAGGATTCGGCGCACTTCCTTTGAACTCTTTTGTATCATGGTGATATTTTGAGATATTAATCTATGTTTCGATGTTGTTATTCTTATCTTCTATGCTTTGGAATGATTTATTCTTGATTGTTTGAGGTATTATTGGAAAATATATCTTGAACCCTAGATCACGGTAAGAATATTTGTTACGTTAATTGCCAAGAATGGAATGAATGTATCAATTGCTTAAACACCCTAACCCTAATGCTGGAAAATCTGTTAATTGTGTGAGGAATCAACATTTATTAGGTTTTCTTATGAATTTCATGTGTGAGGAATCAATATGGATGATTTGAGTAGGTGGCATCAACATTGTTAGGTTAATTGACGTTCTTAATTGATTCAGCCATTACAAAAGAGGGATAAGGAATGAAGTCAATCCTAAGTATCTTTAATTGATATTTTCTCAACAATTTACAGTTCTTTGTCATTTAATTTTAATTCAACTCTTTATGAAAAACTCATTCTGTTTTAATCTACTTAGTAAGCATAAAATTGGCAATTTCCATTGAAATCGTTACTTGTGGGATCGACTTTTATTTAATCGAAATACTATACTGCGATTGATAATTTGTTACGTTTGCCAATAATTCAACATTGTATCATATATCAACCTTAATTCTGGATTTATGTTCTTATAAAGTGGAACATGAGTGATTCAGTATCTTTTTTTAATTCGCTGCCTGAATCATAACCAATGAGTAAAGTGATTATATGATTGAAAATATATATTTTTATTATTATTTTATTTAAATTAGAGATATTAATATATTTTATATTATTTATAAAAAAATTACATTATTATTTAATTTAATTAGTTAACAATATTTTGTTATATATATATATATATATATATATATTATACCAATAAAATATTATAAAAAAGAGAAAAAATTTGATCGTATTGTATATTTCATTTATCAAAAATATATATTTAAAACTTTAGAATGTTATTAGTGGTATCAATAGTTTTATTTCTTTAAAAAAATCATCAGTTATTATTTTATTTTTTTAACGACGAAACTTATAATTTATAGTTTTTTAAAAATTAATCATATTCAAAGGATTAAATTTATGAAAAATATGAATGAAGATTATATGATTATCAGCTACCTAAAAATTTTAGTACGACCTAAATCAAATTTTATAAAGAAAAAAAGAAAGATAAAAACGAAATCATATTTGTAGGTAGTTATTTCAGAAATGATTTTGCCATTCTTATAAAAATCGTGATCCAAAAGTCACTAAAAAAATTTGCAATTAGAAATTGAAGTACCCACAGAAAGTGGCAAAAAATTCTTCTAGGAGAAAACTGTTAGGTAAATTGATAATTAAATATGAAATTCATTCTAATGATCAAACATATATCTATAATCCCATATTGTAAACATGTTATAAACTAAATGCGAAAGCGTACCTGAATTGACCATAATGACGATATTCTTTGTAGAGCACTTTTGATTTGATCTTAAGGTCTTCCACCTGAAGAGCACCTGTATTTCCCTCTTGATTTTCTTTCTTGATGGGGATAGAAAGAAAGGAACGGGACTGTAACTACGTTCTGTCAGTGTGCTCTCAGAAGGGGACCATGACCCTTTAAATAACCAAAATTAGGTTAATTACTTAAGTTTTAGTATTTTCAATTTGGCCCCTCATCAAATTAGAAATTACTCTATGGTCTCTACACAATCATATTTTCATGACATATGCCTTTTGCCAAAACTTTAATTTATTCATATCACTTTATTATTTGACTTAATAAATAATGACCCTAACACATTTAAATATGTATCATATATATACATGACCCAAAATTTGCCAACAATCTCCCACTGGTCACAAATATATATGTCTTTACAACCTTACAAATGTGTTAGACTTTATGAGCTCAAAATTGTCATTATATTCCTTTAGCATATTCCAAAAGTCATGTCCATTAATCATATCAGGATATAGAACCAAACCAGCTTTTCATTGCATCATCGCAACTAAAACCAACAATGATTACTCATCCTGACATAACCAAATGACATGGATTCATCATGAAATGTGTAGCATGAAAAATTACGTGAATGTGATCTGTACACGTCTATTTTCAACTGGTCCAAACTTTAACTTATCGAGATCGATATAGTAACCTTAATGTACAAAGTGTAATGAATGAACAAAAAACCGCATATCTATAGATAACCAAATATGTCCAAAAACAATGTATACATATATTAAATTAAACATAGAACATAAAATATATGAAAGTGACTAACTCCCACTAAACCACAAATTCCTCAAACTGTAAAACACCCATATGAGCAACATGCTCATGAAAGACCTTGGGCGGAAGTCCTTTAGTTAGAGGATCTGCTATCATGGAGTTTGTCCCTAAATGTTCTATGGAAATCTGTCCACTCTGTACTCTTTCCTTAACAATACAGCTGATTTATTGTCACAATATAACTTAAGTGGTCTTTCAATGCCTTTCACAATTTGCAGCCCTGTGACAAAATTTCTCAGCCATATTCCATGATTTGATGTCTCATAGCATGCTACAAATTCTTGACATCCTGCAAAATATGAGTCAGAAAATCCAGCGATCTCCAACTGGTCTGACCTCCTGTATGTGAGCATATAATCTTTTGTTCTCTTTAAATATCTTATAACCATTTTTGCTGCTTTCCAATGGTCTATTCCTGAATTGTTTAAATATCTGCCTCGAACCCCAACTATGTATGCTATGTCTGGACGCATACATATTTGAGAATACATCAAACTCCTGATAGCTAATGCATGGGGAATCTGTTGCATTTCCTCAATTTCCAAATTCCTCTTTGGGCATTAATTTACCAAATTTCCCTTTGGACACTAATTTAGACTAAACTTGTCTCCCTTAGTAACTGGAGTATCCCCGGCTCATGACGCACAGGTTCTTGAGGATCTTGAGTTTGGTCTTGACGAACAATCAAATCATCTTGAATATGGGGTTTATCATCAATGTCTTGTGGAGGTTCCAAACTTGTTCTGGATTTATTGTCGATTCTTCCTCCAATACAAAATTCTTAATCTTATTCTTCCCCCCAAACTCAATATCCTCAAAGAACATAACATTTCCCATCTCAAAAAAAATGTCTTTAATGTGGGATCATAAAATTTATAACCCCTGGCTCTCTCAGAATAACCAATGAAGTAACTACTTACTGTTCGGGAGTCCAAATTTTTTTTTTTTTTTTTAGTTTAATACCACGAGATTCTGTATTAAGAGTTGCATTATAGGTGACCACAGTATCAAGTAAATATAGATTATCATTAGCCAAAAAATGAACCAGTTATAACAATATCTGAATTAAAAGACAAACTGAACTTATTGTTTCCAAATGAACACAAATAACCTAATTTGTCCAAATAAGAAACTGAAACAAAATTTTGTCTAAAAGACGGCACAACAAAAAATGTCTTTTAAATCTAAAATAAAAAACCAGTACACAATAATAATCTAAAATGTTCAATAGTCTCCATCTCCACCAATTTGCCATTTTCAACGTATATTCATCTTTCAGAATTAGTTGACTTCCAGTAGTTTAGGCAACCCTTTCTTTTCACGCCAAGCATGATATTTAGCACATTGCTTCTTTACGTGTCTAGTCTTATTGCAAAAGAAACATTTATTTTCTTAAGTTTGTTTCTTTTGTTCTGGACCTTTAGCAGCTTCCTTCTTGGGATCCTCTGATCTCTTTCTTTTGCCTTTAGGCTTAAAGGTGCTTGCAAAATGAGCACTTTCTGTCTTGTCTTGCTTTAGCCTTTCTTCTTCTTGTACACAATGTGAAATGAGTTCATTAAGAGACCATTTATCCTTCTGACAGTTGTAAGATACCTTAAACTGATTAAATGTTGCGGGAAGAGAAATCAACACCAAATGAATGAGCAAGTCTTCTGAGAGTTAGAGCTTTAGTGCCTTGAGTTTAAAAACAATATTAGACATGCTCATAATGTACTCCCTGATATTTCCTTTGCCTTGATATTTCATGGAGATCAAGTTCTGAAGAAGAGTGCTTGCCTCCGCCTTATCACTTTTTGCAAAGCGCTGCTCAATTTCAGCAAGGAACTCTTTGGCACTTATGATGTTTTCAGAAACAGTGCCCCTAAACACCTCCGAGATGCCGCGCTTAATGATCATTAGACTCATGCGATTTGAGCGATCCCACTTTTTATAATCTCTTTTCTGTTCAGAGGTACTTGAATCCGTAGGAACAGGGGGTTGCTCAGTCCTTAACGCAAGATCCATATCCATGCAGCCAAGAATAATATCAATGTTCTCTTTCCAGTCCTTAAAATTTGTTCCATTGAGGACCGGAACAGGATTTAAATTGGCAGATACAGAAGCAATTGTAGCTGGATTCGAACAAAAGAAATAAACTAATTATGCTCACATTATAAAATAATTAATTATAAATAAAATATATATTCAAATAATGGTTTAACTCATCTCAAGACACTCAATGCACCATCAATATCAAGTCTTTGGACAGTAATATTAACTGCTAGAGGTATCTTGTTGTAATAATCAAACATTGACAATAAAACACGTTCAACAACAAACCAGTCTTTGGATTGATTTATCATCGACAAAGCAAATCTTTATAATTATCACATGTTTATCATTACAAGTGTATATGCAATTCGACCAAATATTAATCTTCTTTTAGTCGACTAATACTGCATTGAATATACACAAAGACTAACATTTAATATTTTTTACGAACTACCCAATTCAAGAGATGTTACTTTGGTAACTTCTTGACTCAATTTGCTCACAAAAATATTAAACTACCAAACAAATGAATATTTTATTTATATAATAAAATCAAATATATATACTCCTCTAGGTTAGCAAAACTCTGCAGTACTTATTTACATGCTGCAAATATTTTCTCCCCTTTTTATTCTCACCATTATTATCATCCTCACTACCGTTTCCAAATGCAGCCACTTACGGTTGCAAAACATAGTTCGCTCGCCGCTACTGCCAGCGTCGCACTTTGCGACGACGCGGGCCATGTGAGGTGGAGGAGTATTCTTAAGATATGAAAATAGATAGATCTATTGGGGATGTTCACATTGGACTTCAACCTTTACACGTGCCAAGTCGAAATCTCACGAGATCCTAATCCCTTCTTTATTTTCTCTCTCTATTCCCTTTGCTGATATCTCCGCACGCCACATGATCCCTCACGTGTCACCTTTCCATCATCCAAGGGATCGCTCCCTACCATACTTTCTGGTTCCTTCACGCGCTTTCTACATCCCACCGTCCATTCCCAAACGTTCCATAAATCCTAGCCGTAGACTCCTAAAACAGGGCATAGAACTCTGTTTCAGCTACTTCGGGATGAACCCTTCCCTTTGGCTGTGATATTTCTCTATACTTCCATACCAACTCCAATGCATACCTAATGCAACAATCCGTAGGATTCCAGCAGCAATTACCTCAACAAAGGCCATTAAGAAAGATCTCTGAGGGGATAAACCTGCAGTTGCTATGGATAGTGCAATTCCTTCCAAATTGCAAGACACAATAAAGCTGCCACATTTTATGCCATCGAAAGCTTTCTGAGCAACTTCTTCAGCTTTCATAAAACCAAATGAGGATGCAATGATTTTTGTGAGCTCCGGTTTTCTCCTGTTTTCTTCTGCCAAACCTGACCGGCCTGTGAGGAAACAAGGGCAATGGAAGCAGGCAGCGGATCCTTACGGTTCTTCATAGCGGGCAGCGCAGCCTTGATGAAGTTCAACGTTCCCATGAGATTGACGTCCAGGGTGAACTTCACCTCACTCAATTCCATCTTCTCCAGCTCCAGCCCCACGAACACGCCGTGGTTCAGCAGTAGCACGTCGATTGGCCCGGCCTCGTCCACCGCGCGCTTCACTGCCTCGAAGTCCCGCACGTCCGTTGAGAACACCGCCACCAATAGATCTCGCGAACCACCTACGTGAGGCCCCTTGCGAGAAGACGAAACCACTGTTGATGGAGAAAGCCCGTCGTTGCGATCGAAACACCGCTGTTGCAGAATGCACCTCCACAGACATGCAGAAAAACCAAAATACGAAGATGCATTCGCAGAAGGGGAAAAGGAATTCGGAGCTATTACACCAGAAGACATCGATTGGGATGAAATGCTCTCGATTTAGGGTTCAACACACAACTCCACGCTACCGATTCTCTCCATCGCCACTACCATGTCCGACGCCTCCGTCACCACCCAGAGCGTGCATCTTAATTAGAATCAATGGGAGGAGGTACCGACGGTCTTTCGTAAATGACAGCTTTGATTCTTACTAAATTGTTAGAGGCAGTGTACAAAGGGATTATTAGCAAGAGACTACTTGTGGGTGTTATTCTTGCACGAGCAAGACTCCTACAAAGGCTTTGTTTGGTGGTTGCCAAGCGGAGAGACAACAAGAAGATTTAACCCCAAAATTGAATTTAGGGTTTATGAAAAATTGGAGATTATTCTCCACTTAGGGTTCTGAATTAAATAGAATCTTTTATAAATGTAATTTCCAAAGACAAACATGAATCAAGTATGGGTTGCTCTGATACCATTGTTAGGTAAACTGATAATTAAATATGAAATTCATTCTAATGATCAAACATATATCTATAATCCCATACTGTAAACATGTTATAAACTAAATGCGAAAGCGTACCTGAATTGACCATAATGACGATATTCTTTGTAGAGCACTTTTGATTTGATCTTAAGGTCTTCCACCTGAAGAGCACATGTATTTCCCTCTTGATTTTCTTTCTTGATGGGGATAGAAAGAAAGGAACGGGACTGTAACTACGTTCTGTCAGTGTGCTCTCAGAAGGGGACCATGACCCTTTAAATAACCAAAATTAGGTTAATTACTTAAGTTTTAGTATTTTCAATTTGGCCCCTCATCAAATTAGAAATTACTCTATGGTCTCTACACAATCATATTTTCATGACATATGTCTTTTGCCAAAACTTTAATTTATTCAGATCACTTTATTATTTGGCTTAATAAATAATGACCCTAACACATTTAAATATGTATCATATATATACATGACCCAAAATTTGTCAACAAAAACCTTATCAAACCAAATCCCATTCATGTTGAAATAAGACTTTAAAAAGTAACAATATTTCAAAATAGAAATTACTCAAAATATAAGAAATGTTTCACTTTGATAATGAGAGAACCGAAGAACTCTTAAAAGTAAAAGAAGATACTCTTAAAAAAAGGACATAAAGCTAAAAATTGTGGTTATGAAATGGGAAAACTTTAAGTTAAGCCAAAAAAACTATAAAAATTGAATAAATTCGAACTTACCATAAATTTGTTTATGTTGGAAGATACTGAAACGCAAAAAGATAAAAAGAACCAGATTAATAAAACGAACCCAAAAGTAAAATTTAAGAAAATTTCTAACATTAAACAATTAAATGGAAGATTATAAGTGCGGTAGAAAAATTTTATAAAAGAAATATGGTGTTGAGGAAGAAGTTTGTTTGTAAGTGATTAAAAGTAAAATATTATGGTGAGACAATAATATTGAATGAAGAGGTGATCTTGTAAAAGAAATGATAAAAATTAAAAAAAAATTAAGAAAAAAAATCAAATTTAAATAAAAAATATTAAAATAAAAAAATATTTAAAGTATATATTTTATTATCTTTTTATTTAAATTAAATATTAAGAAATTTTATATTATTTATATAAAATACATGAAATGAAAAACTCTCTCCTATTATATATTTAAAAATACATATTTAAAATCTTAAAATCAAACGTATAAAGTTTTCTAGAAATCTGTATAATAGCTTTTAGTTCCGAAGTCCTTGAAAAAAAATTTATCATGTATTATATTTTTTTAGTTAGAGCATCTCTAATAAAAAAATTAATTTAGGGTGTTTCAAGCAATTCTCCCTTTCTAATGTCAAGATATGAAGAATTACTTTAAACTTGTTTTAAATTTGAGAAAAATTGCTTGTTGAGACAATTGCTACTTATTATAAAATATACTTTATTTTTTCACTAAAAATTCACTTAACATCAATCCAAAAAATTATCTTAATTCATATATCATGAAAAAAAATTTGTAAAATCATCAACTGTCAGTATTAATCCAGCACCCAATAAGAAGTAAAAAAGCGACATTCCAAGAGAAACCACATCATAGTCAGATTTTGTGACACATGACCGCAGTGACATGCAGTTACAAGGATACATGGCAACACACGGAGACAGTGAGATGGACACAATTGTAGGCAGCAGTAGACCCAGGTGTAGCGGTAGTAGACGCGACGGCATTGATGCAAGGGCAACCACTATTTTGAAAATCAAATCAGTTTATCGGGTTGAATCTTAAATCCTTCTATTATTTTTAGATAATTGAATTTTTATTATAATCGATAAATTATTTAAATTGTTATATGAAAGCGATTTTAATAAAAAAATAATAGAAATAATTTTTTTAATATAATTTTTTATCTCATTTTAATTACATCAATTTTAAATAATAATTATTTTATTATATTATATTTTATTTTATTTTAATAATTTTTTATTTTTAATATAATTTTTATTATTTTTTTTATAAAATTATTATTACTAATAAATTTATTATATATATATATATTATATAAAAATATTATTTTATTAAATCTATTTCTTTACCGATTAAGTTTAAATCATTGGCGACAACTAATGTGGTTGCACTATACACAAAAGCAAAAACAGCGTGAAAGCATTATAGAAGAACAGCGCAGAATCGGAAGAGAAAAGTGAGAAGGGCAAGAGTGTCAATAAAAATAATAATAAAATTGTACGGTAGATTTGACCGTTGAGTTGATTAAGTTATCATATCAATTATAATAAATTTTTATATTATAAAATCTTAATGGTAAAAAATATTTTACATATTCTCTAATTCACCATTTTTTTATATTTTTTTATATTTTTGTAGTGAGTTATAAATTTTAATATATTTAACAAAAATATAAAAAAAATTAATAAAAATTAATTTTATATAACATAATTTTTTTAATGTTATTAATTTTTATTAGTATACATTATTTAAATACTATATATTTAAAGTTATTTTTAAATTAAAATATGATTGTATATTATTAGCTAAAATAATTAACTATTTAATAAATATATTATTAATTAATACTAGAATAAACATTATAATGAATAAATTTAAAAAAAATATATAAAATAATAAATTATTTAAAATTACTTAAAGTTACTATAAAACTCTCATTTCAATTTTATTTTATTTTTTTTAAAGGGAAGTCACTCATATTGTTTCCATTGGAGATCTCCATAGAAGAATTTATTGGGTCGAGTTGTCCTTTCATTTTGTCAGAAATCATGACAGAACGACATAAAACTTTAGACATTTGCTTATATCTGTTCAGGGACAATTACCTATATTTTGAATAATATCCATGGAAAAAAAATAGCATGACGAAACAGAATAATAATAATAAATTTTGTTTGTTTGAATATCTGAGTTAATTAAAAAATTATTATTTTCATCTCACTAATTTGGAAATAGTTTACTATTGATCCTTATCAATATATTAGAAAAGAATAATTGTAAGGCCAAAAACTATTTTTAAAGTATTGAATGAAAAATAATAACTTTTAAAATTTGGAAAACCCAAAGAAACTACCGTCAAAATTGAAATATCAAAATTATATTTAAACCTAATTAAATTTTCTCTAGTTTATAAGAGCCTTTCAATTTAAGTTAATAATGTAATAATGTTTTGTAATAGTGTAAAATTGTTGTTTTATGTGATTATAGTACATACCCCATATAATAATACAAATATCACTTTTTATTAGATTAAGTTATTTTTTAATAACTCTATACATTATCCATTACTTTATTCTTTAATTATTCTCTGTATTACCTAAACTATACCTACTATATTCCGTATTTTCTTAAGATTCTGGCATTAAATTAATATATTTTAATATTAAAAAAATATGAAAGTTAGTAAAAAAAATGAAATTTAATAGACAGACACTACCTACCTAATTTTATAATAATATATATATATAAAAGAAGCCCAAAGTTTGGTTTAACTTAAATAACTGGTGAACATATGTACCGGGTTGTTGCTAAACCTTCACATGAATAATATTCTTAAAAATTTAGTAAAAGTTATACTCCAGCGATTGAGGCTCTGATAAACCTATCAGCAGAAAGTTTTATATGATCTGGTACAGAGAAAGGTTTAGAACAGAGAAAAAAGAAATGGTGATGGTTTATTAAAGGTTAAAGAACATGTGCGTTTTAGTAACTTAGAATTATGATAACCCAACAATGGAGGTTCTATGATTAATATATTTTTTTCATGCAAATAATTATTACAATCAAGAGCCAAATCATAAACCAGCTAGTTTGGACAAGTTTTTTATAAATATTTTAAAAATAAAAATTAACTTTTTTCGTTAAATGAAATTAAAATTATATATAATTTTAAAACATTTTTTTAGGGTTTGTCCCCTGTGAATCAAACCAGAGCCAGCATTAGTGAAGAAAGTTAAAAAAAAAAAAAAATAAACCCTAACTTTTGGATTCACCAAATCTAACCAAAGTATCATAATTGATTCCTCTCGCCCCTTCTCTTTATTTGTACGAAGCTTCCCATGCAGGATAACACAACTCTGCAAAAAGGAAAGATTTAGTTATGAAATTAATCAATTATTAATTAATAATATTCTTGAATTTCTTTTCCAGAAAATCAAGATTAAAGACTGAAATTAAAAAGAAAATATAAATTTTAACTATATAAATATGTGGTATTCGGATAAATTACCTTATCACGTCACCGATTCAACGATTTAGTACAATATCTTCTTTTTAGGGGTACAAATTTAGAAATCACGTCTAGAATTACGTTCATTAAGAAATTGTATTCAAGACTAAATAACCTATTAAAAAAACATTAGGATTAGGTCATTAACAGATTTTTTTACTAAAATCATAATTGATCAAAGTCTTGAGAAGTTTGAGCATAATCTAAAAAAAAATGTAAACTTAGTGAAGTTATCTCAATAAAAAAATTGTAATTAACATGTTATTTTTTTCAGTTTGTTTAATAAATACAAGAGTTGAAGAGGAAAAAAAAGAAATGAATTTTTTTTTGAAGAAATATATTTTTTTTAGAATTAGTTAAGATATTAAAGTAAATAAACTGATTAATGATATCTTCCCACTGTTTTTCTCACACTGATTAATAATCGAGTTAAAAGAAATTCCGCAAAAAAAAAATAAAATAAAATTGTAGTGTCTTTAGTTTAAGACACTAGTTAGTATAATTATGAATTGCTCTATTATTGATTTTTATTTTTGGTTACGTACATTGTTTTCACCTGAAAGAAGGACACGTTTGCCAGATTCTTTTCATTGGGAAAGTTTTTTCCCCCAAAACCACGAGAAACATGCCCAATGCATATTGCCCCACATTTTCGTCTTCATATCTTTACAATCTTTTATTCAAACCTCTTTGATTAAATGGATAATGGCGAATATGCAGGGTCTCATCATAAGATGATAAAAGTAGCCTTACATGGAAATCACATACTCAGTAATCCATTTCACTCATAAGTTTCTGTTTCTAAACAAAAAACTGAATGCATTTTGCTTTTGCGATTAGTGGGGTATCTATAGCAGGCCCTCTGCATAAACTAACACTCATGTCTTTGAAGACAAAAACTAGCATAGCCAAAAAGTAGCAAGATATATTTAAAACGATTTAGTAGAGGAGACATGGATCATCGAAGAACCTGTTCCTACACTTGCACAAAATTTCACTGAAAATAGAAGCAAAATGGAGGAAGTTGCAGTGAAGTTTCCACCTGTCCAATGCATACGTCCAAAATTCAAACCAATATTCTGGTTAGGGTAAGTTGTACGCATTGCTGTAGCCACTTTCTATCTGTGATTATAATATACATTTCAAACAATTGTCACTAAATACAGTTTAATATAATATACCGTTAAACAAATATATAATAATGCCACTCCCAGTCCCTGGTTCGTACTTATTAGCCGTGCGTAGCCATTGGCTCCATCTTTATCGAAGCTCAGTTGCTTCAATAATGGCAGAGAAGATTTGCAGTACAACGATTAATTTTTCAGCGACGTACTAATGTTAGCTACGAACAATGCATACCTTATCACTTGTCCGGTGGGACATATACTTAGAATTTATAGTTTCGAAGCACAACAACGAGAACGTTGCACGATGCTTTGTCTTCGTTTGTTGCTGCATGAATTACCTCAAGGAAGTTCAAGAAAATCTAGGTTTTACTTCACCACTTCATGTGGTAAACACACTAGGGTTACAAGTTTCGCAGAGAGAAAGAGAGAGAGAGAGTGATGACTATTTCATTTTAACTTTTATTCACGTATATATGACATGAAATGTAATAATTGGTTTATTTTTCCAAAATTTGAATATGAAAGCTTTCAAATTTTCAACATTCTTCTGTTTTCTTGCGTGCAATTTAAAAATGTAATAGTGGGGGTAGGAAAATGTCTTCATCAAATGTACTGCATTAAATTCAACCTATACTAATAAATAATTCAATCTACACTAATAAATAATTCAAACTCTCGTGTAGCATGTTTCTATTTTATCACGCACGTACACAAACGCAAAGTGCTTTAGTTCTCAGTTTCGTATCACAATGCGACGAAAAAGAAAAGTTTTCAGTTTCGTCTTTTCTACGTCGAATATATTCAATTAATTGGGGCTACTATTACTATTGTTTCAGCTTTTTCTACGTCAATGATTCCTTTTCGATTAATCATACATGTTTATTCTCTGTCCTAATTATAACTTCTTTTTTTAATTGCTAAACCTATTTTAAAAATTGAAAATCGATCAATCCATATCCTATTATTATAGTTTTAGTAACATTTCTACTCTAGTTTTTTTTTTCTTTTATATTCACAAACAAGATTTCGTCATCCAACTTTGTGTAGTGGACATTTTCTTAATGATGTGAAACTGTGAGTTTATGAGAGGTTAGTAATTTACTTCGTTCTATGCATGTTTTATAATAATGTATACACCACGTGTGGTTATTTAATTTTTTATTCTAGTGTTTATAACTATATGTACAATGTCTCAAGTATTCGTCATAACTCAATTAGTTATTATATTCTAGATTGTGTCATTTTTTTTTAAATTGAAAATAATTTTGAAAGTTTACTTTTTTTTTGTTTTTTTTTTAACTATAAGTTTTGGTTTGCTTTGAATTTGAAAAATACATTCAAATAAAACTAAATTGAAATGCATATTACTTGAACACGTATGGGATAGCTCATGACAATTGTTCAGCTTTTTTTTTTTTCTAAACCTTTTTATAACAAAAAAATATATATTGTATTTGTAATATGAAGTAACGTAATTTATGATTATTTTTTAATTTGTTTTCTCTTTCAGCCGTTCTACATTCTTCTACTAAGTAAAGTTTGATTTTTTTTTTTACATCCAAATAATTTTTTAAAGCAAATTTCCAATAAGTTTATTTTAATAAAAACTTTATTCTTATTATAATTTATCATAACAATAATTTATTTACATGTAATTGGTTATATTATATTATATATATATATATATATATATATATAATATGTTATATAGAAAAATCATAAAAATAAGAAGATACATGCCAATCTTATAAGAAAAGAAAAAGAATCTAGTTTCTTAGATAATAATTCAATAATTATAAGATAATTATTATTTCAGTTAGGTAATTAATCTAACTATCTTTAACTTCAGTTTCTATTATAAATACTGGGTATCTATGAAAAAAATTCTGTTTTTCATATTCAGTATTTTGTGAATACAATTTTTCTAAGTATTAGATTGGATGACAACATGTTAATATTTGATAAAAAAAAAAACCTAAATACATACGATACATGAAAATGAAAGCATTACTACTAATTTAAGAATCCAATAAATTGAAAGAAAAAAGAAAGTAAACCACCACTACAAAATAAATAGATTGTATTGAATTTAAATAATGTGAACTAGTGACATGTCAAATTAAAAGTATATAAGAATTATACATTAGTTTTGCTCAATTAAGTAGTATTGCATTATGCAAGATGAAAGCGTCATGATCTACTCATCTCTCAAGAGTATGATTAGCCAGTAATTTATTGTAATATTTAGATCAACGTATATAGAGAATCTTCTTCATTAAATTGCTGCATCTCAGCCATTGTTTTAAGGAAACATTTACTGAATTCCATTCTTTCCATTTTTCTATCCCAGCCAAACAGAAACTAAATCTTTTGCTCCATTAACTTTGTCCCCCATCAAACCCTCTTATGACAATTAGTGTATCATTTGCATCACACATTGCAACAACTTCAACTCCTATATTATCCAGCCTCGAGAAAACAGTTGTAGCACCTACTCACCAACCTTCTAAAATTAACACACCAACACATGGTATTTAAAATGTAAAAGATTTCTATATATTTCAAAATAAAACACTGCCGTTTTCTCATTTTTACAGTAAGTTACAAAAATATAAAAACATTTTTCCTCAGCATTTCCTGACACAGACAGTCTTCCCTTGTCCTCCTAGAGTCGTCATGAACACCTTCAAACAAATCTCCGTTTTCAATGGAGAGAAAACATGGCAAAAAAAATGTGAAATTTAGTAAGCAGCAAAAATCCTACATGTGTTGGTGTCCCTTTTATGTTTGTGTCTGTCTTGTTTGTTTTTGTCAAGTCTCTGTAACATTACTGTACATAAAAGAATAAACAGTTTGATTTTGCCCTGTCATTAATCTAATAAAGAAATGTGCATGTTGAAGAAGCACATGCAGGGTCCCATCAAATGAAACACAAATGTGGAACCTTCTCATTAAGTAGTTGCAGGGTGTAAGTTCTTCTTCTCATTCTCATGTATTATACGTTATGAATGCGTACATTTGTGATGGTTACGAAAAAGCTTCTGCACCTTCCTCGAAAGAGAACGGCTCAATTACTCGGTGAAAAAGAAAGCAATTGTTGCAATGAAAGCTGCATAAGCTCTACAACAGAAACATTCACATCATACTTAATGATTCAGCCACGTGTCATCGTTATTCAATGGCTTTAATTCAATAGGGTTACTTATTACAAAATTACATGCAAACTTTATAGGAGAAAAAGTAACCTTGTATTCAAATTTGTGGGGGTTGATTATGTAAATCGTTTGCTTTGTTGTACAAAAACATCATTTTCTATATATTTAATTTATTATCTTTGCCCCCCTTTTTACGTACTCGAATAAAAAACAACTATTTCTATTATTTACTTCTTTAAAAGTGTAAGGTCATATATTGATTATAATTTCTTTAATTATACCGTTAAAGTACTTTGTAATTATTTTATTTTTGAAGGAAAGTACTTAATTATTTTAAGTAATAATGTTTCTATTTTAGTTAAAATGAATCAATATTAATTATAATTAAAAAAATTAAAATGGTTTTTAAAAAATAAAGCATCAACTATACATTTTTTGTTTTGTTTTTCACACTATCAATTAATTCAAACATTAAAACTATTGTTTTTCATATATTATAAAAGTTAAACAAACTTATACTATAATTTATAATTCATAAGCTTATTAATTCTTGATAATCTATAATAAAAAAATAGTGAAAAATACTAATGCAATATCAATTTTAATTTTTTTAATATTTTTTAATTAGCAACCGCAAAGAAATAAGAAAATAAAATCAATTGAATTTATCTCATAATTAAAAACAATTCATACACTTCAAAATAAAAGTAAAAAAGAAATACATCTATGAAAATAAATGCATAGTAAGCTAATTTTTTTAGAAGAGAAACCAAATTTATAAATTGCTATTTTTTTATAAATACATAAAAAAAATCTAAACACCAATTTTTCGTATTATATTGGTTTATTGTGTTGCTAATTGGTCGATATACAAAATATATATAAAGAAATGACTATTATTGTTTATGAAATTGTGAAGTATTATTAGATGACTGAATTTGCAATTAGAAAAATGTTAATAAAATTCTGATATTGATATTTTTTTTGCATGTTATATATTGTGTCAGTCTTTCTCGTTAACTTCGTTATGAACCGTAATAATAACAATAAATTACAAGATTTAAAAACAATAATATGATAATAAGTTATGCATATTAAACCATAATAATTTCAAAACACCATTAAATTTTTTCTAATTCTACATATTTGTATGCCAAAAATGGCACAAGTTCGAAGTGTACCAAAAAAACACATAAAAAGGTAATATTAAAACCCCCAAAATCTTGGTTGGCTTTTTCTGATTATTTTACTATATATAAACAAATGGATGACTCTTCTATGACAAGATACCATTATCCTCTGCACACAGTAACTAACAACAGCAACCTGTTTTAGCCAACAGATTCCTTGGGGAGATGGATCTTGACTACCTTCTGGACTTCGAGGACTACTTCCCGTCCATGATTGCACGGATGGGGGCAGAGGGGTTCATCGGAGAGCTCTGCAGCGGCTTTCGCTTGCTCATGGACGTGAACAAGGGTCTCATCACCTTCGAGAGCTTGAAGATGAACTGTTACTTGCTCGGTTTGGACGTGAGAGACGACGAGCTCGCGTGCATGTTAATGGAGGGTGATTTGGACGGAGATGGTGCTCTTAACCAAATGGAATTTTGCATTCTCATGTTTAGGCTCAGTCCTTGTTTGATGGATTCGCCTAAAATGTGCAGCACTCAGGTTCGTGCAGACCACATGCTGATGTAGAATGTAAAATACAGTTACTGTCACTGTTACTCTTAACCCTGTTAGTTTTTACCTACTTCATCTTCTTCAGTTTTTCTCTTACTCAATTGCATAACATTTTCGTTAGGTTAAGAGGATTCAGAGAAGAAATGATGTTGTTGTTGTTGTGACTTTGATAATCTTTTGTGATTCAATGTTCTCCCAAAATAATATGTTCGTCCATGTGTAATTTCTCTCTCTCTCTCTTTCTCTTTGTTATCAATGATTGCCTCATCTGTACTATTACTATTACTATTATTTTTTTAATATATTCTGATGTGCCATGCACTGTATCGAAAGTTAACGTTAAAAAGGTGTTGGAGAAACGTCATATCACGTCTTCGTTCACTTTTCGTTGTCCCCTTCGGAAGTGCCAAACTAAGTTGTTTGTGGCTTAGGAACCAAAGGAGAGTGACGAAGGCTCGCACATGGTGATATTTCCGAATTGAGTTAGGTTTGATTCAAGATTCGGGAATATTTTGTTTTGTTAATATATATATATATATATATATATATATATATATATATATATATATATATATATATATATATATATATATAAGTAAAGCAATTTTTCTATGATTGTAGTAAAAAGCTTGTTTATCAAAAATGATATTATAAAATAAGACAGGATTAATGTTTAGATTTTTTAACTAATTGTTAAAAAAAGTTAAATAATATGCGTAAAATTATATTAAATAAGAGAATTTTCTTACAAAGAGTAAAGATTGTGAATGAAATTACATTTTACACATATACTTTTGTGTTAATCTTTATAGAAAAGAGTCAAAACCTTTTTTTACAAAAACCCTTAAGGAAGCATTATTTTGATAAAAAAAAATAAAAAAATCAAGTTACTAATGTGCTATTTTTGTTCCATATCAATTAATGTTTAATATATATTTTTTAGCCATGTCCCCAGCCATTAACAATTGTTATAACATTAAATGGTCTTTATTTTATGTGTATTGATCATCAACATTTAATAGATAGTATCAACTAAAATGGTTATAGAGATTGAGCAATTACTAATCCTCTGTAGTATATTCCTTTTTTATTTGATTCTACATTATTGTATATTTTTTTAGTTTTAAATCCATTCTTCAATATTTTGGTTTGAAAATGAGTTACATGGGTCATTAACATAATTAATAACTACCTAAAGTTAACATATAACTTCTATCATAAGGCTAAATATGTTAGTGTGATTAAATCTTTTATATATATGCATGTGTCATTAACATATAATTAATGACTACCTAAAGTTAACACTTAACTTCTATTAAAAGGGTAAAAAAAATTAACATTTTAGTATAAAACCTTTATGATGTAATGATTTTTTAATGTTTTTAAGTTGACGTATTAAATGAAGATTCTTCTATGAATGACGTTTCAACACTTAAGTCAATAAGTAATAATAAACAAAATGGACAAAAAAATAAATAAATTGAGAATGAATGAATGAATGAATGTATTTCTTCCAATAATATCAACTTTAATGTAGCCTTATCATATAATATATTTATTATATATCTAGGGATAATCTCTGAATTATCTTCTCATGTAATAGGATAGTTTGATTTGGAGATAATCAAGTTTGATATTAGGTTTTATTTGCGGATAGAAACTTAAATTTGACTCTAGTTAATCAAGTATTATACATATATAATATTAGAATTATTAGGTAGAATTGAACTCCAGCAGGAAATAAAATCTTACATAGATGTTAGCATTATTGAGAGAAAAAAAAATTATAATATAAAAATCACTATAAAAATGCCAGAATTGTACTTATTAATAATGAATAATGCTTTAGCTTCTTACTGTATTATTTCACTAATATTCTAGAATTTTATAAAATAATAATTGAAAAATATATATTATCATCTTTAAAATATAAAAATACTCAATAAATAAATAGAAGAGTTAATAGGAATATATTAAAAATACTTTAGAAATACAGAGCAGTTTAATTTTACTTATGCAGGTTCCGCTATATTTGTTAAAATTTTATATCAATTAGAAATATAATTAAATTATAGTATATAAAATATCGTATAAACCAATTTTATATATAAATTTATAAAATTAAATTAGACATTATTTAATTATTATTTACATTATAAAATAACATAGAGATTATTAAAAGAACCATATTTTCGCAAACAAAGAAAATACTTTTATTGATACGTATTTTATATTTTATTTAACATATGTTAGAAACAAACAAAATACTTGCCGCAGTATAACATGTTATTATTATGAACGATGAATTGTAAAGTTGTTTGGGGAATGTAACATAGTATAACGTTTTTTTTTTTTAATAAGAACTTACTATTTTAATCTTTTTAAAAAGTACTTATAAGTGTATTGATTAACAGTATATATTGGAATTGAAGTAGAAAATGTAATGAAAAGTTGGATAGAGTATATAAATTAAAAATGAGAAAGACATAATTTTAAAGGTGAAAGGTATTATTAGTTCATTCATTGTATTGCAGTTTTAATATCGTGAAATGATTGAGAAGCGAACGTGAGAAAGACGATAAGCAAAGATAAAAGGGAGGCCATAGAATAAGATTTGCATGGAGATAAAGTGAGAGGTTGAAATGAAGCAAATTGAGCCATTAATCTTGAATTCCATTGGAGCTATATGACATTTAAAACAGCCAAAGTGTTAGGCAACATAAATATAAAACGGAAAGCAACACATTTTTGAAGATGAAGATGTGATGAATGCGTCATGTCCAATTTCCCATAAATTCAATATACAAAAGATTGTATTAGTCTAAAATAATTGGATACTTATTCTCATATACGAAAACTGACGTAATAAAAAATACAAATTATTTTATTATTCTTTTCTAAAAGTTTATATTTACAATCTAGGTAATTCATATATATATGTATAACTGAATTGTAAAATGGATTAAAATAAAGATTTATATCTTGACGATGAATTTATTAAAAATGTGTATATACGGCTACATTTAGAGCAAACGCATAAATTATGTTTCAAGTCACAAATCTGATGTTGGCCTTTCGAACATGCCAGGGGACTTCCTTCAATGTCCCGCAAACAATACATACAGATCATGCAACATCACATTTTGTTCAAAATCCAATAATTCCTATATGCCCTATATGTAATTTTATTTTCTTCTACAAAGAATAAACTAATACATATTTTATCACAATAATTATAATATTTTTAAATACTGTTTGTATTACATACATGTGGGTGTGTGCAGAGAGAAGAGATATTTTTTAATTCAAATTGTTAAAAGCGTGGTAAAGAAATTATATATATATATATATATATATATATATATATATATATATATATATATATATATATATATATATATTTAATGATGCAGAGGCACGCATACATAACATCAATCTGCTACTTACTAGGTCCTTTTTTGGTTTCTCCTATCTGATTTATCTAATTGTATTTATGTATTGGCATGCACAAAGGACCTACACATTGTGTGGGTATTTAATTACAACAGTGATGTTAATAAATTCAATCCTTTCAAATTTTATCTCTCTCCTTCTATATTCGATATCTTGTATGATAAACAGAGAACTAAATTTTGCAGGTGAATCATAAATTAGTTGAGGTGGTCCTTTTTAAAGGTGGTCCATGGCAAGTTGCAGCAGAGGAGAGAAAAGTGTAACTGGTCCTGGCAGTCGTAACTTCAAATTTCAGCATCTTGTTATTATCGTTGTTATTCTTGTGTTATAATGGAATGGAATATTTGAGATTAGATAAACCCTAAAGATGAACCAGCCACTGCACTGTTTGCCAGCACACCCATAATAAGTGACTATCTTACTCGGAGGGGCGTCATCTCTCTAAGTTTTCTAACTTCTATGTAATCTATGATTTTGGTCCTCCTAAATTTAATAGACATTTAATATATTTACTTATATATTTATAATTTTAGTTTCTCATTCCCTCTTTAGTTTTATAATTCTTATATAATTTATTATTTTGTTCCTTCAAACTTAATAATCATTTAATATATTTACAATTTTATCTTTTCACCCTTTCATCTTCTTATTTTATTTTATATTTATTTATTATTTATTAATAATATATTATTTAACCCTCAAAAATCAATGGTCAAGATCCACCACTACCAATAATTATCGTCGTTTTCTTTCTATTTATTTGTCTTAGAGACGAGGATAGGTTACACTGCATCAATAATCTTATTTTCAACACAAATACTAACTCTGCTGGTTTAACAAACAAATGAATGAGTTCACAAATATGTTGACATGTGAAATGTCGTAACAAAGTTAATAAAAATATTATATCCACATTTTCTATGTTTGAAATATAAAAACCAAAATAAAATTTAATGAAAAAGGAAAATAAAAAGTATATTTATTTTTTAAATTTATACTAATTCAGTATTTAAACTGTTTTCTTTAACCTTCGAAATTTTACAATAGTTCTTTGTTCATTTCTCTGACTTATTTCTTCATAAACTTCCATTCTCACACCCCCAACAGAAATATTCTATTATGTATGTCCCTACAATTCAAACATTATGTTTCTATGTGTATGAATTTTGGAAAACAACTCTAATGTTTTTGTATATTTTTTTCAACTACAATCTTTTTTATCAAAATTTTGTAATAATTATAATTGTTTCTTGTTACAATACTTTTAACTATTATATAAAATAACAAATTTAGTTAATATATTATTTAAAATACAAAAGTTTAGATAAGACTTGACTAACATTAATATATATATATATATATATATATATATATATATATATATATATATATATATATATATATATATATTCAAAATCGTCACACATGTTGTCAATAATATTTTTATTTTAAAAAAATTAATACACCATTTTTATCAATTCATTTTCATTTAAAGTTTTTATTTTTTAGAATTCAAATAATAAAAAAAATTATTTCATACTTTAAAAGTTAGTTTTCACTTTTAGAGATGCAAATTGATCTCATATTTACAAAATGATGGCCAAAAATGGATATTTTTTTGTTAAATATGTAATTCTATTATCAATAATGTTTTTTAATGTAACAATAGTATATTCATGGATTGAAATTTAAATTTATACTAATTTTAATAGCTTTATAAAGAGATAAAAAATAAATTTTAAATTTAGAGTTATTTTAAAAAAATTATTTTTTTTCAAATAAAACTAAAATAACTCTTATGGTTGATGTAGAACCAGGTTCGACCTAAATATTATTTTTTATTTAAAATATGGGCCGGTCTCCAGTTTTGACCTGTATTGTGTTCCGACCAAACACAAAGGCCCATGACTCATGTGAGACGAAAGGGAGACATTAAAGTGATGTAGGGTTGGGGAGGTGAATATGTATTACCGTACAATGTCATTCCCTCACATACCGTATAATGTCATTCCCTCACCCCCTTATTCAAAATCAATTTCTCTCCTTATCGTCACTCTATTTTTCGTCTCCCCAAAATGTTCTCATACTAATCACATACACATAATTTAATTCAATATAATTTTGTTAAGGATTTAAGAATAAGTTGAAATTCATATTGAATAAAAATAAAAAAATTATATAAAAATATTAAGTATGATATATATATATATATATATATATATATATATATATTTTTTTTTTCTCTTTTTTTCTTGTCTATATTTAATTACATATTTTGCTACTATTTTTTTTTCAAAATTTATCTTCAACTTTTAGTTATATGATTTTATTTTTTAAATTTAGCTTTGTAAAAATTTTAATCTTTTCATTTATTAATAAAAATTTGATGATATAGTCCATAAATGAAGACTTTCTAGTTATTAAGGATATTAGTTATATTTTAAAAATATTTTTGTATTCAGTTTTTTTTTCTATTTAGGCAATTGTTGATACTTAGTTTTGGATATAACAAAAAGGTTTTGAGTTGTTTATATCATGAGTGTATTCCTTCTTTCATTCTAAAACATTAAACACTAATATGGTATCACCTTCTTAACACCCTTTACATTTTTCCACACAATTTTCTTTTCTTGTCACTTCTTTTGATCAACCATGGCTAACATAACCACTAGAGATGACAAAACGGGCTGGACCCGACGGGCTAGCCCGCCAGCTCGCCAGCCCGCCAAAATATGGCGGGGGGTTGGTGTTTTCAGCCCACCAGCCCGCTTTACCCCGCCCCACCAAGCCTCGCTAACCCGACGGGCCAACCCACGGAACGGGACGGGCCAGCCCGCGACTCGCCTAATTAATAAAAAAATAAATTTTTATTGTAATAAAATTAATTACAAAGATAATATATAAAGTTAAAAATTTTAAAAAGATAATTAAAAAAGTTTCACTCTCACACAAAATATTCTCCCTACTATAACATAACTTTCTCTCTCCTGTTCTCCTTGTTCATCCTAAGCATTGATTATTTTTATCTTTATGACTTGAATTAAAGATGTAAGAATTACTCAACCAATAATAATATGAAGTTTTATCAAATAAAAAAGATATAGGTATTTGAAATTTTCAATATAAAAAATATAAATTTATAAGTTTTAACATTATATATATATATATATATATATATATTTGTTATTATTTATTATTATGTAAATTTTATTATTGTTCTAAATTATAATTTCTTAAAATAATGTATTGATTATATTTATTATTATGTAAATTTTATTATTGTTCTAAATTATAATTTCTTAAAATAATGTATTGATTTATATTATTAAATTGAAATAATATATATATATATATATATATATATATTGAATTATTGACAAACAAATAATAATCTTATTATTAAATTTATTAAAAAAATTATTTTTAAAAATAAATAATTTTTTTTAAATTATGACGAGCCAGCTCGCCAACTCGCCCCTTGACGGGACGGACCAAGGTTTACGACCCATCATGACTATAACGGGCCAGCCCGCCCCGCTTTTGACGGGCCAAAGGCGGGGCTGGCCAAAACGGGGCAGACTGGCCCGTTTTGCCATCCCTAATAACCACTGAATTATATCATTAATTCGACCAATCTTTTATACCTTTATTTTGAAAAACACCTAGTTGTTGTTCTGGTTTCTCCGCTTCTCACTAAGACAAATTATTATCAATGAGAATATGAAATTCTGGTTGCTCTTGAAACCAAGAACAAGAAAATATTTCTAACTAATGATTTTCCTTATCCTTCGACTAATGATCCGATGCATGACGCTTGGCGCCACAACAATCACATGATGATATCTTGACTAACAGGATCAATGACTATGACTATCAAACACTTTGTTGTGTGGATGAATACCAACATTAAAATCTGGAAAGATGTTAAAGATCAATTCTCCCAAGTAGATAAGTTTTGTATCACTAATCTTCAAGATCAGATTCAAAATTGCAAAGAAGGTGATTCTAGTATTTCATAGTATTATACTTGGTTAAAGATTCTCTAGAAAGAATTTGAAATGTATCGTTGTTTTCTTTTGTGTACTTGGACGCCATCTTGCTATTGTGGTCTTTTTCAAAAATTACAAAAATAACACAAAGATGATTGAGTTATTCGTCTTGAATGATGATTATTCTCAAGTTCATTCTCAAGTGATGATGATGGATCCTATGTCTTCTCTTGCCAAAAGTTTTTCCATGATCCCTCGGCACAAACGAACGTGAATTTGTTGGTAACTCATCCAACCCCTCTTCTCAAGAATTTGTTGCATTTGCGGTTCTTCCTAATGTTTCTTTCGCTAGTTTGGCTAATGTGGATTCTGATACTTCTTCACAAATTTCTCACTTGGGTGACAGCTCTAACCATGACTAATTTAGTTTCTCAATGGAGAAGTATGAATCTCTCATGTCTCTTCTTCAACAATATA
The DNA here is from genome assembly GCA_963425845.1 of Sphenostylis stenocarpa. Taxonomy (NCBI): domain Eukaryota; kingdom Viridiplantae; phylum Streptophyta; class Magnoliopsida; order Fabales; family Fabaceae; genus Sphenostylis; species Sphenostylis stenocarpa. The sequence continues at coordinate 12,849,437 of OY731402.1, read as the reverse complement.
AGGACACTTCCTTTGTAAATCATACTCAAGTATCTATATGTCCAGGTGATATTTCTTGTTCTACTTCTTGGATTATGGATAGTGGTGCTATACACATTTGCCCCTCCAAATTTTCTTTCACTTCTTTAAAACCTATCTAACCAATTTTCATCAAGTTACCAAACAATACTATTGTCATTGCTAATTTTTCTATCACTTTTCACCTTGGTAATTTGACCCTTCTTAATGTTCTTTATGTACCAGATTTCACTGCTTATGTCATATGTCTTTCCAAATTGTTTTCTGCCATTAGTTACATGATAATATTCTATATACACGTTGTTTCATCATTTAGATATCCAACTTTTGAACAATTGGTACGACTAACAATGGAATGACTTATTTTACTTACAAGACTTCAGGGACTTGAATTCATGTGACTCATTTTCTAATAAGCATTTTTCTTCATCTCATGTTTCTCCTGTACAAAATACTCTTTGGTGTGATATCTTAGACTTGGTCATATATCAAATAAAATGTTGAAACACTTGTCTTTTTTATACAATGACATTATATTTGATTACTTGCAACCTTGTGATACTTCTCATTATGCAAAATAAATGCAATTACCTTTTCCTTCTAACCATAGTAAAAGTTTTAGATTTTTTAAACTTATACATGTAAGGGTTTAGGGTCCCATCGCTACTACTTCCATTGATGGTTTTAAATACTTTTTTACTATCACTACTGCAGAAAAGACTGTCTATGTCGGTTAAAATGAGCTTTCTACGTCGGTTAAAGAGACGACATAGATACAAGGATCATAGAAAGTAAGACTTGTTACATTGGTTATTATGAACCGTCATAGAAAATATCACTTTCTACGTCAGTTAATCATACAATCGACGTAGAAAGTCTTACTTTCTATGTCGGTTTATACTGTTAACCGACGTAAAAAGTCTCACTATTTGAACCTCTTTAGTGGGAATATGGATTGAGGCAACAACATCCCGAACAAAATCAAGAAAGAAAGTGACTTAGAATATAACAACTAAATTGGCTAAATGACACCCATGATCTTTCTCTCTGTTGACAACATTATCACAGACCATAATTAAAACTGTAAACCTAGAATGACTACAAAAATACATTCAAATGACTAGAGCAGGCACGGAAACTTACCTCTTGAAGACCTAGAATCAAAACTCGCAGTGAAGGACACCAACAACAGCGGTGACGGTAGTGGCAGGTGATGTGACGGCGGCGGTAGGTGGCGCAACGTACAAAGGTGACAACTGCGACGACAGCGGCAAGTGGCGCGACGTACATCGGCAACGAGTTTCGCAGTAGAGACAGAGAGAATGAGGAGCTCTACTATGGGTGAAGTGATGAAATGGAGTGGCGAAGGCAAAGAAAAATAGAAGATACTATGTCGGTTGACCAAATATCCATCATAAAATACACTTTCTATGTCGGTTAAACTAAAACCGACATAGAAAGTTCACTTTTTATGTCGGTTGAAATTTAACCGACATAGAAAGTGAATTTGTCCACATACCATGTCGGTTACATAATAACCGACATAAAAAGTTTATAAAATTATTACAAAAATGTCATCTCCCTACATACTATGACGGCTAGATTACAACTGTCATAAAAAGTCGTAATAGAATCATATTTTTTCATTAATGTATAGTAGATGAGTTTACTTGATTCACTTATATTCATCCTTTACATGTTAAATCTAATGTCAAATCATTCTTCCATCTTTTGTTCAATTAATTGAAACCAAATTCATGATAAAACTAAAGAAAATCAAGTTTGACAATGGTAAAGAATTTTACTTAACTGATTTTTCTTCTAACAAAGACATTTTTCATGAAATCTCTTATGTTGAGACCCCTCAACAAAATGACATTGTTGAGAGGAAACATCAACATTTATTAAATGTTTGTTGTTCCTTATTATTTCAAGCACATTTACCCACCTGTTTTTGGTCTTTTGCTGTAAGGCATGCCACACACATCATAAATAGACTTCCAATTTCTTTATGAATTTGTGTATTATCATGCACTTGATTTATAGTTATTACATGTGTTTAGATGTTTAGCGTATGTCACTACTCTAAAATTCAGAAGAACTAAGTTTGACAAAAGAGCTGCAAAATCCATTTTCTTAGGTTTTAAAATTAGAACTAAAGGATATGTTTTGTACAGTCTCAATCACAAATTGTGTTTCATGTCTCGTAATGTTATCTTTTATGAAACACATTTTCCTTATGTCCCTCCAATTTCCACCTTTTTTAATACAAAACAATTAAATAACATTCATGACAATACTAAGTTTGATAATCTTATCACTTTTGATAATACTTTCTAGCATTCATCTTCTGTGTTTTACATGATTCATCACATACATTTGATTCTAATGTTTTATAAAAAAATATTTCACCTATTTCTCATGATATTGTTCAAGTCACTGAGTCAGATATCAAAATATCCACTCGAATAAAGAAGCATTCTCCTTACTTAGCTTATTACCACTGTCCTACACTTGCTTCATCTCACCTTACTTCCACTACCCCTTACTCTTTGAATTCATATCTTTCCTATTCAAAATGTTTTAACTCTCATATGACTTTTTATCTTTCTATTTATGGTATAATTGATCCTACATCCTTCAAGGAAGCAAGTCAACTTAAATGTTGAAAAACAACCATGATGGCTGAATTACAAGCTCTATAGAGGAATAACACTTGGTCACTAGTTAATCTTCCTCCAGGAAAGAAATTTGTGGGTTGCAAATGAGTCTATATAGCCAAATATTGAGAAAATGACTCAATTGAAAGGTATAAAACCTGTTTGGTGGCCAAAGGTTTCACACAAACACAGGGGGTAGATTTCTTTGATACTTTTTCACCGGTAGTGAAATTAACTATAATACGCTTTCTTCTTTCTATTGTTGTATCTTCTGGCTAGTTTCTACATTAACTTAATATATACAATATCTTCTTACTTGCTGATCTTCAATAAGAGGTTTATATACGACCACCACTTGGACTTGTTCTATCTTCTTCAAAAATGGTTTGTAAATTACACAAATTATTATATGGGTTACGACAAGCCACAATGGAATGCCAACCTCACATATGCATTAATCACCTTTGGTTTTACACAAAGCTCAGCTGATTATCCCCTGTTTGTTCATCATATAGACAATTCCTTCATATCTCTTTTAGTTTATGTAAATGACATTGTCTTAACTAGTAACAATCTTCCTTTCATCACTCAAGTCAAACACTATCTTCATGATGAATTTCGCATCAAAGACTTTGGTGACCTTAAACATTTCTTGGGTTTTGAAGTTGCTCGGCCTCAGCGTGGTTTCTCAATCAGTGTAAGTATTGCCTTGAAATTCTATTTGAGTTTGGTCTCACTGGTTGTAAACCAATCGAATCTCCTACTAATCCCTTTGTCAAACTCAATGATGATGATGGTGAACTAATTGCTGATCTCACGGGTTTTCGGAGGTTAATTGACAATTTATTATACTTGTCAAATACACAACCAGACATTAATTTTGTTGTATAGTAAATAAGTCAATTCATGTATCAATCACACCATTCTCATCTTCAACATGCTTTTTGCATTATCAAATATCTAAAGAATGCACCTAGAAAAAGACTTTTTTTTATTCGATTCACAATCCTCACGAACTTCAAGCCTTTTGTGACTTAGATTGAGCCACATGTAGTGTTACTCACAAGTATATCATAAGGTATTGCATGGTCATTGTTTGATTTCATGGAAATCCAAAAAGCAAACTATTGTCTCTCATAGCTCCATAGAGGCTGAATATAGGGTTTTCGCATTTGCTGCTTGTAAATTACAATGGCTTGCATGCTAATGATTTAAATCTTTCAATACAATGTCTCATCTTTTTCCTACTTTCTGTGACAATCAGTCTGTCATTTAGTTGGCCAACAATCCATTTTTCCATTAGTGGACCAAGCACAATAAAGTGGATTGTCACCTTGTCTAAGTACAAAAATTTCCAGGCCTCATCATTCTTTCACATATTCCTTCCAAATATCAACTAGTTGAAGAGTTTACAAAATTACTATATCCAACTCCTTTTCATTAAAATTTATCTAAATTGAGTCTCATTAACATTCACCACTCACCTTGAGAAGAGTATTAGGGATTTTAGTTATCTTTTGATAATGGGTTTGTAAACTAATTTTGTTTTTTTGTTTAGCTCTATATATAAAGCTAGTCTCATGTGATTTTTTTAGTCGTGTTAATTAATAACCACAAGTCTTATATATCTTGTTTAAGTTATGAGTATATTCTTTATTTCACTATGAAATAATAGCTAAATTTAAATATATTATTAATTTTTTTTTCAATTTCATTAATTTATTACCTAATTTTTAATTTGGTAAATTTTATCGTTGAGCTTTTAAATTTACTAATTTTACGATTTCAATTTCAATTTCAAAATAACGTGATTTTTTGCCTTAATATTGGTGTGAGGTGAACTATAGACATGATTTGTTACTTTAAAATTGTTTATTTAACTATTTACAATACATTTAGAAATTTTTTTACAATCTTCTAATAAATATGGATATATATATATATATATATATATATATATATATATATATATAGATATAGATAGATAGATATAGAGAGAAAGAGAGAAGAGAGAAACACATTTTCAATAAGAATTTAATAAATTATTTTCTCATATTACTATAATTAATTTTTATTTTGATAATTTTAAAATAATATATATATATATATATATATATATATATATTATAATATTCTAAAAAATTATGATTTGTAGTTATGTAACATTATATCTTGAATCAAATGCCTCTAAGCAATGGAGGGAGTTAAGATTGACGTTGCCCGTGATTTAATTGGGCCGGATAATAAACAGATCAGGTTTAGATTGGACGTCGAAGGTAGCCCATTTTGTTCTTCTCTTGTTTTCTAGTGAATCTAGAAGGCTTCTATAATACATATATAATTTATGAAGAATGTTATTAACTTTTCTTATTAAACATAACAAAACAATAAATCTTATAATAAATAAATGTAAACCCTATCTTCTCATAATAAATATTTTATTAAAAAATGTGTTATTCAATGTTGTTGTTATCTACTATTTTCTAATAAAATAGTTATGCGATTTTTGTTTTATTCTTTATTATTTCAAATTATACATAATGGAAAATGTATCAAAGTAAAGCGTGATTAAAAATAATAATTAATGATATCTTAATATTTATTTTGAGGATAAGCTGGCGTTAAGAACGCAAGTTACTAGAAAACAAAATGATTGAGACAACCTTCTCAATTCATATATGTTCAAGATGTATATCATCATATATGACAATTTTAGTGAGGTTAGAAAAAAAAATGGTAAAAGTAGATAAGCAATAGAATAGAAATAAATGCATATATTTCATATAAGGAAAAAGAAATTAAAATATAAAAATAAAAAATTAATAATAGTTTTTAAAATAATAAATACGTAAAATTGATTAAATATAGAAAAATAAAATAAAACAGATAACTGTTACAAACATAATATAATCAATTATATCTTCATTATAACATCTTTCATGTTAATTAGTTTCTTCCAACCTTTACCAGAATATTCATGAATCTTATAATCTCTTAACTTCTTCATTCTTGCTTCCCTCTCCCCTTCTCTTCTCCTAATAAAAGAGGAGAAAAATATGAACAAAATACATCAAAGTTCGATCAATTTTGAATAAAACCCTACTTCAGGATTTCTCAATCATCAGCATATACATGTTTTGAAAAAGGGAAAAAAAAAAGTACACACAACATATAATGAGCACTCGATTACATTCTTCAAGAAGATAATGATTGAGAGCTTGAGTGTGTGCTTTATGTGTCAATATAAAGCAAAACCCTTCTCTCTCCATATGGAAAACCAAAGACGAAAAAACTCAAAGTGGTTTAATAATATTTCATGATTCTGAAAGCTAGATTAAACATGTCACTCTGACCAAAAAGATCGTTACAAACCCTACTCACAGGATTAGACAACAACTCTTTACAATAGCCATCACTTCTATTACATATCCAGCAAACTTTGCACAGAGGTTTTTGGAATGTCACAGATTTTATTTATATTTTGATCAATCTAGAGTATTTATGGCTGATAAGCTAACAACTAACCTCTTGAAGACTTTCTTAAGAAGTTTATCACTTTCAGAGATGTTTTTTCATAGGAAAATAAAGCTTTGATCACATGCTTAAAGTATAGATTAGCTATATAATTACATGGAAACAATACAACAAATGAATTTATGGGGGGAGAGAGTATGAAAATGTGTATCTTTGAACTGTTGAGATAGGGTGGGAGGAAGAGATGAGCAGTGAACAGCATTGCCAAAAATACAATAGCAAGCTAGAGGGAAGAGAAAAAAAAGGTAAGCATAAGTATGACAAGATGATAAAGGCACCCTAACAAAAAGAGGTGGAAAAAGCTTCCACATCCTTACTTCTACTGACAGTATCCTGCCTTATTGCCTGAACATATTTATACCCATCACAGACTTGTTCTCAGCATGGCTTCAAACACATAGCCATAGCCTAGTGAGGCATACAGTATTTTACTCAGTACTCACCAGCAGCAGCAGCAGCAGCCACTCCTACTACTATGGAAAAAGAAACAAAGGTGATTGTTCTTGCATCTTGTGTTTAATTTTTTTCCTTCGTATTTTGGTTTGATATTTTGATTCTTTTTCCTGCTTTTGTAGGTGCCAGATGGGAATGCCAGTGTAGGGTCCTTGGCATTTGGATCCATTCTGATGAACCCTTTTTACGTTTTTTGGAGCATTCTCTGAAGGCATTACTTGACTCCCATAAACGGCAAGACAGAGATGCCAGCCATGTGTTTCAGCACATAAAAGATGTAAATTAACTTTAAAACAGAAACCCCTTTGGAACATACAATAAAATAAAGAGAAACCTGCAAAGTGTTGTATCATGTGGAACAGTTGCTAGGGTTTAGAGTGCAGAACTAAAAAAACTTTACCTGGCCCACATTGCAAGTTCATCCATTCATAATGTTATTTTTCTCTCTGTTTCTTGTTTAGAGCACTTGTCATACAAGTGGAATATTAATATATGTAAACTTTTCTTATATTATACCACCATAATATCATGTGAATATATATACCGTCAAGAGTATGAATCAAAGAAGAGAAAACAAATGAGAAAATATTAAATGACATATGAAGATAATTTATAATTGTGTTTATAACACACACACAAAATCATATCTAAATTATATATAATATAAGAAAAAAATGCATAAATTTCAATGTCTATTTATCAACCCATAAATACTCAAAATAATTTTTTAATTATGTGAAAAATTTTATACTCTCTACACAATAATAACATTTGTATCAAAATTTTGACTTATGAAGCAAAACTAGAAACAATTTTTAAAATATTTTGGATAATTGCACGCTACAAGAGAAATTGAAGAAAACATAAATAATTGCACATACAACACGCAATCCCCAAATTCATTTATATTACATTAGGGAAAATTTATCAAAATAAAAACCATAAGTCTATACTTTTATTTAATTTTTAACTATTTTACATTAACAAATTTTGTTATAATTAACAAGATTAAATCTTATTAAATGTATTGATATAATCCCAACTTAGAACCTCTAAATATATGATTTTATTTCTATTACTAACAAATAATATAATAATATTTTACATAAAATTAATTAATTATTTGATTATATTAGTTTTTCTAATTTAACAATCAAATATCAAAATTATTTTTTTAACAAATATTAAAACACTCATTTATATGTAATTCTGTAATATTCATCATAATAAATCAATAATTTATTATTCAAGTTAATATATTAAAACCTATAATAGTATTTTTAACATTTAATATATATATATATATATAATATTTATCATCAATGATTTAAAGAAAAACACATTTCTTAATTTATAATGTTCAAATTTTTAATTTTATTATAAAATTGAATATAGTTGATGAATAATTATTAATTTTATAAACATTTGATTATATCCAATTTATTTAACTACCACTCTGTATTCGAAATTAAAATATAATAAATAATTTATCAATGATAATATTTTAAAGAAAGAATTTATTTTTTTCTTGAAAAAATTTTAAGGTAAAAAAATTATTTAATCAGTTGAGAATCATCACATCAAATACCTATTATTTATATATTTAAATTAATATAGAAGATATATGAATATTCACCTATGAATACTATATATTCGAATTATTAATAATCTTGTGATGAATAAAAATTAAAATTATAATAATTATAGGAGATTCGCTTCTTATTATTATAATTTCTATTATGATAACAAATCTTAAATTATAATAAAATATTTTATCAAAATAATTATTATATTATTAATATAAATATGATAAAGAAAAAATTTTTTATTATAAAAATAAAATTGACTACATGATAATTGGATTTTGTGTACATAGTTATTCTTAACCATCTTCTTTTACACTAAAGTGAATTAGTCATGTGTCTCATTGCTACTTTCTGTTTGTGTTCATCAAACTCTTTTATGCTAAACACTTTAGTGATTGAGTCTGTTGCATTCTCTTGGCCATCTAATTTTTCAATCTCAAGGTCACCATGTTTAATGATCTTTCTAATCAAATGATATATTGGCAAAATACTTTTGACATTTGGTGTGATATTGGTTCTGTTACTTGAGTAATAGCTCCATTATTGTCACGTAATAATTAGTTCATAAATGAACTTTTTCATCCATACCACTTCTTGATCTATAACTTATTATTGAACATCAATAACTGGGACTAATGACCTTTGTGTTATTCTATTGGTTGACTTCTTTCTACAAAATTTTACCATGACTTCTTTCTACAAAGGTAGTCCCTTTAGGCACAAACACTTTTAAGGTTAGAAGGTTGCTAAAAATCATATTCCATTGTTTCCTAAAGTTAGCCAATATATGCATCAAAGTATTTTACCTCGGGTTGAGTTTACTTGTTAATAGTTTCTTAAAAAGCATAAAAATCTCATACCTTTGTGTGTTTAAGATTTGGTTTACACCCTTTACATATGTCATATATGAAGTTGTAGGCACTGTTTTTGTAGGAACTTTATTTAGCAAGGTACTACTTCTAAAGTATATCCCATAAGTTTTTAAAAAAGATTAGTGAGCCTCATCATAGAGCTTCTCATATCTAATAGTAATATTCAATTTCTCCTTTCAGAAATATCATTCACTTATGGTGTTCCTATGAGAATTTCATTATCTATTAGCAAGGTACTACTCTCCACCTCTGTCGAGTTTCAATATCTTAATATTTTATCATGTTTGTTTCTTAATCTCATTACTAAATATTATGAATATTAATTTCAAATGATTTATGTTTCATCAGGTATAAAAAATCATATCTAGACATATCATCAATCAAAGTTATAAATTATAAAGTAAGAATATCATTTTTTGCATAAATTTTTATTTGTCCACAAATATGTGTGAAATAATCCTTCAAATTTTGAGACTCTTTCTCCCATTCCAATAAAATGATAAGATTTACTTATTTTTCGTTTGAGACAAGATTTACAAGTTGCATGTGATTCATAATTATCAAGGTAACAATTTTCATGTCACTTATTTATTCTTTTCTCACCGTGGTCAAATATCTTCTTCTTCTTCTTTTTTCTTTTAATACTAAAATAAACATTTACCGATGGAATTATGATTCACACACTAAAAGCAACTAATTATAATAATATAAATATTTATCGCTAATAATATTTTGTGACAATAATTTAATTGACACTAATACACATGTCACTAATGTAAATGTAACAATATTTTTAAATATCACTACAATTAAACTTTATAGTGACAAAAATATTTAACATTAATAATTATATATAATAGTAATAATAATAAATTTTCACAAATATATTAAACAATAATGATAATAAAGTTATCACTATTAAAATTTTATAAAAAAAATAATTATTTTAATATCACAGATATTTTAAAAAATAATAATAAATTAATTATTATTCATAATTTATAGAAATAATTATTATTAATTTAATGTCACAAATATATAAACAATAGTGATTATTTGTTATTATTATAATTTATAAAATAATAATAATATTATTTTGATAAAGATAATAATAAATTAATTATTATTGTTTATACTTTTTTATAATAACAATAAGAAGAATAAATTTAATATTAATCTTTGTTGTAATTATTAATTTTTAAAATTATTACTCAATCATTAAATTCTTAAAATATAGATGATATGTAATTCTTCTAAATTTTCTTTATTATTTCAAAATTATAATGAATAGATAAATTATTTTAAAATATTAAAATAAATAAATAAATATTTAAACATAAATTATCCATTACATTATAAATGATAAAAACTAAAACACATGACAACATTCTAAATTCAACTAAAACACAATAAATATTTGACAAGATTCTAAGTTCAAAGATCATAAAGAACTGGATATATTTTTAGTTCAAGTTATTACAATTAAATAATTATTTCTAAAATAAATAAAAAATAATAACAACGTGTAGTATCTTCAAGTAGTTTGATCCTCCAAAATAAAAAAAATAATATATTCGTGTAAATATATAAATATGTAAATATATAAATATGTAAATACAAATATATTTATATATTTTGATATATTTATATAATTATATATTTATATGTTGAATGTGAGAGCACGCTCGAAGGTGAAAGTGTGTGTCGAATTTGATGTCAAATTTGTGAGTGGGTCTCTTTATATGAGTTTGTAATTTAATGACAGAATATAATATTTATAATTTATTTATATAATGATATAAAATAAATTTGGGAAACACATCATTCGCTCAAGCGAAAAATACCAATTTTCGCTCAAGCGAGGCTTTGAGCAAGTCAATTTTCGTGAGCTTTAACGTATTTTCACTCAAGCGAGAGTCAATCTAACTTTCACCCTTGAACGCGCCCTCACATCCAACATATAAATATACACTACTAGAAAAATGGTTAATAGTGACCGAAATTAGTGATCGAAAAATTCAGTCACTGATAGTAACTGAATCAGTGACTGTTTTTCCGTTTTATATTTAATGACTTATTTAGTGAATAAAATTTCAGTCACAGAAATCAGTCACTGATTCGGTTACCAAATCAGTCACTGATTCGGTCACTACTTAAAAAATGGTTAATAGTGATCGAAATTAGTGATCGAAAAATTCGAGTTACTAATAAGTAACTGAATCAATGATCGATTTCTCTTTTTATATTTAGTGACTAGTCACTAAACAAATAATCTATAAAATAGTGACCATTTTTTATTTATATAAATATTTTTTTAATATATTTTAATAATATATTAAATATAAATATACTTAATAATTTAAAATAATTGATAAATTTTTTAATAACATTATAAATTTTTTTAAAATAGTTTATTAACTTATTAAATAATTTAGTAATATAATTATTTGATTTTATTTTTTTATTTAGTATGTGAATAAAAAAATTAAAATTAATTATTAAATTAGTCACTAGAATAGGTCAACTGATTCGATCACTAAATCGATAATTAAAGTAATTATTAATTTATTCTCTTTTATATATATATATATATATATATATATATAATCAATGATTAAATTAATTATTAATTTAGTCTCTTTTTGATTGATATATATATATATATTACTTTTATGTTAATAAAAATGAATTTCAATGTATTTATAAAAAATTAAAATTATTTTAATTATTGAATTGATATTTCAAATTTATATTAATATCTTAAATAATTTAATAATTGGATAAATATTTTAAGTTTATATTAGTATTTTTATAAAAGTGTAAAGATTAAGTGAAATTATTTTAAAATTTAATTAAACATAATAATATAATATACTATTAACCATAAATTTGTGAAGATTTAGTTAGAAATTAATTTTAAGTTTTATCGTTTTTATTTAAAAAAATTGTTAAAAAAATCAAAATAATTAATGAAAATAAAGAATTTTAATTTAATAAATGTGTTAATATTATTAGTTATTGGAGAATTAAATTTATAATAATAATTATATAAAATTATAGAATTAATAAAATTTAAATTATTGTTATTTTTTTAATCATAAAGCTAAAATTTGATAATATTAATAAATTAAAATAAAAAATAAAAAAATTATATATATATATATATATATATATATATATATCACTTTAATTATTTTAATTAAAAATAATTTCATAAAAAAACTAATATTTGAAAATAAAAATGCAAAAGTATATATTTTTTCTTTTATTTAATTATATTTTTTACTTTTTGGGAGTCCATAACAACAACTTAGTTGTCCTAATTTAAGTTTAACCTAGAAATCTCATCGTCTTACCACAAAAATATATAATTTCTCTTATTAACAAATTTTTTTATCAGATTAAGAAAATGATCACTAATAAGATTCAAAATCAGTACCTTTTACAGTTAGATATTAATACTCCAACCACTAAACTCGTTAGAATTTTCTAATAAAAATTTACAAATAAATTATATTTATATACAAATAAATGTATATCCGTGTAAATATATAAATATAAAATATATAAATACAAATATATTTATATATTTTGATATATTTATATGTTCAATGTCGAGGTCACGCTAGAGGGTGAAAGTGTGTGTCGAGTGAGTTTTCAAAATTTGATGTCAAATCTGTGAGGGAGTCTCTTTATATGGATTTGTAATTTAATGATAGAATATAATCTTTATAATTTATTTATATAATGATATAAATTAAGTGTTTTCTTTATTTATTTTTATTTTATTTTAATTTATTCTTTTTATCTTTTTTTTCTTCTATTATTTAATTAAAATTCTTATATTAAAATAATTTTTTCATTATTAAAAATAATTAAATATTTATTTTCAAAATTATTTTTTAAATTTATTTAATTTAACAAATTATTATAAATTAATCTATGTCTGGAAAAGTTAATTATTAAAAGATGATTTTGATTAATTTACAATATGTTAGGAAAAAATTGTTCTATTAATAATCATAATTAGATTAATTTATAATAATTTGTTAAATTAAATAATTTTAAAAATAAATATTTAATTATTTTTAATATTGAAAAAATTATTTTAATATAAGAATTTTAATTAAATAATAGAAGAAAAAAAGAAAAAATTAAAATAAAATAAAAATAAATAAAGAAAAAAAGTATTTTATATCATTATATAAATAAATTATAAAGATTATATTCTGTTATTAAATTATAAACCCATATAAAGAGATCCGCTCACAAATTTGACATCAAATTTTGAAAATCCACTCAACACACACTTTCACCCTCGAGCTCGCCTCGCATCCAACATATAAATATATAAATATATTTGTATTTGTATTTATATATTTATACGGATATATATTTTTATTTGTATATAAATATAATTTATTTGTAAATTTTTATCAAAAAATTATAGTAGTTTAGTGGTTGGAGTATCAATTTTCAACTCTAAAATATCTGAATTTGAATCCGTCGGTGACAATTCTCTAACTTAAGTGAATTTTTGATTGAAAAAAATAAAAACACTTTCCAGAAAAATATATAAATAAATATATATTTACACGAATATATATTTATTTGTATATAAATATAATTTATTTGTAAGTTATTATCGAGAAAATTACGCAGTTTAGTAGTTGGAGTATAAACTTTCAACTCTAAAATACTTGGGTCAGTGACAATTCTCTAACTTAAGTAAATTTTTGGTTGAAAAAAATAAAAACACTTTCCAAAAATATATATATATATATATATATATATATATATATAAATATATATTTACATGGATATATATTTATTTGTATATAAATATAATTTATTTGTAAATTATTATCAAAAAATTATAGTAGTTTAGTGGTTGGAGTATCAATTTTCAACTCTAAAATACTTGGATTTGAATCCTGATCGATGAGTTCTCTAACTTAAGTGAATTTTTGATCGAAAAAAATAAAAACACTTTACGAGAAAATATATATAAATAAATATATATTTACACGAATATATATTTATTTGTATATAAATATAATTTATTTGTAAGTTATTATCAAAAAATTATAGTAGTTTAGTGGTTGGAGTATCAACTTTTAACTCTAAAATATTGGGTTCAAATCCTGTGAGTGACAATTCTTTAACTTAAGTAAATTTTTGGCTGAAAAAAAAACACTTTCCGAGAAAATATATATATTTACACAGATATATATTTATTTGTATATAAATATAATTAATTTGTAAGTTATTATCTGAAAATTATAGTAATTTAGTAGTTGGAGTATCGACTTTCAACTCTAAAATACTTGGTTCGAATCCTATCGGTGACAATTCTTTAACTTAAGAGAATTTTTGGGTGAAAACACATTCAACGTTGGTTCATCCGGAACCGACGTGGAAAGTGTTTTCTACGTCGATTGACTAAAAACCTATGTGAAAAGTGTTTTCTACGTCAGTTGACTAAAAGCCGAACGTGGAAAGTGATTTCTACGTCAATTGACTAAAAATCGACGTAGAATGTGTCCAACATTCAACTTTCAACATCGTGTTTTAACCAACTGACGTTGAAAACATATTTTGTAGTAGTGAATAAAATAACTATTTGATATTTCATCTCTTTTTTTAATGTCTTTGTTTCATAGTAACTTGTTGGACTTCAAATAATTCATGTCGAGATTGTAATTCAACTTGAAATTGAATATTAGTATTAGTCAATTTTTATATTTTTATCTCTAAATCTTGTTCCTTTTTATATTCTTCTTAATTTTGAACAAATTGTTTCTCTGTAACTTTTTTTTTTGTCATAGATGCAATGCTATTCCTTGTGAGGGATTTTGTTTTTGTTCCTAGTACAAATGAAAAGTGTTTAACCAATGGAATAGGTGTTTTTGAAATTTTCTCCTTCTACGTTTCACCCACATTCTTCAAATTGTCCTATAAATTGTTAAGAGAAAAAAATTTACACTATAAATATGTTATAATAACATATCTTTTGAAATTTTAAAATATTAAAAAAATATAATTTCTAAAATGTTACTTATGATTAAATCTATTAAAATATAATTAAATTATTTTTTACTTACCATAATTTCTTCTCTATTTAGAATATACCATCATTCTTTAATTCTTTTTTTTTCTAAGTAAGGTGACACAAGATTAAATTAAATAAAAAAATAATATAAATTGATTAAATAAATTAAAATAATAAATACATATCTAAATAAAATCTTTTGTATCCTAAATGGAGAATTTGGAAAAATATAAAGTCTTTTGTATCCTAAATAAAATCATATTTAAATAAATAAATAACAATAAAAATTAAATATAAAATCAAAATCAAATTCAAAATATATAATAAAAGAAATTTTACCTTAAAATTAGAATTATTCCATTTATTCTTTATCAACCAAATCCGATCACTTGGAAGCACATCTTCTTGTCTACATTTATTTTCAACATATATTCAATGCAAAGGACAATGTTTATTTTTATATTGCTTGTGTAATTGTTTCGTTACATGATCTTTATATTCATTCAACAAATATAACCCATCCTAAAAGTTATTTTGTAAAAAGTAACAAATAAAACAAGATCAAAACATATTAATTATTTAGGATACATAAATAAAATTTGACTTTGTTAAATTAATAGAGTTATATTAATCTTCCTATGGTTCTACATTAAAACTAAATCATCTTAAGATATTCTTTTCCAAGTTTTAACTAGTAAATGAGCTTTTTTA
The DNA here is from genome assembly GCA_963425845.1 of Sphenostylis stenocarpa. NCBI lineage: Eukaryota > Viridiplantae > Streptophyta > Magnoliopsida > Fabales > Fabaceae > Sphenostylis > Sphenostylis stenocarpa. The sequence continues at coordinate 12,833,551 of OY731402.1, read as the reverse complement.
ATGTATACATACCGTTCCTTCATATTATTTATCTATATTATTGTTAAAGATAAAAATAAGTTAACTTAATAATAATGATTAACATTAATAATAATTAATTTTTGTCCCTTAAAAATATGGTTAAAATTTTAATCCAAAATGTTGTTATTTTTGTATTATTTAAATAATTTTTCAATTTTAATATTAAAATTATTAACTTAATTAAATATAAAATTAAGGTAATTTTTTATTTATTTATTGAAATAAAATTTTGAATTTAAGCATTACAAATAATATAATTTATTAAAGATATAAAACTAAGTTAAACTTGTATATATATGGTAACTAGTTTAATGTTTTATAAGTACATTGTCAAGGTTTCAAATAAGAACATTAATATTTTTAGCTTATTTACTTAAATAGTTGATTAAAATGGGAGTTTAAATTGAAGATAAGACAAATTTAATATTTTATTTTTCATTAAAAAAATAAATATATAAATACTAATAATAATTTATAAAAATTTAATAAGTTTTACATTAATGATATTTTTATAAAAATTAATTTTATTATATAGTATTACATATTTATAGCTAAGTATTTATGACATACATGATTTTATATATTTAATGAATTTGTGATAATAATTTTTAATTTAATCATTATTTAAAATAATATTTATAATAAATATATATTTTTATTACTTTTGTCACTTTTAATAAAATTACAGTGACAACATTTAATTTAGTCACTATTATAAATAATATTTGTGATAAATTAAAAATTCGTCACAAATAATATATAATAACAGATTTTATATTTGTTATTTAATTTTTTTATTAAAAATTATATTTATTGTAGTTACATCAAGTAAAACGTAAATCTCTTATTAGAGAAAACCATCACATATAAATAATCTTTACGATAGATTGATAAAAAAATTTCATTACAAGTAATGCAAAAACCTTGCTTATCGAGCATACAAATTAGAGTAATTTTTTAAATAAATTTGGGAACAAAATAACAATTTTTTGATATTACTACTTTGTTCAGTGGACATTATTAAAGAAATAAATTCAAAAGCTATTACAAAAATTTTGTTTCATTCCTTACTTGAATAATTATTTCTCCTTTCTTTTAACAAGCTACTTATATGCATCCTTGCAATGTGTTGGAAATGTTAACATTATGTATGTATTTAATAGACACATTGATACTATAAGAAAAATTAAATTTTTTGACAGACAAAATCCGTCGATAACTAAAAAATTTGGTTGGTAAATAGATATTATCGACAGATAGAAATCTGTCGAAAATTGTGTTGTCGGTAAAATTTATCGACGAATTTTTCTAGTCCGTCAGTAATTACTGATGGATATTTTCGTGGAAAATGTCATAAATAATTACTGACAGATATCTCTGTAGGTAAAGTCTGGTAGGTGGTCTACTTTCAAAAGACTTATCAACAGATATATTCATCTGTAATTACCGAATACTCCTTCCCTCAGTAATTACCAACGGATATATCCGTCAGTAATTACTGATGGATATTTTCGTGGAAAATGTCATAAGTAATTACTGACAGATATCTCTGTAGGTAAAGTCTGGTAGGTGGTCTACTTTCAAAAGACTTATCAACAGATATATTCATCTGTAATTACCGAATACTCCTTCCCTCAGTAATTACCAACGGATATATCCGTCTGTAATTATCAATGATAGTCTCCAGCCATTTACCAACGGATTATCCGTCATTAATATGCCGATAAAACTGCCTCTATTTCCAGAGCTATTATATTTTTGTCTCTTCCCATATAACCTATAAAATGTATAACATTCAATCCATTCAATGGTCCAATTCAACTATCCAATTCAATAATCTATTAAACAATCCAATTAAACATAAATCTAACTCAACTTAATAACAAGTCAATTCAAATGTACTCTAAATTATGCACTATGAAACATAATGTACAATCCTAAAAATAGGTTAAAGATACAAGTAGAACTGAAATATTATCCTATTATTGTTTGTATAACATTTAACAGTGAGAATAATCAAGAGAATGATGTTCAAGTATGTTATCTTCTTGTGGTGGGTTTTCTTGTTGCTCTTGATTCACTACCTATTGATGAGGTTGTTCTTCACTATCACGGTTGACTATGTTAGACAAATGACATCTAGAGGGGGGGGTGAATAGATGAACAAATTAAAATAGATGTCAATTAAAAATTTATTTTAAGATGTCTAATATTTATTAATTTAATTTTAATTATCAAATTGAACAAAGATAAAGTGGAAACAATATAATCAGAGAGATAAAATATCAACAAGATAGAGAAAGATAGAGATAAAAATAAGGGGCGTAAGGAGAGCAATGCAATGAAAAGAGATAAGGAAAAGAGAAGAGCACATAGTGGTTTATACTGGTTCGGGTATAATCAACTCTACATCTAGTTCCTAGTCAACTCTTAACACAAGAGTGACCCCAATTCACTATCTTTTAAATTCAGTTCACAAATTACAATCAACTCAGCAAAAAGCAAACTAATTCAAAAGATAATCACCTCCTTAGAAATCCACTAAGGATGAACACCTTCCTAGAATCCCACTAGGGATGAACATCTCCTCTGAACAAATCAAAGGATGAACACACCTCCTTAGAATCCCACTAAGGATGAACACCTCCCTAGAATCCCACTAGGGATGAACACCTCTTCTGAACAAATCAAAGGATGAAAACACCTCCCTGAAAAAATCAAAGGGATGAAAAGTTTCCACACAGGAAACCCTAAAAATACACAACAGAATGACAGTGACTACTTAAACCCTAAACAGGAAATTTAACAATCAACCACTTAAGCCTAAAAAGGATGAAGGTAATAAAATAAGAACAATCACACCTGGGTAATGGAGACAACAAATTGTAGAAGTCTATAGAATGTCAACCTCTAAGAATAAGTATGATTAAAAACGAAAACACAATGGGCAATGGAGAAAAGGGTTTTGGTAAAATATCTCTGTGGCAATGGAGAAGAGAGTTTTCTCAAAACATGTAAAATATCTCTGTTGCCTTGCTCAGAATTCTTTTCTTAAAACTGATTGAATATAAATTGTATTTTCGAATTCTGTAATTGTGTCATTTTGATTTTTCATCAAAACTCATTTAAATAGAAAAATAGCATCAGAAAATAGTCATTGGTCACTAATAATTTCATAGATTTTGTCCAAATAGAAAGGAAGTGGTATAAGGTGCTTTTAAAAAACATTTATTCTTCAAAATAGATATATTTTTCAAATTTGAACTGTCATAATCGATTATGTTACCAATATAATCAATTATGACAAAGAAATCATTTTTCTATTTCTGATGCATCATAATTGATTATGATAGTGAAAAATATCATGTTACGAAATTTTATCACATTTGTGCTTTGGAGGCTTATGCATAATATTACTTCATCAACTTATACCTCCATATCCAGTATTCTAAGACTCTATATAATCTTCAGGAATCATCTTGGGCTTGCTTGATGTTGAATAGAATCTTTATCAAAATCATTTCTTGGGTTTGCTTGAGTCTTGAATGTTGTTGACTTGAATCATCATCAAAATAATCTCTTGGGAATGTAAGCACTGTTTCACATTGTCATCAATTTCCCTTCATTGCCTTCAGACTATGTTGGCCCTGCTGAATGAGAGACTATGCACCGATGGGTAAAAATTGAACGACTGCACCGACAAGGGATTGAAACTCTCTAAATTGGTACTTTAGTCGTTTGTTGTGCTCCCTTATTCGAATAATTTATTCTTCTTGTGTAGATAGTCGTTGTATCAATTGATTCATCTCTTCTAAGTCAATTGAGGAGTTTGATGTTTGAGTTTGATACTTTAAGCTATCAGAACCACCCTGATAACCAACCATGAGCTAGTTCTCCAGCCCCATACAATGTTCCTTTATTCTTACCTCTAACTGTGTGGACCCAACAGCGGGACCTTATAACTTCATCATGTTTAGAATCATCAGGAGTGGACTCAGCTTCACCAACACAAGATCCAACAAAACCTTTCAAACCTCTTCTACCACTATAACATCTATCATACATTCAACTACGATTGAAAGGAACATCGTTCATTCTCTGTAACAATGAAGAAATAGGATGAATTGATTTTGGATGTTGAGAGATTAATTACAATATAAACTTGAAATTGGGGTTTGTATAGATGTAATAAACTTATAGGTGTACTACAAATCAAACTTTAATGTTAAGCACAAGTTCATACAATGAATGAACTAAAACTTTTATAAACAATAACTTATTGTTTAATCATTGTACACACTAATTAAGAACATGTAGATGATTGTATATGCCAAATAATTAAAAACATGCAGACTGCTACATGTTGAACTAAATTATGAACATATATACTTATGAATGTTCAAGTAATTACAAAATTTTTCCAATAAGTAAAAATTGCTGAATAAAATTACACAAAACAACAACAAATAGCCTTAATTACAAAAGTGTCCTAATAAGCAATTTCATAGATCAATGCAGATATGCATTTCATTCAACACCAAAAATATCCAAATAAGAGACTCCAAAAGAAAAAGAAGGAAACCTGCACAGTTAGGATGCACATCAAAATCTTATGAGTTATCAAAACCCAAGCACACACTCTCAGATCAGCCAGCAGCCCTAGTCCACAATGAGATAAACAAAATAAGGTCAAATCTAAACCATGTAGAAACAAACATCCTGCTCAAAATCTTGCAGATCCCAATCAATCAGAGACAAAAAGCTCAAAGAGAAACCAAACCAAACCATAAAAAACAAAGACCCTAATCAGAAATCAATCTCATATTGGAATCAGGCAAAACAAATTTCAACAAACATAAAATGAGACCCAAAGCATGGCCCCAGGCATCGAGTTCAAGCTCTACAAGGAACCTGGCTAGCGACTTCTGCTTTGAGCAAAGACTCAGTGCTGCCAAGAACGTGTCGATTCTGGTGCGGTGGTTGGGATAGACTAGACAGAGTGGATGGGAGCTCGCCGCTGTGTGGGTGGCTCACGGTGGTTTTGCAGCAGCTCCGATGAAGGGAGGTGTGGTGGCACGATTCACGATGAAGGGGAGAAAAAATAGTGGCGCAGTGGCTTGCGGAGGGGCTAGGGCTGTCGTGCACGACTCAAATGCGTTGATTCCGGTGCGGTGGTTAGGCTGGACTAGAGAGAGTGGATGGGAGCTTGTTGCTGCGTGGGTGACTCACGCTGGTTTGGGCACAATTCCGATGAAGGGAAGTGTGGTGTAAGCTCTTCGTGGTGCAATTCACAGTGGTGCGGTGGCTGTGGGATTGCCGAGGGAGGCCACGGTGGCTCGCGAAGGGTTAGGGCTACTGCGCGTAGCTAAGGTCAGTCGTGGTTGGTCACGCGGTGGCGAATTTGGGGTTGAAATTGACGAGAATCTGTGAGGTGCACAATGGGAATGAAGGGAAGAGGGAATCACCCCACCTACAAACATTTTCGACGGATAAATTAGTTAGCAAGTAATTGTTAATTTATCATCGGATAAATTAATCGGTAATACAAATTTCTTCCACAACAAATATCGGTGGGTATAATCTGTTGATAAAAGTTTATTTTTCGATCGATTTAAATCCGTCGGATAATTTTTGTTGGTAATTAACAATTTTCTTGTAGTATGAAGAATCAATCACAATTAAAAATATCATGAAAATATTATCTGCAAATGTTTAACCATCTTTCTTGATTTTTAAAGAATCCAAATACTTTTTCTTATTTCTCTCTTAATAATATGAATCACAAGGAGTGATTTAGGATCTTTAAGGTTAGAACCTTGTAGGAAATTTAGGAATTTAGTGATAAGGTGGAAGAAAAGAATCACTCTTTCCAAGGAAGACAACTCACAAAGGATATGAAAGTCCTTTGATATAGCCAAATATTCTTGAATCACTCAAAAACTTAGGAGAATCACTCTCACTAAGATAAAAGAGATAAACTCTAATATTTCTTAAAATAAAACTCAACTTGTTATTTCTGATAAAAATTGTTCAACTTATAAAGAAGTTTTGCCATCAGAGTTACAAATATTCATTAAAGGAAAATAAATGCTAATAATGATTTATTAGCCTAGGAATTGAAAATTACTTAATGATTGATTGTAACTGAAATTGTGGCATCCAAAATTCAATCAGTTATGCATCCTCTTGGTCTCCCAAAGACTGATAACTAAATATCCAATTGGGCCCTTATTACAACTTGCAATAAAACTAAACTAAAGCCCATTAATTGATTAATCCAAAACACAATTTGGTCAACCAACAATACTTGTTGAAGAGCTTCATTTACTTCTCTTGCTCTAGCCCTTATCATGGGTCATGTTCACATCATTCTCTCCCTCTTGAAAAGGATTTGTCCTCAAATCGGATTCGTCATCTACATTAAAAAAAGATAAGTCTGACAAATTAAATGTAGAACAAACATTATACTCACTTTTTATGACTAAATAACTCTCCCTCACTTCAAGTGTTTTACTTTTCTTTTGATCACTATTTTTCTTCTCAAGTGTTTCACTAACGTTTTTTTTTTCTCTTTTCTTGAAAACAAATTTCTCTCATTTTCTTTTTATCCTCCTCTATCATCAATTTGATGTTCAAACCTTTAAACCGGGGCTCTGATATCAACTAATATGATTCACAAGGGGTGATTTAGGATCTTTAAGGTTAGAACCTTGTAGGAAATTTAGGAATTTAGTGATAATAAGGTAAAAGAAAAAAATCACTCTTTCCAAGGAAGACAACACACAAAGGATGTGAAAGTCCTTTGATACAGCCAAATATTCTTGAATCACTCAAGAACTTAGGAGAATCACTCTCACTAATATAAAAGAGATAAACTCTAATATTTCTAAAAATAAAACTCAACTTGTTATTTCTGATAAAAATAGTTTAGCTTATAAAGAAGTTTTGCCATCAGAGTTACAAATATTCATTAAAGGAAAATAAATGCTAATAATGATTTATTAACCTAGGAATTGAAAACTACTTAATAATTGATTGTAATTGAAATTGTGGCATCCAAAAGTCAATCAACTATACACCCTCTTGGTCTCCCAAAGACTGATAACTAAATTTTCAATTAGGCCCTTATTACAACTTGCAATAAAACTAAACTAAAACTCATTAATTGATTAATCCAAAACACAACTTGGTCAACCAACAAGTATTGTTAAAGAACTTCATTTGTTTCTCTTGCTCTAGTCCTTAAAGAACTTCATTTGTTTCTCTTGCTCTACCCCTTATCATGATCATGTTCACATCACTTAATGTCCTTTCTCCTTATAGAAAAAAATAAAAAATGCACAACATCATTTTATTCAATTTGACCTTGTTATGCATTCTTTTTTTAACGCTTTTTTATGCTTTATTTTTCTTTTTGTAGTTTTTGCCAACTACCATAACTGCTCCCATTTTTTTAAAGAATATTTTATTCTCATAATCAATTAGCAAATTTAATATCTCTAATTATTTTTACTGACGTTGAAATTAACAATTAATTGTAAAAAAAGTGAAAAAATATAAAAAATTACAAAAAACTTAAAAATATCATATCAAATTTAAGCATTTATAAACATTATTCATCTTAATAAAAATTTTTATAATTAATATATTGTTGTTCTACTTTTACCACTGTATATCTTTATAAGATATATAATGATTTTTTTATCATGTACTCACCGTTTTGTTTTGCTGAGAATTTAAGAAAATTAAAAATTCATCGAATTAAAAAAATAGAATAATTTACAAGTGTGAGAAAAATATATAACATAATATTTTATTGAAGATTATATTATATTCTCTTATATAATTAGTTTGTATTTTTTTTATAAAAATAAATACTTGTGATCTTTGAAACTTAGAATTTATTGATGACAAAATAATAATTTTTTTTAAATATATTGATTCTCTCGACTTCTCAAGTTCCACAATAATCTTATAGATGATGTCAATAAACTTTTTTATATACATGAGAATAATAAATTATTCTCAAGTTTTAATATTAGTCATCTCAACCATTTCCTATATTAAGTATATGATAAAGCGATAAAAAGAAAAATAAATTATTATGTGTAAGATTAGTAAACGTATGTTTTCATTGAATGAGAAAACAAAATTATAATTTTAAAGTTGTCAATAAACTACTTGATTATCATGTCATATCTCATGCATTTATCAAAAGAATTTGTGTAATATGTATTCTTTTAAAAGAAATTATTATATTATTTAAATTTGGGTAGTTCACTACAAGAAATTTTGATATTATCGACGGTCAAAATCCGTCGGTAATAACAAAAATCCGTCGGTAATATCCATTTACCGACGGATTTTCGACGGCCAAAAATCCGTCAAAAATTTGGTTGTCGGTAAATATTACTGACGGATTTAATAGTCCGTCGATAATTACCGACGGATATATCCGTCGCTAAATGTTTGACAAAATTATCGACTGGACGAGAATCCGTCGGTAATATTTTTATTATTTATTAAATATTTTACTTATATAGATTATTTATTTTATAGAATACCCCTTCCCTTTATATAGATTATTTACTTATTTTTATTATTTATTATTAATTATTTTTCCCTATTACATTTTTATAGGTTTCAATTATTATCATATTATTCGAACCCAGTACCTTAGAGTTAGAGGTCGATACTCCAACCACTAAACTACCAGAATTTTTTGATAATAATTTACAAATAAATTATATTTATATACAAATATATTTATATATTTATATACAAATATATTTATATATATTTATATATATTTATATATTTATATATTTATATATTTATATATTTATATATTTATATATTTATATATTTATATATTTATATATTTATATATTTATATATTTATATATTTATATATTTATATATTTATATATTTATATATTTATATATTTATATATTTATATATTTATATATTTATATATTTATATATTTATATATTTATATATTTATATATTTATATATTTATATATTTATATATTTATATATTTATATATTTATATATTTATATATTTATATATTTATATATTTATATATTTATATATTTTATATATTTATATATTTATATATTTTATATATTTTATATATTTATATTTTTATATATTTATATATTTTATATATTTATATATTTATATTTTTATATTTTTATATATTTATATATTTATATATTTTTATTTTTATATTTTATATATTTATATATATATTTATATATTTATATATATATATATATATTTATATACAATTAAATATTTTTATATGTTTTTATATATTTTTATATATTTATATATAATTAAATATTTATTTTTTAAAATTATTTAATTTAAGAAATTATTATAAATTAATCTAATTATGATTAAATGAAATTATTAAATAAAAAATATTTAATTTTTTAATTAGTTGAATATTTACTAATTGATAATTTACCGACGGAAATATCCGTCGGTAATTTACAGATGTAATTAATTATTAATTTATCGACGGATATATTCGTCGGTAAATTCATCTGTCAATTACCGATGGATTTATCGACGGATATATCCGTCGGTAACTAATTATTATTTTACCGACGGATATATCCGTCTGGTAAGATCAAATTCTACAAATATTTTATATCCGTCGGTAATTTCCATCAGTAATAATTATTTTCCGATCGGATACAAATCCGTCGGTAAATATCCGATCGATAATACGCGATTTTCTTGTAGTGGTTGTCAAATCATTTCAATAACATCTATGAATTCAAAATACACATCTCATACAATAATCAACTACAAATCTCTTAATTATACTTTCTTATTAATTAACAATACTTTATTATATATATATATATATATATATATATATATTATAACTAATTATCAATAATTTATCAAATATTTTGTTATTAATTATTATTTAAAATAATATTATATTATACATCTTATTTTATAATCAATTATTCAAATATTTAATATATATATATATATATAATTTTTTTAAATTATTAAGTAATATATATATATTTACTCATCTCTACGTACCTTTTTTATTAAAAAAACACTATGACAGAAATTAAAAAAAAAATAGCAAACAACCCCTGTATTAATTTATATTACATTAGAGAGAATCTATTAAAATTAAAAATCATGAATGTATATCTTTTTCTATTTTTTTTCTGTTCACACATAACAATTTTTGGTATAATTAATAAGTTATTTCCTTTATAAACACTTTAATTTATTATAGAGATAAAATTTATTATCTACTAATATTAAATATCTAATTATTATATAGATAATTTTTTAAAAATAAAGTAATTATCTCTTTATTTTATTAATTTTTTAATAAATTTTTTAATTATAATTTAAAATTGATCACCATAATTAAGTTATGTTTGTTTGCAGAAAAAAAGCGAACAACAAATATTCTTGTTTGGAGGAAAGTAACCTATGTTATTTTCTACTTTACCTTTCATCTCATATATAACTAGAAAATAGTGGAAAGTGTCCGAAAAGTATTATTTTATAAAATTATTTTTATTTAAATAAATAATTATTTATTTTTATGTTTATAATTTTAATATATATATATATATATATATATATATATATTTTATTGACATTTAACTATTTTAATAAAATTTCATAAATATAAAAGTCATTACAAAGATTAAATAAATAACTTAATATATATATATATATATATATATATATATATATATTAATATATGATATTATTTTATTAATTTAAATTCATATTTTTAAAAAAGATATAATTTTGTAATAAAAAATATTTTATAATTATATATCAAATATATATTATTAAAAAATAGTTATTCCTTAAAAGTATTAATTTTAAAAGTTGTTTCATTAATTGAATTATTTTCTAAAATAAATACTTTTCTTTCATTTTAAGTCATTTTCTGCTCAAATGGATAATAATATTTTTTAACTTTATTCTATCTCTTTTTCTTTTGTTTTCACATTTTCTTTTTATTTTTACTATGACTTTTATAATTATAATTTAAATTATTTGAGATCTTAGAATTATTATAAACAAGATATCAGCAATAGGATGATATAAGTATTTATTGGATAAATATTAATAAATATTATTTATTAATTTACCCACATAAATGATAGTCAGTTTGATGTGTACAAATTACTCAAAAAATAAATAAATTCTAATAATTAATATTAGTTTAATATGTTAATATATTATGAAAAAAATACATATTTTCTTTATGAAGAAAATAAATATTTTGTTAGACATCATATTATGGCATTAATTTATAAGTTATTTGTTATATTTTTATTCTGGATAATTAATGCTTTATAAATTTAGTTGAATGATTAAATATAATTAAATACTTTTGGGACTAATGACTATTCAAAAAGGAATATCTACTTTTGGTATTGAATTCTACAATAAAATTTAAGCATAGGATATCATGATAAATTGAATGATAAAAGAAAAATATTTTTTCTTTACTCATGATAATTATATCATATTTTAGAGTTAATTGGACTTATGAAATAGGTTTTTAAAGGAATATATGTATTATTTTGTTTTATCTTAAAGTTTAAGAGTCTTAAAAATTGTTTATTTTGATTAATATATTACCGATTTAATATTGAAGCTATCCAGCAGATAATAATTAGTATTTTGATATTTATGAAAGAAATTAATTTTAATATTTGATTCACTACAAAAAAAAACACATTTAGCCACCGAAATTAGCGACCGAATTTTTTCGTCAGCAATTAGCTGATCGCTTTAGCGATCGATTTAATTTTGGTCGCAATTAGCTGACCGATTTAGCTGACCACTTTAATTCGGTCGCTAATTAGCTAACCGATTCAATGACCACTTTAATTCGGTTGCAATTAGCGACCAATTTAGCGACCAAAATATGATTTATTTTGCACTTTTTTATATAGCGATCGAAATAGCGACCAATATTTTGCGTCGCAAAATTTCGATCGCTAAATCGGTGGCTATTTCATACTAAAATAAAAAAATCATTTAGCTGACCGATTTAGCGACCGAATTACAAATTGAAATAGTGACCGAATTAAAATCGATCGCTAATGAGAAAATAGCATGACTGAATTGAAATCGATCGCTAATGAATATTATTTTTTTATTATATTTAAATTTATTTTTTTATAAATATACTTTAATTGTTTTAGTATATTTTTTACAATTTATTTTTTAAAAGTAATTTATTTTTAAAAATAATTTAATTTTTAAAATATACTTTAAAAATAAACTTTGGTCTCAATATTAACAAAATGAATTGTAATAAATCAAATTTATTAAAAATTTAAATTGTAATAAATTAAGACTAGAGTGATGTTAACTATTCAATACATTGTTTAAGAAAAGTTTAATAACAAATATTCTTGAATTTATTTTTCAATTGAAAATTTCAATTGAAATTAAATTATATTTTAAAAATTTATATTAAAAAAATTGAAGAAAATAGAGATTTAATTATACTTTTAATAAATTTAACATAATAATAGTTTTGATTTGTATTTTTAAATATTTATTTTAATTTTTTAAAACTGGAGAAACTATAATTTTAGTTTCTAAATACTAAATTTAAAGAATTAAATTTATTATTATTTAATCTTTTAATTTTAGTATTAAAAATTTAAATTATATTTTATTAAATTAAAATAATTACAATATATTTTTCTACTTTGAGAATGAAAAATATAATTAAACTAAAACTCGAAAATATTATAATACATTTTTGAACTCTTTTTTATTAATTTTTTTTCCTAATTTTTTATAAAGTCAATTTTAATATTTAAAAGTATTTAACATTTTATTTTCTGAAATGTTTTCTCGTATTACCAAATTCCAGCTCTTAATAACCTCTACAACCAAATTCCAAATTGAGAGAAACCAAGTGCCCAAATTCCAGGCACCAAACAATACAAAAAGAATGTAAAGAAATGAAAAAGAAGAAACTAGAATGCTCAAACCAGTTTATGCAATTCTCGTGTAAGTGTTTCTTCTTCAAAAGAAATCAAGTTGCCTCAAGAAAGATTTTCAAAGAACTTCTCAAAAACTGATGCGAATCTTTCTTGAAAAGAGTGTCGAAGTTTGCTTGATTGATTGCTCAAGGATGTGTAAAAGATGATATTCAATGTATGTTAAAAAAGTTCAAGCCAAACTGTTTTTATAGAAGATTTTCAAAACTGCTGTATTAATTAATCTGTTAAAAGATTCTTTTAATCTGTTAAAAGTGCAGTTTTAATCTGTTAAAACTTCTTTTAATCCATTAATACGTTCTTGATTCTTTAACAGATTTGTTTTAACTGATACGACAACGTTTATATCAATTAAAACACTTTACAAAAAATCTTCTAAGTTGATTTAATCGATTGTTTCGCGATTCAATCGATTGAAATACTGCAAAAATTTCTTGTAAAACTTTTCAAGTTATTTTAACTGATAAAAATAAGTTTTAATCGATTAAAACGCTGTGTAGAAATTTTTATGTTGTTTTAATCGATTGAAACGAGATTTAATCGATTAAAAGAGTTCTGATCGATCATAACTAAATTCTGATCGATCATAACTATTTCTGATCGGTCATAATTGCATTCTGATCGATCATCATGAACCCTTAAGTGGTTTTAATCGATTAAAATCAAGTTGTATCGATTAAAATATTGTAAAAACATTTCACTTGACATTTTAAGTAATTTTAATCGGTTCTATCAAAGCTGTATCAGTTAAAAACTTGTTTGAGAAAGCTTTTGTCAAAATACTTTGTTTTTAATTGTTAAAAACATTTTTATAGGCATTTTGCAAAATCTTTTAAGTGAAGAAACCTCATGCAACAGAAATCTTTTAATTTTAGTATTAAAAATTTAAATTATATTTTATTAAATTAAAATAATTACAATATATTTTTCTACTTTGAGAATGAACAATATAATTAAACTCAAAATTGACAATATTATAATACATTTTTGAACTCTTTTGGATTAAATTTTTCTTCCTAATTTTTGATAAAATTAATTTTAATATTTAAAAGTATTTAACATTTTGAATTCTGAAAGGTTTTCTCTAATAGCAAATTTAAAAACATAATATTCAAAAAATAGTTAATGTAAGTTTTCATTATGATCTATTATATTTTGAAATGATCGATCATAATTGAAACGATATAATAGTGGTTCAAGGTTAACCGCTATCTAAAATATATTTTAGATAGCGGTTAAGGTTTAACCGCTATTAGAAGTGCGCTTTAAGAGCGGTTCTCGTGGAACCGCTATCTAAAATGTATTTTGCTTGAGCGACATCTGGTCTCGCTCGAGCGAAACGCCCCTGCACAAAATTGGCATTCTCGGGTTGTATTTCGCTTGAGCGACTCTAGTCTCGCTCGAGCAATATCCGATGAAAAAATGTATCAATAAATCAATAAAATATAGTTAGATAGCGGTTAAGGTTTAACCGCTATTAGAAGTGCTCTTTTAAGAGCGGTTCCGATGGAACCGCTATCATATACAACCATATTTTAAGGTTCTGATCGATCAGATTTTCAAAATAATCGATCATATTTGCTAATTTTTTCAAATAAGTAATTATAATCGATTAGTTTTCTAAATTATTGATTAGAATTGATTAGTTTTTCAAATAATAGATTATAATTGATTAATTTCTGAAATATATATTAAAAAATTATAATTAAAAATATAGATTATTTAAGAATATTAACTATTGTAAAGATAAAATTGAACATGGGAGGAGATGAGGATGATAATATAATGATAGAAGTTCAAAAAATGTAGAATTGAGAAGTTTGAAACAAAAAAATTAAGAAAATAGATATTTAATTACACTTTTAATAAATTGAAGATAATACTAGTTTTGATTTTTATTTTTAACTATTTATTTTAATTATTTAAAACAGAGAAACTATAATTTTAGTTTCTAAATACTCAATTTAAAGAATTAAATTCATTATTATTTAATCTTTTAATTTTAGTATTAAAAATTGAAATTATATTTTATTAAATTAAAATAATTACAATAAATTTTTCTACTTTGAGAATGAACAATACAATAAAACTCAAAATTGAGAATATTATAATACATTTTTTAACTCTTTTGGATTAATTTTTTTTTCTAATTTTTTATAAAGTTAATTTTAATATGTAAAAGTATTTAACATTTTAAATTCTGAAAGGTTTTCTCTAATAGCAAATTTAAAATCATAATATTCAAAAAAATAGTTAATGTAATATAATAATCGGTTCCACTTTAACAACTATCTAAAGTGTATGTTAGATAGCGGTTAAGGTTTAACCGCTATTAGAAGTGGTTTTTCATAGCGGTTCCAGTGGAACCGCTATCATATACAACCATATTTTAAGGTTCTGATCGATCAGATTTTCAAAATAATCGATCATATTTGCTAATTTTTTCAAATAAGTAATTATAATCGATTAGTTTTCTAAATTATTGATTAGAATTGATTAGTTTTTCAAATAATAGATTATAATTGATTAATTTCTAAAATATATATTAAAAAATTATAATTAAAAATATAGATTATTTAAGAATATTAACTATTGTAAAGATAAAATTGAACATGGGAGGAGATGAAGATGATAATATAATGATAGAAGTTCAAAAAATGTAGAATTGAGAAGTTTGAAACAAAAAAAATTAAGAAAATAGATATTTAATTACACTTTTAATAAATTGAAGATAATACTAGTTTTGATTTTTATTTTTAACTATTTATTTTAATTATTTAAAACAGAGAAACTATAATTTTAGTTTCTAAATACTCAATTTAAAGAATTAAATTCATTATTATTTAATCTTTTAATTTTAGTATTAAAAATTGAAATTATATTTTATTAAATTAAAATAATTACAATAAATTTTTCTACTTTGAGAATGAACAATATAATAAAACTCAAAATTGAGAATATTATAATACATTTTTTAACTCTTTTGGATTAAATTTTTTTTCTAATTTTTTATAAAGTTAATTTTAATATGTAAAAGTATTTAACATTTTAAATTCTGAAAGGTTTTCTCTAATAGCAAATTTAAAATCATAATATTCAAAAAAATAGTTAATGTAATATAATAACGGTTCCACTTTAACAACTATCTAAAGTGTATGTTAGATAGCGGTTAAGGTTTAACCGCTATTAGAAGTGGTTTTCATAGCGGTTCCAGTGGAACCGCTATCATATACAACCATATTTTAAGGTTCTGATCGATCAGATTTTCAAAATGATCGATCATATTTGCTAATTTTTTCAAATAAGTAATTATAATCGATTAGTTTTCTAAATTATTGATTAGAATTGATTAGTTTTTCAAATAATAGATTATAATTGATTAATTTCTGAAATATATATTAAAAAATTATAATTAAAAATATAGATTATTTAAGAATATTAACTATTGTGAAGATAAAGTTGAACATGGGAGGAGATGAGGATGATAATATAATGATAGAAGTTCAAAAAATGTAGAATTGAGAAGTTTGAAACAAAAAAAATTAAGAAAATAGAGATATAATTACACTTTTAATAAATTGAAGATAATACTAGTTTTGATTTTTATTTTTAACTATTTATTTTAATTATTTAAAACGAGAGAAACTATAATTTTAGTTTCTAAATACTCAATTTAAAGAATTAAATTCATTATTATTTAATCTTTTAATTTTAGTATTAAAAATTGAAATTATATTTTATTAAATTAAAATAATTACAATAAATTTTTCTACTTTGAGAATGAACAATATAATAAAACTCAAAATTGAGAATATTATAATACATTTTTGAACTCTTTTGGATTAATTTTTTTTCCTAATTTTTTATAAAGTTAATTTTAATATTTAAAAGTATTTAACATTTTGAATTCCGAAAGGTTTTCTCTAATAGCAAATTTAAAAACATAATATTCAAAAAAATAGTTAATGTAAGTTGTCATTATGATCGATCATAATTGAGAGGCTATAATAGCGGTTCCACTTTAACCGCTATCTAAAGTGTATGTTAGATAGCGGTTAAAGTTTAACCGCTATCATATACAACCATATTTTAAGATTGTGAAGTCTCGGGTTGTATTTCGCTTGAGCGACACTATACTCGCTCGAGCGACATCCGATTCAAACATGTGAGGTCTCCCATGTTACATTTCCGGCTAACTTTGATCGACGTTTACGCAGGTCAACATTCGCTCAAGCGAAAATAGCATCGCTCGAGCGACGCGACCTGCACAATATTGGCATTCTCGGGTTGTATTTCGCTTAAGCGACACTAGTATCGCTCGAGCGACGCCACCTGCACAAAATTGGCATTCTCGGGTTGTTTTTCGCTTGAGCGACACTATCTCGCTCGAGCGACATCCACATTTTTTGGTTATGATCGATTACATTTTCAAATGATCGATCATATTTGAAAATATATAATAGCGGTTAAGATTTAACCGCTATTAGACGTGCTATATAATAGCGGTTAAGATTTAACCGCTATTAGAAGGGCTATTATAATAGCGGTTAAGATTTAACCGCTATCATATATAACCACATTTTTGACTTTCCTATCTCGCGCCACTTATCCCCAAATAACCCTAACTCTCGCGCCTCACTCACCCATTCCTCTTAACCTTGGCCAGTATCTCCTCCTCACTCTCGGCGAGCCCTAGCCCCCTCACTGCTCCCCCCAAGTCAGCCCTCACCCTAATCCAACCTCCACCAAAGCTCCTCGTCAACCGCACGCCACCCTATGAGCCACCGCTCCATCGCGAATCCCCGCGCTTCTCGTGAGCACTGCACCCCAACACCTGTTGTTTGGACCCCCAAACCCCAGTCATCACCACCGCCTTCCTGGCCACCATCGTGGCCATCCCTAAATCTCAACCTAACCTCCACCATCAAGGTCTTTCCATGCCTCAGTTGCCCCAATCGTGCCATTGAGTTCCCCGCGAACTAGAGGTGAGTCAGAGGGGTCGCGAGTCAAGGGCTTCGGTTCACATTTTGCCGCTATGTTCTATTTCTTTTATGCCTTTTTACTGTGGATTGTTCTCCTTGGTTAAGGATGAATTGTGTGTGGGTCTGGTTTATTTTCGTATGAATTGTCAAACTGACTACCTCTATTGGTTGAATGGGGTTCCTGTTTGATTCTGGGTCTTATACTGTTATTTCCGTTTAGTTTTTTTTCCTGAATTTGTAGTTTTCATGTTGGCTGCGTAATTTACTAGACCTTACCATCCACAAAATGTTTGCCACTCGTTCTTATCTGTATAGAACAGTTTATACACATCCAAAAGTGAAGGTATGAACTATGTTCATTTTGTTAAGAAGATTATTGAATTTTAGGTAGATGTAGATACCTGCCTTTTTTTTCCTTACCTGTCTACTTAATATCCATGAACTTACCATTCTTGGTTTTTACAGTTTCTAATTCCATTTTGTTTTATATATGTATCTCGCGGAAGAGTGGTGGAGTTACTCCGAAAGAGGAGGATGTAGTTGTTTGTAACGTCAAAATTGATTTGACTAGTGGAAATCATAATCCTCTTGAAAGGTATTCAATGAAGAATAATCACGCTTGTTGAACATATACATTTAGTTTGTTTTAACTTACTATAATGTTATCCTAATGCATTATTTTTCTCTCTTATGGTGCATGTTTCGTGGCAGCATCCACTTTTTCAAGGTACATCGCCAAACCTACCTAACTATCTTTCATCAAGATATTTCTTTAATCTTCTTATATATTAATTGGTTTTGCCTGTGTCTATATTGTATTAGTGGATTATATCTTTTTTTGCACTATTAAACATCTTACCTTATGCAGTTTGACAGTTTCCTTGCTAATAAGTTTTAGTTTAAACTGTTTTATATTACTTCGTTGGGATACTCGGGCTGCAATTGTTCAAAATTATTGAAATATTTAAAGTGGTTTAGTTTGGCCCATTATTGGTGCTTAGTTTGGAATTAAATTATGCTAGCTGTATTGAGTTACCTAGTTTCAATAATGCATTCAGGATTATGAAAGCAATGAGAAATTTACAATACCCGATGATCGTGTAAGCCACTTGTTACATATATCTTACCAAGATATGATAGTTAAGGTGTACTCCAAAAAGGTCGAACCTGGTTAGTTATCCCGTGCATGTTTAAACTTCTTTCCTTTACCCATTCAAGGTTGGATTCACTAATATATTGCTTTGTGCAATCCTATAGGTGCAGACAATTTCGAGAGGCTTTTGAAAATTTTCAATTGAAGACATATGGGATCAAAGCACGGGCACATTCAACACTACAAAAGAAGCGACGTAACAAATCGGTTTTATGAAGGGAAATGTATCACTACTATGATACTATTTTTTTTTGTTCACCTTTATTGTGTCTCACCTTTCTTGGTATATATGCATTTTCTACAATTGAAATATAGTCTTAAGTCCACAGAAAACAATATTGACACCCTCTTAAGATTGTGCTAGAGTTACCATATAAAAAAAGGCAATTATGTGTATAGCAGTGTTTAAGTGTAACAGTTTCATTTAGTAGTACTTGGCAATGAGAAATCTTTTCTCATCATCGTTAGTTGGCAGTTTCAATTTGCAAATGTTTCTCAAATCTTAAGTTTATGACAAATTGGTCCACATTTCATGGATGAGAATGCATCTTAACTACTAACTACTAAGCATTCATTATGTAACACAATTGTGTCCAATTGGAGAAAAAAAGTTGTCTAATGAACTTGATATAATTAAAAATGTAAATAAATAAAAATAATTAACTTTGTTATTAATTTAGCGACCGATTTAGCGATCGAATTTTTGGTCGCTACAAATTTATTATAATATACAATTCAAATTTAGCGACCGATTTAGTGACCGATTTAAATTATTATTTAAACAATTCAATTAATATATTAGCGACCGATTATATCCGTCACTATTATTTTTAACTTTGTCTCCCATTTAGCGACCGATTTAGCGTAACCGATTTTAATTATTATTTAAATAATTATATTAATATATTAGCGACCGAATATATTAGTCGCTATTTTTTAAAACATTACCACTGATTTAGCGACCGATTTAGCGACCAATTTATTATATTAATTTCGGTCGCTATTTTGGTCTTCAATGAATAAGTGACCAAATTATTTAGCGACCACCTCATCGGTCGCTATTTAGCGACCGAAATGTAAATCGGTCGCTAACATATTAGCGACTTGCCCTTTTGTGACCAACCATTTCGGTCGCTAACAGATTAGCGACCGATTTTTGGCCATTAGCGATCGATTTTTTCGGTCGCTAATACCGTTTTTTCTTGTAGTGATTATTAAAAATTCTAATGTGATCAAATAATTAATTAATTTTATATAAAATATTATTATATTATCTATCAATATATTCAAAATATTTAAAAGTTGTAAGAAAAAAATATTATCAAGTTTTCTTAAATTATTTAATAAAAATTGTTTTTTTAATTAATTATTGTGCAAAGCGGTTTAAAAATTATATATATTAATAATGTTTGTTTTTATAGTTTTCTCCTGTGTGCCCTAAAATTTAAGGTTACATATTTGGTACATAATTTTTATGACTTATCTTTCTTCTCTTCTTTCTCATAGTTTGTGAATACCAAATACTTTAATTATTTTTATTATTATTTTTTTCAACAGATTAACATGATTGATAACAAAGATAAGTGTTGGTGTGAATGGGCGCACAAAATTTTTATATAATTGATTTTATTAATGCTTCTATAATGGATTATTATATACTCAATTCCATACGTAATTCCTTATATTATATCTAATTTATATAAAAAAAATAGATCTTATTTTTTTTATTATGCGTTATAAATTATCTTTAAATTTAGGTTGATAATTTTTTTAAAAATAATCTTTAATCTGAGAAGTATTTAATTATATCTTATCTACCATTCTAAAATATTAAGGGTCTAAAATTAAAACATGATAAATAATTATCAATTAAAATAATAATTATAAATCAAATAAAATATTTATTTATTTTTTAGAAATTTTGATTGATAAATTAAGAATTAAAGTAATATTAATCATTTGAACAATTTCATTTAAGTCTTAATTTATATAAATATAATAAAAAGAATGACTTTTGTGATAAAAATAAAATTGTCTGATATTGGACATAATCTTTGGTGGGATAGAATCATAGAGGGGATTTTCCGAAGGAGGAGATACATAGAATTGGTGAGCTTAGTATTAGTTTAACAACAAAAGGAAATGAAGATAAAAGTTGTACTTGAGCAAACACCAAAAAGGGGGTCACTACATCTGCTTCTAGCGGGAGAGCTTCAGAGACAAATCAATATAATTAGAAGCAGAATCTCCATAGGCTGCAGCAGTGATAGAAGAAGCT
Organism: Sphenostylis stenocarpa; assembly: GCA_963425845.1. Taxonomy (NCBI): domain Eukaryota; kingdom Viridiplantae; phylum Streptophyta; class Magnoliopsida; order Fabales; family Fabaceae; genus Sphenostylis; species Sphenostylis stenocarpa. The sequence continues at coordinate 12,812,080 of OY731402.1, read as the reverse complement.
TCAGCACCACCTACAGCAACTGATCTTACTGTGGGCAATTCCAGCTCCTTGGAAGTAGTGCTTCTGCCATCTTTTCCTGGGAAAAACTCATATTCCATGAAAACCCTGCCATTTGCTGAGTTTCCCCTCCTGTGAACCGCAACAACCTCCACACACTAACACAATAAAGGATCAACCAATTTATAAACTCAGCTATTATACAATCTTAATTCCAAAATGTACACATTTTTTCTAAGAAAATTATCTACACTAAGGAATAATGTTATATTAAACATGTAGCAACAACCATCATGAAATAGTCAAATAGATATGAATCTACCTCATCAATGGGAGTAGCACAAGCAGATTCATGTCTGGCCAGTTTGTTATGGAAATCACTGGTTTCCCCAACAAGACTTGGGACAGAAGATTGGGGCATAAATCCGAGAAAATCATGGTCATTGGGCCATATCTCCAAAGTCCTCTCTCTCCTTACATTTGATCCTTTTTCATTGTCATCGTTGAAACGTGTTTTCTGAGAAAAATACAACCGTATACACATATGCACACACAAGAATGTTCAACAAACCATGAATAGAAATATTCAACAGATCATCATCAACATTCAACAGAAATTAAAACAAGTGTTAGACAAAACATATTTTTAATCACAAGCCATTAATGAGAAAAGCTATTTGTTAGCATCCAAATTAATGACCTAACATATAATTTATTTGTTTATTTCTACACATGCCATGGTGTTGAATTTAGTAGTGTATACCTTGAGGCAAAAATCAAAACATTCAGGTTGAGAATGGAGATTTGGAATTGAAGAGAGCTCTTTCGAGGTCTCAAGGGGGGTTCCAACCAAGAGTGGAGGCCCAGATCCATAGGAACCATTACCAACAACCCTGTTATGAACTATCCAGCCCCCACCAATAGTGTTGTTTCCATTGATCACTTGTTGTTGAGGGCATTGAAACTGAAAGCCAAGGTTTGCTGATGGTGCACCACACCTCAAAGGAATACCCCCATTTGCAAAGGCTGGAGGGTGGCACTGAAAATGTTGTTGTTGTTGATGATGATCATGGAGGGTAGTTACTGGTAGTACTCCAGAAGACCCTTCACTCATCTTCTTCCAAGACTCTTGAATCCTCAACCTTTCTAACTGGGCCACACCTAAACCTCTCTGGGGTGGCTTCTTTGGACCCTTCCCATTGGTCCTCCTGCTCCTGCTTCTACTTCTTCCGGCTTCATCCTTTCCTTCTTCCTCATGGAAAATGTTGTGCTCAGAAGCCATGGTAACTTTTTGAAGGAAAAAGAAAATTCGTTTGATAAATGCTTTGGACTTAAAGGAGTGAGATATATAGAGAGATAAATAAAGAGAGAGAGTTCAGTGAAAACAAAGCAGAAACTGCCTGTGTGAAATGGTGAAAGGACAATGGTTATACGTGTGTCTTGCTTTTCGGTCTTGTATTTGGTTTTGTTTTTGCTTTATGTCTTTTGTTAGTTCCACTCCCATATGTTTCTGCTTCTTCCACATAACAATCTCCTTTTGGTTTTCTTTTTTAGCTGCTTTTGTCTTAATTAAGTAAGGATTTTGGGCACATCATCACTGTGCTCATGTTATTATGAGTTTCTATTGGTCTAAGTGGTAATACATTTAGAAAACGGTCTTTTGGCAATCATATGGAGTAAGATTTGATCGTGAATTATGAGAATCTGCCTATGGAATAGGCTTGCAATGATGGTCTTCTATTCTCATATTTGGAAATGAGAAAAAGTTGAACCCATGTGGTAACTTCTAATGTGGGAAAATCTCTCTCCCTCCACAGTTTCCACCCAAAGCCTATATATCATTCCTCTGATTTCAAGATAGAGTTAATGTGATCTTCTATTATTGATTGATTACTTGTAGAAATTGTCCTACTCAAAACTATGACCTGTTGCAAGTTATTCTTCTGCTCAAAATATGTATGTGATTAGTTATTATTTACTTTTTTTATATACTATTTCTCAAATAATAAAGGATCTAATTAGTTGTTACTTTGTTTAATAAATCCATATAAAACAACTAAACTTTTATTCCTGTGTTATACACCTTTGTAAATTGTATGATTAAGATTAAAGTCAAACTACATCTTCATGACATGTATGCAGTTTAAATCATTGTCCCCATTTAGTTATTGATTGGTTAGTTTGTTTCTTTTTTTTATTATTGTTATTATTTCATTACTTTTACCATTGTTCATGTGATTCAGACCAATAGATAGTAAGTCTTATCTCCTAGTTTTACCGATATTTTAAGTATGAGTCTGTGATGGTCTGTTCTGTATAGTCAAGTATTTTTTTAGTTTCTGAAATCTGCAGAATCTTACCATCTATATAATATATAATGAGAAAAATCGATTATTTAATATTATGCAAAATTATTGATTTAGTTGTTTAATTAGGGAGAAATTATCATTACAATAGAATTTATAAAATCATTCCATACAATTGTATCCGTATCCATAATTAATGGATATCAAAGTGTTGTGTTAATAATTATTTTGTTAGAATTTAAATTTATTTTTTTTCATCAACAAATCTCCAAAAACTGGATTAATATAAACAATAAAGGTTGATTATATGTCCTTTTTTTTATTTTATAAAATCACAACCATAATTTCATCATTAACCAAATCTTTAAACGGTTATTAATTAATGATTACACTGCAGTAAATTCACGTTTTTTCACCTCAAACTTAACCATATTCAACTAATTAATTATTAACTGAATTCAAATCAAATCACTACATAAAACACAAAATTTCTAAATATTTTTAGCATTCATAAATATCTCAAAATATAACACATTTTTTTTTTAAATACTTCTTATGAATATGCAAGCAACGAGCAAAGAAGAGTGTAATTACTGCAACTAAATGAAAATATATAGAGTAAAATATGACTGGAGCTAATTGAATTGAAGTACAGTTTTGACTAACTAAACAATGTCTAGTATATTGCAATTAATTTTGACATTCACGCCAAAATGCTGTGGGTATTCAGAGATAAGTATTAAAGGTGAAACACAAACACACAAATCCTATGAGACGAAACCAGTATTGCAAATCTTAACGAAGAATTGGTTTGGAGGGTTTGTGTTTGGGACATAAAACCCAAACCGCGTGAGCAAGGCAAGATTATTTTGATCTGATGTACATACAATACAATACAATACAAGGTGGTATAAGAGAGGAACACTATTTATTTGTGTGGTAGGGCCCAGCAGAAGGTGGTGGTCCTCTTGCCACGTGGAGGGAGGTGGGTACAGAATAGAGGCGGCTGAGAAGAGAGGGGAGAGCATTGACAGGTGTGTGAGAGAGATAGGGCATTGCTGGGATTGAGCAGACATAGGTGGATTCTTGGGTTCCTGGAAAGCAGATTGTGCCCTTCATTTGCATAGAAAAGAAAAATCATTGGCATTTGTTTGTTTGGGATCACTCCCTCTTCTTCATTTGCCTTTTCTAGCTGGGGACCACTTCTTATAACTATTATTAACTTTCAAATAATTTACTCCTCTTTCTGTCCCAGTGTCAGGGATGAACATAATCACCAACTTATGTCAAATTATTATAAACATAAACATGAATACTTCATTTCTTAACTACCATACCATGCTTGATTATTTAAGTATACATGTTAAAACCTAAAATTTAATGTGAATAACTTCCAAAATTTAGTACAGTAGAAATACAGTCAAAAATCAGTTATATTAGTCAAAATTTGGTCAAAGTTATGATAAAACTGGTAGCATTCTGATTTGATATGAGAACAATATTTCTACAATTGATTTTATTCGAAAACATTACCAATGAATAAAGGTTTATATATAATGCATTATTACCAAGTTTTAATCTTGACAGATGCATAATAATCTTTTAAATAAATTTACCCTGCAGTTGTTCTCATTTTATCATATTTTTATACGAAAATATTACATAATTTAATATTTTCCCTGATTACTGCATAATATTTAAATTTACATTATATTTAACGGTCGAAACATTTTTGCAATAATTTTATATGATAAGAATTTCAACCATAATACACATGTAAGAGTTCAATTTTTGAAATTTTTGTAATATAAGAACAATATGTTAAATAACAATAACGGTAAAAACCAGAATATCAATTAAGCATCTATTATTTAATATATTATTTAATGTTTATGTCCAATTATCTAATAACTTAAATATTAATTTTAATTCCTTAACAAATATTAAACTTTGGCTTGTTTGTCTGGAATTAATATTTAAAATTTAAAAAAGATACAAAATATAAGAATTTCATGATTTTATATAAAGCTTCTATGTTGTCGGTACAATAACCTTTTGTTTTTCTTTTGTTTTTCGCGTCAAAAACTATTAGTTTTAAAAACAAGATATATAGATATAATTTTTTTAAAACACAAAATACAAGACTAAAAACATCACGACTTAATGAACGGCGAAGTACTATACTAATTTAACGATCACTACAGTCTAAAAATCATCCTAACCAGTTATTAGTTAGTGTGTGTGGTGTTGATGTGAAAAAGGATGAAAAGAAAACGGAGTGGGCAGGAAGTGGTTTGATGAGTATGAGCTAAACACATAACCATACTTTATTTCATAAATATAGAGGAATCCAGCCTCTGAAATCAGGGTTGCCCATGTTGTTTTTTAGCAACAAAAGGGATGGTTTAATGAGGACGAGAGAGAAGTGGGAGAGGTAAGCAACTAATACAAATTGTTTGTTTGTAGAGATTGCCATAAAGAAATGGAGCAGTTAGAGTAACTGTTGGTTATGGCTTTATGCAACTTGTGAAGGACCAATCCATTTTAGTACAAAATTGCAAGAGATCCCTCCCTACAACTCCCATTTCCCTTTCCCTCACATATGCATACCAATAAGACAATCACAAGGGAAGGACCACCCCACAGAGATCATTATTTAGATCTCAATCTGAACTGAGATTTGCTCTGCTTTCACCCTCCCAGTTTACCATTCTGCCCTCACCTACCATCCCCCATGGACACTTCTCTCCCTCACACAACCAACCACATACTAGCTAGGCAGGGAGTACAAACATAATACATAGGGTTGGACATATATAGTACATTGTATCACACAAGATTTTAATGAAAGGAACAGGATCGTAGAATAGCATTTGTGCTGCCTGGGCTGGCTAGCTAGTGTTATCTGGACCAGCAAGGGATCACAGGATCAAAGAATTGAGGGAGTATGTGCTTGAGAGAGCATTCATTGCAGAACAGAAAGGGCGTGTTTTTTGGATGCATGAAAATGTCACTGTCACCTGGTAGTTGTGCTGGTCCTGCCTAAAGCAAAACAATTACAAAACAAAAGGCCCAGACATAAAAGCAATATGTGTCTGGCACATGCCCCAGACTCCCAGTAAAAAAACCCACACCACAGATCATATACGTATTACAGTTTTACAGATCATATACGTATACACTTACGTACATGTACATCGTAAAGACCCATTATGTACACACACAGGTCCAACAACAATGGAGGTAAGTTTAGCACATTTCTTTCCTAAATTTATTTATGGCACAATACTTACACAAACAGTAATTGTTAGTTTCTTATCACTAAGCTAAAAGACAAGGCATTTGATAAATCCAAAATCATAAATAAAAACTAAATGAGTACCAACCTGTACTTCAATTTAGGGTTGAGAGGAGGCATATCAAGCAGCATGGGGCCACACCAAAGATGAGAGAGAAGAGAATAGAGATGCAGTGGACCCCGTAACCTGTGCATGAACAAGTTAAGCGTCAGCTGTACAAGTAACTTCTGGGAGAAAATTCAAGAGCCACCATCAATGACATGAAAGGATCTTCTCGTGGACTGAAACTTCAAAATCAGATTTAGTTTAAGATATTTCGGTCTTCAAATTCAAATTTAATAACTTGTTATTTTCGCTGAGATTGGTTGTTGAGACTCTGCTGTGTCCTCATTCTTCTTGAGGTACAAGCCACTACCTTAGATAAGGACATATTTTGTTTAATTCACTCGGGGTAGTAATACGTCCATTCCGTAATCCTAAACATAAGTATCTCAATTTTATTTTATGGAGATGATCAACACTCAGATTGCAGATCTTATAGTTAAATTTTACCTCACTTTCTTCTCATATTCACTTAATAATATTTGGAAAGTAAGAATATTCGAAAAATTGGAAATTTATTCTTCGTCTCTATAATTTATCTTAACTATTAGATTAAAAAATAAATATAAATACAAATCTCTAAATACTTATTCTTAAAATAAATATTAATGAATAAAAATGCATTCTTTTTAATTCATAAATGTTAATAAATAGTCTTAATATTTTTTATTTCAAATAAATAAATATATATGTATATATATATAGATATAAAATGACACATAAAAATCCCTTGGTAGAGACTTTATTTTAACTAATTATATTTGAAAATTAAATTTATTTTTTTATATATTTTCAATAATCAATTGACGACTCAACCAATTAGTAATACTCATGTCATGAATATATACAATATCAATTTAGATGAGTAATGTAACGAAACAAAATTTACTACGTGAATGGCCATCTAAAAAATACTGTTTAGGTATCAATTGTGGAATTAGCAAATGCTACACTTTTAGGGAGAATAAATGATGCGCACAGCATCCATTTTCCAGGAGCAACAAGTCGTACCCGTCGCATGTCTACGCTGACTTCTACTTCTACCAGCGCAATTCTTATTCTCTGCATCACAAGAGGCTTATTAAGATGTTGTCTTTACAACAAGGTTCACACAACACAAGCACAACAGCAAAGTCAGTAATAAAAGTGACTAGCGATGTCTAATCAAATGCCCTAGCAGCAACCAACCTCGTGAAAATCAAATTCTGGATCTCGCGCTTTGGAGAATCCATAAACATGGATCCTTGGAAAAGTATATTCCCCATCCTTGGGTCTATTTTTGTATATTCCTCGAAATGCATCTGCAGAGGAACACAAACATATTAAGAAATTAAATATAGATATTATAGTTGTTTACTTCTAAACAAAAAAATTAAATCTAGATATTACAGTTGTTTACTTCTAAACAAAGCAACTAACAAAATTGTGACAGCCCGATTAGAGCAACTCCCAATTTAGAGGTGTTAATATCGATCATGAGCCAACTCGATTCGTTCGAACCGGATTAAGTTTAATTTTTTTTATTTTTATTGATAATAGGTTAAAAATTAACCTGATTCTTAATCTACGGTTAAGCGGATTTGAGCTTATTACGTTGGATCGGCCCGCAAACCATTATTCATTTTAAATTTTAAAAATAATTATAATAATATAATAATCCTTACCTCTACTCCATATCACCATTATAAGTCAGATTCTTACTCAAACTTATCATTAATGATTCATCGCACTATTACATTTGTAGTTGCACCTAGCCGCTTGCCATCCTTCTACCACACTACTATGCCATCGTGTTCGTTGCGTTTATCATATCATAGCGTTTCAATCACGTCACAACATTTATCACATTTCAGTCTCAAGTTTTAGTTGTATAGAATAATTATTAAATCTATGTGTAATCATTAAGTCTAAGTAAGGGGTAGTGTGTTGGAAACATCTACCAGTTGTCCTACTATGGTACCTAGTTTTGTACCTAGATGTCTAGTGCGACCTTTAAATCTTCTATGTTCTCTTGTATCAAACTTTTCAATGTAAATAGAAGATGATTAAGATGGGCGATTAAGCTTTCCAAACTATATTTTCCTGTTCCTTAACGTTAAGTTGGTATCAGAGCGACTGCTCTCTCAATCATCTCCAGAGCTGTCGTCCGTCACCGTCTGCCACCGTCCGTCACCATCCACCGTCACAGTTTCTTCCAGCGACCATCGGATCTGGATCGCCTCTCCGAGCAATGGCCAACCCAACGATCTTGGAAGCCAGTTCCCTCCCATGTCGTCACGTACCTAGTCAAAATCAGCTACAATCAAGCGCGTGTCACCCACGCGCCGCCCTCCCTCTCCCCGTCTGAACGTTGTCGCGCCACCTCCGTGGGTATCGCCAAAGCCTTCCCTTCCTGTTCTGACCCTCAAAACTTCATTTTGGCGAAGTCCAAAAGCCATCCTAACAAAGGTCACCTTAGGGGTCTCTCAACCCTGGTTGTTTTTTGGCTCTCTATTAACATAAATTACTACCAAAGCTGTTGTTTCATTCTCTGGAAGTCCTTCCATTATTTCTAAGAAACTAAATGGAAAAAATTACCTTTCTTGTGTTGTATCTGTCGAAATATGGTTCCTTAGCCAAGGTCATCATGACCACCTTAATAAAGATGGAAGTCATGTGCCTCCTGAAAAGGCTTATCAATGGAAGCAAGTTGATTTTCAACTATATGCCCTGATATGGCAAACTATGGAACTGAGGATTTTGATTTCCCTTAAAGCCTTTAAAACTTGTCACCGTTTTTGGAATAAAGTTCAAGACATTTTAACGTCTCTATAATGCTGACAATAGACTTGAATCTCTCAAATAAACTGACTATGATATGGTATCCTTCATGACCGAAGCGTAATTTGTAGATGAATTGCTAAAGATGTTCTTGAAAGTAGAATCTTTGGATGAAATCAAAAAGAAACTTGATAAATATTATATGGTGATGATCCTCCGAGCCAATACTTTGATCATCTCCGAGATTAACTTCTTACCAGTCATGAGGTCTCTTCCATAGATAGCTTGACCACACGAGAAAAAGGAGAATGTGGCACTAGTGGAGGACGTGGTGGTCGAGGGCGTCCTCAGTGTACATATTGTAAAAGGATGGGTCACACCCAAGAAAACTACTTCTCCTTGCATGGTTTTCCTACCAAAACAGTCAATGTCTTTAAGGATGAAACTACCAACTCCATATTCACTATATCAAGAGTACGTTAGGTTAAAATATAACAACTTGGCACAAACATCTGAAACTTCGAGTATATCAACAACTTGAATTTCTCAATCCATGGAAGGTCAAAATTCATGGATAATGGAAGGTCAAAATTCATGGATAATTGACTTAGGTGCTTCTGATCACATCTCCGGTAATACCTCTTTGTTCTCATCCTTTTCTTTTCAAGAAAAACATCATTTTATAACCCTGGCAAATGGCTCTAAGGTTTCCTCAAAGGGAGTCGGTCAAGTCTCCTTATCTCCTTCCCTAAATTTAAAATGTGTTTTTTTTATCCCTAGTTGTCCCTTCAATTTAATTTCATTAAGTCAGTTAACCAAAACATTAAATTGTTCAATAACCTTTGATAACAAGTCTTTTATTATACAGGAGCATGGTTCAGGAAGACGAATTGGAGAAGGATATGAAGCTAGAAGTTTATACCATTTTGGATCTAGTCCACATGTTTCATGTGTTGCAGCCTCAAGTCCTAAATTATTACTTGAACAATTAGGTCATCCTCATTTGTCAAAGTTAAGAAAAATGGTCCCCAAGCTTAGTAGTCTCCCGATCTTAGAATGTAAGTCCTGTCAATTAGTAAAACATGTTAGATCTACCTTTCCTAAAAGGTCTAAAACAAGGTGTAATTCTAGTTTCTCTATTATCACTCTGATATTTGGGGACCTAGTCACGTCTTAAATATTGTCACATTCATTGATGAATACTCAAGATGTACTTGGGTTTATCTTATAAAAGACCGTACTGAATTGTTGTCTATCTTCACATCTTTTTTGAATGAAATCAAGAACCAATTCAGTCAAGTAATCAAAAGTTTAAAAAGTGATAATGTCAAAGAATACTTCTCATCTAATTTTTCTGCAGCCTTGACTTTGCATGGTATATTACATTAGTTCACTTGTCCTCACACACCACAGGAAAATGGTATAGCAAAAAGGAAAAATAAACACTTAGTTGAGATTGATTGTACCCTATTGCTTGGTGCAAATATTCTTGCCCATCATTGGGGAATGTCATCCTAACTGCATGTTTTCTTATTAACAAGATGTCATCCTCCTCTCTCAATAATAAGGTCTCTTTCTCTATCTTTTTCCAAATGATCCTCTCTTTCACATTTCTCCCCAGGTGTTTGGTTGTGTATGTTTTGTTTATGACATGTCTCCAGGATTGGACAAGTTGTTTGCTTGTATAATCAAATGTGTTGTCTTGGGCTATTCTCAACTTCAAAGGGTATCAGTGTTATTCTCCTGAAACCAAGAAGTATTATATGTCTACTAATGTTACATTCTTTAAACAGACTCCTTATTTTTCTTTATCCGTTCAAGATGTGCATGTCATTTAGCAGGTCCTCCCTATACTATTAGTCGAGTCCACTAATTCCAGTATCTCCGCTAATCCTAGTCTTGCTCAAAGTCCTTCTGCTATTGATATCCATGGGACCCAAATAACTAGTCCCATTTTCCAAGAACAAGCTGAAACCTCTACTTCAAATTCTTTTCCATTGTCACCCAATACCACGACTCTTGATGAAAAAGATTCAGGCTGGCCCATTACTCTTAGAAAAAGTACTTGTTCCACTAGAAACTCACATACTACTTATAATTTTTTTAGTTATCATCGATTATCGTCTTCCTATTGTTCTTTTCTATCCTCATTGTCTTATATTACCATTCCCAAAATATATGACAAAAGCACTTAATCATCTGGATGACGACAAGCCATGATTGCAGAAATGCAGGCTCTTGACCAGAATAATACTTGGGAGTTAGTTTCCCTCCCACTCGGAGAAAAGGAAGTTGAATATCGATGGGTTTATACCATTAAAGTTGATCCTATTGGTGAAGTTGATCGTCTCAAGGAACGATTAATTGCAAAAGGGTACACTCAAATTTATGGCATCGATTATAGTGATACTTTCTCTCTAGTGGTCAAGATGACTACTATCCGCCTCTTTTTTGCCATGGCAGCAATTAGTCATTGGTCACTTCATCAATTGGATATCAAAAATATCTTTCTACACAATGACCTTGCAGAAGTATACATGGAGCAACCTCCTAGGTCCGTTACTCAGGGTAAGTCTAGTAAGGTTTGTAAGTTGCGCCGCTCTCTCTATGGCTTCAAACAATCACCACATGCTTAGTTTGGTAAATTCAACTCAGTTGTTCAAAAATTTGGACTAAAATGCAATGAAGCATATAATTCAGTTTTTTATTGTAACACCCACCTTAAGAAATGCATTTACCTAACAGTCTATGTTGATGATATAGTCATTGCAGGAAATGGTGTGACCGAAATATCTCAATTGAAGGAGTACTTGTGCAAACATTTTCAAAGCAAGAATCTTAGGAGTCTTAAATATTTTTTGGGCATTGAGGTAGCTCAGTCAAAAGATGGAGTTGATATCCCTCAGAGGAAGTACGCTCGTGATATCCTACAAGAGACAAGTATGCTTGATTGTAGGCCATTAGATAATCCTATGGACCAAAATCAAAAACTAATGACGGAAGAAGGTGAATCATTCCCTGATCCAAAAAGATATAGGCGGCTCGTTGAAAAACTAATTTATCTTCCTATTACGAGGCCTAATCTATCTTTTGTAGTTGGAGTGGTTAGTCAGTTCATGCAAGCCCCATGTATTGGCCATTGGAATGTCATCATTCATATTTTAAGGTACCTCAAAAAAGCTCCAAGACAAGGTTTACTATTTGAAGATAAAGGAAATGTCCAAGTCTCCGGATACTATGATGTTGATTGGGCAGGATCCCAACTGATAGACGCTCTACTACGGGATATTGTGTTTTCCTTGGAAGAAATATTATCTCATCGAAAAATAAGAAGCAAAATGTAGGGACCAGATCAACTGTTGAAGCTGAACACAGGACAATGACATCTCTTACTTGTGAACTTATATGGATAAAACAATTTCTTTGAGAGTTTAATTTTTGTGAAGTCTAGACCATAAAAATGCATTGTGATAACCAAGTTGCTCTCCACATCGCGTCAAATCCAGTATTTCATGAAAGGACCAAACATATAGAAATTAACTGTCATTTTGTTCGGAAAAAATTATTGTCAAAAGAAATTTGTATTGAGTTTGTTGGATCAAATGACCAACTTGCAAATATGTTGACCAAGTCCTTAAGAGGACCTTGGATTGAGTTCATTTGTTTCAACCTTGGTACATACAATTTGTATGCTCCAGCTTGGGGGGTGTTAGAATATTTATTAAATCTATGTGTAATCATTAAGTCTGAGTAGGGGTAATATGTTGAAAACATCTACCAATTGTTCTACAGTTGTACCTATTTTTATACCTAGGTGTCTAATACGACCTTAGATCTTCTATGCTATCTTGTATAAGACTTTTCAATATAAATAGAAAATGAGTAAGGGGTGATTAAGCCCTCCAAACTATATTGTCCTGTTTCTTAATGTTAAGTAGTTGTGTCACAATATTTGTCATATCACCGCACCACAGCATTTCAGTTCTGCATTTTAGTTGCACCATAAAATTTGTTGTGTCATCGCGTTCGCTACACCATTGAATTCATTGTGCCACCATGTCGTTGTCCTTCAATTGCACTATAGCATTTATCGTATTTCAATCGCGTCACAGCGTTTGTTGTATCATAACGCTATTGTGTTTTAGTCCCGATTTAGTCGTGTTTATTAGAAAATAAAATTGAATAACAAAATAATAAATGTGGGTTAATAAGCCAACCCACCAAACCCACCAATCCATAGTGGGTTAAGCTGAGTTGTAAAATTTTTAACTCGTCATAAAGTGAGCCGAATTGAACTCATATTTTCAAATCAGCCTGTAGTGAATCAACCCGTATGAGCCGATTCTCACTTTGACACCCACAACTCTACTAATCATGGCATATGTTGGCTTCATAATAAATTTATGACAACTCTAGTGACTAATCTCATTTAGAGACAAAATAATTCTCCAATAATACATCGACAAACAGCACATCACTGACCAAGCCATTATTTAACAATTATATAGTAATGATTTTCATGACAAGAGAAAATATGGAGTATTATAGGTATAAGTGTTAATGCTTTTATTCCCACCTCCTTTAGGAATATTTTGACCCATGATCTGTAGTTAAATTGAATTCATATTCTTTTATACAAGGCGTTAACTTATTGAGACATGCTGCATTTTGAAGTTTGATAATTCCTCTCAATAAAGGAATATATTTATATATGATGTACGCAGCAGACCATTGCAACCCTCACTCTACTCTGAACTACTTGAAACATAGTCCAAACAACAAGATAAAAACAGTATGCCCCCCATTCACCCCACACTCCATAACTATCAACCATGCTCGAGGAAAAATTAAGAAAGTTCAACACATTTTTAATTGTATCATGCAGAAAAGAAGTGTGGGGTGGATAAAAAATTGGACAGGTCACAAAAAATATTATACAGATATAGAGATTTTGTCAAGAAAGGCAACCTAGAAATTCTGCAGCTTCACTTGGTAAGTTCATGATCACTTGTGTGATGGACTGCGATATATCACTGGCATACAGAGACTTAATGAGCCTTCTTCCATCCATGTTGAAGACCTAGAGCAACAAACAATGACCTTAGTTGACAGAAATGTTCAACAAGAAAAGTAGTGCTGCCAAATGCAGATTAAAATGCAACTCCTGCCAGGGTTTTTCATCAATTCATGAAAAAACATTAAAATATATACAGCACATCCTTATAACCACTAGTCACTCACGTGAAAACTTCAAGAAAGCAGTAGTGCCTGAAGACACATATGACAAACACGATGCAATATTTCAAATCCTAATGGGATATTTTATACTTTACAGTTTCCGTGCATGTTCTGTGTCCATTCTTCTTAAGCTTAAAAAATCTACAGAAGTCCAAAAATGTTGAGGAAAACAATAAGTCGCAGTACTTTTAAATTCCAACATACTTTTTTTTCATTATTATCTTTTCATGTGTAAAAGTTCATAAAAGAACTTAAAGAAAATAGTCACTCAACAAGCAATCATACCTTAATCTTCTTCTCAAGTTTATTTAGAACACTATTTCTTTCCAGATACTCAACTGCATAGGGATTTAAGTCATTAGCAAAAACACGTTTAACTATCCTTGCGGCAGATATGGCTAAAGGACCAACTCCAGCGAAAACATCACCTGTCAGTGATGATACATGTGTAAGCAACCCTTGAATATTTTTTCATCATGAATAACATCAAGAAGACCATTCTATACTATTGCAAGGAGGAAGGATGTGTTCATTATTCAAATCTGACAGAATAACTTCTAAATGAAATTAGTCCAGACTTGGCATTGATTACATAAATCAAGAAAACATTAAGGGAAAACAACCTAGTCTTGACAAGCCTCTTAAATTTTTCTTTTCCCTGGTCAGCCTTGTATATCCCAATGTCTCAGGGATTTCCAAGTAGTTTCTCTATAATACTATCCAACAGGTGACATGCACATGCATTAAAATCTTTGGAAAGCTACGAAAAGAATCACTTCAATGATGAAGTACTTGCTTCTAGATTCTGTATGTAGGCATTTGATGTTCTTACCCATAATATCAGGATAATTAAAATACACTTCTTCCATCATTTAATACGGGCAGATATCATACAAACAAAAAAACTAACTCTAATGGACAAGATGCAGATAAACTATAAATTATGTGGCCACCAATGACTAAAATGATATGAATGAGCACTTTTTGAACCAAAACCAAAAGGTTGTGAAACAGCTTAAAAAACCCATCAGATAATATTCTATTTTCAAGCATTTTACATCAATCTTATGCATACATCTACAGCACTAACCTTTACTTATACTAAGCATAGTCCTTCTAACTAAACAGGGAAACAAATCTGAGACAAAGAAACGTGGAAACCAATCCAAAAGATAAAGGAAAATAGGAAAAGTAATCCTAAAGGATAATATAAAATATGATCAGATTCAGTCTATGATAATATATTTTCATATATTATAATTTCTAATTGTTTTTATTTTCAAACTCCCACTCACAGCAAACAAATCAAAATGTTTTCAATTGACATCACTCACCAGAATTAGACATTAGATTACTCTGACCAGCTAGATTCCATTATGAAAAAGACAATAATAAAAAGAAATCGAAAGTGATGTATAACATAAGTAGGCTTCATTTACAAGGGTAGACACATACATATAACATCTTTCTGTGTAAAACCACTCAGAAGCCTTTGTCTTTCAGTTCCAAGCCTAGAACTCCAATATCTGCACAAAATGAAAACAAAGAGAAGTAGTCATTCTACTGTTCCATTTATTTTTCTACCCAATTTCCTGATTATGTTTTGAAATTTAAAAAGAAAAAAAGAGATTTAATTGACATTTTTATTTTAGATTCCATATTCATTTAATGAAATTTCATAACAGAAAATAATCAACATATGCAAAAGGTGCAACCCGTAACTGACTCACATGCAATACTGTAACACAGTAGGTACAGTAAGGTTTTCAATGGTGAATGGCCGAAGGCCAAAGTTATGCCATATGAACAGCTACCTATGGCACCGCCATAGCTGGCTTCGCTTCACAAACAGCCAATGGCAGAGGGGTCAAAAACACCACAGTATAGTGTCATTGTAGTACCTATAATGGTTATTTAACAACATTGAGGTCCAGTGAGTCAAAGCAACCTATCTAGTGTAGGACTCAAGAAATAAACATAAAGGATAAAATAGAAAGTCTTGTTTTTAGGCCACGTTGGACTGCAAACACAGGGTCCCTCACAAGGTGTTTCCACCTTCAAAACATAAGGAATAAATAATAGGAAAATCAAGCTTGAAATCATTCTCTTGTGTTTTCTTATTTATAGGAGATAAAGATATAGATTCTGAGATACAATTAATAAAGAGAAATGATTAAACTTAGAGAAGATAAACAGATGCATTCTAGGAACTAGGTCTATAGTTAGATACAACTAATCTCATAAATGCTCAACAAGATACAACTAATATAATAAATACTCAACACTCCCCCTCAAGCAAGAGCATACAAATTGAATGTACCAAACTTGGAACAAATGAATTCCATTCGCGGTCCTCTCAAAGATTTTGTTAATGCATCTGCAAGCTGATCATTGGAACCAACAAACTCAGTACAAATTTCTTTAGTCAACAACTTCTCCCGAATAAAGTGACAGTCAATCTCAATATGCTTAGTCCTCTCATGAAATACTGGGTTAGAAGCAATGTGAAGAGCAACTTGATTATCACAATACATCTTCATAGATTGAATCTCACAGAAGTTCAATTCTTGCAAGAATTGTTTTACCCATACAAGTTCACAAGTGAGAGATGTCATTGCCCTATATTCAGTTTCAGCAGAGGATCGGGCAACAACGTTTTGCTTTTTGCTTTTCCATGAAATGATATTACCTCCATAGAAAACACAATAGCATGTAGTGGAACGCCTATCCAGAAGAGATCCAGCCCAACTAGCATCACAGTACCCAAAAATTTGGGTATTTCCCTTATCTTCATATAACAAACCTTGTCCTGGAGCTCTTTTAAGGTATCTTAGGATTCGAATGATAGCATTTCAATAATCCACACAAGGAGCTTGCATAAATTGGCTGACAACACCAACTGCAAAAGACAAATCAGGTCTAGTAATAGTCAAATAAATAAGTTTCCCAACCAGTCTTCTATATCTTTCTGGGTCAGAGAAAGTTTCACCCTGTCCTGCCATTAACTTCAAATTTGGATCCATAAGACTATCCACAGGTTTGCATTCAATCATACCTGTCTCTTTTAGAATATCTAGAGCATACTTCCTTTGAGAGATGACAACACCTTCTCTTGATTGAGCTACTTCAATATCCAAGAAATATTTTAGATTTCCAAGATCCTTGGTCTGAAAATGACTACACAAGTGCTCTTTTAGTTGAGATATTCTAGCAGCATCATTCCCTGTGATGACAATATCACCAACATACACAATTAAATAAACATGTTTGTCAGGGGCAGTGTGACAATAAAACACTGAATGATCTGCTCCGCTGCATTTTAATCCAAAAGCTTGAACAATAGAGCTGAATTTCCCAAACCAAGCACATGGAGACTGTTTTAGGCCATACAGAGATCGACGTAATTTACAAACCAAACCAGACTCCCCCTAAGCAACAAATCCAGGAGGTTGCTCCATGTAAACTTCTTCTAAGTTACCGTGCAAAAAAGTATTTTTAATATCCAATTGATGAAGAGGCCAATGATGAATGGTGGCCATGGCAAGGAACAAGCGGACAGTGGTCATTTTGGCTACAGGAGAAAAAGTATCACAATAATCAAGTCCATATATCTGAGAGCAAGATTATCAAACTCGAGAGTCTACGTTGACTCGTGAGAGCTTCGTAGACTCAACTCGTAAACCCGACTCGTAGACTCGTAAGAGTCTACTTCATATGAAAAATTCTATATAATAATACAAATTCAGAATTTCATCATCACAATTAATGAAAATAAAGAACAATACTTCAATAATTCTAAAATAACTTGGTTCAACACACATGATTGTTATATAAGTTCAAATTACACCAAATACATAAGTTAATACAAATCACCAAAACATAAATAACTTCAACTTTATGGCTCCAATCCTCTAATTATATCATCTCCAACATCATCATCCTTTTCATCTTCATCATCATCTTCTCCATCACCGTCAACCTCTTACTCGGACTCTTACTCGGACTGCATCATCAACATTGGCATCAAACACTATATTATCAAGATCAATTGGCTCTAAAGTAGGATCAAGTGAACTTAGTTCAGCTATGTCAACATTTTCCTCATCACCTTCACCTTGAACTGGCTCAATCCCAACATTATCACCATCTTCTGTTATTCATTCATCATCAGACTCAATATCATCAAATGGGAGAGCAATTGTTTTCCTATCTTGTTTATTTTTTAGCTTCAAGTTGTACATGACATAAACCAAGTCATTCATCTTTTTCTGGTGCAAACGGTTTCTTCTTTTTGTGTGAACCTATAAATAAATATGAATGTTTAAATACAAAAAATTAAAAACAAATACGGAGGTGGTGGTCTGGAGCAAAACAACCACCAGGAGGGCACTCGTGAAGCTCATGCGCGGAGGAAGCCACGGACGAAGGCGGCGCATGGCAGCGCGTGAGGCAGAGACGGAGGAAGCGACCACTGGGGTTGGGTCGCACTCCTCGAGGTGATCTTAACCCAAGTGTTAGAGAGAGAAATGGCACCGGAGAATGACGGCGCCGGCTATGGACGGCGGCGAGCAGCGATTAACGCCGGAGAAAAATTAAGAGACAGGCAGAGCGGGATCAACCCGCTCTGATACCAACTTGAAATAAATAATAGGAAAATAAAGAACAACTTTTTAGAGCCTTGTTAAGGTTCCAACATAAAACCAATTGGCAATATGTTGGAACCTTAACATGGTATCAGAGCCAAAGCCTAACATCTTTCCGGTTATTGTCATGGGCCAAAAGTTGCCCTTTAGTTGGGTCAAAAACCCTTTGCCTGGTCCGGCAGGCTTCGTTGGAGGGGGTGTGTTGAAAGTCCCACATCGCCTACCTCATGTCATTTGGTATGGTTTAAATACATGTTAGGCTACTCCACATATTGCCAATTGGTTTTATGTTGGAACCTTAACAAGCCTAAAATCATTTTCTTGTGTTCTCTTTTTTAGAGCGAGAAATATGCCATCATAATCCACCATGACACCACGACAAATGTCATTTAACAACACTGACTTATAAAGCCCTAAAACGTAACATCATAACCTACAGCTTCCTAATCCAAAAATATTAATATTAAAAAAACTTTCTAATAGAGGATTACACCTTCCTAAATAAGATTTTGGCACATCATCTACCTTTAATTGAAAGGTACTAAATCAGAATAGACAATGTCTTTGTAATCATAAATCAATATGAATTAAATTCTTTCAAACAAAGTTACATAGCAAATCACATTTCAAACTTCCAATACATTTCTTGTATACTGATAGGACCTGCCACAGAAGTCATAGAGTAAATAGGACTTGAAATAA